>CM065725.1:27972152-28022152 GCA_033310375.1 Conus canariensis | reverse complement strand
CTTTCGGAAAGTCTGTGGCCACAGACACATATTCCACAAACTACCGAGCTGAAGCTTATGTCCTACTCCTTGCTGCCCAGATTCTTAACCAGGAAGACAGGCTGCTCACCAGCACAGTCTTTCTGACGGACTGTGAATCCATCCTGAAGAGCCTCCAGACACCAGGATGGGAGCAGACAGTCAGAGCCTACAGAGTGGAACTCAGTCTCCTCCATCAGAGAACTACTGTTGTCCTGCAGTGGATCCCTTTGCACTGTAGCACTGGATGGAATGAGGAGGCAGACCGTCTGTCCAAGATCGGCAGCAGGTAAGAATAGCCCAGGCACACGATGTCCTATAGTGAAGCAAAATCCATCCTGACTGAGGAACAACTTCAGAAGAGCGTGGTGCCAACGCCTGAACACTGGAACTGAAGAGGACAGCATCCACCAACTTGACAGAGCAGCTCAAGTTACCATCTTCAGGCTGCGAGCAGGACACGGTCAGTTCTTCTGAAGAACCCCCCCCCCCCCCCCCCCCCCACCCCGCTTTTTTTTTTTTTTTCTTTTTTAAAATTCAGAAAATACTTTAGAAAAGATAGCAATCCTCTGGATTTTTGTTTGTTCGATTGTTTGTTTTTTTTAAATACAAAATCTAAAAGCATATATGACTGAACACTAACTGACTCATGCTCACGTTGTGAATGAGTGCAAATTGACAGAAACAGAATATTTCGAGAGCATATTAAATCCTGATGCGGAATAACAATTTTGTTTGAAAAGCCCAGGTTACCTTTCCACTTTCCCTACCCCCACCCCCGCCCCACCCCATCGCCGTACGCTTCCTTCTCTTTCTCCCTCTCTCCAGCCAGCCGACATGCGCCATCCTGTTAACCACCAGTTGTCCCCCCCCCCCCCCTCTCTCTCTCTCTCTCTCTCTCTGTGCCACAAAGGATCCGGATTTTACTGGCCCGCGACCCCCACCCCCACCCCTCGCCGGCCACTCCCCCCCCCCCCCCCCCCCCCAGGCAAAAATGCTTCGTCTTATGTACTTCAACACCTGAGAGGGCCCATCCGGCTTACTGGCTCTTAATAAGACAGATTGGCTTATATCCAAGCTGTCTCACACCTCGTAGACAACACGGAGATCAAACAGCTCACAACTACGTCAGAGCAGAAACTGTAGCCGAATTCTTCTTTCATTGGTGTGTACTCCGTTATTTCTCGATATTCATCAATGTCAGTATAGAATTTAGGGAGATGCGCGCACACTCCCTGAGCCATTCTATAAACATCTAAGCAAGTGGAGAGAAAAAGGAATAAAGGGTGGTATATAGCTCGGACATGTTTCGCTATCTGAAATGTGTGCTCTGGGTCAATATCCACGCATTGGCAACCGCCTACCCGTCTTACTCTGGAGGGTCGTGTGTCTGAGGAATAGAATACCGGGGATTTCGGATGGGGACATAAGTTTGCGCCCTTATTTCTTCTTCTTCTTCTTCATCCCTCGGTAGAGCCCCCAGATTCATCACTGGGGAGTGGTTTGCTGATGTCACGGTCGACTTTAATCCAACATGACGGTAACCACAAAAACAGACTAACAGTATCCTGCCGCACAACCTACATCTGCCGTTCGAGATAATGGAGGGGGAGAGTTGGGATGGAAGGGGATGATAGTAGTTCAAAACTGTTTACACCAAAGTGTACATACCCATCCAGTCCCCTCTCGTCTCTCCCCTCTCCTCCCCACCTCACCCTACCCAAATGTCAATACATGAGGGCGGACGACCAGTAGACCTAGCGTTGTCGCCCCTAGACAAATAGATGAAGGTCATGTCAACATCCGCCACAGTGTTCCGGGTGCTTTGATAACTGAGAAATTCGGAAGACTCTCCAAATCCGGAATGCATGACCCTAACCCTAACCTTAATGAGTTCCTGACCCTACCCAAACACACACATACATATTCTTTTAAATCCTTTAGTGTATATCTTTGATGGACATTCAAATCAATAATACCAAGTCGAAATCTCACGACAACTTTGCGAAATTTAGGAATTGTAATGTCAGTTAAATATTTCTCAGGTTGCCATAAGGATTTGAAGGTATTGTTGAATATCTGTCACTATTAAGTATTTTACTATCCCAATTTTGTCTATAACGGTCAATCATGCGTTGTTTAAGTTCACGTAGAAACAGTTTCTCGTAATTCACTCCACCATTTAACCAAACAAAAGGTAAAGTAACGCGGCTGAAGGTTGAAAAAGAGAAAAACAATATTCAAAATAGCTAAGCTGACACAAGAGTGGTCTCAAAGTGAGGTAATTTGATACACACTTAAAAGAAATATTACTGCACCGCCGAAGTAAAGAGACAAACAAATTACAAGACAAAACAAGACGCGTTTCGACCTCTTTGGTCTTCTTCGTGTAAGACAAACGACATTCAAGGCAATGAAAACGAAGAACGAACAATCATTCAAGGCAATGAAAACGAAGAACGAACAATCATTCAAGGCAATGAAAACGAAGAATGAACAATCATTCAAGGCAATGAAAACGAAGAACGATCATTCAAGGCAATGAAGACGAAGAACGAACAATCATTCAAGGCAATGAAAACGAAGAACGAACAATCATTCAAGGCAATGAAAACGAAGAACGAACAATCATTCAAGGCAATGAAGACGAAGAACGAACAATCATTCAAGGCATTGAAAACGAAGAACGAACAATCATTCAAGGCAATGAAGACGAAGAACGAACAATCACGAATCTCCTCAAACTGGGCGCAAGACGGATGTGGAATGAACGTTACTTGTCTCACCTGAAGGAGACCAAACAGGCCGAAACGCGTCGTGTTTTGTTTTTTGTAATTCGTTTGTCTCTTTCGTTCGGCAGAATAGTAATTTTTGTTTTAAGTTTTGATACAAAGGTGGTTCGAATATTGCAGAGAGGCTGCGAGTCATTGACGGTGCAAGGTGGGGTGCGCGGGGAAAAAAGCCCTGGTTAGGGGGTCTGGGGTGCGAAGTCTCCCAGCGCTTTAAGTATTTTTATAGGTGCGCCGATAACCTCTGCTGGAAGCTGATGTAGCTGGATGAGTCTACTCACGGTACAGACTACCTGTGGGGCACACATTGCGTCTTTCCGGCGCAAATGGGACGCCATAACGATAGCGCTACTGACCATCTGAAGTGCCATGACATTTTCTCCTTTTTACTTCAGTTACTCGTTATCGCACTATTCCATATTTCTGCTTTAAATGTTCGTTTGAGCTTATTTGAACAATGTAAGCGTTTGGTTTGGTCTTCCACAGCGATCTGTATAATTATTCACTCTGTATAATTATCCCACTTCGTTACGCCATTTTTATGTTTGGGTGCAGTACAGTGGCAGATACGCACCTCAGACGGTGCAACACACAAGGGAAATAATCACAATTTATTTATAACTACGTTTGTCAACCTTTGCTTCCCCTCTCTTTTCTTCTTTTTTTTTTTTTTTTCTTTTTCTTTTTTTTTCCCCTGTCCTTTTAGACACTTAGCGATTATAGTTTGGCCACCCTGATACAGTTCTTCGCTACTGTTCCTTGATCATCTTCATCAACCGAAACAGGTCAGTTTGGCCACCCTGATATAGTTCTTCGCTACTGTTCCTTGATCATCTTCATCAACCGAAACAGGTCTGTCTCTAGAGTGGAAGCAGGGCATCCGCAAATTATGTGCTTGGTGGAGGTGGTGGGAACGATCAAACAAAGGGAGTTAAGCATTTAACTCACAATGCACAGGCCATTACAATGAATCCTGGGACATTACGGCTCCCTGTTACGAGACTCCCTCTCTTCAGAATTGCTTATCTGAAATATTTGTCTGTGCTACATTTATCTCCCAAGACAGACCACCTCCCTTTAAAGACCCAAGTTGTATGGATTCCTGAAGCCATCTTGGCAGGTTTCTTTGTACTACCTTATCCTTGGTCAAAGCAGGAGAACAAACAAGGTTTTAAGTTGCAGGACGAAGTCTGGGTGTTAAAATGACTGCAAATTAAGCAACCAGATGAAAATGTCTAACATGACATATTTTGCAATAACACCACTTGTACCATTTGTTATTGTTCTGCATAGTAACATCATTGTCAGTGCGAGAGCCTCCATCTTTTCTTCCTTTTTTAAATAAATACAGATTCATCTTCCTGGCTCCTCAGCAGGTCTTGAAACTATTGACAATTATTTTTTACCATGTGATCATTTCAAATTCCATTAAAAACTCATTGAAGGTAGGTATGTTGCCTTTAGGGACAATGTCTACACATGGATATCAGCATCTGGTCGTGTATGTTATGCAACCTGCCTGCATACCCTAAACTACTCTTCTATGAAGGGTAGGAGTTTAAGTGCATGCTAGGTCTTGTGTGTGTGTGTGTGTGTGTGTGTGTGTGTGTGTGCGTGCGTGCGTGCGTGCATGTGTGTGCATGAGTGTGTATGCTCGCAGATGTTACTCCGAAGTGAAAATCCCCAATTTGGTCATGTTAAGAGAGGAATGAACCCAGGACCTATGAATCATGAGAACAATATTTAGTCTGCTTGGTCAGCCAGACCCCTTGGGTTCTCAACAAGATAAGTTGTAGATATACCTTTTCCACCAAAGCTGCACTCTTAACACCTGTTCTGTCTCATGACAACATGGTAGCGCTTTCAGAGTATACACAGGACTTTGGTGGATTTTTCTGTGAGAATCTATGGACTCACAACTGTGTGTGTGAGCAACTCATGGCAACAGCATTTGTTCAGATGAAGTCTGAGCAGACCAACTTCCGCACAGTCTGATTTGCATAACATGAACCAGCTTCAGAAAGCTGCTTGATATATGCTTGTTTCATGGAGAAGCTCACTGTCTCTCTCTCTCTCTCTCAGATAGACACACAGGAACACATCTATCATTGTCTTCATCAGTTTTAATACCCCAAAATAATGTGGTCATACATTCAATCAGTTCCAGTTCCTGGAAGTGAGGAAACTCCAAAAGTACTGACCTGACTGTAGTAAAGAGAATTATTTACATTTTAAAGGGGGGAAAAAAAAAAAGAGAGAGAGAGACAAGTCAGTCGAGGCAGTAACCGCCCTTTCATACTCAAGTCTTCACTGCCCACATTCGCAACATCGCATCTCACACAAATCAGTCAAAACAATACAGTGCAAAAGTACATAATTTTACATCTGATTCTGACTTCTTCACCCCAAGGTCCTGACTGAGAACACTTACATACCATGTGCAGATAAAATATTTGAGTGTTTAAAATTCCACCTGAATGAAAGACTTTATAATCCACCACAAACAATTACACATGAAGAATTCAATGGTGTAATAGCAAACTTCATTGGACACTGGTCCTCTTCCCCCTACCTCTCTGTCGACCCATCTTTCATGCCTTGTGAGTCAATGTCATTAGCCACATACTGCTCAATCAGACCACCACCACCTCCACTACCACCACTATCCTCCCCCACACACAGCAATGCTCTGTGTTTTTCTCTTGAAGCTCCAAGGATAATAGTCCACTAAGAGCTAACTGATGGACATCTTGTGTCCTGTTTTGGTATGTTTGAAGGGAAAAAAAAGGAACAATAGCAGTCAATCCCAAGAAATCGGTCTTTAATATGCGAACATGGCAAAATAAATACAATCTACAAAGTGTATTGTATAAAATGCATGACTGTAGAAGATAAAGCTTCTATGGGTAACATTCTTTTTCCTGTTTAAATATCAGGGGAAAATATTTTTGTCACCTACATATTCTTCTAACGTACCAGTGATGCAAACCTTAATTTAACTGTTTTTCCCCCTTGCATTAAGATGTGCTGATAAGTATATTTCGACAAGTTATGTGGGTTTTCATCTTTGAATGAATGAATCTTCTGTTTAATGTGTTTTCATCATAATGAGTGATACGACACGGATTTGCAACTTCTAAAATATCCACCCGTTTTCATCTTTATGTCTTTACATAAAACGTAAACTTACACACATTTTTCCCTAACACTCAACGCTTTTTCCAAGTGTGTATTAATACGACAGGAATCATCTCCAAACAAGAACTTTTTAAAAATGATTCACGAAAATCAAATTAAGAGGCTTCAACTGGCCACTGATGTCATCACAGGTGGCACTCCACTACAGCTCAGTCGCTTTGATAAGTTAAAGGGTGCCAGTTCCGAGTTACCGAGGACCGACATCAGCCACTAAGCTCCCTCCACTGATGACAATAAAACTATCTGAAGTCAGACTGCAGTCAATGCCTTGCCTGTTTTCAACGGCAAACGTAAATCTTATTACAGTATTGGATAATCATGGAATTCATATCTTATATAACAAAAATTCTGATTGGGTTGTTTTTTCCTCTCTCTCTGTCACCGTACAAGCCGAATATTCACATTTCAACTTACTCTGAAGACCAAACAGATTTCCTGACGACTAAAAAAAAAAACAACAAAAAAAAAGGCGAAACAAAACAAAACAAAAAAAACCCCAAAAAAACCCAGCTCACCTGCCCACCCATCCCCCCCTCCCCCCCCCCCCCAAAAAAAAAAAAAAAGCAAAAGAAAAAGAAAAACAAAGGTAATGGTGCTCCACTTTTGCAGGTTTTTTTTTCATTCTTTTTTCACCTTTTCTCCTCTTGTTTCATCAGATCTATTCCATCTTCAGATCTACTTTGTGTGCTCTGTTCTTCAAGGTTTAGAGAGATGTTTGTACAAAAAACAAAAAAAAACAAAAAAAGCTTACCATTCCACATAAATCATCTGATCTATCCACACAAACATCAATCAGCCAGGCACAGTCGGTCAGACTTGTAGCGACATTCCTCATCAGTTACTTCAATTCTCACATCGTTTGTACACTTTAGAATTTTCCTGATGGTACATCTTCCTTGTGGATAAAAAAAAACAAGCACTGACAGATCAAATCTGGTCAACCGAATGCCAGCCAAGGGAATGCACTGCGCATAAACTATGATCCCTTCACAACTGTCATCCCTTCACACTCTTTTTACTTATTTTTTTAATGTGCATTTGAGCATCTCCGGGTTAGTTTTGTATCACTGATTCTTGCATTCTGTCCCCCCTGTCCAAGCTGTTTAATGTCCAGTTCGTTCAATGTGGTAAAAGGTGTTCCTAAAACCCAAGTTGTCACTGGGCATGGAGGTCCTGTAGACCTCGGCTTCTCTCAAGGCCAGCCTATCTTCTCTCTCGCTGTCCCTGAAGACCCACCAATGGCTGAACAGACAACAGGTGGTGTGTTTAAACGAGAGCATGTCTGGCAATCACAATCACCTGTCTTCAACATAGGCATTACGGAAGTGCTCTAACCACTGTATTATGGAAGTGCTCTAACCACTCTTCACTGGGGCAGGATTCACACTGACCTGACGGCAAATTTGATGTTGAGCAATTTGTCCTAATCATACCTCAAATATGCCCTAGTGCCCTTGGTGTTACGATCTGTTCTTGAGAACCCATCAGGTTCTAAATTCATGATCATCTTGAACTAAATCCCAACCTGGGAGGAAAGGAAGAGTTGTGAGGTGATACTCCAGATGAATTCACAACCTCTAAAATATGTGTCTGCTTGCAGGATGACAATGTGAGCAATGCACATGATAAGCAGAAACATTGGGAAGGGGGGATAAATCAGCTCGCTTTCCTCACCAGTTGTCTGTTCAGGTTCCCCACCTGAATATTGTGAAGGTCACCCAGTATCACACCTTGTATCAGTCAACTGCAGGTCCCAGAGTGTATTTCATGGGTTGACAGAATGTGTTTTGTGTGGCCACGTCTGATTACCATACCACAGTGTAGTTGCCAACCTTCTGGAATCACTACTTGGAAAGCAGGGGATGAAAGGATGCATGCAGTGAAGAGGGAGCAATCTGGCCTTTGACTGAAAACATACTGCATACATATAATTGCCAACATTCACATCAACCGTTTGGGCTTAATTCTGCAATACTTTATCATCCCTATTCAAAAATGACCCCAGCCCCTCATATATCAAAATTTTGATATTCTGGAATTTCTCACTAAATTCTAATTTCTAAAATTAGGGAAATTCCATAAAAATGGGGGGGGGGGGGGGGGGGGGGGGGGGGGCTAGCAACTATGCATAAGACTAGCCACACTCCTTCTTCAGAAGAATTCATTCCCAATCAGAAAAATGAAAATAATTACGTCAGGAGCTTATCACTGTTGTAGGTAATCTCCAATACTGTACTGCCTTATTTAACAAACAGATTAACTGACTGACTGACTGAAACCATTTACTGTCAGATTAACATAGTGTTGTACTGACAAACAGATTAACAAAGGTCTAAGGGTTAAGTTTATTCAATCACTGAAACACCAATATAAAGTCTAATGTTGGCATCAATCAAGACCAAAACTTTAGGCCCCTACCAATATCTGAGCAGCGAGTCTTAGCATTCCGACAAAAGAAGGAATATGCAATACTGTGGAGAGAAAAATAAAACCAGATAAATCGTAAGTATCCCCCTCTTCATTTGTACGGTTGTTCCTGCAATGTCATGATGCATTTCATTGTCTTCTTAACTTCCCAAGCTCTGATAAACACAGTCCACTTCATACCTATTAGAATGGAACAGATACATCGTCTCCCTTTGGGAACGTTGTGTCTCATCCAATGGCCATTACGCTACGGCACCTGCCAGGGAGCAATTAGGTCCCATGACGTCTTAATGGAATGCCCCGTGTGTGCCTGCACCTTATGTGAACACAGCACAGGCTTCCAAGGGTGGTGCAGGATTGTTCCCAGCTGGTTTGTTCGGCAGTTGAGGACAGTACTTCTCTGGGTCCCACCCGCACCTTCGGGTGTATCTTCTTTTCTTGGGAGGAAAGAAAACGCACCAGTCTTTTTGGAACAGGATTTGTTTTGTTTTGTTTTGTTTTTGCAGCCTATCCCTCAACACTAATTCCTTCCGAGTCATTCACAGGACCTACAGAATGAAAACGATACAGTGCTTCCAGTAAATTAGGATTAATATAATTGAACACTTTAATTTGTTGTTGTTACCATCAGATTAGTGGGAGAATAAATTCACAGTCTGCAGTCAAGTGTTAATTTAACAAATATTCATTATCATTGTTATTTATGTCATTACCTTTATCATTAAGGTTACCGTTACAGTAGTATTTACATTACTCTTAGTATCATTGCCATGAAAGAGTATGTGCATATTATGCAATCGACTATACAATGCACTCACATCGACCCATTTTTTTTTCTTTACACACACTCTCACTCTCACGCACATACATTAATATATCCAGTGTCACTGTACTAATAATAGTTAAAAGCATGAACATTAGAGGTAAATGGGTAAAGGCTTACCTTCTCTTCCATGTAAATCGAATGTAAAGTTTGTGTGTGCAAGTGCATGTGCAAGTATGCTGTACATATATGAATTATAGATTAGAGGCCAGCCATCTTGTAAACAGCTTTCATAAACCACAATGTGTGGGTCAAACCATGCCAACATTACCATAGTCATTTTCTTCTTTTTTTTCTTCTTCTTTTTTTTTTGATTTACAGATGTTAATCATATGTAGGTGCCTTTCTTTTGTTCTTGTTTGCAATTTCTTTACAATTTCCAAATACCTTAAACACACCCAACAGAACACTCATGTGCATCACACATATAATTATCATTCACACACTGACAATCAATACATACTTGTCAAAACATTGAGACATCACAATGACATAGTGTGAAAGATCTGCTTGACGACTCAAGCCTAAGAACATTAAAAACTGCTTCCTCAATATGTATACTTATTGGTGAAAGTTCACAACGCTTTTCATAACTCACATAAAACATGCATTATTACCATAACAGTAACAAGAACACGCTTTTTTGTTTCCTTGGTTCCGTATGTGAAGGAAGGAAGGTTGTTCTGTGAAACCAGTGGTAGGATGAATGCTTGCGTGTATACATATTTGGCGTTAGGTCACGCCAATAACAACCACCACAAAAATCATCATCCAAACAAAAGGCAGCCATCAGACCTTGCAAAGTTGCATGCAAACTGGAACACATGTACAAACCACACACACAAAAAACACACTCACAACCAACTCGCACATCATTCTCTCTTGTTCTCCTCAGACTCTCTCATTGCACAAACAAGGAATCCAGAGCGCAGAAACTGCTGCAGCCGGCTGTACACAGTAGATCCTAGACTGTACACACTACCATGTACAACCCACCGGTGGCTTTCAGTGTCACTGCAGTGCCCAGCCACCAGCATGATCTGCACCAGTTTCTATGGTCTCGAGACTCTTCCGGAGAAAGCTGCCAGCTAGAATTCATAATACAGTGATCAACATGATGGACTGGATGGGGGAAAAAAAAAGAAGAATGAAAATGAAAACTTAAAAAAAAAACGTGAGATGGACACTTTATGTATTTACATTTCTTTCTGATAAAAAATCCAGTGACTGAGACAGACAGGGGGAGAAAAAAACAGAAAGGGAAGAAAAGAGTTAGAGAGAGAGAGAGAGAGAGAGAGAGAGAGAGAGAGAGAGAGAGAGTGGAGGGAGTAGGGCAAAGAGCAGCTGGACAATAAAGAGATTTTTCGGTCACTTGAGTGAGAAAAGAAAAAGGTAACGAGAAAGCATTACTTCCAACACACAGTGAAATGATGCATGTCAATGTGCGCATGGTTGAGGGAGGAACGTGTGGGAATTCAGCCCTTGCACGTCCAAGGACAGGACTGTGTGCAGTCCACTGACTGTTAACCACAGGGCAGGCAGTGGAGTTACCCTCTCTCCTTAACATGGGGCGACTTTCAATACTCGTAAGACTACACACGTATAACATTTCTATGGAATAAAGCAGAGTAATTTGTTTTTCTTTGCTGGTTGATTATACCGTTGCTACTGCTGTTAAAACAGTAACTCTTGCAGTACCAAAGAGTTTTTTTTTCATGTCTTGTCCACAATAGTGCACAAAAAAGGGGAAAAAAAACACAAATTTAAACAAACAAAAAACACAAGAAAAAAAAAGAAAGAAAGCAAATACAAAGTACAATGCTCAACAACGGCAAATGAGAATAAATGGTGAGGCAGGGGTGTGGGGTGTGCCTTCACATTCATAAACACATTAATCCCCATATCTACCACTTTATGATAATTACCAAAAGAGGAGAGATAATGGTTACATGAAATTAAGAAACGCATGGAATTTACAGAACTGGACATAAACTTTGTCAAGAAAATTATGTCTTAATTCTGAAAACAATTAAATCTCAAGCACACACACACACACACACAAAACCAGCACCACTGCATGTTACATCACCAGCCAATTTCAAATGTGGCGTATGTCTGTACATCTTTTTCTCATTTTCTTCTGTCTTGGCCCCATCCCTCCTCCTTCCTCTGCCCCATCCCCTCCCCCTCCTCACGCACACACACACACACACACACACACACACACACACACAAGGGGGAAGGGTGGAGGAAAGGCGGGGGTGGGGTGGGGTAAAAGCAGAAGAAAAAGAGAAAGAAATTGTGCAGGCTTTCTGCCAGTCTGAAACTGAACAGTGATACATCAAGCTCGGACCAGCTATCAACCCCCTAGAATGATTTTTAGAGAAATCGGTTACAGTCACTTAGAACAAACCCTGATCCAGTTAGTCCATCAAATGGCCTATCATAAAACCCAGAATTCACAGATCTTTTATGTAACGCTCTGTGTGTGTGTGTGTGTGTGTGTGTGTGTGTGTGTGTGTGTGTGTGTGTGTGCAAGAGCATGCTTGCCTCTGTGTGTGTACACGTGTGTGCGTTTTCTTTTCTTTTATATCTCTTAGTCCACGCTTTCCAATCTCCCTTCCAATCAAGACCCAGTTTTAAAGCTTTCTTGGGGTCGCTACTATGAGGTTCCCCTGTGCACATACAACATCTCTTTCAACAAAGCTCTGTCCCCGTAAGCAGTATGATGGACAATGTGAAATCACAGAGTGTTGGGGGGGGGGGGGGGGGGGGATCTCTTCACGCAATGAACATGACTACGTACAAATGAATTTCAAGCAATGAACGGGATGTAAAGTTACACAAATGAACACATGGCAGTCAGATTGTGTGGCCAAACACAGGGGGTGGGGGGGGAGGGGGGGACAGAAGCCACAAGAGATGACGTTCCAGGATACTTAGTTTGGCTGGGTATGTCTGACAAAGATGGGAGCAGAAGATCACGCAGGAGCTACCGATCCCAGAGTACCTGTCTGGTATAAGAGTTCTACCAGTGAGGGCAGGTGAGGAGAGGGGGACAGGGGAATGGAGAGCCGATAAACAAAGGACCGGAGGTAGGATGAGTGTGCTACACTCAGAATGCACGTAAATCAATCATTTCAGGAAATGACTGAACATTTCCAATCACAGTCATGAAATAACTTGCTTTGCTGATAATACCCCTCCTTCCTTTCAAGAAGTGGCAGAAAACTGGTCTTGCAACAACCTGCTTGATACCAATGAATCGATGACACCTGTCTGTCAGGTGCCATTAATCTGCAAGACAAGAAGGCTGCTGCCAGTGGCTGGAGAGGAAATCTGTGCTGCCGTGTCAGTCAAGTTACCACCTTGACAATCGTCAAAAGCATGCTGCCACCTGGCCCCTGGAATACTAGTAGTAAGCTGCTGACTCCCTGATGTGGACCCCAGTGAAATATCACTGGTGGATGAAGAATTCTATACTGCAGCCAAAACAACAGGTGGAAATGAAACTGAATCCAGCGTGCCTGTCATGAAAGCCTGAACGATGGAATGGTTTCATCCACACTGCCTGACTTTATGTATGGTTTTTGTTTTATTTGTTGCATTATCTGATACCCCCCCCCCCCCCCACCTCCTTTTCTTTTGTTCATTGAAAGATGTTTTTTTATAACTGATGAATAAAATTTCACATTCATTACATCACGTCCACGTTGCTTTGTGCTAATGAGTCAGTAAATATCAGCAAAACACACACTGGAAGTTCTTCCATTAATTCAACCATGGACTTTACCTTAGAATTCAATGACAGTCGTGCAGTGACTAATGAACTCTGTCATTTTAACATTCATCAATCATTCCCTGGAATAACTTGCACATTCTGGTTTTAACAGATAGAGAATGGAACTTATGCAAGGAGTGGGGGCTAATATGAACACAGAATATGAAGTTAAGAAGGAAGTGGGCAACTAATGATAGCAAATTTTAGAACATAAATATTTAACAATATGGAAAGAGTGTAGGAGAGTGGGGGCGGGGGGGGGGGGGGGGGGGGGGGGGAGACGGGACACAAGTACAGAGAATACGGAAGAATTAAAAAAGGAATATGGATGAAAATACTGAAAGAGCTACGGACGAAGCCAATACAGACAGAGATATGGTAAAAGTTTATGGGAAGCTTCTGGTTTCAGATCAGTATTAAAGAAAGAGAATATGCACCGGTCTTTATTTGTGGCATTCTATCAGCCTCCTTATTGCCTCAAATGCCCTTAGGAATCCAGGAAAAACTATATTCTTACCATCTGATTTCAGACAGCATGCAATTAAAACAAAAATTCAGGATTTGAGAACGCTTATGATTACAGCCAACCATGGCTTCCAAAGCAGAAAAGGAGTAGGACAAAATGAAAAATTCTGAAGTTTCGATTTAGACACAATCTGAAGTGCCTGGACCGATACTGTCAGCTAAGCATTGTAGATGGAGATGTCTGATGGAATGCGTTTTGTACAATTCTGAGGAGGAGCTGTTATGCAGTATGCAGTAGTAGCAGCTCTTTAAGATTTTAAGCCACCAGGAAATACTCTTCGAAAGGATGGAAATTTGGAACAAAGTTCAGTTAAAAAAAAAAATGTCATATACACCAGAGAATCATAGGCAGTCTCTACAAGAGGCAGATCTCTCAGGTGTGGAAAGACCAAGGTGGGTCACTGGACAAACGACAACTCCAAGGTCAATATTTGCCTTATTTATCAAATAGGAGGTATATGGATTCCTATGGGTGGATTTGAACTAGCAACCTCTTCAAATTTCTAGTTGCATTTCAATTGAAAAAAAAGAAGTCATAAGCAGGGTTTGGGAGTTCACAAGAGGTTAGAACAACTGTTCAGAGAAAGTTTTAGTTGGCGGATGGAGAGGGACGGTTCCTCAGTATCTGCTTACAGGCTGTGCCCAGGGGTTTGTGGAATGCCCTCATACAGATTCGAAGCCCTTGATGGTGCATGGGATCCAGAGCTTTGAGTTAGGAAGGTTTTGCAGGACAATGAATGACACGGCCATAGCCCATTTTCTGAGTGGTTCAAAGCCTTATGAAAATGGAGAAGAAGGCCTTTGTTTGTTTGTTGTTTTGTCATCAGCACCCATACACACATGTATGTGTAAAAAGTGCTCAGTAAAGTATACAAAAGCCTCAAGAATTTTGGGAAGTCAGATGAATGTTGTAGATAAACACTCAAAGAATTTGGGGTGGAATACAGGTGGGGGTTGAGGCGCTGAAGTTTGTGGGAAAATATATGGAAGGAGGTTAAAGCATGAGGGGCAACATGGACAAGAGGCAAAACCTGCAACAGGGGGAGGGGACAGAGAGAAACAGAACAGGAAACAAAGAAACACAGAGAAGAAAAAGCAACGGTCAAATGGTCTTCAGTCACGGAAAGTGCAAACACGGGTTTGAATGTGAAATGGTTTTTCTTCAGGAATAGATAAAAAAGAAAAACAGAAAGATGGAGGGACAGACAGACAGACAGACAGACAGACAGACAAGTATGAATGCAGAGAAACAGAGAAAGAGAATGAAGAGACAAGAGTGAAGTAATACTCTTTAAGGCTGCAAAATGCAATGAAAGCTGCTGGATTAAGTTATGCGATTTCCACAGTCCAGAGAAAGCCGACGGGGTCATTCCGTTCCGTCTGCCGCAGGGGCCACCACGGCATTGTGTTGTATCTGCAGCACCTCTCCCGAGTCTGTGGTTACTGTGGCAACATGGCAACCCTCCGGTAAGGTCAGGTCACCCTGCTGAAGTTGCTGTGCGACAGAAGACAGATAAGCGACTTTAACCGGCAAGCGCCAACATGCATGCACACGCAAGTTTATACCTTAGCCCTCTCTCTCACTTACACATATAAACGTTAGGCCTATCTTATACACAGACCCTCAATTAGATTTTTTTTTCTCAATGCTTACCTTAGGGTGTTTTCACTGACCACTAGCAAATGCAACATGAAGAATCAGATGAATTTTCCATCAAAGTAATAGTCCCTTTGCTATATAAACATGTTAAATGTCGGACCCTTCACCTATCAGAAGCTTGATCACCTTTTAAAATAACTGCATTTGTTTCCTCATCTTGTTTGGTGAAATGTCAACCTCCCATCTGCCTCAAAACATTTATGTCAGAGAAAAAAAAAAAAAAGTTTTTGGTCTTTGGAAAGAACTGCATTTTATTGAATGGAAAGCTGATTTCTTGTATAGTTTCCCTTAGACTGAAATTTTTTTTTCTTTCTTTTTTTCTTTTTAAAATATTTTATTTTATTTTATTTATTTTTTTGCTGTCCCAACCTCTGCGCCACCTCAGAGGCAGTGCACCCACGCCGCTCATTCCGACACCCCGTCCACAGCCACAGCCGGGTCGGTCCCGCCGCAGCCCCGGCACCGGCAATCCACAGGGAGCAGTCAATGTCAAGTCGTCAAGAGGCAACCCACCGGAGGAGACACTGAACTGCTGCCGAGTCACTTCGGTGGTGTTCAGTGGCGCCTGTTCTGATCTAACATACGCAGGACACCACCTACTAAGCCCCCTACTGACGACAATAATTGCTTAGTCACGGAGCCGGCGTGAGTGAGCTCTCCCTCCGGAGGGCGCCACCACGTCCGTCCAACGACAGCCCCTATGGACTCGCCGATACCGGTGACCCCGACGGAACCAAACCAAGGCCACAGACGTGGAGAGGACATCGAAATTGAGGTCACCATGACAGCAGGGCATGAAGGGCCTCAGAATTTGAGACATTCTTTTTTTTAATGCTGATCAATGAGAATGAGGATGATTAAGATGATGCTACAGATTTCCATTTCGGTCTGAGACTACATGACAGGGCTGTACTCTACGCTTCCTTTCATAATATATCCCGGCGTCAACCAGGCCCGAGAGATACAGGCACCTGCAGTGTTGGTCATGAAATTTGAGCAACACTCTCAGAAACTCATCCATTAAGTGGATGAAACTCGACTGTGTGGTCCCAGTCTTCCCAACTGAGTCCGCAGCAAACTCAACTCTGGGTAGGAGCCGGTCGGGGCAGAAAAACCCACATGACTTCTGATGGGATTCGAACCCACGACCTCCCAGCCGGGAGTCCGCGACGCTAACCACTTCGCCACGGTGGCTGGTCCCTTAGATTGATGACTGAGCATATAATAATCATAATTAGCAATAGCCAGCCGGCGTGCCAGCACAGCTGGTTGAACCACTACAGGCACCACTCACCCCAATGACCTGATCCCCTGACAGGATCTGTATGTGCTGGGCGTGCTGCAGCTGAGAGATCTGTTCCGGTGTGGCGTGGAGGATCTGGATCTCCCCTTGCTGTGTAGCATCCCCCGCCATGGCCACTGCTGCCTGAATGTCCACCTCCCCCTGGGCAGACACAATGGAAGAGAACAAGTCAGTGTCATCATACCTTCTCTCTCAGTCGTCCTCTTCAGGTGCTGAGATACTTTTACCACCAGATATAACTGCTGCCTCTCAGGCCCTAATCCAGTCCCCCATCCTAACCTAACCTCCCCCCACCCCCCTTCCCTCCACTTTAAGTTCAAATAATTTTTTTCTTACTCTCATGAAACTTCTGGATAGTTTAAATCTATTCACATTGAAAAGAAAATTACACTACTTTTAAAGCAACAGCCTGGCAAAGTATCTTAAAGACAAAACTTGGCAAAAGTATACCTATCTGAAAAAAAAAAAATGTTTTGTTGTGACAGCTTTGGGTTTTAAAAGGGGGCTGAACCTGAATTCTGAAATTTGGTGGTTTTCTCCGTTTCTTTTACTTTTGTTCCTACATAAGCGTCCAAGGACTACAGTCACATAAACCTAAACATTTCTGACGTTGTTCAGTGAGATTTCCTTGATTTCCTTTTTTTTTTTTTTTTAACTGGTGTTGGAAACTTTTGGGGAACAAAATTTGAATTGTTTAAGAAAAAAAAAAACAATGACCCACAAAAGGAAAAATGTGACAATCACAACAAACAAGCTTAATACCAACAGCTTGCATCCCCCCCCCTCCCCCCAATTGGAAAATGCACTGAAATGAGATTGTTTTTGTTTTTTTTTCTTTTTACCCTACCTTAATTTCCCCCTCCCCCCAATTGGAAAATGCACTGAAATGAGATTGTTGTTTTTTTTCTTTTTACCCTACCTTAATTTTATCTTACGTTTAAACCAAAATCAGATGGCACAAAATACACACATACAAGCAAAACAAATCTGATTCGTAAAAACCCAGACCTGCTCCATCTTATAACTGCTACTGGTGTACGTTTCTACTACAATCGGCATTAAAAAAAGAACATGTGTATTCAAAGGAGGGCAATTTTATACTGACCAAGGGTGGCTGACGCTGAATTTGCTAGAATGGGCAAAACTAAAGTTGATATCACAGTAACTACAGGGAGCTTAGGTTTCTCTAACACACGATTCTTCAATACCCAATTCATTGGCATACTCTGGGAGAAAGTCTTGCGCTCTTGCTGTTTTGTTTTTGCCCCACTGTTGTTGGTATATTTCTTTATATTATCAAAGTGTGAGACTGAACAAGATGAGATTTCATATTAATTTTAAAAGTTAGCAAGACTAGTTGCTACTCAGTCAAACCATTAAGTGATATACAAGACAACAAATGTTACACTCTACAGGTGCTATTACCACTCAAGAATTTCTAGCTGAGATTTTTTTTTTATCATACTTGTTTTTATGTTCATCATATTCTGTGTATTCTGAAAAATGTATTAACAGAATGCTCGGAAATCGTACAGATAAACAATCTGAAAATAAAACTGTCAACTTTTCTTGCCATATCTGCTTTTAACGGCTATGTATCGATGGTGACTGATGCCTCATGCTGTATGAAAAAAAAATAAATAAATAAAGAGCAATGCTGCCCAACCAACCTGATGTATATGTAACTCCCCATCTTGGCTAATAGATTCTTCATCACTGGCGCTCATGTCTCCCATGTGGTTGTTGATGTTGACGTAGGTAGAAGGCGACTTGCCGCGGAAAGCTTTCACCGTCAGTGGCATGCCCCGTTGCCGCCGACGCCACGCTGTGCGGCATTTGGAATCAATGTTCTGTTTGATGCG
The DNA here is from genome assembly GCA_033310375.1 of Conus canariensis. Lineage (NCBI taxonomy): Eukaryota > Metazoa > Mollusca > Gastropoda > Neogastropoda > Conidae > Conus > Conus canariensis. The sequence continues at coordinate 28,003,766 of CM065725.1, read as the reverse complement.
ATGCCAGTCGTTTTCGGTGATGCCAAAGCGGTGAATTAAATGACCTTCAGGAAAATCCAAAATTTGACATTCATTTAGAAAAATAGGACATTTCTCTTTTATCTGCCAGTGATCATTACCATCAAACACCTCTCAGGATCCTCTGCATGAAGACTCTTTGCTTTGAAAACTTTTTTTTTCACATCCTTTTCCTGTTTCTTTTTTTTTTTTTTCTCTAATTTTCCTTCCTACAGAGATTCCCTCCTTCTTAGCACTTATTTTTCAACAACACTTTCTTCTTCTAGATTGACCTCGTAATAATTGCTCATTCTAAAGACATGCTGTTTCTGGGAAAAAGATTTTTCTTCTTCTCTGTTCTAGATTTCTTTCTAATAAAGATCTCTCCCACTACGACACAGTTGATGTAAGACATATGGAAGTAGTTGCTGAAGGCTTCCTCTATACTGTTGTTATCAATCACTGCATACTGGCATATCACTGCAGGCAGGGTATTGCCTTCATTTCTGTCTGTCTCCCTATAACCTGACAATATTTGACTACACTGCAATCAAATTTTGTAGACGTCTTACTACCATCAGTGTCTGCAAGCGAATCAATGTTAAGGTTCAAAGTGCTGACATGACAAATGCTGAATTAAACTAAATTTCACAAGTTAAAAAAATACTGTGCCAGAGGAAGTCACAAGTTTCTATTGTGCAGCAAAAGGTTTAAGTGCCCAAGGATTTTTTTTCTCTCGTTTTGCTGTCTGCTCCTCCGTGTCATCTCAGTGGCCTTGCACCCACACCACTTCTTTAGGCTCCCTATCCACATCCACACCCTGGCTTGCCTCACTGCAGCCCCAGAACTTGCAATCAGCAGGAAGCAATCAATGTCAAGTCATCATGAGGCAACCCACCGAAGGAGACACTGCACTGCTGCCAAGTCACTTCAGCGGTGTTCAGTGGTGCCTGTTCTGATCCAACATATTGAGGACATCATCTACTATACTTCCAACTGACAATAGTTTCTGTTCCGCTGCGAAGCCTGGGTGAGTGAGGTCTTCCTTTGGGGGTGTCCCTACATCCACCCATCCAACAACTCCCATGAATCTGCCAGTACCGGTGGACCTCACACCGGACACAGATGTGGAGGGGAAATCGAAACTGACATGACCATGAGAAGAGGGCGGGAAGAGCCACAGAAGAGGGCGGGAAGAGCCACAGAAAAGGGCAGGAAGAGCCACAGAAGAGGGCAGGAAGAGCCACAGAAGAGGGCAGGAAGAGCCACAGAATTTAAGACTTTTTTCTTTTTTTTGCCATTGATGAGGATCAGAATGAGGAGGATGAAGATAATGCTATTGATTTCCAATCAGCCTGAAACTGCATGACAGTGCTGTACTCTACGCTTACTTCAATAATATATCTTGGCATCAACCAGACCCGAAAGATATAGAAACCTGCAGTATCAGGCAGTCTGAGTGATACTTTCATGGATGCTTATAAATATTAAGTGGATGAAACTCAACTGTGTGGTCCTGGTCTCCCCAAGGGAACCCATAGCAAACTCAACTCTGGGAAGACCTAGTCAGGACAGAAAATCTCCACAAATAAAAGACAGATGAAAACTGAATCCATGATCTCCCAGTCTGAAGTCCATACTGCAAACTACTCTGCCATAGTGACAAAGTGCACATGGTTTGCTGCTTCCATTCTTTTTTTAGTACACGGTCAAACTTGAGAAAAAGTTTTGTGTGGTGATTACTGACAAGGAGAAAAACTGGGAATGTGTAGGCTGACTTATTTAATATACCTCTTTTTTTTCACTCAAATGTTTTTTTAGTATGTCCTTGAAATCATATTCCAAAGCATAAAGGTATGCTGAAAAGTCTGAGGCAACAATGTTGAAACTGAGGACAAACAATAGTTTTTTTTCCAAGGGTATGGTGTTTTGTTTTACCTGTATGCAGACTGTGTGTGTGGATAAGCACTGGAAATTCTATGTGTGTCTATCCACATGCATGCACACTCGCACTTTTTACCTGTCATCATGCCAATAACCAAGTACTGCAATTCCCAACACTATTTCTGGAATATGTCCCTTCCTTCAAAACACACACATCACACATACATAGCAACCCTCTTTGTGTACCATGTACATGTGGCTACCACCAAAGATATCCAATGCTGCCTGTCTTCTGCTGTTTAAAGCTTGCTTCTAACAGAAGTAATGATTTTCTTATTTTTCACCTCCACATACCCCCACGCCCCCCCCCCCCCCCTCCAATTCCCCACATATACTCACATCGAATGCCATAGATCATGAGGGGATCTAGCTGCTTCTTGCCATGTTTGCCCATGCCAGACAGGTTGGAGGAGGCCTGAGTGTCGCGGTCAAACAGGTAGTCTAGTAATGTGAGGGCCATCTTCTCTGGTGTGCGACAATTGGAATGCACATGGAGCAGGTCGCTGCAAGCACAGCAAACGTCAGGTGAACAAATTCTGTTGAAAATCTTTAATCCAGATCACAACAATTTCCCCCCCTCTGTGTCTTCAGTCTGGCAATAGTCATTCTGCCAGGTGAACTAATGCTGCACTGACAGTGTGAAAAAAGTAACATGACAAAAAGTACAAAATAACTGGTCCTGTATCACACTTTACTTCACTCTGGACAAAGGAATATTACAGCAGTCCACCACTGTTCAATGCATTCAGTCAGAAAATTCCATTCTGTTCTAGCCAAATGTGCAGCTCGCTGCCCCAGTGACCATACAGTCACAAAATCAAACACAGCATTATCAGTGCTTTTACGATGAAATATCAGTGCTGGTCCCATTATCAAATCTACTATGTGTTGATGAGGAGGCAATTTGCTAGATGACATGCCTAGGCTGAAAAAGACATCACTCAGATCAGTATGTTGAAGAAAATAGACCACTATGGCAGCATTTGACTGCTGCTGAATAGTCCAAATGTTGAACACACAGTTTTGACAGGGGAAATAAATACATGAGGATGAACAAGACTATGTATTTCTACTTACAAAAGAATAACGTGGGGCGATTAAAACAGATTATACATCAAAGGGCAGTGAAAGGAAGAGGGATAAGATTCAGGAATGAAATGCAGAGGGTGAAGGGACAGGACGGTCTACTGTGGCCGATAGAATTTTCATAACTCCTATGTGCGACTGTCACAAGATCTTAATGTCTTTCTGACTGTGCCTCTTTTCACCGTCCCGTCAGGTCTGTCATACTTTCTCTGGCTGGTGCAATGAGGTAAGGATGCCAACTTTCTAATACTGCCTGTTGAAGAGGCAAACATACACATGGAGGTAAAAATCTATTGGCCACAGAAAAACTGAAGATGAAAACCACCTAAAGACAAAACACACACACATGCACACACACACACATACAAAATCAATGAATAAGTGGCAGCAATGCTGCACAGTCTGTATTTGTATCTCTATCCACCAAACCTATCACTTTTACTGCTTAAAAAGCAGGAAAAGCCCCAAATTCTTTCCTGCTCTTCAGTCTAGATTACCTCGGTGTGATAGGGACTCGGACTCTCATTTCTGGGTTGTTTTCATCTCCCAACCAAGTGCCGTTTGGAAAATCATCTGAAAAATAAAAAGGGATGTAACTGTACACATGTATTTATGACTGCAAAAGTTTAAAACCTAATAATAAAATCACTTTCCCCCCAGGACTGTCTATACCTTTTGAGAGAGAGACAGCAAGATCGGGAGAAAAATGAGAGAGAGAGAGAGAGAGAGAGAGAGAGATAGAGAGAGAATTTGTGAAGGCCTTTGCCATACATGACAATGTTTCTGGCCTGCCAATGTAGTGCAACAAATTCAGAGCAATGGATATTTCTAAAATACTTGATTGCAGGCACGTCACGATAAAATATTCTCTTCTTTTTATTTGCTGTCTCAACTTCTGTGCCCTCAACATACTCCTCTCCCATCCATACCCTGTCACACCCCTTTCACCCATCCAGCGGCATTACTCCTATCCTGCTCATTCCAGTTCCCAACGTCAGCCATTCCAAGTGTATCTGACTTACAGTCCAGCAAGCATACCATATGGAGCATTCAATATCAAATAGTCATCATGTAAACTTTTAGAGGAGACCCTGCACTGCTGCCAGGTCACTTCCCTGGTGTTCAGTAGTACTTGCTTGACATGATATATGCTGAACATCACCTACCACACCCCATAATGACAACACTGATCATTCACGTCACTGACCATACCCTCCAGAGGGCACCACCACATCCATCCAAACACCTCCCTATGAATTTGCCAATACTGTACACCTTGACCCTAACACACCATGGGCACGGATGTGGGGAGGAAACTAAAACCGAGCAGAGAAACCTTTTTTTTTTTTTTTCCAAGACATCCATGTCAATGAGGATGAAGAAGATTATGTTCACAGGATTCCATTCTGGTCTGAGACTACATGACAGGGCTGTGCTTCCTTTCAGACCATATTCCAGCATTAACCAGCACTGGAGACAAGGACACCTGCAGCACCAGTTTGGAAATTCAGGCAACATACTCAGAAAATGTAGCAATTAAGCAGACACAAATCAACTGTGTGGTTCGTCTTCCAAGTCAAGTTCACAGCACACTCAATCCTGGGTAAGAGTTGGTCAGGGCCTAACAGTCTCACCGACAAATGCCTCTGATATGAATTAAATGTACAACTGCCCTGCCCACCATGCTAACCACTGCACCTTGATGTCTGGTAGTGCTTCAAAATACAAATAAACACACAAAACAAGACGTAAAGCAATTTAATAGACTATACAAAACAGACAAGTCAATTTTCAACACAAAGTGTCTGTTTTCAGTATATGGTAATGCTGCTACACATTAATCAGTGGGATCCAGTCATAATTCTTTTTTGTGCTCCAGTTCCTCTTGGTTTTTTTTTTTTATCTCCATCCTGCAGGCAAAATGGGCATGGAACAGAACCTTTAAAACTGACTTCATCTTTATTTTTGACCATGTTAAGATTCTAAAACTGGGTCTGTTCTTGTTCGTTCGATTTTCTTGCCAACTAGTGAACCAGTGGCATTGTTCATTAGTTCAGTGCCCATTTCATGAAGCGTCTGTTGCCATTCTTGGGTTCATTTCATGAAGCTTCTGTTGCCATTCTTGGGTTCATTTCATGAAGCGTCTGTTGCCATTCTTGGGTTCATTTCATGAAGCTTCTGTTGCCATTCTTGGGCAAGTCCTGAAAAATGAAGATGCATCGCAGCTCCTATTTCTGAGTAGATGACACAGGAAACACAGCAAATGATGTGCTACAGTCTATTTCCACACAAAGCAGTTTCCCTGACTCATGTGGGACACAGGCCTTAGCTCACTGTAGTTGAAATCAGCCCCAACAGTGAGCCTGACTGGGTTTTTTTTCTTTTCAGAGAACCGGCTTATGCAGCCTGTGCAGGAATAAACTCGACAGATTTTTAAAAGCCATGATTTAAAAAAAAAAAAATTGGTGATGCTTCAATACACAAACTATATTGGCAACCACAATTACCTTTTCACTCCTGTTCTCCACATGTACACCTTTCACCGACTTACTGAAGAAATGCGTCCTTCCGGACAAACAGTAAAGTACAGCACAAGCTCTCCTTATTCATATCTCTCAGACAAAGTGAAAACAAATACATCATGAAAACAAATACATCACCACTTTGTTCCTCTAAATTCAGGTAACAGAGAGTGTGAGGGGATTGAGGAAGAGGAAACGGGAGAGTAAAGAAATGGTTAGAAAGGGGCAGAATTCTGTCCTTGGACAGAACCATTTGTTGTCCTCGCCCGAGTCGAGCAGTCTCCTCACTGAGGCTTCTCACAAGCCTTGTTACTAGCGCTGCTAATCCACGCATGCTGTGTAACAGAAACATCTCACTTAGAATTCAGCGCCATTTTCACCACCTTCTGAGGAAACAACAAACCAGGGTCTACCTACAGTCAAGGGTTGTGAGAAAGATTCCAGACAGAAAATGCCGCCAAGAAACAAGGACCACACACACACAGCAAAATAATGGTCAGTGAAGGGAAAAATCACTGAACATGCTGTTTCAGCATCTGAAGGACACACAAGAGGTCAAAATATGTCAACAGCAATTATTCAGTGATCAAAGCTATTGGCCACATCAGCTCTGACAGCACCAAAGAGCTTGGGAATAACCTCAACTAGGATCTTCCATAATATAAAATTTCCCACTGGTTTATCAATATGGAACATATCAACAATGGACGAAAACAGGCTCAACATACACACACACACACACACACACACACACACACACACACACACACACACACACATACACACATTTACATGCAAGCACGCACGCACGCACACACTCTTCTGTCATGAAAATAACTTTGCAAAGAACTTTCAAGCATTGCAATCCTGACTGATTGCAGAGTTGAGCTGCACTGATTAAAGTTGCCTTTATTGCATCACGAACCTTGTCACTGATTATTTTAACACATAAAAACCTGCAAAACAAAGGAAGAAAAACAAACAAAAAGAAAACATTATTGACCACTTATAATTCTGTGCACTCTGCATGCAACTGGAACATATCACAGCATTTATGACCGAGGTGACCAACCTTCTGTGTTGAGTGTGATGAGAGTGACATTCGGACCCAGATTCTGAATACCATCTGACAGACCTGAAACACACAATTTATGTTCTATAGCTGAAATATCTTTCACAAAGAGAACCACACAACCGCGTGCAAACACACACACACACACACACACACACACACGCACACACACACACACACATACGCATACACACACACACACACACACACACATACACACACTCACACGTTTATGTCACTAACAGCAGCATGGCAGTCACTTAATTTGGGGACTTATGCAACAAAAGCAACCACCATGTGTACACACAAACATGAAGAGCAAATTTATGCACAACATATACATACATACATACACATGAATGAATAGCACACAAACTTGATACATAGTACAAAGCTTCTTTACAGAATATCAGAATACATGCATTCACAAACACCATACCCTTATCTCGTCTAAAATCACTTCATATGAAAAGTTCTTAAATTGAAGAATGAACAAAACAAAGACAAATTATCACATTTTCTAAAACAGCATAAATCTTTTGATTTGCAATATCAGCACAAACGTACACACACACACAGATACACATAAACTCACACACACACACACACACACACACACACACACACACACACACACACACAGTGAAGAGTCCAGTCCACAAGCCATGAAGGCAGGGGCAACAACAGCCAGCTATTAGATGTTCAGACAGCTTCTGACCCCCCCCCCCCCTTCCCCCCCCCTTTCGTAAAACAATGGAATATTCCTCCAGCCATGCCATTCCCAGTATCAAGAAAATAACCAAGCACAAACTGAAAATATAAGTGCTGCTGGCATGTTAGTTCAAACAACCCTTTCAGCACAAAGACAGCAGTGAGCCTGAGTACCAAGCACATATTTGTTCACCAAGCCTGAGTACCAAGCACATATTTGTTCACCAACCTAACGGACACTATGGAAAACAGATACTGACCACACTTGCATAAAAAGAATGCCATTATAGATTCCAAGATTAAATTCACCTTCCTGTTACCAAAATAGAACTTCATTTAATCATCTTTATCATTCACATTGATCACTTAGAAAAAAAAAAAACGAAGTATCAAAATCAATGGTCCTTTTTGCCCTACTCCCATAATGACCCCAGTTTTGATTTCCTGTTCACATCAAAGTGTGTGGTGGCTTAATTAATGTCCAGGTCCTTGGAGTTGGCAAGTTCATGGGGGACTGTCAATAGGACGACACAGCTATGCCTCCCAGAGGTAGACACTCATTCCCTTCAGTTCTATGATGAGGCAATTATTGTGTGTCAGTAGGGGGGGTTGATAAGTGGTGTCCTGCTTACATGTTGTATCAGAACAGGTATCACTGACCACAGAGTCCCCTTTCCTGCTTACATGTTGGATCAGAACAGGTATCACTGACCACCATCCATGTGACAAGAGTGGTAGTGCAGAGTCCCTTGTCCTGCTTACATGTTGGATCAGAACAGGTATCACTGACCACCATCCATGTGACTGTGGGGTAGTGCAGAGTCCCTTTTGGTGGGTTGCCTGTTACTGATCTCCAGTGGACATCGGGTTCAAGTCTGTGACCGGATGACAACGATCCTAAGAGTGGATCGAGACAAAGCCAAAAAAAAAAATCACATTCTAAAACTGGAAAAAAAAGAACAAAATCCCAAATCACTTTTCTTTATTTGACATAAAAAAATAGAACTGTGTTTTTTTCAAAAAAGATGGAAGTGACAGGCATATACACTAATTACAGAGAGTGATGATGAAATCAAGCTGCTCTACAACACACTGCTCCCCAGAATAACTAAGGGCCAAAAGAGGTCAACTGAAAGTGAATCTTTTTCAGGACAGGTGGAACCCACTGTAACAAGTTGTTTCTACACCCTGGACCCACGATAACTGAACTAAAAAAAAAAAAACAGTTGTCCCTGCTGATCAGACTTTCACAAAGCTACTACACAGAATGCTACATTCACAGCGAGTTGTAGTTAAAAGCGGAACACGTACCTTGAGGCTCCCCTGGCTCCATTTTGGTTCCGTTTTGTGGCAGTCCCACTATCACAGCCCTGTACACACCAAGCTCTTGAATATTTACAGTTCTTACGCGAACTTTACATACTCTCCAGCGTAACACTTGACATAATGGACACTTTGTTTACAAAGTTTACACAGCAAGAGAAAAATCCTTTACATTCATACCTACATTTCAACAAAGTAGAAAGAAACTCGTGGAGAGCGTGGCAGCAGAGAGTCCTCAGAAGAGAAGCCCCCTTCAAGCAAGTGTTTCGGCCCTTATCTCCTGACACTCTAGGGGGGTTGGGCCACACCCGGTTCATGACTCCGGATGTCCCTCTGCTGCCCCTTTTTTTCCCATCTTGGGACGAGCCATGGCTGGGATTCGAACCCATGACCCTCTGGACATGCTCATTTTCCACTTAATGACTCGCGCTTTAACCACTGAGCCACAGGGACACCTGATATTTGTAGGGAAATTAAGCCTTATGAAGTTCACTTTTGTTCCTCCTTGACCAGATCCAGCTTGAACACCTCTCTGCCGCTTCTGCCATTGCTTTCAGGGCTCTGGTTTTTTCCTTCCCTGCAACTGAGAGCTGTTTCATGAGGCTGTATGCAGACGTTCCTACAAACCCCCTAGCTCCAATTTCTGCAGTGAGGACTTTGACCTGATAGCCTTCTCTCCTCAGGCTGTTTGCCAGATCAGCATACTTTTCAGTCTTGTAGATTTGAGCTGCCTCCATTCTGTTCTCATATGGCACCGTGAGCTCGATCATGATCAGCTGCTTGGTTGACTTAGAGTGGACTACTATGTCTGGTCTCATGCCACTCTTGCTGATGATCTCTGGGTGACTCTTCCATTCTGGGAGGTCTGCAGTGCACTCCCAGTCATCTGCCCCGTCCAGCAGACTCTGCCTGCATGTTTCGAGTGGCACTGTTGTTCTTGGCCATGATTTGCTGCCTCCTGCCGTGAAGAATGTTGCGGGTGCTTTTGGAGTCCTGATTTTCCCTTTTGTGGTGTTGGTACTAGCCCAGACTACTTGTACAATTTCTTTGAGCACTTGGTTGTGCCTCCATGTGTACCTTCCTTGAGCCAGGGCTACTTTACATGAGCTTAGGACATGCTCCACTGTTTGTTTTTCATGGCAGAGGGGGCATGCAGGATCGTCTGTTTTCCCCCACTTCACCAGGTTTGCATTTGAGGGCAGAAGGTCATATGCAGATCTGAGAATGAAGCTGATCCTGAGAGGTGCCATGTGCCAAATGTCATTCCAAGTGAGACTTCTTTGGAGTGCATTCTCCCACGTTGTCCATTGCCCTTGCTGGCTCTGCTGGACTGCTTTTTGGAGTCTTTTTTGGTCTTCTTCTTTTCTCATCTCCTGAATCATCATGTCTCTTTTGGCTTTTCCTTTGGCCTTTGACCACCATTCAGTTTTGGTCACCCCCAGTCCCTGTCTGTTGGTCTGTGTGTGTCCTGTTATTTCTCTGATCTTGAGACTTTCTTTTGCAGAATCCATCGCCTCTTGAACTTTCCATTTTCTGCCTGTCTTCAGCTGGGGCTTAATTGCTTCTACCACCTTGTCTCCTGAGTCCTCCAGCATGCTTTGAAGTCTGATCTTCCCTGCTTTGTATTCCTCCAGGATGGATTTCAGGGGTAGTTTCAGCTTTGCTTGGCGACAGTACAGCGCTATGTCAGTCAGACAGGGTGGGACACCAAGCCATTTCCTTGTGAACTTGTTGATTTTGGCTTCCATTGCCTCCACTATGCTGGTGCAGATGTCGTATATCATCAGAGGCCATAGCAGCTTTGGTATCAGCATGAACTGCAGACACCAGACCTTGTATTTGCCAGGGAGCCCACACTGGTCAATGGTCTCCAAGCCTTCCTCCGCCATCTGCTTGGTTTCTTTTGCTCTTTGTGTGTCTTTCAGCGTATCATCATACCATCTTCCAAGGCTCTTGACTGGTTCTTCTGTGACTGTTGGAATGGCCTGGTTGGCAACACTGAAGACCACAGATCCGGCCACTTTTCCTTTCCTCAGTGAGAGACTCCGTGATTTCTTTGGCTTGAACTTCATTCTGGATGAGGCAACTATGTCGTCCAGCCTCTCCAGCACATGACGTGTCTCGTCTTCTCTGGATGAAATCACTGTAGTGTCATCCATGAAGGCCTTGAGAGGAGGCATCTTGTATCCATCGCCAAGGTCTGTTTGTCTCGCGTTGTTTGTTGCTGCTTTCAAGATGAGTTCCATTGCCAGCACGAACAGTATTGGGGAAATTGCACAGCCCATTGCAATACCCACTTCCAAGTTGATCCAGTCTGTTGTGTACTCCTTGGTAGAGAACCGCATTGAGAAGCCATTGAAGTACTTCTTGAGCATGTCGCGGATGTTCTTTGGCACATGGTACATCTCAAGAGCCAACTGTATCATCTCATGGGGCACAGATCCATATGCGTTTGCCAGATCAAGCCACACTACGTCCAGGTCTCTCTTTTCTGTTTTTGCTTTTTGGATTGCGTCCCAGATCATTGTGGCGTGTTCTACACAGCCCGCCACGCCTGGGATGCCACCTTTCTGGACTGACACATCCAAGTACTTGTTTTCCGTCAGGTACTTGGTCAGCCTTGCTGCCATGACAGAGAAGAAGATTTTCCCTTCGACGTTCAGTAGTGATATTGGCCTGAACTGGCTAATGTCACTTGAGTTTTGCTCTTTGGGGATGTACACACCATCTGCCGTCATCCACTGGCCGCTGATCTTCTGGTTTCTCCAAGCCGATCGCAGTAGCCTGTGGAGCCACTCCAGCACCTTGGGACATTTCTTGTAAAACTGGTAAGGTATTCCGTTTGGCCCTGGTGATGATTTGGCTCTGGCTTTGTCGACCACCTTCTTGATTTCCGCCAACGTTGGAGGCTTGCCATTGAACTGTTCCTCAGGGTTGGTTGGCCACACCAGACCTTGAATGTCGAGTGGTGCTTTGCTCTGTGGGTCAGAGTATGTTTTCCTCAGATGCTGCTCAAGAACTCCTTTGTCCACACTTAGGGTCCCAGATTTTGGCTGCTCAAACAGTGTTCTGGCAAACTGGAAGGGGTCTCTGAAGAAGCGCTCTTGTGTCTTCTTCTTTTTGCTCTTCCTCTTCCTCGCAGATTCCGCTTTGCTGAGGGCACTGTGTTTTTCTTTCAGGTCTTTCCACAGTTTTTCCAAGCCTTGTTTTTCAGCTGGCAGTGCGGTCTTCATTTGCATCTTGAGGTTTTTCTTTTGGACCCTGATCTTGTCCATCTTTTCTTGGCGTCTGGATTTCTTTGGAGGTGTTTTCTCTTTGGGTAGTTTTGCTCCATAGGCGTCTCTACATGTGGCATACACAATGTCCCCATATGTGGCTAGTTTGTGTTCCAGGGTGCTTTTCCCTATCAGTGCATCGAGTCTTTGGACGATTTTTGCATCCAGTTTCTCCCAATCTTCAGTTTCGTTTGCTCGTGGCAGGTTGAGTTTCAGGCGCCTGGCATCGAGGGCCTGTGCAAATTCCTCATCCGAACCAACAGCGTGGATGTCCTTGGCACTGTGGTTTAAATCCTGGCCTTGGTCTTCCGACGTCTTATCTGCTGATGCAGTGCGCTGCTGCTCATTCAGATGAGTCTTCACACATCCCATCTTTGTTCTGTGGATCTTCATGCCACGGGTGGTAGCGAAACGCTTTCCACAGACACATGGATATTCCATTTGGTCCATGTTCATAGTCCGTTTGGGATTTGCAGTCATGATTGGTTGAGCACCGATGGATTCATCATTCTCTCCCCCTTTCGGTGAATCCTGGGAGCATCTTTTCCTTTTATTTTTAGTAGCCACATGTTTAAGGCAAAGTGGGGAGCCAGCCCACAGAGCCCTTGGTTCTGGTCTTTCCCAGTGTCCTCCGGTCTTTCCCGGACGTCCTCCGGCCTATTCCCGGAAGTCAATGGTTTACCCATGCATCAGTAGAAAGAAACTCGTGGAGAGCGTGGCAGCAGAGAGTCCTCAGAAGAGAAGCCCCCTTCAAGCAAGTGTTTCGGCCCTTATCTCCTGACACTCTAGGGGGGTTGGGCCACACCCGGTTCATGACTCCGGATGTCCCTCTGCTGCCCCTTTTTTTCCCATCTTGGGACGAGCCATGGCTGGGATTCGAACCCATGACCCTCTGGACATGCTCATTTTCCACTTAATGACTCGCGCTTTAACCACTGAGCCACAGGGACACCTGATATTTGTAGGGAAATTAAGCCTTATGAAGTTCACTTTTGTTCCTCCTTGACCAGATCCAGCTTGAACACCTCTCTGCCGCTTCTGCCATTGCTTTCAGGGCTCTGGTTTTTTCCTTCCCTGCAACTGAGAGCTGTTTCATGAGGCTGTATGCAGACGTTCCTACAAACCCCCTAGCTCCAATTTCTCCAAGTTATACTGTCTTAAACAATGGCTTTGAACATGTTTAACTACAAGTGCTTCAATTTTATGTGTATATATATACATATATATATATGTGTGTGTGTGTGTGTGGGGCGCGCACACAGGTGTGCACGTGCAAGTTTATGTAGGAGGGGGGATATGTATGATGCAGGCCTATATGTGGGATAGTATGGGTGTGTGTGTCAGGGAGAGAATCGTTGTCAAGTGTCACTGCACTGGTATTTCTTCACCCTCCCCCCCCCCCCCCCCTCCTTTTTTTTTTTTTTTTTCAATTTAAGTGAGTGATGTTCCTTGTTTATCCCGTAGCTGTGCTCAGGTATTGTGATCTGTGTTTTGATCAGTGAATAAAGTTTCTCTGAGGAAGGCAAGATTGCCGAAACGTTAAGAGGAAAATGTACAACTTGTTGTTTTGTCTTTCTTTGCTGTGATCAATATATATATATATATATATATATATACATACATACATCTACATACATAGAGAGAGAGAGCGAGAGAGAGATAACGTGTATATATATATATATATATATATATGTATATATACAAATGTGTGTGTGTGTGTGTGTGTGTGTGTGTGTGTGTGTGTGTGTGTGTGTGTGTGTGTGTGTGTGTCTCTGTGTGTGTCTGTACATTGTCCCTTACCCTGCTGAATCTGAATCAACAAACATCATCTTTCATACTCTTTTTAAAATGGATTCAAACAGAAACTATTGTGATTAAAATTCATGGCACAACAAATTTTTTCCCCCCTTTTTTAAATTTTTATTTTGCCCTGCAACAATTACTTTTCTGCAAAGACTGTTTTTTAAAAATCTCACCCACGCCGCGAAGAATTGTTGGAGATCATGGAGGAGTTCTGTCGAGAAAGGGAGAGCACTGAATCGACCTTTTCCTCGAGAGCCTGCGCTCTTTGTACGAGGGCTTCCACCTTGCCTTCGAGCCCATCCAACCTCATGCAGATGGCTTTGTTGATGGTGAGCAGCAATTGCTAGAGAGAAAGAGACAGGTTACAACATGAACAAACAAAAAACAAGAAAATAGAAAGAACAGAAACTGGGTTTACGATGCACAAATAGATTTGATCAACATGCTGGACATGAAAAGCCAGATAAGAATCTTCTGTGGTCTTAAAAATGGTCTAAAAAGACTGGGTCTTGTGGTTTTAACACACTGTAACTATTGGACTGGAGGACCAGTCCATTTCATAAATCTGCCCATGGTGGGAAACAGCAAGCGAATCTTTATTATGACCAATAAACCAACTTACCCTAACACTGCTATCAGTGTACTTTTCAACAAAAAGCGAGTGTATTTTCTACAAAAAGTGTGTAAAAATCCTTCAATTTTTTGTGAACAGGGTGAGGGGGATGTTTCACCTTCCAAATGTTGTAAAAGTGAGGTGATTCATTTTCATCTGTCATCACACAGCAGAGTGTGATTCCAGATCTTGCTGTAGTGACAATAAATAAAAGAAAAGGTTTCTTTTAACATACAATTTTTTCAAACCCGATTCATCAGCATATTCTGGCATAAATTTATGCTCTCTCTCTCTCTGATTTCTTTTCTTTTCTTTTTTCTTTTTTTTTTTTGGGGGGGGGGGGGGGGGGTTGGGGGGGTGGGGGCAGGTAGGTGGGTGGGTGGGTTTTCAGTCCATGCTCTTGTTACTATGTACTGCCATTGTTGCTGAATAAGCAGACAATGCCAAAACCTATTTCGCACATGACACTTAGCAAGAGTTTTCTCTCTCTGGTTAAAGCACCAAAACTGGCCACACCAAACCACCACCAGATCCTGGTTATGCTCCTTAGGTGCACTTACTGCTCAAGACCTTCGTGTCTAGATTTTCTTTCCAACATGTTTCTTTTTAGTTCATTATACTCACCGTATTTCCGCCAAACATGTGCACAAAATATGGCAAGTTTACATGGGTGAACAGGTCTGGACCAACGCATTCCACCTTGGGCATCCAGGTCTGGAGATCTATCAACCAACTGTAGTGGACAGTTAATCAAAGTACCAAAATGTAAGTTTTGCAACTCTCCAGTTCTCAGAAACCCATGGAGACAAAGTTTGTAGCCATAGTATTCAATCAATCAGAAATGACTTTTTTTTTTTCTTATCCACTGAGTATTCGCTTAAAGGACATCACATCTGCACTTGTGTTTTTCTACTACCACCACCCCCCCCCCCCCCCCCCAAACACACACACACACATTTACATTAAGCTATTACCTTGAGCGACTGTTCTGTGTTCAGCTCTAAATCTGAATCATTTCTTGGTCGTTTGGCTTCAGGTTCCACGCAACCATCTGTGACAGAAAAAAAAGGGTTTCTTTTCTTAAAACATCTAGATCAATCACAAGACAACGCATATCACTTTAATATAGGCATACACCGCCCCTACCCCCCCCAAATCGTGAGTTTTTCACTGCTTCCCTGCTGGGCTTGCATACTTACCATGTCAAACTGGTGCAAGCCCTGACCAAATGGTTTGCTTTAGTGGCCGAAATGTCACGGCTAACGAAGTGCTAAGTCACATCCTGTAAATAACCTGTCTGCTACTGTGCTAGTTAGTCAGTGCTATTCCCTCAAGTTCTGAATTGGCATCTAACCTATCATTCCAATGGCTACATAACGACCCATGAGAACCACAGTGGGGTGGCTAGACAGGCTGGAGAGTTTATACAGTAGGTATGCTCGCCAAACAGGCATCCAGAGCCCCCCCCCCCCCCCCCCCTTTTTTTTTGACATCATTTACTGTAGCACGTCATACTGGTGCAGAAATCAGAAGAGAGGAGGCAGGAATCTGTTTCATGGAAGTGCTCGTCCTCTTCTCCTCCAACCACAATATCAGACATTATCAGACAGACTGCCCAACCTCTGGTTCTTGGCCATAAATTCTGAAAGAATCTGAGTGAGAATGACCCATCTCTGTGGGAAATGATGTCCTGAGGTGCACCACCCATGGCATATATCTAACTCCTCTATTTACAGCCCAATGCATGCCTACCAAAGTTTTCAGTAATCCAGTCATAGGTCTTTAAATCTGGGAAAATTCTGTGCAGTGTTCCTGAGGAAGAAAGAACGCACAGATTTTGAAGTTTGAGGTACAGTTTTTAATGCAGATACACGCAGACAGACGGATGCAGTTTCTTGGTTTCCCTTTTCTTCATGACTGCTATACATCAGCATTATTTGGTCAACCTGGATTCTTCACAGACTCCACAAAGAAACAAAAAAAACTCATTCACATTATTGCCTGAGAAAAAGTTAATCAGATTCCATGTCATACTTTGTTAATGGATGATATCATTCAAAATTTACCACCGATCTCTGTATCTGAAACTGACCCTTAGGTTTTCTCACCAGCTGGTCTCTAAATCTGGCTTCGCTGTATCATTATAGTTCAACTGAACTTGGGGAGCTTTTTCAGGGCTGTCGCATGAGGGAGAATAGTCCTTTTCTACATTAAGCAACAATAATACAAACACTTATTTACCAACAATATACATTGAATGTTAACATGAACACACACACACAGAGCATATTGATACATCGATACCATGATACCGCCTTGGCTTAAGGCTGTGTCAGGCCAACTGACATAGGCTAGAACACCAAGGCTACATCAAAATGTTGTTATGCTCTGCATAGTTATGCGGGGATTGTCTTTAGTTGTGACAAGCTCCTAGCATAACATTATCAGTCTCCAAAATCCCCCGAAGTCGAAGTGTGGCTGTCCATGTGGCAGGGAATCAAAAAAAGCCACACACGTAATGTTCTCATCCCCAGCTGATGCATCTGTACCATAGTGTTCAAGTGCTTTGGCTGTTCGGATGATCCCTGTAGTCTTTCAGCCAGGGTATGACAACAACAACAACAACGATACTATGATAACTAATATATTGATACCATGATAACTAATCTACTGATAAGCTGTGGGCACCTGACCTTCCCCTTTCAATTCTGACTTCCAGTTAAAAGGAAAAAAAAAACATTAAAACAATTTTTTTCACATGACAACAGTGCAGAATGGAAAAAAAAGCAGAGTCAAAGATAGTGACATTGAAAATATACATACACAGAAGTTCTAGAAGGGAGGGATGAAATTTGTCGGGGCACATGAAACTAGCCAAAGTGACCCATATTCATAGGGAACACTACAGACAGAATATTCCGCAGGGAAGTCCCTGTTTCAATTTCATTTATGTATCACCAAAACTAACTGCACTGCACATGAGGGCTATCACCACAGTAAATGAACCAATTTTCTTCCTCTCACTACAAAAAGAACCCTAAACCAAAACTGACGAACGAAAGCCATACACATACACACACATCATGAATAATACATGCAGCTGTTCAAAACACAGCAATTAATCACCGATATCCTTATGGTGCATGACACTACACTGTGCTGCAGATGCTAGCTAGTCTACTTAGTTTTCACACTCAATTCATTAAAAAAGGAGTTAAAAAAAGTGAATATTCCAGTGCTATACTAATTACATCAAAAGGCCTTCCAGGCACACACAAAAAAAACAAAAAACAAAAAAAAATCAATGCCATACAAACACATCAAAAAGGCTTGAAGGCAAACTGATAACAAAGAAATCAATGCCATACAAATACATCAAAAGGCCTGTCAGGCAAAAACTCTGCGTAATGAACAGCTACGTGAAGTCCAGTCCAGAGATTAAGTCACAACCCAGAAGCCAAACATCGACAGAAAAATTGGTACATTGTAGACTATAAAAAGAGAAAAATGAATGAAATCAAAAACTTAGTGAGCCAAAGATAGTATGGGTGACAAAGGTGACAAACACACACACATACACATACACTAAAATGTTACATAGATTAAAAGTCCCAAAGCCTGTAAGTCTAAAGGGACAGCAATTACTCAGGGATTCACTGTGTCTAGCGCATGGCATCATGGAAAGCAATGCCTACCCCTAGAACTCCTTCCACTATCCTAACCTTCCCCAAACCAAATCAGGTACCCATCTACAATGGGTGGACAAGGAGGGTTTTCAAGCTGTAAAAACCTGACCTCACAAGTGGTTCGATCTTATGACCGTCAGTACTGCAGCCAAACGCTTTTACCATCTGATACCAGCTCCTCAAAATTAAGCAACAGTAAAAGGAGATTTTTTTTTCAAAAAAGAAATTTATTTACATAATACTTGCACAGAATTTTCAAAGAGTGGAGACAAAATTCATACCAAACGAGCCCCCACCATTCCCAGGTGATCAGAAAAAAATGGAAGTACCTTTCCACAACAAACGCAGAAGAGTGGCACACACACACATGGATATGCACAAAAGGAATACTGTAGTGTTAAAAAGGTGCATTCAACTAGAATAAAAAAAATGACGAAGTCAAAGAGCCACAAGACTATCATGATGAATCCCGTGATGTGATCAGAAGAATGTGTATCGTACGGGGAGCACCTGCATGTGGTCATATAATAGATGTGCATACATTTGCATACATGTACATAGTCCATCTATTCTAACATAATCTGTCTAAGCTCTGGTCTATGTGCATTTTCACTTACCCATAACAGAACAACATATCAGAAAAAGTTAAAAGTTTTCTGTTTACGCACTTGATAAACCGCATTCCCACAAAACAAAATCATGAATGTCTGTCACCTTGGTGGTGGCATAGCTGGCTTTCCACTGGTGAGGTTGGGTTCCAAGGTCCTGAAGAACCATCTATTTGTCAGAACTTTGTGGCCCTGGCCAACTCCTACACAATGCACTATGGCCTCATACCAGAGGACTGGAACCACACATCCACTTAATGGGTGCATCTCTGCGAGTGTTGCTCGCATATCCTGACCAACGTTCAAGCCTGGTCGACACCAGCATCATTATGCAAAGAGTGTAGAGCACAGTTCTATCATGAAGGAAGATTAAAATAAAACTACACACAGGGGGACACCGCCAGACTTTACAAAAAAATTAGAATAAAACTACACACAGGATGAAAGCAATTTTTTTTTCCTATCAACTTAAAGCCATGCTACCACACATGAAGACCTGAAGCTTTTATGACAGTGAGCAAGTACGTCGAGTTGCCAGCTGCTGATATGGGATTGAACTATTTTTATGTTTTATTGTACATGGATACCTAAAATAACTCTTGACGAGAGCAAACATTCACCAGGTACAGCAATGGTTAATTTTTAATATTCATATGGACTGCATAGCTGCGATCAGTTTTAATCTCTTGATAAGCTCAAAAACTGCAGGCAGAGCTGCTAAGGCCTCAAAAGCGCAACGTGCAGCATTCTGACATTCTAACTAATTTAAGTGTAACATTCCACACTTACACATAGTACTCGTAAGCAATTTCAGCAACAGCACTCGCAGTGGAACTTTCCTTCATAATCAACATAATGGTCAGATGACAGAAATCTCAACAGTTATTGCGTGCTTTCAACTTCATCTAAAAAACTCAAAATGGCTGACAACAAAATCAATATAAAAAAAAAAAAAGTGGCAAAACCATGACTGTCTTTAGTGATTGTTCTTCCAATATTTCTTCCTCTACTCACGGAACTTGACCATTTTTGACAGAAGTCTACAGCCTGAAGATCTGGTTCCATTTAAACCGCCATTAAGTCCCTTTTCAATTTTGAAAAAAATTTTTGGTTTTGGCGCAGCATTCTGTCACAAAGTGTTACAGAGTAACATTGCTGACAAAATTGTAGCATGCTACGCTGACAGTACAGCACTTGGCAGCTCTGTGCAGGCGATGTAAGTATTTGACAGTTAACTGAGATTACATCCCTAGAATAATTTTCATTATTTTACAAAGACTACTCAGCCATGGTTTTACGAAGACTGCACAGATATGGTGATTTTATTATTGTATATAAATTGCATAGTTAGGGTCTCTTAACACAGAGCAAAAGTGTTGTACTTTTAATTCTTTTATAAAAAGTTGACAAGGGTCATGTACATTATTTCAGCAAGACTGCTTTAGCTCCATTCATTTTCACTATTTCATAAAGATCACATCATTATAATCATGATCAACAAATACTGCATACCTAGATTTCTGTTACATTTTTCAAAATAATATCAGAGTTAGTCATTTATATTTCATACTTACTACACACCTATGGAAATTTTAATTACACCTAAAAGATGACATAGAAAAGGGTCATTTTTCCCGTAACGTTATTTCTGTTACTTTATGACTACTCACCTGTTCTTATTTTCCCTGCACTACTACGCTCATCAGAATTGTTTTATAAAGATCACACAGCCTGTACCTTCTCTCAATTTCATTTAAATAACATTACATAGTCAACTTGGAGATTTCCATTCCTTGACATCAATCTAATGATTGCACAACTGGAAGCCACATTCATCATTACTTGTGTGGAGACTGGCTATGCCAAGCATTCCCAATTACAGAAATTTTCAAAATGGAATGACTGGGGGCGGAAAATGAAGCAAAATTCAGAAAGAGAGGGTAGTTAGTTACCGCCAAGGACATAGACAAACAAAGCACAGGACAAGACACAATGCATTTCGACCTCTTGGGTCTTCTTCAGGCACAGTAGCACCACTCCAGACACAGTGGCACCACTACTGACATTCATACCTTTGGATTTCCCCCACCCCAAACCCAAAGCATCCTTATGACCAAATGATTATGGCCTGATATTTATGTATATACATCGGGGGTAAGATTTTTCCACTTAAAAAAAACACGCCTTTTCCACCTAGAAGTGCATACATACATACCTGATTCAGTTCATGGAAGGTCAAAGGCTGTCGAAGGAGAAGGATGGGCTCTACCTTCCATCACACCCTGCCTATGACACAGTAAACCTCTGACGGTTCACTGTCCCTAAGTAGATTAGGCTAAGGGACTTAAACCTTTAAACTCACTGCATTGCATGACATAAAACGATATGTCAACGACTGCTCAGCCTGCAGACAGGGGTCCCTCACCTTGCATGATGGCCGTGGTGCCATCCACGTGCACCTGAGCCACCTCTCCGGACAGGCCGGGCACCAGGCCCGGGGCCTGAATGGCCACCACCGTCCCCCGCTGAAGCTGGGTCTCCAGGTCTTCCACGTCGCCCTCTGTTGTCATCCTCCTTCACGTCCTGCAACCAGGCCGACATGATTAGCCTTCACAGTGTTCGCCCCATCTGGACACCTTTTGAAACAACTACTCGCAACAAGAAGATAACAGAATGAGAAGTAGTTCTGAACTAATACAGATGATAAGGGATCAGTTTTTTTACATTAACAGTCGGTTTTTCCACTAATATTCATTCATACTTTCACACCGTGTGGTCAATTATTCAAGTGAACAACTGATCATGAAGGCTCATAATGATGATGCAGAAAAGAGTTTTAAAAAGGGACATAAGATGTTGACCTCCCTGATCCCCTAACGGAAATGATAACCATGGTCATACAAACATGCATGGGTTATGCATAACCCATGTTCCTGAAAAACTCACTGTGTGAAACTTTGCAAAACACCTGAACATGAGAAAAACAAAATTTAAGCAACTTACTTACCTACTTTCTGATTCCACTTCTTTCAATCAAAAACCGACTTCAATACAATTTAAAAATAAGGTAAATGTTGACAAAGTGGCATTTAGAATAAAACAAGCTAAATCAGAGACCAGGATGCCTAAATTTTGTTTAGGCGTTCACACACATTATGCAAAGTTTTGCACAGTACATGAACTGTGCAGTAACACATGCATGAATACATAACACATTGTTGACAGTGTCAGCAGCTTGGTCATAGAATCTTACATATATATTCATATACCGACACCTAACACATTGTTGACTGTGTCAGCAGCTTGGTCATAGAATCTTACATATATTCATATACCGACAAATAACACATCAGTGACTGTGTCAGCAACTTGGTCATAGAATCTTATATATATTCTATACCGACACATAACACATTGTTGACTGTGTCAGCAGCTTGGTCATAGAATCTTATATATTCATAAGTGTTATCTCTATATCACGCATGCATACTATGGCATTAATTTTGTCACCAAAATGCTTCTTTCAGGATTTTTCCTGTCATAATAGATTTAATGAGTACATGCAGTGACATGATAATTTTTCATCTTTCCAGTTCCAGGGTAATGTATTACAAAGATTATAACTGATAATGATCAAATTGAATTAAGAAATGCAATAATGAACACTTGTGCGGGTGTGCATGCGTGCGTGCAAAATATACGTTTCACACTTCCACCACCTTTCATCTGTTGACAAAAGTTCAAGATATATTTGTGTGTGTGTGTGTGTGTGTGTGTGTGTGTGTGTGTGTGTGTGCGTGTGAGTGACTAAGCCCCAACTGTCCTCTGTCGAATGCCCAGAGCCACCAACCTTCTGAAGTCAAAATTCAAGAACCAGGGATGAAGGGAGTAAGTGTAGTGAAGAGGGGCCTTCAGCTTTTGATTGGAAGCATTTTAACCCCTCCATGTTTCAGATGACAAATGCGAGGTTTAAAAAAATGTATTTTCCATACATATAGTTGTCAACATCCACATAACATTATTTCGGCTTTATTCTGCAATACTTTATCATCACCTTGCAAAAACGAGTCCCTAAACCCCACTTTTCTGCACAAAATTTAAACATTCTTGGTTCTTTTATGAATTCGGGATCTTGGAAATTATTTCTGAATTACGAAAATTTCAGAAAAATTTCTGTGGAGGGTTGGCAGCTATGAATGCCACCCATACTTTCCTACCTTACACCAATATTTCAGAAATTTCCTGAAGTTTGAATCATGCGAACATTTTCCATTATGGCAGGTTTTATAGACTTTCTTTAATCAGTTTCTGATTCTGTCCAATTCCAATGCCAATAATCACAATCAGCAACAGCTCTTTTTTTTTTCCCCTCCAAACAAAAACCTAAGACACTGTATTGCAAATATAAAAACAAATCAAACATCAAATTCTGAAGGAAATAAGCAACAAAAAACTAAACTGAAGTTCAAAAATCTTAATGTGATACTTGTGGGCTGAGAAAAAAAGTCTACAAAAGAAAGTCTAAAATTAGGGTCCAGTGCAAACCATGGCTCTGGAAATGGATAAAGAAAGAAAAAATGCCAAAATGTTTGTCTTTCATTACTACTAACAATATCTTGTTTGCGTAAGTACATGATAATTTAGACTATTCATTTTCTATTTCAGATGATTGTTGGCCTTCTTTTTTTCATCATTTATTACTGGGACAGTGATTTTGTAATCAACAACACATTAAGGAAATAACGTCTGTGTACCTTTCTTGTGACCCGAAACCACAATCGGTTTTAAAGAGTGAGATGAAATTTTGCAACTAAAAATCATTAGGTCTCTGACCTCATCAATTCTCTGTTGTTGTTTCCTTCCAAATAACCAGAATTTCTGAAAAATACAACAAATCTGAACTATGTTAGCATGAAGTGTCAATATTCATGCAACAAAGGAGTTCGGTTCCTCAAAACATTTTGTGCAAAAACACACTCCCATAAAAGATCATCAAAGGTTTCCTCCTCTGTGCCACAAAATATGCAGCTGAGACAGACCAGAGTTCATGCAAAAAATGACAGGAGTCTGTTCAAAGTCATGTGCATAAAACATTAGATTTCTTATCTGAAACCACCTAAACTGACAAGCAAAACGTTTTTGGAAATATTTGTTTGTAGTTTAAATCAGCTTTGGGTACACCTGTTACGCAAGGTGGGTTGATGTATAGAGTTTTTAACTATTGCCACTATTTGGTTGGGCATACATACCACGTCAAACTGTTGCAAGCTATTTCCAGTGTGCTACATTGACCGCAGATAGCAACAGTTTGATATGGCACAAAACATATGAAATCAACACGGATTCCTTTTTCTGCACTCCTGTTTTGCTGGGTGAATTAATCACACCTGATCTTGCAAGCCTGGGCCACACCTAGCACAATGGCCATAAATGACAACAGTTTGAAATGATATAGTATACGAAACCAAACTTGTATCTGAGACTGACGGATACTGATGTTAAATCGGAACTTCTATTTGAGCTTGATATATTGTTTATCAAAACAAAAAACAAAACAAAAAAACCTGATATGGTTCGAGACTTTGGAGTTCTCATTTACATCAATAATCCCTTTTCTGATATCTCAAGTAATTCTTCAAAATGGTTGTGCTCTATTACACCTCCACACCCAAGAAAATAGGTAAGAAACCCTGTGAACTTGTTCATTTCCACCCCTTGCCAGGCCCACCATCTGACTATAGCTAAAAAAATGTGCCAAGGCTAGGTTTTAGCCAATGGCTTCGTTTCCTGTTCTCTTTTTGTTCCACGGCCACAAGTCAGAAGTTCACCACCAGTGAGATTTTTGCATACATGGATATTAATAATCCCAACATGAAGGAAGCCACACTTTATCTTCCAGGACTGGTTATTCGTAGGTTAGTAAAACCATCCATGAATGTGATCCTCTTCTTGAGGAGATCCATCAGTGTGTGGTCCTGAAATAAATATCCAGAATGAGATAGGCAATGGAAATCTAATGATCTCAGTAATGAGTGTACCACTGGAGAGCCATCACCATTACCATTTCAACTAATTTATTCATGAAATTCATCAACTGGGAGATGGTCAAGCAGAACTCCAAAAACACATTCCCTGATAAGAGCACAGAAATCAGCTCAGACAAAAATCAACAATTTTGTCAACATTCCAGACAAGTTAACATTATGCTGAATGAACCTGCTGACACTGAAGATGCGTGCATCTTCTATTTGAATTAAACTAGTACCCTGAGTCCACTGCTTTGGTCTGACATAACTTCCACAACAAAAATCACGGTCATTGGGAAAACCATGTATAGCAGTTTTCTCACAGAAGGTTCAAGTCTACAAGTCACTGGTAATGTCCATCTTTCTATACCAAAGGGAGAGCTGGTCACCAACTGCAAGTCAAACAACCAACAAAAAAAAAGGTTCCAAAGAAATAAATGCCTCAGATGTATTCTCAGAACTTAAAATATGAATACTTGCACATGGAGTGACAGGAAATACAGATTATGTCGAGCAACAAGTCCAAAAGACTGTCAGGCAGCCATTCAACATGTCATTCAACAAGTGCTGGCTGACCAGAACCTCCCTTTGTAAGTGCCTCAAGTTGGCAATTTGTTGCCCCAGGGCCAAAGACTCCCTCTCAATCCCAGATTATCGTGAAGTGTACAAACGAAGATGGATTTCCCAGAGCTCAACCCAAAAAGTCCTGAATGGACAACATAAAGGAATAGAATGGTCACTGGATTTTAAATTGTAACTAAATAGGTGCCACACACCCTGCACACAGTTCACTTCTCTGGGTATTGTAAGAGATGAAGTGTCCTGACAAGATCTCAATTTAAACTGAAAATATAATCGAAGCCAGTTGTTGCTTATCAAAACGTATCATTTTTCATTTGTGATCTTAGTTTTACCACAGCAGGACTCTATGATTACACCTACAACCATCCGAGAGTACTCTACCTCTAACCTGTTGCACGTGGAAGAGTGAGGACAGTAGGCTGTGGAGATCACTGTCTGTCAAAGCACCAGTCCAGTTGTGGGGCAATACCAATAAGCAGGCTACAGATCAAGCATGGGACTTTACTCAAACAAAAATAAACAACAAACAAAACAACAAAAAGAAAGAAAAAGTTTTGTTTTTTCCCCACTTCCAGAAATAGCAAAATTTGAGAAAAAGGATTTAGAAATTTGTAAATTGTACATGTGTAATGTTGTGGGGTTTCTGTTTTTCCTTTTTTTTTTCTCTAAGGTCAAGTTCTTCAAAACAAAGTGACTGAAAGTGCACATATGCATGCAATGTTTGCATTGCTTTTCACAGATTTTACTCTGGACCTTTTTTTTTTTTTTTTTTTTTTTGGCATGTCAGGTCAGTGACAGCTACAACACAGTGTCAGCTATACTGAATTTCAGAGGAACATATACAGTGTGTGCAACCATCCTTCTCCAGTTTCTCTCGAACTCTGCAACCATCAGTCTTATCCAGCTAATTCTATTTTCAGTCATTCCTTAACTTTCTTTCCACCAGGCTTTCAACAGCCACTAAATATTTAAACAAATTATCACCCTTGTGCCTTTAAAGTATGTGGCCACAGTCACAACTATGCAATAATGGATGCTAGGTTTCTGAACTGTAAGGTCAAGTGTGTAATTTCACAACTGATCTTAACTTCTACCTGGAAATATGTCACTAATGTAGCACTTTTAGATTCAAAGCAAACAGGAAGCAGTTCTGATAAACCATACACAACAGCTTCATCAGACTACACCACATACCTCATTATTGCACGACCAAACTATCTCTACATTGTTTTCTGTGGTGGATCAGCAGAATGATATAACTTCTGTAAATTTGACCTTGAACGTAAAAAATCCACCAAAAGCAGAAGAATACATGTCTGATAACTAAAGTGTTTTGATGTCTTCTTCAACTTTTTCAACACATGTTGTGTCTATGCTTGCAACAGGTGCCTTACTGCTTCGCCACACAATGCATGTACTATCATGACACAAATCTGCTTGGACATGTATTTAGATTTGTTTGCCAACTTTCAGCTGGTAAATGAGTAACCTTAAGAGGAGTGTACTTTATTATTAATTGTGAAAACTTATCCACTATATTTTGTAACTGTCCAAGATGGAAACATAACAAAACAAAACAAACATAAAACAATCAAAAGACCTGAGTGAATGTGCTATGACTGCAGTATTCTCAGTCCACAGAGAGTGCAGACAGTTGTACTGACTGTTCTTTCTCATTTGTTTTCAATCTTTTTACCTAAACTTTGACATCACTTCCTATTCCTGCAATGGAAAATCAACTGCATTCACCGACTCTCATTTGTCATTGCTTGCTTGAACACATTCAGTTTCTTACAGTAACTTTATTCAAAAGTGATTTCATGATTATCCTTTCATTGAACTGTCATTCAAAGAGAACATTTTCAAATGTAATCTAGCTGGTATTCAAACTACCAGTCTACCACAGCACCGAGTCTGTGGACCACACACACACACACACACACACACACACACACACACACATGTGTGTGTGTGTGTGTGTGTGTGTGTGTGTGTGTGTGTGTGTGTGTGTGTGTGGCGCGCGCGCACATGTTCTAAGAATTGCTCTGTACCATTTTCTCCTGTTCTTTGGGACTGAATAATTATGCCTCGCTGCTTCTTGTCACAACGTTATTGCAGCAGATCTGCATTGTGTCACAGTGTGTGTGTGTGTGTGTGTGTGTATGTGTGTGTGTGTGTGTGTGTGTGTGTGTGTATGTGTGTGTGTGTGTGTGTGTGTGTGTGTGTGTGTGTGTGCCCGCGCGCGCGTGTGTGTGTCCGTTCTAAGAATTGCTCTGTACAGTTTTGTCCTGTTCTTTGGGACTAAATAATTATGCCTCGCTGCTTCTTGTCACAACGTTACCGCAGCAGATCTGCATTTTCAGAGTTGCGCTGCATTCTCTCAGGAGTTGTCAAGAGAGAAAAGTATGTGACAACGCTGTAGTATAATACGGTATCGTGTGCGTACAGCTTCAGAAAATTCTTCCACAGTTTCCAGAGTGATCAAAATATACTGGGGTTATTATTCTTGCGTGTCTAGCAGACGATATTTTCCACACAAGCTGTGCAGCGATCAACAAGGAACACTTGTGAACGTTTCCTCGGCCATATGAAATGGCATCAGACAAAGATCGAATTTTGACCGGCTTGCAAACGAAAGCTGTGTATCTGTTCGGTGCGATTTTGTTTTTATCACATTATATACACATCGTTGCTTACTTCTGCAGGAACCCAAAGCTTCCTTGGTGCTCGTGTGCTCGTATTTTCACTGAAATCACGTCCTCTCTCGGGAAGCGATAATGGCGTTGGAGGAACGGTAAAATGCGAGAATGAACTCTCCTGCGCATGTTCATGGGCGATTCTGTCAACTATTACTATCGGTAAGGTATGAACAATATTATTTTCATTGAGTTACAAGGCTTGTCTGTTAATTGAAGTCGCAGTATGCCAGTTGAAAATTTGATATTTAATGGATAAATTAGAATCTAAAAGATATTTATCTAAGGCTGAATGTTAAACTGACTAGATTTTTGTTAACGACATCTTCTGTTTAATAAACAGAATGTCTAACAGGATGTTACGTGTAATTTGGGTCAAAGCTGAAGCGACAAGTGTTCGTCAAATGATTGGTGGAAAGTAGTCCGATTTAGACTTACTCGTGCATTGGCAGTTTGTTTACTTCGATGAGTTTACGCACACTGCTGTATTTCACCACTTAAGCAGTTGTAAGAATATTACCAAGAAGAAAAAACTCAACCCAGTAGTATAATGCCGACACTGCATCTAGCAATACTTTGTGAGAGACTTCGGCGCAAACTTTGCAAAACTTTCCTCTACGTCGTCTGCTACGCGGCTATTGTCGCTTACTTCTGTGAATCTTTGGGAGTTGATCCGAAGCGATGTTTAGTATGGGGACCCGGGCTAAAGTCACATTTCAACGTTCCAGTCCGATATTTCTATATCCAAGTTGTGGACACAAAGGGAAGCACGTGAGAATGCATTTGAGTTTTCCATTCCATTTCTGTCTTTGCTGTTGCTTGATGTGTGTGTGTGTGTGTGTGTGTGTGTGTGTGTTTTGGCCATCTCTCAAAATGAAACAAGTTTCATCAACGTTAGTCAGTATCGCTGGCAGAACTGAAGCCAAGAAGACGGTGTTGAGCAGGAAAGACGATTGCGGGAAATGGAGACTCTTCTCACACAGGAAGAAGGATCGTTGCGTGGGCTCTCCAACATGATTTAGTATTTTGCTGAAAAAAAAAGAGAAAGAAATTACCATCCGGAGGAGTGGGAAATGGAGTGTTCCCTCCCTATTTCTACTCTCAATGCCAGCACTGGATTCTTCATAAAGTTCATTATCTTTTGTTGAAGATCACATCAGCTTTTGATCATTGAATGTTGTTTTTTTCTTTAGCAAGAGCTACAAAGAGCAATAGAATCATGGCCATGCTGGTGTTGGCTTTAAACTTCAAATTTCAGTTTTGACATATTGAAAGTGAAGTTGAGAAGGACCTTGGGGTTTACATTGACAACAAACTGAATTTCAGAGAACATGTGGCCAAGGCAACTGCTAAAGCAAATAAAGTAGTTGGTATTATCCATCGCTCCTTTGACTTCCTGACTGAAGACACTTTCCTACAACTGTACAAGTCTCAAGTACGACCAGTACTAGAGTACGGACATTCTGTCTGGCAACCCTACTACAAAACACTGTGCCAGGATGTAGAAGATGTTCAGCGCAGAGCAACTAAACTTTTAGCATCAAAATAAACCATATCCTGAGTGTCTTTCTACTCTCAAGCTTCCAAGCCCGGAGCACAGAAGAAAAAGGGGTGACATGATAGACTTGTACAAGTTTATACATGGCATTTACCGGAGTGAAAAACCATGGTTTGAACTATTTACCAGCAGGGACAGCAGAGGACACTCCTTGAAACTATCCAAAGTTCATCACAGACTGAATATCAGGGGAAACTACTTCTCTCTTCGTGTGATTGATGTTTGGAATGGTCTTCCTGACTCCGTAGTAACAGCCCCTACAGTCAACTTGTTCAAATCACGGTTAGACACTCATTGGCAGGAACTTCCGACAAAATACAATCCGGAATGTTATCAACATAGATAGTCTCAGTCGTGACTCTCTTCCTTCCACGCATGCGGTGTTTTTCATCTCAATGTTATACTTAGAATGGTGAACAGGCCTCTTAAGGCCTCTAACACCTACAAGTTCAAGTTCAAGTTCATGTACTGTACCTTGGTAAATTCTTGCAAGCTGCAGCATTTGGTTGACTGGATTATAAATTTTCGTGGCTGATGCAGTGGACATGCCTTCAATCATCTTCTGTCTGAAACAGACCGTGCATGGATGCAAATACTTCCTTATTATCTTACAGCCAGACCCCTGGTGTATAACACAGCAATGCCTTGCTGTTTTTATAATTTTTGCTGCTTACCCTAACTCAGTTTGTTTCAGTTCACGAGGGTTTCAGACTGATCACTCATAATTCCTTTGTTTAACCATTGATCTTTCCTCCTGCTCCTTCTTCTCATCCATGCTTGGCTGTCATCCATCTTTGTTAGATCTCACTTGACTGGGAACAGGCACCCAGCTCAGCTGTCTAGGGGCGATTTTGAACTTCAGTGTTCCCTGTCCTCAGCGAGTCTGAACCTGAATCCCGTCGATAACCAAGACATTTAGCAACAATGGGATTTATGTTGGGTGTGTGTCCATGAGTCTGGGCTGAATAGGAGAAGGTTTGGCTCTTGGATTTCATCTGCACAGACACTCCATTTTACGGTCAAGACACCAAGCTTGCAGGAGAGCAGGACAATGGGTGGTTCAGACTGCTCTTGTCACCTTGAAGGCAATTAACATAGGAAATTTTCATCTGGTAAGTACTGATCATGAAGGTGACAAGTAGCTCTGGTGGTCAGAAAGTGACCAGGTCCATGCCTCCATCCACCCCCATTCTTCCATCCTTGAGCAACTCACTTAGGAATTGGGGTGCACATTGTCACTGCTCAGCATGTCCCTTCCTCCCTCCCCCCACCATCCCCCTTTTTAGTCTTATTACTGCTGTGGTGTGTCAGCTGTCATGTTTTGGGGGCACACCACATCACTCAGCTACACAGAGATTAACAAGGGGACTGGATGAATGTATCTGTTCTGATCACTGCTATGTGCCCAGCACTGAACACAAATGGCCACAATCACTAGTGTTGTTGTTGCAGTTACAGCATACTAAAGGTCCGTCCTGATTTTGATTCAATGGTCAGACCACAAGCATGTGGTGACCACAGT
This sequence comes from Conus canariensis, assembly GCA_033310375.1. Lineage (NCBI taxonomy): Eukaryota > Metazoa > Mollusca > Gastropoda > Neogastropoda > Conidae > Conus > Conus canariensis. Next base: position 27,972,742 of record CM065725.1, on the reverse strand, counting down.
TCCCCACCAAGTCAACATTCACTATGCTGCACCATCAGTGGGAGGACTTTCCCTTTTTATAGGGGTTCCCTCTCAGCACCCTCCCCCTCCACCTGTCATCCACGGCTACTGTTAGTGGTCATACTTCCCCACACAGCGATGAAATGCATGTTGCATATCAGTTTTGTTCTAATTCCATGTCAGGTGGCCCCGAGCTTTACCATTCATTCAGGTAGCAGTGACAGACTCCTGCCAGCTTAGCTGATCGTTCAGACCACAGCATCTGGAGTAACCCCACTTGGCGCACAGCCTCACGCCAAAAGGATGGTGAATTTTGTCCCCCATGGGAATTATTGCCCCATTCCCCAACCTGCACCCCTGCTAATCACTACTTACCACAGCAGCCATCCAGGGAGACCCGGTGGCAGAGACATCAAGCGCAGCATTGGATTTAGGGTGTTGGAGACATGGAAACCTCAGCTTGCTTACTAAGCTTAAATGTCCTAGGGTCACTGTGTGGGGTCCCTCATCCATCTCTGCCTTCCATCCCATTGCTACCAGCCTTTGGGGACAGCCAGGGGCACCACCTCCATCCCACTTCCTATTAGGAA
>CM065725.1:27954652-27964652 GCA_033310375.1 Conus canariensis | reverse complement strand
CCATACTTACTACTGCCAACTTTCAATTAGTGCTGACTATATGGAAATAAGTTTCTGAACTGACAGTGATGTTGTAACTGCCACAGTAGCAGTCACTTCTGCCCCTTTACTTAATCACACTTAATTAGCGCACAGCTGGGCAGGCACAGGAAATGTGATAACACTGTGCCTTGTAAACACAGGCTAGTGAGCTGTAATGTACAGTGACCATACAATACACTATACTGTCTAATTTTGATGCAAAGTATTTTACTATTATGCATATGAAACCCAATGCATTAAGCTTTTTTTCGACACCATGCGCAACAGGAGCGATTTACATGTACAAATCATGAAGTTGAGTGAAAGACAGAGAGAAAAGATGCACCGGGAAACTAGAATATGTGTTGATGTTTTACAAAGATGCTTTTCAAATTGTCATTATGCAAAGTATTAATGATTAGCATTAAAATAATGGCACATGCACTTTGCATGCCTACACTATATTTTGTTAAGAATAAAAACATATTTGAATTTACCTCACCGTTGCAAAGGACACAAATTTTAGTATAGTGTAAAAACCACTTTTGCTGTCTGTTTAGTTGAATGTGCAGAATAAATGGTAGAACACATAAGGAACAAAAAACATGGACGAGTTTGGAAATACAACCTGCAGAAAAATGACCTGAAGTCTTTGAAATCAGTTAAGTATTTCTGGGCTTGACTGTTGTCTATTCTCAGTTTATACACCATAAAAACAGGGTCTTTGATTAGGGGGAGGGAAGCAGGGCTGAATGAAAATGGATTGGCTCTGCAAGGAGGTTTCTGTCAAATTCAAACCGTAAGTTTTGTTTTAGTTTGTCATTGACTGCTCAGATAATAGTAGTTTATAAGCGCAGTTTGTCATTGGCTGCACAGATAATAGTCAGTTTATAAGTGCAGTGTATCTTTGACTGCATGAGCCCTAGTTTAAGAAAAACAGTGGACTCGGTTTGTTTCATAGACCTCAGTCTGAAGTAGCATGTTGTGCACGTGTGCTAAGTTCCTGTCCTACAAATCAGTCAGCTGTAATGCTGTGAAGAGAAAGTTTCAAATGTGTCGCATAAATTTTAAGGTATCTTCTGTTTTGTTCTGTTGCTTTTCATGTTTCCACACAAAATATTCATTACCTGACTGTATGGCAAGTAAACATGAATGTTTGCAGTGAATAAACATGTTCAGCATGTCCAGTGGCTCCTTAAACTTATTCACAGTGCCACACTACATAAGGGAAAACACTGTGAACATCAACAACAACAACAAAACTCAGCAGAGAATTTGCACATGTACACTTTCACCAGCTGCATCAAAATGATGCTATTAAGATTAAAAAATAGCACACACAACACTGTATTAGCAATGCCTTTCTTTATTAAGAATAAACAGTATGCGTAACTGTGCATTTCTCTTATTGATGTTAGTATCTAATAGCTCAAAAGTTGTGGTTAATGTTTTCTCTGTCTCTCTGTTTGTCTGTCTGTCTGTCTCTCTTTCTCTCTCTTTCTCTCTCTCTCTCTCTCTCTCTCTCTCTCTCTCTGGAACTCACTTCCACCGAATCTACAAAACATAAATACTTTAAAACTTTTCAAGGAACATTTGCATAAACATTTTATGTCTCAGTAATTTAATTATACAATTACAATGATTAGCGCCCATTCGCAAAGTCTTCTGTGTACCATACTTTGAATAAATTGTCTAAACATAAAACCTACTCCGTTAAAATCGCTCATCCCCACTCCCACTCTTGTCTACCATCCCTTTTCTCCTCCCCCCACCTACCATTCTCTCTTCCCCACCCTCCTCTGACCTCTCTGTCTGTAGTCTTGTTTGTTTGTTTGTAAGTTTCCTTCTGCTTTTACCATCCCCCATCTCATTAGTACTTTTATGAATTGTTTGCTTATCATTGTAGAATTAGATTACCATTTTGCTATGTTGAATTGTCAGTATGAATGATATGTGTTGAAATAATGTATGCATGACAAGGACAGATTGTAAGACTAGGCTTTGGCCTAAAATCTTCATCCTTGTGTATTAAAGATCAATCAATCAACCAATCAATCAATCAATCTCTCTCTCTCTGTCTCTCTCTCTCTGTCTCTCTGTCTCTCTCTCTCTCTGTATGTCTTGCAGGTTTGAAGTTCAAGAATTTCTTTTTTCTTTGACAGGTGTACCGCAAAACACATGGTGACATTGTGGACTTCAAAATGTTCATGGATAACATTTTAATGTCCCTGGTTAGAAAGGTGCGTAAAATAAGTATATGATTATTTTAATTATGTGGATACATTTTTCCACATGTTTTTTTTTTTTTTTTTTTTTTTTAAGATACAAATGTAGAATTTGAAAAAAATGGTGGTGAATGTGTCTGATCTTTGAGTTTTTTTGAGTCTAATTTGGGGCAGTTGCAGTTCATGCCAAGGTTTCTGGCCACGCTGGTATCAAGGCAATGAAACAGCTGTCTGCCTTGCTAAAAATGCCTCAGTGGAAAATTTGTCTAAATCCTTCATTGCACACACAGTACTAAAACTCAAAAGTGTATGATTATATGGAAGACCTCTGACAAGAAAACTGAAGCATCTTTGCAGATATGTCCGTTCTTAAACAGTTCTTCCCTTCTGTACTTGGGAATGATGGGGAGTAGTCCCTGTTATACAGATTACGCATGGATCACACATTCTACACTCACTCATACGTTTTGAAACATCAAGTTAGTTGAGAGTTTGTATTGTTTTGATCTGTCTTCTAAGTCTCGTTTCTACAGTTTCAAACAAGACAGAGAGCGCCAGAGTTACGAAATTTTGTCCAATACATTTACGAAAAAAAGGGGGAAGGAAAAGGGAGGGGAAGCTTGATTGCATGTTGTTAGTAAACTTGCTTTTGCTCTGCAGACTACAGAAGGGGGCTTTAGGATTGGAAAGAAGGGGGTGGGGGAGATTGATTGCATGTTGTTAGTAAACTTGCTTTTGCTCTGCAGACTACAGAAGGGGCTTTAGGATTGGAAAGAAGGGGGTGGGGGAGATTGATTGCATGTTGTTAGTAAACTTGCTTTTGCTCTGCAGTCTACAGAAGGGGCTTTAGGATTGGAAAGAAGGGAGTGGGGGAGATGAAGATGGGAATCAGACAGTATTGATACTTTCGATGCTTTCAGTTTTCTACTGTAGCTCAGCTTGGTTAAGTACAAAAATTTGAATATCATCGTAACTGTTCGTGAGACATGTGTCCACGCCGTTGTCCATGGCTGCTAAGAAGACTGAGGAAAGAGTAGCTGACTGACAGGAGGCTGAGGCGGGGATGAAAGACAGTGACGAACTGGGTAAAGAGGATGTAAATGAAGGTGACGGACTGAGGGAGCGGATGAGGGGAGTCGCAGAGGAAGGGGTGACAACTGTCACTGTCTGCGTCATTTCAGGTGAGGTTGCCAGATGTGGAGTTCTTCGTCAACCTGGGGGACTGGCCGCTGGAACATAGGAAACCTGATCAAGGGGCTGTACCCATCATGTCCTGGTGTGGCTCAGACTCCTCCTATGACATCGTCTTGCCCACTTATGACATCACTGAAGCCACTTTGGAAATGCTTGGCAGGTAAGGTAGCTAACACCTTTTTTTCTTTCTTTTTTCTTCTCACAAAAATGTCGGTGTTCAGCGTTTATAAGATAGGAATAGCTGTGCATTTTACTGTTTAGCCTTTTGCTTGTACATGCTAGTATACATGTATGTATACACACAGATGTACACTGTGACTGGCATGGACACATGTACATGTTTGGTTTTTTTTTCATTTTTCTGCTGTCTCATTTATATATGCTACGTGCCCCCCCCCCCCCCCCCCCCTCCCTCCAAGGCCTGACGAGTGTGTTGGATTAATCTGCAAAGCATTTTGACATTTTAAATGTGGCATTCCAAATTTGAGCATTGCACTCATAGGCAGTATCATCTGTATGATACGATGGTGGATCAAGACATTGGAAATCTCGCAAGACATCATATGGTTTTAACTTGACCTACGAAAAATTAAAATGGCCTGCGATGAAACCAATTGAAAGGGCAGCGAAATTGCAATTGTTATCAGCGATTTTTCTCTAATTTCTATCGTACTAAACTTGGCCAGTTTTGATGAAATAAGTCCACAGTCTAAAGAATTATGTTGTTTTTGCACCATTGAAGATGCTGCTAAGGTTGTTATGCTTTTTTCTCCCGAAGTCTTTCTTTCTTTCTTTCTTTTTTTTTTTTTTTTTTTTTTGCATGGCGTTTCATCAAAAAGTACAGCAAGCAGCCGTGTCAACAAAACTGTTGCATGCCGCACCAAAAGCGTATCACTTGGCAGGGATGTGTGGCCCCTGCGTGCTGGGGGTTCTCATGATTTAGCAGATGTAGCTGAGGGCACGCAAACAAATCTGCATGCAGTGATACCTCCTTGATGAAACTAGAACTGAAACCACATCCCCTCAGTGGTGTTACTTTATCGCTGATGATCCATACATGGCCACATCAAGGTTCATCGTGTTGCAACCTCAGGGCTGGCGGTTCACAAGGAGCAATCAGACTTGGGTTGTCACGAGGCAACCCAGCGGAGAAGTTGCTGCACTGCTGCTGAATCACATAAGTGATGTTCAGGTCTGACCAGTCTGAAGCATGAAGAGGGCAGGACCTTCTGACCCCCCCCAATGACCATAATATCGACTGAACAGCACTGTTCCAGAGAAAAAAATCAGAGGTAGACAGTGCATGTCTTTCTGTTACAAATAGTTACCTTTTCTCAGTTCATTAGTCAAGCAAACAGATCATGTGAGTCAAAGATTTGATTTGAAGTACACACCAGGGTAACAGTTGGAATATAGACTGTCTGCATTACAGACGCTCCGTTTCACACGCATCTTTTGGCATTTTCTCTCTCTAATCGTACTGTTAAGCTGACTGAATTGGCAAAATTGCTTTAAGCATGCTGATGAAAATGGCAGTGTTACTTCACAGGATATGAATCTTGATACAGATTACTTCCCTTGCAGATTTCCAAATACAGTATGTTGTGGAACATTGTTTTGATCTCTATATGTCAGCAGAATTGTGTGCCAACAGACGTCACTGAATTAGTAGCAACATCTCAGAAAGTGTACAGGTGTGTTTCTACTAGCTTGAAACTTCAGTAGACGACAAACGAGTAGGGTAGCTCTTGCTCCATGATGAAATAATTGCAGGCCTATAACTCTAACCAAATGCCGCGTACAACACCAGATCGCCTAGCAGAAATGACAACACAGAGCGCACAGACCTACTTGTTTGTTATTCACTGTTTACTGCTCCCTGCCTCACTTTACATCTCCTTTGAAACTTCAGTGTCAATTATTATGTAAATCATTGAGTAGAAGGAATTGGGATCGACGTTAGGAATGAATTCTGGATTTAAAAAAAATTCAGCCGAATGATCTGGATGGTCAGTTATAAACATCAGTTACACACAAACTGACTCATGCATCGCCAACTGAATCCACCAATAGATTTTCATTAGATTAATAATAATAATAATACTGTTGCTTATAGCCCAGCCGACTGCAAAGGGCCACATCAGGGCTGTCACTACGTTAAAATCAACTCACAAGTCATTCATTAACACAATTCTTTAAAATACATTTTAAAAAAACATCCGAAAGTTTGTTAAAAATCTTTCCACTGTAAAATCTCAGATCCGATGAAAAATGTTAATCTCTTTCAAGAACTCAAAGATCGCGTCCGGCAGAACATCTCTGAACAAGGTTTTCATGGAATCTGCTGTAAAATGTTTGTGTCTCACATCGTGCAAGTCCCAACACTCTAAAAGAATAGGTTTCATTGTGAGTGGCACATGACATGGAATGCACCACGGAGCTCCTTCACTCTTTAAAAGGTAGGAATGGGTAAAATACGAGTGGCCGGTGTGCAGCCGGCACAGAACTGTTTCTTCTTTACAACCACCAGACGAAGATGAGAGGAACTCCTTAAGGTTTGGACGGATCTGAAGGAGTTTGTTATCCATCTGTGTATTCCAATCCTCCTGCCAGAGGTCTCTGACATAATCGTTAATTTTGGGTTTCAGATCTGAGCAGGGGATATATATGTTTGACGGTTTCTCTGTTGTGGCATTCTTGGCTAAACGATCAACCGTTTCGTTCCCTCCGATGCCAGCATGACCAGGAATCCAAGCCAGAATAATGTTGTAACCATCCGCTTTCAACTTGGTCAAAAGTTCAAAAAAGTGTAAAAGTTCTGGGTGCTGAAGGTTGCGGCCAGCTATGGCCTCCAACGCTGACAGTGAATCTGACAGAACTAGAAAGTCCCTCTTCTTAGATTGTGAGATTATCTTCAATGCCAGAACCAGAGCAGTAAGTTCAGCGGAATAGACAGAAGCATCTGGAGGTATATGTTCCAACAGTATCTGAGAAGGAGCCCCAGGGCAATAGGCTGGACAGGCCACTCCATCCTCAGACTTGGAACCGTCAGTGAAAATTTTCTTGTAAGATGGAAATTTTGAACAGAGGTCAGCATACAATGCCTTGTATGCCAGAGAGCTGGTAGACTCTTTACGAAAAGCTGCAAGATCAAAATGAATCTCTGGTGTGAAAAAGGTCCACGGAGGCTGATCCGGAAACTTGGAAAAATCGGACACAACTCCTAGGTCTAGACCTGCATTCAGCACGTGAGGCTGCATACGAAGACCAAACGGCAAAATACAGTACGGGTTGTTTTCAAATTTGCTTTGAAATTGGCATGTGAAGAACAACATTGTATGATATTTAAGTATATACATGCATGGGTGTGCTTGGTCAGTAATTGAGGATGTGCATTTTAGCAAAGAAACACAAAAGCATGAACAAAAACTGTTTCTGTGCTTGTGTGCAGAGTGTCATTGGATATATTCTCAGTCCAGGCCAACACAGGCCCTAAGTGGGGAGACAAATCCAACATAGCATTTTGGCGAGGCCGTGACAGTCGCAAAGAACGACTGGCATTGGCGGAGCTCAGTCAGAAACATCCAGACATGGTGGACGCAGCCTTGACCTTCATGTTCTTCTTTCCGAAAAACGAGGAAAAATATGGACCGACTGTAAAACCAGTGTCTTTCTTTGATTTCTTTAAGGTGAGTTTGAAGTGTACAATGCCTGCATGAAAATCATCAGAAGTTCTGCAAAATGGCGCCTTCAGCCTATTGCAGGGCTGCAGTTGCATGTACACTGTGATGCCACAAGTTCTTTGGTGCGCATGCGAAAAACTTCTGTTTGGAGTGTGGACGGAAATCGTGTGGGTGGATTGTTACAAATAGTAAGGTGGCACCAGGGTAGATTCAAACTATTGTTTCTCAACAGACATGTCTATTTGGCCAAGCAAAATACTGACATTAAGTTTTCACTTGCTTGCCTCTGAAATAGGTAAAAGGTATTCATACACAATCATGACTAAGTCAGATAATTGAATTAAAGTATTCTGTATGTGACCAGCAGTAGCCAGCTGGCTGGATTCGATAGGAATACACATTTTTACCGCTTAAAAACCCTCAGTCCACAGGGCAACAAATGGATATCTAATTCGTTCAGGAAAGATGAAAAGCAGCGGAAAGAGAGGGGTGATTGTGCCCTCTATTATGCTTTGCCCTAGGTGTTAAGCATCTTTAACAGATCATTGCACATACAGACATAAGGCTGTGGAACTTTAATCTTTAACAGAAGAGACAGCCCCAGGATCCACCGAGAGGGGGGAGTAGAGAATGGATCCACAAGGATTTATTCAACGGACAACGACCCAGGCATGGACAGGACAACGAATCAAGATCAACGAGAAAACAGCTTCACTTGCGGACAGTGCAGCAGAAAGTTCGGCACCTGGCGGGGGTTGAGAGTGCACCAGGGGAAGGCATGTATGAGGGAGAGAAGACAGTGCAGATCGACAGATCGTAAGACGCGAAGCAAATCATCCCAGGATGATAACCACAGTGGATCGATTAGTGTTTCAGTCGATCTCCCCTTCTACCCCGACCCAGAGTGTTGCGGATCAGCAAACTCAGGAGCCAGGGGCAAGGAAGCCGAGAATTCTGTGGCCTGCTGCCAACGAGAAGGCAAAGTACAAGGCACTGGAAGAAAAAGTCCAGAAGAAACTGAAAGAAGCTGAGGAGAAGGCCAGCAGAAGTGATGCCAAAGAGATGTTGGGTGAGTTTGCAAAGATCATCTACGAGTCAGCAATCGAAGAGTTTGGCGGCGGTGAGGGAAAGAAGAAAGCACCAGCGAAGAAAGGGGGGCTGAGCAGAAGGCAGAGAGCGCTAGCAGAACTAAGAAAACAGAAACGAGACCTGAAGAAGCAGAGAAAAAGTGCACCACCAGAAGAGGAAGAAGACCTGAAAACCTTGTTTGAAGACCTAAAGAAAAAGAGCAGAGACCTGCAGAGGCAAGAGAAAAGGTGTACCAGAAGAAAAGAAAGCAGAAGAGCACGTGAGCAATTTCTGAAGAATCCATATGAAGCAGCTAAGAAATTGTTCGTAGAGGCGCGGAGTGGGAAGTTGAAGTGTACGAAAGAGGAGCTGGACACTCATGTTAAACAGACGTACAGCGATCCAAAAAGGGAGGAGCCACTGCCAGACATGAGAGGCCCCAAGCGTCCAACTGCCCCTGGCGTGAGCTTCCAGCTTGGACCATTCAGAGAGAAAGAAGTGGATGAGTTTGTCAGAAAAGCAAGAGCCAAAAGTGCACCTGGAGCAGATGGCGTGTCCTACAAGGTGTTCAAGTACTGTGACAAGCTAAGGCACATCCTTTTCACGATGCTGAGTGAGTTGTGGGATGACAAGGAGCTTGTCGAAGATTGGTGCAGAGCTGAAGGTGTGTACCTACCAAAGGAACAAAATGCAGAGAACATAGGGCAGTTTCGACCTATCTCCATCATCAACGTGGCGTGCAAGATCTTCACGGGAATACTTGCGAAAAGGACGGTGGCATATCTGCAAAGCAACGGCTATGTGGATGAGAGCGTGCAGAAAGCCGGTATACCAGGGATCCCAGGATGCATCGAACATGCTTTCTCCATTTGGGATGCAATCCAGGAGGCCAAGAAAACCAAAGAAAGCCTAAATGTGGTCTGGTTGGATCTGGCGAATGCCTACGGATCCGTACCCCATGAACTGCTGATGAAAGCAATGGAGTTCTTTTACATCCCACACGAGGTGCAAGGCATCATGAGAGAATACTACGGCAACTTCCAGATGCGATTCTCAACCGAAGACTTCACAACTGAGTGGCACCGACTGGAGATTGGGATTGCAGCTGGCTGCACTATATCTGTCATCTGGTTCATCTTGGTGATGGAGATGCTACTGAGATCTGCAGACTGCTCTGAGGAAAAAGCAAAAGTGAGATCACCGAAGAAAGCCTTCATGGATGATGTGACCCTACTGACAAGAGAAGTGGACACAATGCAGAATGTTTTGACCCGGTTGGATGAGCTGATCACTTGGTCCAGGATGAAGTTCAAAGCCAAGAAATCTAGAAGCCTGACTTTTCACAAAGGGAAGCAGAAACAACAGAATTCACAATTGCAGGGGAACAGATGCCTACAGTAAAAGATGAACCTGTGAAAAGTTTGGGGCGGTGGTACGCGGGAACTCTGTCTGACAGGAGCCGAGGCGTGGCGATCATGAGGCAGGCTGAAGATGGGCTGAAAGCGATTGACCAGACAAAACTGCCAGGAAAGCATAAGATATGGTGTCTACAGTTTGCCCTCTACCCGCGACTGGCATGGCCGCTGACAATGTACGAAGTCGCCTTGTCGAGAGTTGAGATGATTGAGAGAACTTGCAATACCTACATCAGGAAGTGGCTTGGGCTACCTCGCACAATCAACACATCAGCCCTGTACAGGCAGAAAGGCGCGCTGCAGCTACCCCTCACATCCATCGTGGAGATCTACAAGGCAGGAAAGGTCAGGACAGTGATGATGCTGAGGGAGTCGAGGGACCAAGAGATCAGTG
>CM065725.1:27914652-27949652 GCA_033310375.1 Conus canariensis | reverse complement strand
GATAAACGCAGTGCATGGTTTGTTGCAGAGTAAGTACCAGTTGAACATTGACGGCACGGTCGCTGCCTATCGATTTCCCTACCTTCTGGCAGGAGATTCTGTGATATTAAAACAGGAATCGGAATACTATGAACACTTTTACAAACGCTTGTCGCCCTGGAAACACTACATTCCCATCAAACATGACCTGAGTGACCTGCTAGAGAAGATACAGTGGGCGCGTGATCATGATGAAGAGGTTTGTTTCTTGTGTGTTTCTTCTCTCTGTTTTGTGACATTACAGAATTGGGTTGCTTCGTTTGTATGCAAACTGGGAATTAGCAGGCTAAATGGGTTGCCTACACAATCATGACAATGAAACAAATTGCCCAATGCCGGAGTGTGAAAGGTATGTCAGCTGATTGGTGGAAACCAATCCTGGTGAATCAGTATTGAAGTCAGAAATGAAGAAATGCGTAAAATTTCAGATTCAGCTTACTCTCTTCTTCCTCCTAATTCTTTCTTTCCTTTTTTTTTTTTTGCCTTTTTTTGCTTTATGATGTTTTTTTCTTACAATAAGAAGCACTTGAATCTTGACATATACACAAGAATAGTCTTTTTATCAAGCTTGAATACTATGTCCTGTTAAATGTGGCCATGCTTTACTTACATGATAATGAAATCATGAAGTTTTTTTCCCTTTTTTTGTTTAAACATAATGTTCAGAGTTAGATGATAGCATCCCTCTGCCCCTCCATGTCCTCCTTTTTCTTTTTTTAAATCTTAATCAGAATGTCACTGTCAACTCGTAGTTGTGTACATGTATATGTTTCTTTTTCTTGTTTTATTTTCCAGGCCAAAGAAATTGCACAGAATGCGCAGCAGTTTGCAAGAGAGAATCTACTGCCGTCTGAAATCTTATGCTATCACGTCGAACTTTTTGAGGTAGGTTTTAACATTTGTATTTTCCTGTTGTTTCACGTATGACAGCTGTTTGTACCTCACTGCTGTTTATTCTCAGTTTAAAGACTTGTTCAAGGGACAGACAAGCCAGGTCTAAGGTTTCAAAGGATTGCCTTTTTCTGTATATGGTGAATCACTTGTTTGTTTTTTTCTGCTTGAAAATAAGTGACAATGGACAGAAAACTGATCCACACCTTTGTGGATTCCTGATTGGGAATTATCCTGTTCTGAAATGGAGCAAATGTAAGAAAGCAGAAGTACTTCTTCAAACATATTCCTGACAGTGGAAGTCTAGCAAATCAATATGGCTTGTGCAAACAGGAACTGACAGTTTTGTTTGAATGGTTTGCAGTCCAGCCCCTGCCAACAACCACCCCTCCCCCCCCCCCCCCCCCCACCCACCACCACCACTCCTAGAAGTCTAATCCCTGTCCCCTTTCTTTTCCCAGCCTCTTCTCATTTTATGGTTTTTGTTGTTGTTGTTTTGGATTAGTGACTTCACTTTTTTTCTTCACTTTTAGTATTTTTCCATCTTTATTCAAGACATGAAAATATGATAAATGATTTTGTTATCCACATTTGATCGTTTTTTGTTTGTTTGTTTGTTTGTTTTGTGGATTAGTCATTTCCTTTTGTTTTTTTTCACTTCTGTTATTTTTCATTTTGATTCAAAGCATGAAAACATGTTAAGAAATGATTTTGTTTCTGCTTTATTTTTCAGGAACTGTCCAAGAGGCTGAAATCAAAACCTGTTGTTGTTGGTGATGACTTTGAACTGCTCCAGCAGCCAACGGATGCCTATGATTCTGTATGCGAATGCAGACGACTGAAGAAGGTGAGACTATCCAGATTTGTTAAAATTCATCTTGCGTTTCCTATTTTGAAAAAGGAAATGAAAATGGAATTAAGATATGGTACATAGAGGGGCCCATGGTCAAATGATTAAAGCATTTGTCTGCAGAACTGATGCTTGTGAGTTCAAACCACACATGGATTTTTTTTTGGCTTGAAAAACGTCTTTGTCCACCCTGCGGTCAATGGACACCTGATTCAGTTCAGGGAAGGTTAAAGGTGGCAGAAGGGGAGGGATGGGTGCCGCCTTCCATCGTGCTGTGCTGTAGAGAACGTGAACCTCTGACAGTTCACTGCCCCTATGGCCCAAGGTTATGGGAACTTTAATTTTGAACCTTTATTAAAAGACCACCCAAACTTCATCACATCATTTCCAACCCCTTCATAGTCATTGCTTAAAAAAAGAATGTCAAATGCTGTGGCTTTGTATGATTTGCTCTTGCACTAACTTTAGTTCTGGTTCCCTATGGTTGGATTTCATCAGTATCTCCTAGTCAGTGGGGACTGTCACTTCAGTTCTGGTTCCCTGTGGTTGGATTTCATCAGTATCTCCTAGTCCCTGGGACTGTCATTGGATGGATATGGTGGCACCTTTTGAGGGGGACTCTTTTCAAAGCTGGCTTCACAGCCGTACAATTGTTGACTTCGGTAAGAGGCTTAAGAGGTGAGGTCCTACGCGTGCTGGATCAAAACAGGTCCCATTAAACACCACTGAAGTGACTAGGTATCACTGCAGTGTCTCCTCCGTTGAGTTTCCTCATGACGACCTAATATTGGCTTCTGCCTATGAACTGCAAGTACTGAGATTGCAAAAGAAGTACCTTGGCACAGAAAGAGCCCTTTTTTTTGTGTTCATCTCCCATTTATTGAGGAAGGGATCGTGATTGAGATGAGGGTGGAAGGGAGTGGGAAGAGGAAAAACAAACCTCTACAAACAAGAAAGAGAAGGGAAGGGGTGAGTCTACAGGTAGGGGTTCTCATCAAGACTTTAAACTCCAAATTGTGATCAAGTTCATGTGGAAAACTGAAAAGAGAGCTGTATTCTTCAAGGAAATCTGAAAGGAGGCGGGGAGCCATGAACAACAAATAAGAGACAAGGAACGCAACTTTTGCATCCATGGTGATTCAGTTATCTGCCCATAACTACCACAAGCAGTATTTATGATGGAGTAACAAACATGCAACTTTTTAACCATTGGAACAGGAGTTACTTTGCTTGTTTGTTATTTGCTCTGATGTTTTTAGATAACTAAAACACTGTGTTCATATAATGTAAAGTAGAAAGAAACTCGTGGAGAGCGTGGCAGCAGAGAGTCCTCAGAAGAGAAGCCCCCTTCAAGCAAGTGTTTCGGCCCTTATCTCCTGACACTCTAGGGGGGTTGGGCCACACCCGGTTCATGACTCCGGATGTCCCTCTGCTGCCCCTTTTTTTTCCCATCTTGGGACGAGCCATGGCTGGGATTCGAACCCATGACCCTCTGGACATGCTCATTTTCCACTTAATGACTCGCGCTTTAACCACTGAGCCACAGGGACACCTGATATTTGTAGGGAAATTAAGCCTTATGAAGTTCACTTTTGTTCCTCCTTGACCAGATCCAGCTTGAACACCTCTCTGCCGCTTCTGCCATTGCTTTCAGGGCTCTGGTTTTTTCCCTCCCTGCAACTGAGAGCTGTTTCATGAGGCTGTATGCAGACGTTCCTACAAACCCTCTAGCTCCAATTTCTGCAGTGAGGACTTTGACCTGATAGCCTTCTCTCCTCAGGCTGTTTGCCAGATCAGCATACTTTTCAGTCTTGTAGATTTGAGCTGCCTCCATTCTGTTCTCATATGGCACCGTGAACTCGATCATGATCAGCTGCTTGGTTGACTTAGAGTGGACTACTATGTCTGGTCTCATGCCACTCTTGCTGATGATCTCTGGGTGACTCTTCCATTCTGGGAGGTCTGCAGTGCACTCCCAGTCATCTGCCCCATCCAGCAGACTCTGCCTGCATGTTTCGAGTGGCACTGTTGTTCTTGGCCATGATTTACTGCCTCCTGCCGTGAAGAATGTTGCGGGTGCTTTTGGAGTCCTGATTTTCCCTTTTGTGGTGTTGGTACTTGCCCAGACTACTTGTACAATCTCTTTGAGCACTTGGTTGTGCTCCATGTGTACCTTCCTTGAGCCAGGGCTACTTTACATGAGCTTAGGACATGCTCCACTGTTTGTTTTTCATGGCAGAGGGGTCATGCAGGATCGTCTGTTTTCCCCCACTTCACCAGGTTTGATTTTGAGGGCAGAAGGTCATATGCAGATCTGAGAATGAAGCTGATTCTGAGAGGGGCCATGCGCCAAATGTCATTCCAAGTGAGACTTCTTTGGAGTGCATTCTCCCACGTTGTCCATTGCCCTTGCTGGCTCTGCTGGACTGCTTTTTGGAGTCTTTTTTGGTCTTCTTCTTTTCTCATCTCCTGAATCATCATGTCTCTTTTGGCTTTTCCTTTGGCCTTTGACCACCATTCAGTTTTGGTCACCCCCAGTCCTTGTCTGTTGGTCTGTGTGTGTCCTGTTATTTCTCTGATCTTGAGACTTTCTTTTGCAGAATCCATCGCCTCTTGAACTTTCCATTTTCTGCCTGTCTTCAGCTGGGGCTTGATTGCTTCTACCACCTTGTCTCCTGAGTCCTCCAGCATGCTTTGAAGTCTGATCTTCCCTGCTTTGTATTCCTCCAGGATGGATTTCAGTGGTAGTTTCAGCTTTGCTTGGCAACAGTACAGCGCTATGTCAGTCAGACACGGTGGGACACCAAGCCATTTCCTTGTGAACTTGTTGATTTTGGCTTCCATTGCCTCCACTATGCTGGTGCAGATGTCGTATATCATCAGAGGCCACAGGAGCTTTGGTATCAGCATGAACTGCAGACACCAGACCTTGTACTTGCCAGGGAGCCCACACTGGTCAATGGTCTCCAAGCCTTCCTCCGCCATCTGCTTGGTTTCTTTGCTCTTTGTGTGTCTTTCAGCGTATCATCATACCATCTTCCAAGGCTCTTGACTGGTTCTTCTGTGACTGTTGGAATGGCCTGGTTGGCAACACTGAAGACCACAGATCCGGCCACTTTTCCTTTCCTCAGTGAGAGACTCCGTGATTTCTTTGGCTTGAACTTCATTCTGGATGAGGCAACTATGTCGTCCAGCCTCTCCAGCACATGACGTGTCTCGTCTTCTCTGGATGAAATCACTGTAGTGTCATCCATGAAGGCCTTGAGAGGAGGCATCTTGTATCCATCGCCAAGGTCTGTTTGTCTCGCGTTGTTTGTTGCTGCTTTCAAGATGAGTTCCATTGCCAGCACGAACAGTATTGGGGAAATTGCACAGCCCATTGCAATACCCACTTCCAAGTTGATCCAGTCTGTTGTGTACTCCTTGGTAGAGAACCGCATTGAGAAGCCATTGAAGTACTTCTTGAGCATGTCGTGGATGTTCTTTGGCACATGGTACATCTCAAGAGCCAACTGTATCATCTCATGGGGCACAGATCCATATGCGTTTGCCAGATCAAGCCACACTACGTCCAGGTCTCTCTTTTCTGTTTTTGCTTTTTGGATTGCGTCCCAGATCATTGTGGCGTGTTCTACACAGCCAGCCACGCCTGGGATGCCACCTTTCTGGACTGACACATCCAAGTACTTGTTTTCCATCAGGTACTTGGTCAGCCTTGCTGCCATGACAGAGAAGAAGATTTTCCCTTCGACGTTCAGTAGTGATATTGGCCTGAACTGGCTGATGTCACTTGAGTTTTGCTCTTTGGGGATGTACACACCATCTGCCGTCATCCACTGGCCGCTGATCTTCTGGTTTCTCCAAGCCGATCGCAGCAGCCTGTGGAGCCACTCCAGCACCTTGGGACATTTCTTGTAAAGCTGGTAAGGTATTCCGTTTGGCCCTGGTGATGATTTGGCTCTGGCTTTGTCGACCACCTTCTTGATTTCCGCCAATGTTGGAGGCTTGCCATTGAACTGTTCCTCAGGGTTGGTTGGCCACACCAGACCTTGAATGTCGAGTGGTGCTTTGCTCTGTGGGTCAGAGTATGTTTTCCTCAGATGCTGCTCAAGAACTCCTTTGTCCACACTTAGGGTCCCAGATTTTGGCTGCTCAAACAGTGTTCTGGCAAACTGGAAGGGGTCTCTGAAGAAGCGCTCTTGTGTCTTCTTCTTTTTGCTCTTCCTCTTCCTCACAGATTCCGCTTTGCTGAGGGCGCTGTGTTTTTCTTTCAGGTCTTTCCACAGTTTTTCCAAGCCTTGTTTTTCAGCTGGCAGTGCGGTCTTCATTTGCATCTTGAGGTTTTTCTTTTGGACCCTGATCTTGTCCATCTTTTCTTGGCGTCTGGATTTCTTTGGAGGTGTTTTCTCTTTGGGTAGTTTTGCTCCATAGGCGTCTCTACATGTGGCATACACAATGTCCCCATATGTGGCTAGTTTGTGTTCCAGGGTGCTTTTCCCTATCAGTGCATCGAGTCTTTGGACGATTTTTGCATCCAGTTTCTCCCAATCTTCAGTTTCGTTTGCTCGTGGCAGGTTGAGTTTCAGGCGCCTGGCATCGAGGGCCTGTGCAAATTCCTCATCCGAACCAACAGCGTGGATGTCCTTGGCACTGTGGTTTAAATCCTGGCCTTGGTCTTCCGACGTCTTATCTGCTGATGCAGTGCGCTGCTGCTCATTCAGATGAGTCTTCACACATCCCATCTTTGTTCTGTGGATCTTCATGCCACGGGTGGTAGCGAAACGCTTTCCACAGACACATGGATATTCCATTTGGTCCATGTTCATAGTCCGTTTGGGATTTGCAGTCATGATTGGTTGAGCACCGATGGATTCATCATTCTCTCCCCCTTTCGGTGAATCCTGGGAGCATCTTTTCCTTTTATTCTTAGTAGCCACAAATATATTTCTGTGCGTGGACACACGATATGTGTGCATGTTCATACATATGATTTTATGATGCATAGATATAATCTGTCTGTCTCTGAGTCTTTGTCTCATGTGTGTGTGTGTGTGTGTGTGTGTGTGTGTGTGTGTGTGTGTGTGTGTGTGTGTGCATGTGTTCATGTGCATGTGTGTGCGTGTGCGCGTGTGTGTGTGTGTGTGCGTGTGCGCATGCGCATGTGCGTGTGTGTGTGTGTGCATTGTGCACATGTGTTATATGTTTCCAGAAGTCTACGGGCAGAGAGGAACTGTGATGCAGATGGTTCAAGCTGATGATTGATTACCCGAGAAAGCTCTTCCTCTTTTGTTCCTTTTCTACCAGGTATTAGGGGGTGGGATTATGTCTCCCATTTTTGATGAAACGATATGCACAATGTTTTTTGTTTTCTTTTAATCAGTGACGTTATTCAACTACTGCAATGAGAACTATTACTCGAATACTGGGCATAGTTAACTGTATGTTGTCATTTACACAGTGCTTGAGTTTTTGTGTGACTTGAGTCAGACGTTCGTAATTCCATAGCACTGTATTCGTTAACTTCAAATGCTAACAGAGAGGTGTCCATGTGTCAAGGATTGAGGGGTGGAAAGAAGCATAGGATGTGAAACTTTCTGATAGTGCATAAAAAGAGTAAGGTAAAGAGAGGAAAACATGTTGATTGAAGGTGTGTGTGTGTCAGTTGTGTATAACAGTGTGCAACAAAGTGGTTTTGCCAAACCTTTTTTTCATCCAGGTAGTATGTGATATGAATGTACCATGCCTAATTCCCTAAACCCATGCTGATGAAAGAGTTCTGGGGTTTTTTTTTTGATAATGATAGGTTTTGCATCCTTGTATCGAGTTTAATCGGTCCAAAAAATGTATTGAGAATATGTATAGACATTTATTCTTAACATAATATTGAATTATTTGGTTTCCCTTGGACACGTACTTGAAAGGTTTATTAATTTATTAATCTCAAAATGAAATTTTGACATGGACATTTTCATTTCTGCCATTAACTTTTTACGTAAGGTTTTTGACTGATCTTACCCTCCATTATTATGTCAATTCTTAAACTTTGACAATTGACATATCTACAAATGTTTTATGGAAATCTTTGATAAAACCAGATGGTACAAGTTCTTTTATTAAATCACTTAATGAATGTACTCAAAGCTTTGCTTTTTACTGTCGACTGAACCTGGCATTCTTACACATAGACCTTTTTGCCTTCATTGTGCTATATTTTTTACTTTGTTATTCTTTTGTTATCACATTTATTATACTGTCATTATGATCATAATGGCTCTAGATTTATATCAGTTCATGTCTTGCGATCTTTGCATCATAGGCAAGATGGCAGTTTTTATACTTGTGGTTATGAAGAACTTGAATCTTTTGTTGCCATTCATGTAGTAAGCCTGTCTCTGTCAACTTATTGGCAAGGTGACACTTTCAGGATACCAGGTGCATCTTTTCCATGGATTGTTTCCCTTTGGTCTGTTTTTTTTTTTTCTGGTCTGTGTTCCTTACCTCTCTCAGACTTCCTTTGGGCTTACGTTTTGCCTGGTCTTTGTGAACTCCAGGTGACTGTGTGTCTGCGTCTTAGTTTTGACGGGTCTGTGTTCTGCCAGGTCTTGTGTTCTCCCAGGTCAGTCTTGCTTAAGGTCTAGTTGTAGAGGAATGATTATTTTCTGGGGGGGGGGGGGGGGGGGGGGGGGGAGTTGACATTTCACCCTTTTAGGACGAAACATTGCAACTTTTTATTTTCTATAGATGACCATTCTTCAGCAAAGTTGGTGCTGGTTCAGGTGGTGGTCATGGTGGTGGAGGTGGTTTTGTTGTTATTGTTGTTGTGTTTGTTTTGTTTGTTTTGTGTGCTTGTGTTTTTTTATTTGGTAATGATTGTTCATGGTAAATATAGACCCACAAGCACCAGAAGTGTGCAGATTACACCAAACTGTGGAATCATGAACCTTCTTTCAGATTTTTTTTTCTTTTTTTTTTTTTCTTTTTATTAATGATTGTTCTCAGTAAATGTAGACCCACATACACTGAAATCTGCAGGATGACAAAAAACCTGGGAATCATGATTCTTCTTTCAGGATTTTTTTTTATTACCTCCTTTCACATGCAATTTGATGCATGTGTGTTGTTTTCATAAGATGTGAATCATAAGATGGACCTTTATGCCAGATGGCTGGATGTGTGTTTCATAAGCTATGTTTGTGAATGCTTACCTGTCATTACAGAAATGACACCTGTTGACATTCTGTGCCTATTTTTGTGTGTAGGTGCTCATCATGTGCCAGATTACATGGTGTGGAAAGTATGCAGTGCCTTGTACTTTCAAACTAAGATATCTATGTCTTTTTATTGTTGTCAAACCTGGGTGAAGAGTAATATTACGAAACCTATCTGCTGTTTCCATGTTTGCTCAGTTTACTCTGTTGAGTCTCAGCTGAGGTGGTCATCGTCAGAGTGACTTTACAACAGCAACAACAGTAAGGAAGTCAGCAGGTGCAAATCCACAGAGCCAGTGAAAGATCAAGTCTCACATTTTCTCTAATGAGATCTCTCAAAGGTCCACCAAATATAGACTGGCTACCTTTGAATTCTGTTTTTTTTTTTTTTTTTCTGGAGTAATTTTCTCATGATATTGGAAAGTTTCCTAGTCAGTTCTGTATGCCTCTTGCACGCTAGGTAAAGGGGTTCCACAAACAGCATTAAGATTATAATTGATGGGCTTGTAACTGTTTCAGCCATGGGAGCAGAGGTCACCTTCATTGTTTATTGTTTGTATTTACCACTGCACATAAGAGTTCCTTTTTTTTTTTTTTTAATTTACCACTGCACATAAGAGTTCCTTTTTTTTTTTTTTAAATTATGAAGGGTTTCTTGATGTTCAGATTAAGATATGCTACTGTTGTCATAAAACTTACCGTACAAATAGCACCCCTGCCTTCTGGAAGTCCTGTGCTAGCAACTTCCTTTTCCTCTCGTACTCTTTGACCGAGCGTTTTTTTCCATTTATGTTTTTGTTTTGCTTTACTTTCATTCATCAATTTTTCTGCCTTTGTGGACCATTCTTCTGTCGTCTTGGCATTCCTAGGCCTTGCTGTAATCTGTTTGCAATCACTTAGCAATCACTGACAAACCAAGTGTTTTCTTCTTGTAATCTGGTAATTAGGTATAGAAAATTGTATGTACTGTCTGGAGAAGACACTAGCTGTCCATTTTGCTGAGGATAATTGCCCATATGGCTTTTTTCATGTATTGTTTGTGGAATCTACGTGTTTGAACATGGGGCTACTCGCTGTGTAAGTGACAAGCCAGCCAGCAGAATCAGACACCTTCATGTGAATGCATCAGCCATTGCTGCAACGTAACATTGAGAGAGACAGAAGTGAGTAGGTGGAAAAGGGGGTGGGGGAGGGGGGGGGGTGAATCAGGGAGGGGGGAAGGAGAGATGAAATGTTTGGGTTATGGACCTGGCAAAATACTTGTTTGGAATTTTTGTATGATTTGTGTTAGAGGGCAAAGGTTCACATTTTACTTTCGGTTTCTGCTTCAGGAGGCAGATCTGATTGCCATAGCATTTTGATATTGCAAAGAGCTTGGCAGATATATTGCAATTTCCAAGAATGAAGATATATACTGCTGTCATGTTTGTTCTTTCTCTGTGTGTATGTTTACGTGCAGGTGCAAACACTTGTATTTCAAGCATATCCTGTTACCTGCCTCATTTTTTTTTTTAGAGAAATTTTGGTATGTGTGTGTGTGTGTGTGTGTGTGTGTGTGTGTGTGTGTGTGTGTGTGTGTGTGTGTGAATAATCTGATGAAGATTATACTTTTTCCCTTATCTGTTACAGAGTGAGTTTTTCAGCTTGTTTCATGTGGGTGTGTGTGTAAGTGTGTGTGTTCGAAAAAAATGACTTGATGAATATTGTGCCTTTTGGGAGGTTTTCATTACTTTTAATGAGACGTTATAGTTAAAGACTTATCATGAACCCCTTTTTGTTCAGTTGCCCCCTCTGTTATACTTTCTTCAATTTTGTGTTGGTTTGTTGCACTGTAATTTCATATTTCCATAGCTTTTCGTAAGTGAAGATACTGGATCTGGTTGAAATGTTACCGTTTTTTAAATTTTTTTAATCTGAATTGAACTTTTACCCCACAGTATTTTTGTTTCGTTTTTTCTTTTTTTTTCCCCAAATTTCAGTCGTTTCATTGTATTCTGTAAATTTTTTACCATAATGATTCTTGTGGTGTTAGCTGTGTGAATAGTGCCTGCTCATATATATTGTATAGGTTTACACATCCAGGAACTGATATTGCATAAGTTGTCATATTTTTTGGTGGATTATATATATATATTTATATTGTTCATGATATATATATATATATATATATATATAATATCATAAACAGTATTAAAACGTCCTTTAAAAATCTGAAAGAGCTCGACCCCTTGAAACAAGCTTGTAGATATATTTTAGCACTTCATTTTTAAAATATCTTTAGCAAGTATATATATATATATATATATTATAATCTAATGTCAGTGATCTGCTTTTATATGACAGTTTTTTTGCATCATGTCTGTTATGAAATGTTGACCCACATCTTGCTTTTTGTGTGAGTTTCTTAATTATGGATAAGAAAATATGTTTTGCTCAGAAACTTCAAAAAAAAAAAAAGATGAATCAAAAGCTAATTGTTGGAACTTTTTCTACTCTTAGCTGTCAGATTGATGTGATTCCAGTCATCATATGAAAAAAGAAAAACTTCATGAGAAGAGATCAAATAATATTTCACTAGATCCTAATGAATGCTTTGAATCAAATTTGTAAGAATACTGACAAAATTGTCCTTAGGGACTCTTTTATCATACAAAAGATGATGTGATTTGATTGTTTAATCTTATGATTAATAACTTAGCCTCTATCAACCCTTCCATTTGCAACTAAAAATGTCAATTACGGAAGCTGATCTGCCGAAAAAAGGAAAGTGAATTTCTCAGTTATGTGAAACAGTTACAATTTGTACTAAGTGTATTTGTTTATCCTAGCTGCACTTTTTTTGGTGTGTATTTGTGTGAATCAATTATATGGTCAGCTAGTACTTGCGATGGAATATAACAAACAGAAAAGTTGCAGCTTGGGTAGAGGGAAATTGGAGGAGGGGCCAGGGGAGTGGGGAGGTAGCAGATCCATTTACCTCCCATTATGAGTGCAATAAATACACTTTTAACTCTTTCATCCCTACAACCCGGTTTGCAGAAATCCTACCCTTCCTTCCTGCAGCCCAGAAAACCGGGCAGCACAAAATCCCTCCTTTCCTTCCTGCAGCCCGGAAAATCGGTTCTCGCGGTAAGCGCTTTGAACTTCTCACAAGTCGCGTCATCGGTACACGTCATGACCGGGTCGCTCGCGCAGCAGTGTTTATGAATGGAATGGATGCCAGACGGCCCCTACAGCATTGGAAAGTGGTCACCGGTCTATTCTGGCTGGTTTGCTACTGCATACGTGGCAGTTCTCACTTTCCATTTCTTTTTTTTTTCTCTAAATCCAGGAATGAAGGGAATACTGTACTGGTATTATAAGAATCTAGAAGCAAGAGGAAGTAATGGTTCATAGAAAAGTAGGAATGAAAGAGTTAAAGGCCTCATTCCACCATTACACTTTCTTGCACCACATTCCACTAAAGAGAATGCCAACATTACACTTTTGAAAGAGCCGCTCTTGTTGTCTCACTGAGCTGTTGAGAATGCAGATTGCTCATTAGTTCAATGACTCTCGACCAGGCTTGAATGTGCTCGCAATAGCACTGTACTACTGTGGCAC
Source organism: Conus canariensis (assembly GCA_033310375.1). Classification (NCBI taxonomy): domain Eukaryota; kingdom Metazoa; phylum Mollusca; class Gastropoda; order Neogastropoda; family Conidae; genus Conus; species Conus canariensis. The sequence continues at coordinate 27,937,061 of CM065725.1, read as the reverse complement.
CACCTAACGGCTATGGTACTGAAAGGCCCTGGAGGAATATCCGATAACTGATTTTGGCAGGTTCAGTTTTGTTTCAGTCCAAGGCGACAACTGAAAGGAAGTCACATGAAGAACGTTAATGTGAATTTGTCGATTTGCTTACACGTGTAAAAGGGTCATGGACGTTTCAGGGTGCAACCTCTGAGATCACACTTTTCACCCTCAGATTGCACTTTTCAGCATGCCATATGACACTTGAGAAGGTACACAGGTCAGAGAGAGCAGTGGGAACAAGAAACAATTTTATTTTTTATGTAGTGGGCAGCGCCAGACACGGACAGTTTGAATAGAGAAGCGCAGATCTTACAACTGAGTAGCCAAAACCTTCCAGGCTGGGAAGGTTACACAGGCAGATGCTATGTTAGGGCTGAAAGGGTTAAGCAACCTGATGACATTCAAGCACCTTGCTTTCTGTGTGAAATGACCGTGAAAAGCCTCTGAAAGTCCTTGAATTCTATTGACAATAGTCTGAAGGAACCCTTTGTAAACAATACAATGCCTGTATGACTCCCATCTTTGTGTGAGACATTGATGCACTGTATCCCATTTTTGTTTGACACATTGATGCCATGTATCCGATGTTTGTGTGAGACATTGATGCACTGTATCTCGTCTTTATGTAAGATACTGATGCAGTGTATCCCATGTTTATATGACAAATTGATGCAATGTATTCCATGTTTGTGTGAGACACTGATGCAATTATTCCATGTTTGTGTGAGACATTGATGCAGTGTATCCCATGTTTGTGTGAGACATTGATGCAGTGTAGCCCATGTTTGTGTAAGATAGTAATGCAATATCAACACTGTTCTTGTGCATAGATATCTGGTATCACTAAATTGTGTTGGATTCCAAAACTAATCAATCAAGTTATTGTGCTGGGTTCCCAGACTGATTAATCAATCAGCACCAAATGCCCCTAGGTTACAGTTTGGCCAGTTATGTTGAATATTCCTAGGTTTCAGACTGGCGGATGAAGTAATGCTGATCGGTATTATATTCCAGAACTTTTCAGTAAATCATCCCTTAATTTGGTTGGGCTCATGCCTCCAGAACTGATCAATCAAGTGATGCTCCATGGTGCTAGATTTCAGAACTGACCAATCAAGTGATGCCCCATGGTGCTAGATTTCAGAACTGACCAATCAAGTGATGCCCCATGGTGCTAGGTTTCAGAACTGACCAATCAAGCAATGCTCACTGGTGCTAGTCAAAATTTGATCAATCAGATATGTTTAATGACTGTAGGCTCCAAAAATTACCAATCGAATAATGTTAATTGCTGCAAGGTTAAAAAATTAATCATTTTTTGTTGTTGTTGTTGTTTTTTGGCTGTAAGGTTAAAAAAAAAATCAACCAATCAGATCAAAGGATTTCAAGGGATCAGGCTCTAATTAATGTCATGTGCACTGTACTTTTTGTTTGGTAGTGCTGCCCTGTCAAGCAACAGCTATGAAATGTATTTTTTCCTTTTTTCTGTATTGTTATGTACACTACTTAATACATATGATTCTGTACAAATGAAATGCACTAATGACCTCTTAACACTTGATTAACAAAATATATTTCACAACAAAAGTCTTCACTTTTTTGTGTGTAAAGGTTATCATAAAAGATGGCCTAAATTATCAGGGGGTTTTTGTATTGTAGTGTGCTGTACACATTTGTTGCATATTTTTTGTATGTGTGTCTACAGTTTGTTGACTTGAACAATAATACATATACGCCTCTTAAGTATATTTCAATGATTGAACAGTTAAAGGGCTGAAACAGATTGAAGCATTGCTGAAAACAAACACATGAAACAAAGTGCAAAGTAACAGTTAACGTGCAGAATTTTCGACAGAAATGTTTTTATTAGACAGCACAAATAACACACATAGAAATGCGCAGAATAGTATTCCCAAGATGGCTTCCAGCAGAATGGCAGTGAATTAAAACGGTGATAGAGAGAAGAGAGCGAAAAAGAAGGGAATGAAAGAGAGAGAGGGATGGAGGGGAGGGAGGGGGGGAGGGGGGGGGGGTTGTCGAGATGTGAACAGAATCTCTTTAACCACAAATAATTTATAGCAAAGTGTTTTGTATGTGACAGCAGTGGGGATCATATTAAAACAGATGCAGAATGAGTTTTATTCAATTTGGAAAACAAATGAAATAACTCTTACCAAGATAGCCTCCACACCAGCAGACTTAAGATTACTCGGAACAGCGAATGAGGTCCAGATCTCAAGTCCAGTAATTTTCAGTTAGAGCCATGTGTTCATTGTTATCTCCCTCATACATCTGAGAATATCAAATCTGCGTTGTCACTGTATCAGACTTTTTTATTGTTTATTTTTCCTGTGTGCACAGGATTGTCTATGTTTTCTTGAAGGCAGCAAGGCCACAGGGTTGAATTTGTAAAGGCAACAGATTCAGAAATGGGGTTGGTATTTCTTTCTTTCACGTTCCTGGCAATGCTATATCCTTAATCCAGTTAGTAAGGCGAAATCCACAGTGTGCCGCAGAGACCCCACCAGTCCCCACAGCTTCTCCTGGACCTCAATCAGACTGGGCCCTATCTGGCATCTCAAGGTTTCAAAGGAGGGGCAGGACTGTGAGAAGTGGATGGGAGTTTGGGAGCCTGTACCACAAGGGCACTGGTCAGTATGAGAGAGTTTGAGACGTCGGAGATGGGAGAGGAGCTGGCAGTGTCCTGTTCGCAGCCTGAAGATGGTAACTTGAGCTGCTCTGCCGAGTCAGTGGATGCCGTCCTCTTCAGTCCCAATGTCCAGGCGTTGGCGCTACACTCTAGGGGTAGGTATATGTTGAGAGGAAAGGGTTTGTTGTTTATAGCTGCCAGAGCCACTTGGGAATTGAGCCTTCAGATCCAACACTGAGCTTCAAACTGCCGTCCCAGTTGTTTTATTGAATCTTATACACAGCTTCACTGCCATCAAGGAGTGTTTTTGCTCCTGAAGTGAGCGCAAAACTCACAAAGACGAGGAAAAAAAAGCTTGTTTATCTTTTCATATATTCAGAAAAAAAAGAAGTGTGGGTGGATAGAAATTCGGTCTACAGAAGGCCTTTGCAATGGGCTGGACCAAGATAAAGAAATATTATGGGTAGACTCCTTTTTCTTTCTTTTTTTCTTCAGGAAGAGGATAAGTTACAAATGTACCACACATATTGTGGCATATAGATAGGATCTGCTGTCAGCTGAAATATATGATTATGTCTATTTCTAGTGCAAACATGATTCACACACACACACACACACACACATAGCAGTGGACGCATGCCAGACCCCATCCAATGCCACTGTGCACTGTGTATGAATCTCCCAGAAGCTGTATGGATCATGGCTTCTTCTATATCGGAGAAGAGTATTCTCCCTTTATCACAGGTTGACCTATGCAGATCTACTTGTTACTGAATCCTCCCCATGTGTATACATATGCGTATCATAAATGTATGAAACATTTTGTAATCTTGCATCAGTTGGGTATGAAAACATGAAAGCTCGGGTTTCCACCTGGCTATTTTTGTTTTGTTTTTGTTTCTTTTTTGAGTGTGTGGTGCTGACACATTAAAAGGGTCATCATTTAGCATATGAATGTTTTCAGTTACGTTTCAGGCATGTATCTAACACACCATTTTGCCTTTGAAATCCTGGCACATCACTTGGCTCATGCATTTAGTATGTATTATGTGAGAAGCACTGTGTGTGGGGCTGTCCGTGTTTGGCTTTGTCAGTCAAGAAACAGCGACCCTTTTAGTTCCACCGATAGGGAAAACCAAGTAACGATTCACAGACCTGTGCAGCAAATTGTTTATTCGATGTGATTAAATGCACTGCAGAATTGTAAAGTCTTGACAAGTGACTGCTATTTTTCAGTTTTAAATAAGTCGACCGAAGCCTGGAGCATGTTTTCAAAGGTATTTTGTGCAGTTGGAAACCAAAAGTTTCAGGAGAGTTTGTGAGGAGATAGAACTGAGCACTTTCCATTGTTTTTTGAAATGGCACAATGAACAGACATAACAACAGTACTATGGTTTGTGCATCTGTCTTGGCGGTAATCCTACTTTCACAGGTCATGGGATGCGACACACTGAAACACTTGTTGCATGTGACATAGGTCATTGTATTACGTTCACAGGGCTGTTTATGACCTGAATCAGTTGAGATTCTGTATTCTACTGCTGTGTATGATCTGAATAAGTTGATTAGATTATGTATCCAACTGCTTTATATAATTGGAGTCAGTAGATCAAATTCTATATTCTACTGCTGTGTATAGTCTGAGTCAGTGGATCAACTTCTATATTCTACTGCTATGTGTAATCCAAGTCAGTTGATCAGATTCTGTATTCTACTGCTGTGTATAATCTGAGTCAGTGGATCAGATTCTATATTTTACTGCTATGTGTAATCTGAGGCGGTTGATCAGATTCTGTACTCTACCGCTGTGTATCATCTTGATTCTGTATTCTACTGCTGTGAATGATCTTGGTCATTTGATCAGATCTGACATTCTTCTGCTGTGTGTGATCGGATATGCTGTTAATCATCTTGGTCAGATCACTTCTACATTTTTTAAAATAGAAACCAACCATTTGTCGATATTCTGAAGAACTTACAAAGAGGGAAAAGCAAGACATTTTTCCCTTTCTTGTTTTTACTCCCACCCCCAACCCCCTCATGTTTTTAATGTACATTAAGGTTCAGTTGCTCTTGTATGTTCTTCTTAAGTGAAGTATGCCCTGTGTCCAGGGTGTGTTGATAAAATAGTATTCTACTGCTGTGCATAATCTTTGCCAACTTATCAGATCCATTAGTTGATCAAATTTGGTATTTTGCTAATGTTTTCATTTGAGCCTCACAGTGAGAAATTGCTAACACATGCGTTTTTGTGAATGTTTCAGTGGCAGATCAGCCTGACACGATTTTGATCTCATCTTGCAATGCCATTTAGTTCTTTCTTTTACTTCTACTTCTGAGGGTTTTTTTTTTTAGCCTGCGCTGGCTGGTTATTTGCTTTTTCTTCTTTTTTAAAAGCAGGTTTACAGAAATACTTTTTTTTCTCTGAACTCCATCTAAGGATAGAACATGGCCAGGGGAGGAAACCATTACACATCAAACGGGCAGATCCCGGAATATTTACAAGTCTGCTAAAGTTGCCTCAAGAGAAAAACGTTTAACAAGGCGTCTACAGACATGGGGTTAGTGGTGATGTCAAATGTTTGTATAATTTTTGAAATAGCAGTTCAAATTTCATCATTGTAGCCCAGTTGGCCGCACAGGCCTTTTTCTCAGGCAGCATAATTTGTTGTGGTCTACGTATCTCGGTTTGTACGCCAACAGCTGTGTTTGACCTTGGCAGGAGTGTGTGCTCTCCAGAGTTCCCTTCAAGTTAGTCATTGATTTACTTATTTATTTAGCTGCCACTCTGCACGTTGTGTGACCTCATGGCTTTGTAGATGGGGTGTAGCATGTGTGGACTGATCTCCGCACAATGTCGATGCTGACAAAACTGAAACCATGTGGAGAAGAGGCCATTTCTCTCTAGAACTCATTTCAACAACAACAAAAAAGAAAAAAAAAAAAAAAAAGAACTAGAGCATATCATTATTCTCCGATGTATTTGGGGGAGAGGGAAGAGGCAAAGGAACAAAGAGTACAAAATGCACAGAAAGTGTTTGAGTGTCCATCATCTTACCTTATAGCTATGTGCTGAATCTGGTACAGTTCATGGGATCTTGCAGTCTAGCTCCAGTACAGTATTGCAATGTCGTGTATCAGGTGCTTTAATGAATGATCTCTAGCACAGAATAAATGACTTTATATCAGGTGCTATCAGGTGCTTTGAGGAAAGATAAAATTTTAGTTTATCATTGAATGATAAAAAGATCTAGTGCGAGTCTGATGAATTTACTCTTTGTTGTAATTTACTGGGGGTGGGAATTTCTCTAACATATTTCAATGAAAAAGCTTCATGTTATGGAAATGGCACATTTTGCTAGAGATTACTGGCATTGTACTTTGCCATCTTGCAAGTACTTCATTTTGTGAATTAGTTAACACATTGTCATGTAATATTATTCTTCAGTTCCCAATCCATCTGGTGTCTTCATTAAAAATGTTACTAGTAGCATGTGCCCATTAAGCAAAGATAATCTATTGTTGTATTTTTGATAGTTATATATATGACGATTTGTATGCACTGGAGGATGGCTGCATGAAGTATTGCACAGAACTATTTTTCAGGTACTGCTTTAGATTGTTTCATATAAGTATATGCACTGAAATACAGCTACTTGTGAGTGTGCAAGTACTAAACATTGCCATTTTCTTTGGTAAAGCATAACAGAATGTTCTCTTGAATACTTTTATATGCACTGCTGGTTGAATCAGTAAACTTACATGGCTTCAGGTGAATAAAAACATAATTTCCATGCCTCATGTGGTAGTATTTTCATTCTGTTCAGTGAACGTGTATATAAGAAACATTTTAAGTGTGTGTGTGTGTGTTTGCGTGTGTGTGCACACACACACACACACGTGCCTGTGTGCTCCAAATCTTGTTTACACAAAATATCTAGATTGTTAAAAAAAAACTTTTTTTTTTTTAATTGGAAGTGGTGTTTGTTTTACTGTAAAAAAGGGGGTGGGGAAGAGAGTGCAGGTCATAAGAGGTGACAGGATTTGAGGGGGGTGGGGGGGTATGAGAAGAGTAAAGGGAAACGGAAATTAATGTCAGGTCATTGTACACGTACCAGCTACCACAAATGTAGATCCAGACCAACTGTCATCTTTGTCCAGAGATCTCTTTACTTCATACTGATGTTCTCGCTTCCTCCGTCATGGCCAGACTCCGCTCAACTCTCATCGCCTAAAGTGCTCACTCAAACCTATCGCCAAAACTCTCCTGTCCCACACGCAATCAATTTCTCACACACATTCTCATTTCTACTCATAGGTACCGAACTATAATAATATCCTTTACATCCACACTATCAACAGCTACCCATTCATGCATTGCCCTTCCCTCTTTTTTCTCCTCTAGTCTTTCATGCCCCTATGGTGATACTATTCCCACACCGTGTCAAGTACTGACTTCCGCTTCATCATGAATTGGGAAGACAGAAGCATGCAAATGCAAGACATGGCTGTTTTTGTTTCCCATCATCTTGCTTGCCTACAGGTATACAGCTAGTTGATAAGCGCAGAGAAACAAGGGAAAAAAAATCTCTTAAAAGACAGAAAACAAAACAAAAACACTTTTAAAGCTTGATATACTGAACGTCTTTTCAGACTACACACACCCAATGATGCAGACCTCCGTACATTTCAAAGAGAAATTGTCTTTAAAAAGTGTGGGTTTGGGCACATTCTTGGAAGACCCATATCTCGGGCAAAGGGTGAGACTACACAGTCGGGCCTCTGTGAAACGTACTGGTCATAAGACACATGCATACAACGTCTTTAATGTGTAGTTGAAACTGATGTCTGGTAAAGATTAAAGTTTTGCTGGGTCGCATAGTTGTATCAGGGTTTTCACTCAATTTAGAACAAATGATAACAAATAGATAATCTTTTAACAACCACCGAACGTTCCCTTGGAATACTCTGAACGGCTCAAAGAGATACGGTTTTATTGCAACTCGAGTTCAGGTGCTACCGTGGAAGCGTGGCAAAGGTTAAAGTAATTTACATAACAAGAGAAGGAATTGTGACATCATAAAATCAGCAGCATTATTTCATAAAGACTGGGGCCATCAGGTCTTGAATGTGCTCTGCTGATAACAGCAACTCACAGGAACAGGCGAACTCAAACACTTCAGCGTGGAAATGCGGAGGGAAATAAGACTTATGCGAGAAACGCACAGCAATTTTGGCTTCGCCATTCTTTTGCCTTTTTTAGTTTCTCCCAGGTCACATCCTTTTGTTTCAGAGCTGCGTCTTTGCCAAATGTTTCATCCTGGTAGTGTGTCTATTGCGAGAATGTGTGCATTCGCATGGTAACCATTCAATGTCCCAAAGCCCCAAATCAGCTAAACAATAAACAAAACCACAAATGGTCAGTATGAACATATGATTTATTACAGTCAAATAGTATTCATCTCATCACTTCTGCACGCACATTCACAGGTGACATGCACATACTCATAAGAACTTTCAGGCTCGTATCACACCACCACATTTGTTATCCGTAATTATTAACCATTCACGCTTGACGCCCAGTGTTTAAGAGACCATTTACATTCATGTTAATTAATATAGCAATGGCAGGCTTGTCTGGAAAGAAAATGACATGAACAAGGGTAAGAGGTGCATGGGTGTCAAAAATGTATCCATACTGAAAAGATGGTGGAAGGAGGTTTCCAACTGTCATGGATAGGAAAAAAAAAATCACACCCTTCCTCATTCTTTCTGCCGATCATGATCAAGTGATATGATTCAGAAAACAAAATGCATGGTTAGACATGACACACACACATATACACACACACACACACACATACATACATATATATGTATGTATGTATGTTTGTATATATGAAATAAGAAATCATATGCATTGTTTAGGCTTGCATTACTTAAATACAGGTCACGGTTAAACTGAACCCAAGATATGTACACGGAGATGAGGATACTGTTCGTGAAATAAAAGTCCCGCCCTATTAACACATGATGTAAAAATAGGTCTTCTTTATCAGACATACACAGAGATTGGGTCCAAGTATGTTGAAATATTTTTTACAGCCTTGTAGTCCACTATACACTCCCCCTAAATAAAACACCATATACAAAAATTTCAAGGTCATTAAAAAAATTTTAAAAAAGCACATCCCCTTTTCTCATAAATCAAGGCATAAATCGCCAATATCTCCGAGAAAGCATATTTCTACCTTTCATAGAAATATGTCAGAGTGGAAACAATGCTGTACACACAAAATAAATACAAGTAAAACAAAAGGAATCTTATCAGGTGGACATTCCCCCCACACCAAGCCTGTCAAAAAAGGGCAGGGACATGTCAATGTTTACTTTTTACTCTAACATGTAGAAATGTATGTTGCCATCTACATCCCTGAATCAATGCAAACTTGACAAGGTAAAAAGAGCCCCTGATGTGATTTTTTAATGTCAAGTCAAAAATGACCCTCCACAATAGAATCTGATGAGGTGTCTTGTAACTTTTCTTTTCCTTCTCCTTTTTTACACATTTGTTTTCAATCCCTTTCCCATATCACAAACTGCTTTCAATCCTTTTCCCATGTTAACAACTGCCTTCAATCAGATCAACTGGGTCAGAGACTCACTCTATTAAGATAACTGTGTTACGTTTTCAAATATCCTTAAAAGAATTCTTCCAAGGAAAGTGTTCATCCCATAGTTGACAAATCACAAATTGTGTGCATATTTAGTGACTAAATTATTACTCATATAAGCATTGCATTAATTGACACATAAATGTAGAATAACTAGCTCTGACTTCAACCGCACTTGTTTTTGTGCTACATATATGTGTGTTTTTACAGAAATATGTTATTCAAAATTATCTTCTCTTCGAGGTCTGTATATTTTTTGCAGTGATAAACAGCTGTTTGTGCATGGCTCAAAAATGAATATTCAAGCCATGCTGCTGGTCATATATAAGTTCAACAGTGTTTTTCCAGAGAACACTTGATGTCTTTCAGCCCAAACCCAACAATGAATGTTCACCCAATCTTTCAGAGTTGCAAATTTGATCACTTACATTATCGGTTTTTGTTTTCAATTCCTGCAGGAATCGGTCCAAGGTCAGACTTATTTCACTGTAAATGACCATGAGAAAATAAAAGATGTTGTATATGCTTCACCCCAAAATTGAAGAAACTGAAACCCCCCAAAAATCGAGTTGAAATTTTAATAATGCTGGTTAAGTGCAGTCAGTGCCTTCATATCCACCAAAATTTTGGCTGATCTGTTATTGGGTAAAGTATAGTCGACTGTACATGTGTTAGTTCTCCTGCAGAGGGCGTTGAATAGTTACCACCAATTATCGACTCCACCCCTAAGTCTTTTCAGTCAGCTCAAATAAAGAAGTTACAGGGAAAAGAAAAAGAACAACAACTATATAACAAGTACAAATAAAAACATTTGTCCAATCAACACAAGAGGAACATTTCACATTTCTTCAAAGGGAAATCTATGTCATCTTTAGTTCTCTTGAAGAGAAGCATAGCGTGTAACGGTACCAAAGCAAATGACGGCCATTGCATCTTGGGAAGACTCTGGAGGCCTGCTAGATCCGTTTGCCAACTGCTGAGAAAATAGTCACCTGAGTGTGTGTGTGTGTGTGTGTGTGTGTGTGTGTGTGTGATGTATGTGAATGCAATGTTGCTTATAATATCTTATTTAGAAAATATTGATGCTTTTCATCAAAACAGATTTTGAAGCTGGTTGGAATAGATCTATTAGTTTGTTTTGTAGTAATTATTGTTGATGGTGAAAGAGTTTTTTAAGCATAATGTTCAAAACAGCTGGCTTCAAATCAAAACAAAACCATTCCTCCCAGTGTCTTTATGTGAGCAAGCATTGGGTATCTGTGTGTGCATACATACATACATGTGTGTGTGTGTGTGTGTGTGTGTGTGTGAGCGAGAGACAGAGAGAGTATGCATACACGTGTGTGCGTTCATGTTTGTGATGTGTGTGTGCACCCAAACGTGTGTAACAAAAACAAGCGAACAAGAAAACAGAGCCAGTAAAAATGGGGCGAGTTAGCCAGAGTTTCTTTAAATGGACTGTATGGAGGGAAATATGGGGGAAAATCACACATAGGAAGGTACAGAACAGAACAGACCAGACAAATTTCCATACATTTATGTACAATTCCTGTGTTTTTCTTTTGTGTCCACACTGGCACTGGCACCCAGCATGAAATGATTCATGTAAGGCTACATCTGATTACACTGCAAGTAAACGGTAGAACATTCAAAGGCTGCCTTTTGACGATTTAGATGCATACCACCCTCGCGACCAGCCCAACAGGTCTCTAGATGACAGCGTAAAAGCTTACAGGCATTATCGTTTGAATCAACAGAAATGTTATAATGCATAAAAACACAACGGAAAACCAGACACTGATCCAGTCACAACGGGGAAGAAAAGGTGATTTTAGTTAGCCAACATATTTACACACAATTACACAATGCATATGCCATCACAATACAGACATCCTCACCCATGGCTGATGAAAAACTTTGATAGCTGTTCACTCACTGTCTGGCTATGAACAAAATCATCTTTGCTCACATGTCCAGTTCTTTTTTCACATAATCAATACAGTAAGAATATGAACAGATGTGCTGTAAAGTATTTACTATCATAATCAAAACAGAAGAGAAAAATACTACTGCATTTCTACTTTCCCTGAAAATATAACGCATAACACCTTAAACTTTAAACATGGCCAGTTTTCCCCAATTTCCATTGTATTTAAAATGGCAACTTACAATTCTGCATCATGTATGACATAGTATAGAAGTAGTTTTGGGGGAGAGTGTTAATGTCCAGTCTTTTCCAAAATTCAGTATACTACCGGTAGATGTTTTGCACGGCAAAGAAGTATACTTCATATTTCTATTGCTTATGCTAACTGTGCCAAACTAACCATACAGGACCATATCTAGCCTGCATAAACTTAAAGTAACTTCATCATCCAAACACCGTCACTTGCCAAAAAGCAATCTAATCAACCTGTAAAAAATTTTGAAAGGAAGTAATGATGACCTGATCAAGATCACCACCTGCATCATTTGAATCTCAAGGCATATAAAAGTACACAGTACTTCTCCATCCCGCTTTTAGTGTCAAAATAGAGAAAAGTGGGAAAACATTAAAAAGTATACCTAGAACAAGATGATCTATAAGCGCAATCACAAAAATTTTCTGAATTACATGGCAGTATGCACAACTGGTGCCAATTATAATGTTTTGAACCAAACTGACAAGGATTCGCTGCCAAGAGCACAAAGGAGGTAAGGCATGTTACTTGTTATATATAATGCTCACAGAGCCCAAGCATGTACATATTTATCTTTCTTCCACTGGAAAAACAAGAACGAAGGGCGGACGAACTTGGGAGGCTGGCTGGCCTGATGGATAGCCATCCAACTCTTGTTCTGTGGACACCACACGAGACAGTCCATTGTAAGAGGTTCCTTCCAGAGTAAATTTAAGTGCCAACTCCAGCTCTCCTCCCCTCCCTCCCCCTCCCCAGTCCCTTCAGATAGGTCTTTAAACCAAAGTCCTGTGCATGAATGCATGCAAACAAAGATCTGGCATGCACATTAAACACCATCTCACGTTTCTGAGAAGAAGATGCCGTCAGGTGTCCGTGGAATGGATGACAGGAAAATAAAAACACATGCGCTCTGGTACTGTGTTTAGGCATGGTTCATTAAGACAGAATGCCGCTACTGTAGTGTAACGTTGGCACTAAAGGTCATGTATGTAGAAATCTTACTTCTGACTTACATCTGACAATGAACAGGGACACTGGGAGAGAGATAATGAACCTGAATCGGCGGTAGACGGCGCATGCGGGGAGTGGGGTTGGGGTTGAGGGCAGGATGGACTGGAGAGAGGGGTACTGACTTGTTTTTGATAGATCCACAATAGAAAAACTTGGAAACTGAACTTTTTTTTAAAAAGACAAAATCAACTTCATAGTCACTTATGTACAGGACAATGTGTATATTACAGGCAATCCACTCGTAAGTGGATAATGCTCTTTACAGGCAATCTGTTTTGTTGTTGCTCTGTTTTTACTCTGTTGGCAATGTGCAAAACCAGAATCTACTGTAGGGTGAACAGAATGTACTTCACCAAACTTGCTCGCTTTACCCTGGTTTACACCCACTCTGCCATCACAGGTTCACATTCCTTGCAGTGTACACAACAAATCCAACCGGATCTTCAATCAACACACACTTCCTGGCACATGTACACTACAGTACAACTCTCGTTAACTGCCTCAAGATATCCTTTTTACCCACAAAAGCCTTTGTGAAGTAAAGGAGTCTTTAACTGGATCTGGTATGATCCAAGGATCAAAACATTCTAGACAGGAAAAAAGGCTCCATAGGAATAAAGTGTAAGCTGGAACAACCTTTAAGGGGAGATTTCTCTCCGTAACAGGCAACTTAAGAATGTAAAGAAAATATGTTTCCTGTATTCACAAAATATAACGAAGCTGTCATTAAACCAAAAAAAAACACGCATCACCACTACACCACCACCACTTGCCCTGGAGACTCAAATAAAGATGACACACCACAAAACGAAGTTGCCCAGATGCGAAGATCATGTTTTGCATAACTGAAAGAGGCCCTGCCCCCTCCACACACAGGGACCGACATGTTCATGTACAAAAAAAACAAAAAAACTGCTGCCACGAGTCAAGAGGGAAGCTTTTACATGTATGTATCGAATCATCATCAATAGACAGGCCACATCAATCCATTGCTAGATTTCCAAATTGAATATTATTTAGCACAGTCACAGGGTCTTCAAATGAGAGGTATCGATTACAATGTGCAATGTAAAAAAGACAGAATCAAATTCAATTATCCTGAAGTGAAATGTTACATGAAGTGGATGGACCATATCAAAACAAGTGACTCGTGAACACACACCCCCGTGCATGCACGCACATCCCCCACCCCCATCCCCTCTCCCACTTATTCAAAACACAGTCTAAAGTGCCTCCTTTACAACACCACCACTTTTCCTTACAAATACCTGATCAGCCTACGTGACTAACAAACCAACAAACTAAAGGAAGAAAAGAGCAACTACCTTTCAAACATACATGTATGTTTTTTCTGAACATTCCAGTGTAACACCTTGACTGTTACTGATAAGTATATGCGACAATGACAGACTGTAGCATCCTCATGATGGAACGAAGATGACAGATCAGGTAAGCAGACGTCACTGCCTGTTTTTCTCCTGTTTCATAAGAGACATTTCTGACAATTACACCTCTAAATCTAACCTAATGCACACCTTTATTCTTCTTCAAACTGTACATTCTCACCTGCCATCAATAAAGCTCAGCAATCAAGGGGTTAAAAGTATCTGAATCCACCAAAAATTTCATGATCTGAGTTGCACTTACTGTTATAGTAAACCCTGAACTATACCTCACCAAAAGAATGTCATGATAGTTGTCAATCCATGACCTCACCTCCCTTACCTCTCAATAAAGTAAAATGGCTATCACTCAAATAGGCAGCTTGAACCAATTGCTCAAAGGAACAACCTGCACTAAAAAAAAAAATCTGCTTTCATGTCTTCTGCTGTTATACATATTGACGACCAGGTCTTCCCAACATATACAACAGAAAGAATGTCTTTACAAGAAAATTGCCCATAAAAATCCTTTCAAAAATTGAAAATAAATACTGAAAATGGTTTATTCCTGACAAAAATCTGCCCTAAAACAATCATTTGGGTGGCCTACTCAAATTAATGCAATGATCCTGTCAATTTTCTGATTTAATGACAAAATCATTCATCTAAAATTCACGTCTTTTATTCTAGGTTTTCACTCTGCTGCTGAAGTAATAGGTAACATGTCACTCAAATTTGAAAATAAAATTTTTATTTGAATTTCAAGTTACCTGTGTAACTTTTGATAAAATCAATTAATTCTCAAATAATACCATCATTACACTTTTCTTAAATTAACCACCTCTGCATATGTCTGATCATCTTACATACCTCATGGCTTGCTGAGGTCAATTAAAGATCAGAAGAAGCCTAATTTCATTTCACAACTGTTTCAGATCACAGCATTTTAAACTGGTCATTTCCACTTGCACTGATCACGAAGTTTTGGACAAATTATGACTGACCCTTGTGCGCAGTGTGTAGGAAGCCACAGTTTTATTATATTGTTTTCTCCATGTTAACCAGACCATTTGTACACACCAACACAGGGCACCGGATATTTGTAAAGTCATTCCATCTAACACAACTCTATGCATATTAAATACATAAAAGAAATTCACAGGAAGTCCAAACTGTTTTCATCACACACACACACACACACACACTTATCACACAGACACACACATACACACCCACACATGATCATGTGACAGTATGAAAGGTTGGCCAAGGCTAGTAGTAAAATGCCCATCCATTTCCCTCCCCCCAAAAACCGCTTCCAACTTCTACCCCAAATCGTCTATTAAAGCAAGCACTGGAGGCATAGATCATCAGACAGAAAATGTCAATGTTTCATCTAACAGAGAATGCCAATGATCATCCAAAAGGCAATACCAATAACCATCAAACAGATGATACCAATGATCACCTAACATACAATTCCAATGATCACTGACACAGCACCAATGACCATCTGACAGACCATGCCATGACCATCTGACAGACCATGCCATGACCATCTGACAGACCATGCCATGACCATCTGACAGACCATGCCAATGACCATCTGACAGACCATGCCAATGACCATCTGACAGACAATGCCAATGACCATCTGACAGACCATGCCAATGACCATCTGACAGACCATGTCAATGACCATCTGACAGACCATGCCAATGACCATCTGACAGACCATGCCAATGACCATCTGACAGACAATGCCAATGACCATCTGACAGAATACCAATGGATACATCTGACAGACAATACTGACAATCATCTAACTTACAATACCCATGATCATCTAATAAACAATGCGAATGATCACTGACACAATACCAATGATCATCACACAGACAAAACCAATGATCACTCACAGTTAAGGCTAATGATCTTCTGACACATTATCAATGATCATCTGACACCATTTCAATGATTACCTGACAGTGACACAATACCAACGACCACTTACGAGGCAATATCAATGATCATCTAACATACAATATCAACAATCATCTACCAGCCAATACCAATGATCATCTGACATATAATACAAATGATCATCTAATGGACAATACCAAAGATTATCTAAATTAGTAAATATATCTATGATTATCTCACAGGCAAAGCCAATGATCACCTGACAGAAAACCACTGGTCACCTGACAGAAAACCAGTGATCACCTGACAGAAAACCACTGGTCACCTGACAGAAAACCAGTGATCACCTGACAGAAAACCACTGGTCACCTGACAGAAAACCAGTGATCACCTGACAGAAAACCACTGGTCACCTGACAAAAAACCAGTGATCACCTGACAGAAAACCACTGGTCACCTGACAGAAAACCAGTGATCATCTGACAGAAAACCAATGATCACCTGACAGAATACCATTACCAATGATCACTTGACAGTGTGACTATGATCATCTAACAGAACACCCATGATCACCGAAACTTAAAGACTCTACCATGATTATCTAACAGACACTACCAACGATAAACTAACAGACACTACCAAAGATCATCTAATAGACACTACCCTTCATCTGACAGACACCACCAAAGATGATCGTACTGACAAAACCAATGACCGTATACCATACGAAACCAATAATTATCTACCAGGCAAAACCAATAATCAACAAGACAAAACCAATGATCATCTACAAGGCAAAATCAATGATCATCTAGCAGATGAAACAAATGACCATCTGAAAGAAACTGAGTGGAGTAAACCCATCACTTTCTTCATAGAAACAAGCATCAACACACTGGATTAACTCTTCACCGTGTTTACTTGTAATACAAGGCACCTCATTCTTCCGGAAACGGATGTATATAGAATGCTCATTCAAAAGTTATCACTCCACCACAAAATACATCTGAAACACAGAACTGAAACAATGCACATGCACCCAAATAACCCAAACAAACAAAAAAAAGGACCAGCTACACCGGTCACTTTCTTAGAAGTGAAAGCTTGTCTAACGATGCTTTATCATTTGAATGAATATGCACAATGTCTGCTGTACATTTATATACACACTTCCACAAAAGTTCACTTACACTAATAACAATTTTCTATTTTTGTTTGTTTGTTTTTTTTAAAAAATTCTCCTTTTTTATGCTTGTTTTCATTTGTTTCCTTAGTTTAACTCAATTATTCGATAACAACAATGTCTGTTACTTTGATGTTACTAATACAAGAAGATTGTAACAGATAACACCAAATCATGTCCAATTCAGTAGATCTGTCACATAAGACATGCCCAGTGTACCATTTTTTTTAACAAAAAATTGCAAAATAACTTCACTGACTGACTGCAATTTCTTTCTTCAATCTGAAACGCATTATAAACTAGAAGAGGCCAAGTTGATGATGAATCAAACAACTATGAGCGTTGCAGAAAAATGAAGTACATACTACATACTCTGAACCAGCTCATGGCAAATATATCATGACCTAGCAAGCATGGCACCGTTTCACTTTTGCTTTCCCACCAATGCGTTTTTTCCCCCTTCAAATTCAACCCAAAGTATACACAGGTATCATCCATGCCTGTGGTCACGAGAGCATGATAATCATATGGATGGGAGTAAGGAAAGGACATGAGGGTTTGATTCGATTAATTTCGATATATATAATATCCATACCCATCTCAAATGATATGGCAGATGGTGATTACAACCACCTGAGCATGGGGGTGGGGGTTGGGGAGGGGGGGGGGGGGGGACACTTCTCTGACATGACTGAAATAACAACAAATTAACAAAGGCAGTGGAAATACTACTTTTTAGGCTGGACACCCTGGGTTCAAGCCTGCTATCTTCTCAATGGTAAGCGAGGTTACAGATCTAGAAACGATGACAGCACAAGCAACATACACAAACATGACTCCCTTTAAACAAAAATTATTGGTAATGAATCATCACGGGCAGTTTACACACAAACCTGAAAGCATACACACTGATCTGCATTCATGAAATATATAAATGCGTTCTCATTTTATACAAGCGTTGATATTATAAGCAATTAAAAAATTTGATGAAATGAAATAGAACACCCTGTTTATAGTCAAATACATATATCATGTATGTATGCAAAACAGCATATGCTGACACATGTACCCACAAGCATCCGTTTCCTTACACACAAACACCTGCGCACACAGACACACACACAACCTGCTACTCCTTTTTCAGTTCATCCAACAGCAAAGCACCACTGTGCACCAATCATCATCACGATGACTTGCTCCAAAAATTGCCAAAAGGTTAACGAGGAGGGTCTTTCAAACAAACACACACAACTGGACAACAGAGGCTGCCATGTGTTACGTCTGCTGCATTCTGATAGTGAAGGCTCAAAGTTAAGATGACTCCTCTGAGTCAGGGCACTTTTTGCCCAACACGTATAAAAGACTCGGACCATATTCCCCCCCACTTCCTCAGTCTCTTCACCCACCCCTCTTCCTTCTCCATTTTGAAAACTATGCATCTTGGAAACTCATGTTCATATAAATCACAACAAGGGAAGATGTCTCCAGATTGTGGTATTTGTGGCTAAGAACATGTTCCTTAGCAAAATGTGCATATATATGTCATTTTGGACAGTTATCCACTCCATCTCCCATTTATCTATCAGCCATCTCACATTAGGACATGCAACTGACTAGAAAACAGTGGGTTTTAAACTCCAAAGATAACAATCAATTATGTTCTTCTACATCAAGTTTGTTCCTTGTTTTCCATCCTTTCAAGCTCAATTTCTTTTTTTTTCTCTCTCTCTCTCTTCTTTTTTTGTATATTTCACTCCATATTTTCTTTTCTTTTAAATTCAAATTCAGCCAATTACAATTCCATTCCAAGTTTCCAGTAAATTTCACTTTGTACCAGCTTTATTAAAGTTTAAATGTTTCCTCAATCCACACCAATTTAGCTTTATCACTTAAGTTTTAATCTTCTAATTACATGCAAATAAATCTCCTCATCATTTTCCTTTCTTTTAAAGTTCAAAATCAACTGTTTTCTTTTCTGCTGAATAAGTTCCATTTATTATTTTGCTTAAAAGAGTTAACAATCAATTTTGTTTTCTAATCACTTCCTGACTCCATTTCTTTAAAGTTTGAATCCGGTTTCCTTTTCTATAGTATGAAATTTCACTCCGATCCCTGATTTGATGTCTTTAAAATGTTCAAAATCAAATATTTTCTTTTTTAGTCACTCCCAAATTCGCTGTCTTTAAAGTTCAAAATCCACTGTTTTCCTTTAATTTCCATTTCATTCCTAAACTGGAGGTGGGTATTATCGAGTCCATGACTTCACCTGATAGCTGACGAACATTAAACAGTAAACTCAAACTCAAAGGAGTATATTGCTAAATCACTTGTGTTTCATTACAATTTTTTGCTTTACTCATTTCCTTCCGTTTTTAACCCCACCTGCCCATGCACATCACACTGATTATGTCATTATCTAAAAATCAAAGTTCTAAGAGGGGAAAAAAAATCAGTCTGCTTGCGAAACAAATACACAAAAATATTTTAAATAAAAAATAAATAATAGTGCAAAAATGACAAAAATCTTTCATGTAATGATCATACTTTTAAGAACAGAACTGACATACTATGGGCATCAGAAACCAAGTCAAATTCTCACAAATTAAGAACAGTGTACACTTACTTTCAAAGAAGAAAACTGGCACAACATACTGTGACTTGAGATTAAAAAAAAAAAAAATTTAAGAAATGAGAAATGACTACAATCTATTTACAGCCTAAAATTATATCAATGATCTTAAAAATGAATAATCATACACCCCATAAAACCAGAGCAATTTTGCCTTACACTCCTCCTCCCTCCCTGCTTTATTCATAACAGAAAAAGAAAATGTAACTAACAATATTTTTCCCCAATACACACATTCTGTTCAATATTATACTCTGTTAACAGCAATATTTCATCAAAAATGTTACATTACGTACTGTCTCCTTTTCTATATGTAACATACTATATATGTTAATTAAACGCAGATGCATAGATCTTCTTGTAGCTATTGATCTCTTTCAATTTCTAAGACAAACATTTAAGAATAATACAGTTATTGATTATCCCCCCCCCCCCCCCCCCCCCCAAATAAACCAACAACACAGCAACAACAAAATCTTATCACCAATCATTCATGGACATTCTTTTTTTTAAGGTGTTTTTCTTTTTGGGAACCTAACAATACCACTCCTTAAAATCTTTATGGCATACAAAAATACAAAAAAACAAACAAACATCAAAACAAAAAAACACTTTAAATCTGCGAGATTTAAAGTAAACCATCAATGGATGATTTTTTTTTTCTTTTGAACTTGTTACACTTGCTTTAGATTCATGGCAAAAAATAATGTAATCCTATGAATTACGAAAGTTAATTTTTTTGTAATGTTAATGCATTATTTTTATTGTACTACTATAAGTTCCACATTTTCAAGCACAATGAAGAGAAGAAGAAAAAAGTGGTATATGAACAAAAAGTGTTGTTCATCATTAGATATAATACAGGGTGAGATTCATATCATAATACATGCCTAGATCATCTTTTCGGTCCTTGAAGTATATGAAAGTTTCATGAAACAAAAAATGAAAACTAAAACAAACAAGCAAACAAACCGAAACAAAAAAGGCAAAAAGACAATAACAACTGAGGACATTAAGAAACATTTTTCTCGAAAGAGACAGGAAAGGACTGATAGATATGCGATCTGGCCCCTTTTAGTATGGCAGGGCCCTCCTAATTTGTGAGAGAGAATCTGCACTATTAACATGAAAAAACAGTTTTAAAGGACATTTATCTCATATTTCCTATGACATCTTTCACTAGTTACCACTGGAGTTTTACTTAGCAGAATCAGTTCACACATGCACTGTTTTAAAACAGGGCAAAAACAAATAAACAATGTGTTAATAAAAAAAATTCAAAAGAAAAAGAAGAAGGAAAAGGACACTCAGGAATGGGATCAGGTGGCAGGTGCTTACTTGAAAATGTGGGATGTGTATGTGTGGTGTACATCACTGCATGTGTGTATTCATAAGTGTGTGTGTGTGTGTGTGTGTGTGTGTGTGTGTGTGTGTGTGTGTGTGTGTGTGTGTGTTTGTGTGTGTGTGCGTGTCTGCCTGTCTGCATTTGTGTTTGCACAAGTGAGTGCGTATGTACAAACCTGCGCAAGCATGTGACTAGTAATTTGCTTAAGTTTTCAATTTTAGTTTGTTATCCCCAACCTCTCAATCCCAGCCATTTCCCCATTCATGATCCAAATCTTTACCTGAACATAGTGATGCCAACCCCTTCATCATTTCCAAACAGATGCAATATAGCAAATTGTGTCAGTACAAATTATTGCTTGTCTGTGCAATTCCTGACTGAATGAAACAAGGCAACATGCATCATCAAGCCTGCCATGAGTGAAATCCAGCTCACAGGCACTTCACATATGACTGTCACACTGACTTTTGAAGGCTGAATGTGTTAGCCAGCTGCAACTTAATACATTTTTCTAGGATTTGGTGAAGTTTCTGTATGAGCAAATTTCTTGTTATGACCATGAGGTCATGCTTAGCCAGCCATATCACTGAGTAAGTAAGTTATGGAAGGAAAATCAACATGCTGTTCATACTGGTCACTAACCACAATGCAGATAACTGACAGGTAGTTGAGCAAACGTTGCAACGCTACGCGGCCATTCAATGGTATCATTATATTGTGCAAGTTGCAAGTACTATTTTCGTTAAATCAATTATCATTTGCTGGACTTTCTTCTCTGAAAAATTATCTGAATCCATAAATCCATACAAATTTCAGTCAATGAGTCAAGCAGAAAATAAAGTATCAGATCACAAAAAGTAAGGGTTGGCACCTCTGGATACTAATTTCATCAACAAAACAATTGCAATTCTAATTAGCTTTAAATTTCAAACGACAGATATATTGATTTTTATTGAAGAATAAACTATCTGACACTCTGAAAACAAAACAAATAAGTTTTTCTATTAAAAAGGTTAAACTAAAATCATAGTAATGATAATCATTTCAACTCACCATATCACAGACTTTTTTCCCTCTAAAAATTAAAAAACAACCAGTAAGTTTCATATGAAATTACTCCAAACTTAAAAGTGCCTAAAGCTTAATGGAAACAATTTACAAAGTATAAGGTAACAAACCTAAATATGGTCATCTCTAATTAAAAGGAAAAAGAATATGGAAAAGAAAAGAAAATTTCTTTTTGAGAAGATCTCACATGGAGTTAACCCACTTATTAACGACAAAGAGATGAAATAAAGTAAATGAAAATATGATAAACAGTAAACAAGTGGAATATGATAAACAAAATGTTAAAAAATAGAAAAAAAAATTATACTCTGATTAAGAACACCAAAGTACA
>CM065725.1:27809652-27909652 GCA_033310375.1 Conus canariensis | reverse complement strand
AACACGCTGAAAAGAATTTTAGGTCATCAAGGAGATATGCTGTAGGATTTTTTAAGTGGATATATCAAATTTCTGTTTAAAAAAAATAGAATTATTGAGAGGCTGGTGCTGGCAATTTTGATAAACAGTTTAGCAATATGGTCACAGTGGACTACTTTATGTGTGAAAAGATATTGCCAAATAGTTGTAAGATCTATTCTGAAAAGTCTTAAAAAACAACAACATTTAATTAGAATAAAGAAAGAACTGTGTGCATTTCACACATGTAAATGTGTGTTCTGTGACTGTCATCTACATACATGTATATTTCATGGAAATAACATAACCTTTGTCACCCGAGCAGGATTTGGGGGAGCATGGTATAGCACCTCGCCAGTATGCAACTCAGACACGTTCTTGTCCGACACTCGCAGCCGAAAGAGACAAGCAGAGGTGATGTCTGCGACGAGAGATTCCATTCTTCCTGCGTCTGCTGCTCTGACTGATCTCATTGTGCCCGAGAGGTATCATTTACTGATATCTCTGTCTTTTCCTGGTGTTTTAGTCTGTCTTTTTACAAGTCTCTTGTCTGGCTTACTTTCGCAATTTTCTCTTTTCTCTATCTCTCAGTCTGTCTCTGTCTCTGTGTCTCTGTCTTTGTCTGTCTGTCTGTCTCTTTCTCATCATCTGTCTGTCTGTCTGTCTCTCGTTGTTAACCCTTTCGTTGCCAGAGAATATTGTACATGCTTCCCCAGTGCCAGGGAATTTTGAGGACTCTAAGATATTAAGTAACAAAAAATTCTAGCTCGCAGACTGTAAGAGATACAGTTAAGACAGACATTTTTGTATGGAAAATGAATGAATATTCTGAAGCTGGGCTTATTTTTCAATTACTTTGGTTGCAGAGAACTATTCAAATAGTTCAAAGTTGAATTTGTTTTATGCACACAAAAAGATTTATTTCCACCTCCAGGTCAGCATCTAACCAACAGCAACAACAACAACAAAAAAAACCCAAAAAATGAAAAACAGTTGAAAGAAAGGCATGTTTGTTGTTTGTGTTTGTAAATGAAAACAGAACTGGTTCCATGTATGTAAAAAGAATATATTCCATAAAAAATTTATGCTATTTGATATCTATTTTGTGTGATCTTACTGATGACAAATAGCAACAACATTATGGAAAAATTATTTATGTATTTATATAAGACATTCAAAAGATGTGCGATTGCAGGTAAAAGATTGAAGGCTGATACTGAATCATTGACATCTTCTCTAGAGTTAAAAGATGTCAGAATCTGTTATAAATATTCTGATGTATCTTTAATTTTCTGCATTCTTAATGTATTGAATACTCTCTCTCTCTCTCTCTCTCTCTCTCTCTCTCTCTCTCTCTCTCTCTTTCTTTGTCTCTGACTCTGTCTATGTCTCTTCCTCTAGAGCTGTATGTCTGACGCTGTCTCTCTCTCTCTCTCTCTCTCTCTCTGTCTGTCTCTCTGTCTGTATGTCTCTCGCTTTCTCTCTGTCTCTCTCTTTCTCTCTCTCTCTCTCTCTCTCTCTCTCTCTGTGTGTCTCAAGTTTCTTGGTTAGTATAACATTTGTGTGCTATGCACAGAATTCTGAGACGTGATTGTGGTGCTACTTGCTTGTTTTAATTTCCAGACTTCCCATTGGGATCAAGCTGCTGAGAAAGATGGGTTGGAAGGAGGGGCAGGGCATCGGCCCCCGAAAGAAGATCAAGAAGAAGAAACGGAAAGAAAAGAAAGGTATGTCAAACGAGATAGGCGGAGTTAATATAAAAGATCCGCTATGAATGTGTTTGTTATGCTGGCTAAAAACAGAAGAAGATTGTAGGATTTAGGTTAAGAGTGGCATTGAGAAAAGTGTATGCCAAAGAAAAGGAAGAAGTTTGTATCATTCATGAAATGATTGAAGATAGGGAAGCAGATGTTTTGTTGATTTCCGAAGCAGTGATGGAAGTGTGTACTTACAGCACTTACATTGTTATTAGTTCATCGTTTTTTTTCTGTTAAAAAATTTCCAAACTGCCGTCCTGGTTAAGACCTATCAGATTATGTCTTTGAATTTAATTTATCTATTAAGAGTGTTTCAACAACAACAAAAAAGAATGAAGAAGGAAATTCCCCCCGGGTGGAAAAAAGCTATTTTGTTCTGGTTGAAGAATAGTCATGTGTAGCACTGTTAGTTTATCACACCAAAACTCCTTTAACACATTTCAAGAATACATTTGTAAAACAGGGTAATCTCTCTGCTCCAGGAGAAATGTAACTGTAAACTAAATGTGAACAGAAATTGAAAGAAATGGAACATTTGGAGAGGAAGAAGAGTGAGCAGGAGTGGGAGGGAGAGTTAAAGTACAAAACATTGTGCAAAAAGAAAGTAAGAGTAGACAGTTCATTTAAGACTCGTCAGGTCATTAAGGATACTAACAGATTTCCGGTGAGAAAAACATCACGGGAAGGTAATGCCTGTCTTTCCATTGCAAACAGAGCTAACTTTTTTGGTTTAAACAGTTTTATTTCCATGAACATACTATAAACATACACATTGAACACAAAGCACATTGCTAGGACAACAAGAGGACTCTTATATAAAGCCCTGGCAGTGAGACTTGCAGACCAAACATATGACTGATGGCGCTAAAATGTATAATACAACATATTACCATAACAGACAAATTTAAACATGACGAAAGAGGTAACAATAACAGTATAGTATAGTGCTATACTTGTAAACAAAAGAAGAGCCAACATTTAGAATTGGCATTTAGAATTAAAAATGAAACTATGGAAAATTAACAAATAAGAGAAAATGGTGACAGGGTATTGCCCATTTTGGTGTGGCTGCCTAAGGCATTCTGGCACATAATAGAATGTGTGCAACACTGGTCGTCTGCAGTGTACAGAGATCAAATTAAATATCATATCCCTGTACATGGATAAAGACATAATCAGGACATTGATGTAAGCTAACTTTTTTCAGTAAAGAGGCCATGCAAATAGATACAGAGTTAGATATTTGATTTGAAGCACGAGCCAGGAGTCGTCATCATCATCATCATCGCCTATTACCCCTCCTGGGTACAGGCCGCCAACCAAGGACCTCCAGGCATCTCAGTCCTGGGCTCTTTTCTCCAGCTGGTTCCAAGTCATCCCCATGTTTCTGATGTCTGCTTCCAGGTCCCTGCGCCAGGTGTTCCTTGGCCGACCTCTTTTTCGTTTTCCTGGGGGGTTCCATGTTAGGACTTGTCTGGTGATATTGCTTGCAGGCTTCTGCAGCATATGTCCAATCCAGCCCCAACGTCGTGTCTTGATTTCCTGTTCTGCAGGCAGCTGGTTTGTTCTCTCCCAGAGCTCGTTGTTGTTGATGGTGTCTGGCCATCGGATGCAGAGAATCTTGCGCAGGCTGTTGTTGATGAACACCTGCACTTTACAAGCCAGGAATACAATCCGGATATCGACTGTCTGAGTCAAATATTTGGTCTGGACAGTTTCAATAAAGAACAAACATTTTGGAGGAGGAAAGTTTTGTTTGTTTTAAAGCAGCTTCATTACTCACTTGTCAGCTGAAATTTGTTTGCTCATGTCTTCATCTACAAAATTGTTATTCACTATAATCAGCCCCTTCTTGTAGTTTATTAACATAAGTATTATTTCTTTTCAGCTCCAGGGGTGAAGATCTATGGCTGTTCCCTTCCTCCAAAGTCTGACGAAGATGAGGTACAGGATTTGTGTGTGTGCATGCGTTAGTGTGTGTTAGTGGGTGTCTGCATGTTTGCTTGTGTGTATGTGTGTGTGTGCACGTGTGTGAGTATGTGTTAATAAGTGCAAGCCTGTATGTCTGCTCGGCAAGATGACCCTTGAATTTTCTGTCAGAGGGTTCTTAAGCACCCCTAGTTTAAAGTCAGACAGGGAACACAGCTTACAGACGTAGAAATGTGCAGATGTAAATTACGACACATGCATCTCGTTCTTGCTTAACAATGCTGATTCAGCAGAACATGCATGCATTTTCAGACAAACAGGGATTGCGTACATGTTCACGTTCTCACAAATTCAGTGTCAGTGGTCAGTGAGGCGAACCAGTGCTGAAAATGATGATGTTTTGTAAAGATGTGAACTCCTGTTTTCATCCTCAGAGTGACCTCAGTGACCTTGACCTTCAGAATGTGACCTTTGCCCCGAAAGATGTGACCCCCATCAGTCTGACGTCCAAGGACAATGTTCATGGCCTTGGCTACCGTGGCATTGACCCAAGATCAGCTTTGCCAACAACACACGTCAGTTTGTTTGAACCACCCCCTGTCAGGTCTTCTAAAAGCAAGAAAGGCATTCGAGGACAGGTATTTGTGACTTTTTTTTGTTTGTTTTGGCTGCATTCTTTCCCTCCAGAATGAGCCTGATACTGTCATTTTGCCGTTTTCAGATCCCTTTATCCATGTTTACAACACTGCAGACTGCTTTCTGATTGGACAAATCGTGCCAGCAGATCTGTAGGTTGTTAGAGAAGATTCCTACCCACAAACTTTTAAGATGACTGTGTGTCAAGCTTTTAGGTCAGTGCCCCATGCCCATGGTGAATTAGTGTGGAGGTCATCTGTTTTGCCTTGTTCCCTGGTACTGTTATTCAGCGGACATGGTGACACCTGAAAGAGGACACTCAATCATGCTGATGGAGTGGGGAGGGGAAGGCTTGGTGGAAGTGTGGGGAGGGGGGGAGACAAAAACAGTGGCTGTGAAATCCACAGAGCAGCAGCCGTGTTTTCGGAATGCTGGCAAACTACGCAGATGCCATGAAATCTCGTGTAAACTTCTTCGTGAGAGGGGGCAGTTGCTGTTTTGTCTGCCCAGCTGAATGTAAAATGTCAAGCTCTTATATCATGCTTCGGCAGAGTGCTGCATTAATGAGATTGGTATAAGCTGTACAAACAAGTGGCCCTGGTCCTGGTTGGACCAAAAAGTGGATGTTATACAACATTGTGCTCAGATTTGTGTGAAATTGCATCATTTTGATTTTTTTTTTTTTAAGTTTTGAATTGTGAATTTCTTTCTTTTTTTTTTTTTCTTTTTATTTTGGTGGGATGAAGGGAGGGAGGAGGCATGGTCCTGTATCTCTTTAGAATGCAGGGATTTTTGTTAATGCAGGGATTTTTGTTATTTCTCAGTGGGAGCTCTGATACCTGCTCTTTTTTTTTCTTATTTTTTTTAGCAAGACTTTACTTGTTTGGTTTCACAAACAAAGGATTTATTTACATAAGCCAGTTGCCTGTGCTACTTCTTCAATATGATTTTGTTCTTTATTCAACATTGTTAATTGATAATATTTGCATACTGTTCTTGTTGGTCTTGATAGGATGTCACTGCACATTGATGAATTAGTATATTCTTGTCTGTGTGTGTGTATGTTCTTTATGCTCTGTTATACTTCTCCTGTCATGCCAAGATTTCTCTTAAATATCAGCCACCTTATGAGCTGTGATACTATATGTCTTCTCTCTGTTTGCTGCTCTGGATATGTTTATGTATGTGTGTATGGCTTGTGAATGTGAGGGGTTTTTTTTATGTCCTTTTGTACGATAGCAAGAATGTGCGTTTAAAATGAAATCTACTTACGGTAATATAATTCATTTGAGTATGCTTTATTTCAGTTTGTACATTCATTATTGATTTATTCTCTTTTCTCTTGTGTTTAGTCTGTTAGAACATGTTCCTTGCATCTTATACACTCCTATTTGTGGTTGAAAGTGAGTGAATTTATAATGTGTTTATGTGTGTATCTGTTTGTTGCAGGTGTGCTTGAAATTTTTATACCAACAGTGAAAATGTAATAGTCTGTATAAACATGATAATGTACATATATTTGACTTGACTTGACCTCCTGACCTTTCCCTCTGACAGGCGTTTGGTGTTGGGGCCCTGGAAGATGATGACGAAGACATCTACATCGCTGACTCCCTCAGCAACTATGACCAGACCATGGAACTGGATGACGGGGAGCAGTTCTTTGGCTGGACTGCCCCAGGGGCGCGCAAGGGGAAGAAAGAACAAGGTGATTCACGCAGCATTTTGCCTTAAGGAAAATGTGCTGATTTTCAGTTTCCCTACTTTGTGTTCATTGCTTAACTGTGGACCAGCTTGATAAACAGCCTCCAGAAATCCCGTATGAATTGAGTCTTCAGTGGGAGGGAGTGTTGACTTTGATCAGACGAAGAGGAACATTTCAAGAAAAAAACCTGCATGTCTTAACCCTTTAAACTTGCACAAATTCACAGCCTCAGCGGTCTCTCCTAGCCTGGCCGTGGTAGTCTCAGACCTGAATGGAACTCTGTAGCATCATCTTCTTCATCCTCTTCCTCATCAGTCTGTATAAAAAAAAGAAAAATATCTCAGATTCTTTGGTTGTTCATACTCTGCTTTCATGGTGACCTCTGTTTTGGTGTCATCTCCAAGTCTCAAGGGGAAGTTCCGTCGTGGTCACTAGCATAGGCTAATTCACTGGGACTGTTGTGCAACGGGCATGGCAGTGCCCTCTGGAGGGAGAGCTTACTCACGCTGGCCCTGCGGCTAAGCAATTACTGTCATTAGGTGGTGTTCTGCTTGCGCTGGATCAGAAAAGACACCCAAGAACACTGCCTTAACTCTTTCATTCCTACTTTTCTATGAACCATTACTTCCTCTTGTTCCTAGATTCTTATAATACGAGTATTCCCTTCATTCCTGGATTTAGATAAGGAAAAAAAAAAGTGTAAAGTGAGAACTGCCACGTATGCAGTAGCAAACCGGCCAGAATAGAGCGGCGACCACTTTCCCATGCTGTAGGGACCGCCAGGCATCCATTCCATTCATAAACACTGCCGCGCGAGCGACCCGGTCATGACGTGTACTGATGACGCGACTCACACGAAGTTCAAAGCGCTTACTGCGAGAACCGATTTTCTGGGCTGCAGGAAGGAAAGGAGGAATTTTGTGCTGCCCGGTTTTCCGGGCTGCAGGAAGGAAGGGTAGGATTTCTGCAAACCGGAAAACCAGGTTGTAGGGATGAAAGAGTTAACCTTTAAATAACTGTGGGATGGTGTGTGTAAGGGTAATGTATTGCTAACTACAGAACATTGACTTTTCGCAAGTGAAATTGAAAAGTTCCTAGATTACTCTGTAATGTCCTCAATCACAGTGATAACACGTTCAGTATGATTTAAGAAAACCACATTCAGACAGTTTTACAGATCAAAAGCATCGATGACCTGTTCTGCCCACATACAGGAACAATTTATTTGCATCATTTCACACAAACACTGTTTCAAATTATGAGTTATATGTACTTGTTTGTATTCAGACTGATTTTCAGCAATCCTGCTGTTTGTTTCAGTCTTCTTGTTGATAGTTTTACTTATTGTGCTAACAGTCATACCAAAAAAAGGAAACACTAGGAAGGACACCATCAATTGATATTTTACCAGTATGTCTGTTTTGGAAACAAAAATTGCTTCTTCTTTTAACATGCAAATATTTGACGCATCTCAGCAAGAAGATCAGTACACTTTATACCGCAAGCTTCACGTCCAAAAGTAAATTTACCTGGTGGTTGTTAACATGGACCTTCCTGCAAGTTCACAAAAGACCCAGTGACGCAAGCAGTATTCCCTTACTATACTCCTGATGGAAAGTAGACAGCACTAAGCAACTTGGGATGATGATTTTAGTATGGATAATGACAACACTTTTGCTGTGAGCCATACGGCATTGCAACCGAATATGCCTTGATAACTTTGCAGCTTGGTCCGCCATGATCACTTTAACATTCACTCATTGTTGACAGTTTCTGCGTAAGTGTAAGGTCTTTGTTGATAATCTGCCGTATTTGTTCTTTTTCAGTTGTAGATCTGTGATTTTGTTGATGATCTGCCATATTTTTTCTTCATCATTTTTAGTTTTGTGATTTTTTTCCTCCTTTTTTTTGTTTTAGTTTGAACATGTGTCTGCATCTTTCTTCTAGATCAGTTTTAAGTCAAAATTAATTTTGAAAGTGAAGATGGAACAGTGCTGTTTGGAGAAACATTGAACAAGAACATTTTCGAGTGAAACTCTTTATTATTACTATTCATTTTGACTTCCAAGTCTGTTTTGTTATATTGTCTGGTTCCCATGGTCGCCAGCCTTTTCTTCAGTTTGAGTTTGCAATATTCTCACTGTGAACAGATCAACAGAAAGTTCCCGTCAGTTATGTTGGGAAGCTGCTGGAAGGATTCATGTTGTCGGCTAAACCGCTGCCCTCAAAGAAAGTGTTTCCTGCTCCAACGTTACCCCGTGGATTTCAACCCTTCCACAAGTTCAAGAAGACGGCACAGCAGCTGGTGCAAGAGGCAGTTGGTGAGACGTCCACAACGACAGGTCATCCGCAAGGCCAACAGAAACTGAATGCTGTGGAGAGGGGTTTGATGCTGGATGAACGTCCAATTGCTAGTAAGTTGTATTGTTGCTGGCTGGTTGTAAGTTTTGTTGAATATTTATGAATGTGTGATATACTTATGCTTTTAAAAGCTTGCCCCATTTATGTAAAGAGTGGAAAATGAAGAGTGAATATGTATGTGTGTTCATGGATATACGCATGTGTTCAAGTATGCATTCGTGTGTGTATGTAACCAAACCACTCGTGCCTTGTTAACATAGAGGTAGAGAACCAAACACAGTATCAGATTTTGCAGCTTCAGATCCCATTAGCACCAACATGAAAACTGGCATTTTAACTGTTTCTCTGTGTTATCATTCTGATGATGTTGGGGTGGTGTTTGACTGCTCTCCTTCCCTCATGCTCGAGGGATGATAATGACTATTTTTGTAGTTATGACTTTTAATGAATGGGTATGCGCAATGTGAATAGTGATTAATTACCAACGAGCATGTTTGTCTGGACCCACGTTTACACATGTTGGTATCAAGCTTTTTGCTTTTAAAGTATATAGATGCATTTTTGCTTGCCAACATTTAAAAATTCATCTTTTTTTTCCTTTTTTTTCCCATTTTGCAGCTTCTGTGTTTGATCTCATACCAAAAGAAGACATCAGGAGGATGGAAGCCGTGAAAGACGCTGCAAAGATGGCAGCTTCTCGATCCCATTCAGCCGGAGCTGTTTCTTCAGAGACCAGTGATGGCCTCACTCCACGCGTGCCGACCACTGACCAGGCATCCCATCAGGAACTGGTGAAACCTTTGGCCTCGACAAGAGAGGGGAAGGAGGATCAAAGTGCGGTGCTCTCCGGGGGCTTGGGGGTCAAACCTTTCCAGAAGGATCCTGCCAAACAGGGGCGTTACGAGAGGTACCTGGCCCTCAGCAAGCAAGGCAGGAAAGGTGAGTGAAAGCATCGGAATTTCAAACAAGGAAAACAGTTTTTAGTTTCAGCTGGTATTTCTCAATAATGCTATCGTTTTGAAAGTTCGAAGGTGATTTGCGATGAGGCTGTAGCGCTTGAATGGCCAGGCATGAACAATAGCCCTGATCTGGTTTCAGAGAGTGTCTTAAAGGCATGACTTCAGCATGGGAAAAAGTGTGTGAAAGAAAGTTTCGTTTCCCTCCTCTAATGGCATTTTTTCCCATTTCCTACCCACTGGCCCACCCCCATCCCTAGTCCTCTTGGAGAAAAAATGTGGCAAGTGTGAAGTAGTGTAATTTTGATGCCATGACATCTTTCAACTGACGTAGATGATTATTGAATAAGTTAATTTTCACAAGAGGCTTCTCCGTGTGGGATTTGTGCTGCTTTACCCAGGCAGAGAACGTTAACAAAGTGTGGCACCACCCATAGTTTTCTGTTCCCCTTTTTTTCTACCTGTGGTTGTTTTTGTTCACCCATCACAGTGAGTTTGGCTTCAACGTCTTTCTAGGAACAGTTCAGGTGATGCTGTGTGTGTGTGTGTTTTTCTGCTCTTAGTTTAAGCGCTTGCAGCACAGTTTAGTTACCTGTTTTAGTTTTTTTTTTTTCTTATCTGTTTCTGTTCTCCTGCTCAGACCCGTACGATGAAGTGGCTCCCAGCCACATGACGGAATGGGAACGCCAGCGAGAAAGAGAGGAATTCTCCAAGGCTGCCAAGATTTATCGCCCTTTATCCAACATGATGGCATCACGCTTCACGCGTGGCACGTTCATCGATGACTCTGAGCAGCCACCGTCAGGACTATCGGAAGCTGTGGTGATTTGCCTCTACTGATTTGTTTGTTTTGTTGTTTGTGTGTGTGTGTGTGTGTGTGTGTGTGTGTGTGTGTGTGTGTGTGTGTGTGTGTGTGTGTGTTTGCACTTGTAAACCTATTCCGTGTGGTTGTTGGTTGAAATCTATTTGTTTAACTGGTTTGATTTTCATTATTACTAGGGTGGGATTTTTTTTTCAGGGGACAGTGGGATGAGGAGCTACTTTTATCATAAACATCAACTGGATGGATGCTTAAACTCTACCTAGCATGAATAGAATGGAAATGTCAGGTTGCCAAATAAAAGCGAAAGAAACTCCACTGTCTCAATAGGGAGGGTGAAGGGTTCCTAATGATTTATCTTCAGTGGACTGATTAGTCAAATCTGCCTATCCAGTTAATATAAATTTGTTTCAGTCTCATTCTTGGCTGTGAAAATGCTCTTGTTTCGCCATGGATTCTTATCAGAGTTATTGTTATGATTATTATAAAGGGTACTAGTATAGCACCAATCTTGTTTAGAAACAAGCTCAAAGCGCATTACAGTGAACACCTTTGTTATTGAACAACCTGTCTACCTGGGAAGAGCTCACTGAAGAGTTGCCTGCTAGCACTACATGCAGTTATTTTCCTTGTCATTCAGTCAATACCAGTCACTCATTTTTTTTTAACCTTGATTCATTCGAGTTTTCATGCAGGATGCATGCTATGTGTAATGTGTCATTCATACTAACGGCCAAACTGGCCTTCTCTTCTGAATCCGATAGGATTTTACATGTGTTCAATGTTAATGCATATGCTCACGCATGGAATCTCTGTTTATAGTCTCATTCCAAGGACTTTCAGCAAATGGAGTCGGAATCCCCTTGTACTGAAATGGCCCAGTGGAGGTTTCAGCCCTCGACCTAAGGATCACCAGGATTACTAGTCCAGTTCTTTAGCAGCTAAGCTATTCCAGCTCCTAAGAGTTGATTGGTTTCAGCTGCAGGTGTTCTGTGGAATTATTATGTGTTTGTTTTATTCATTCTGGTTGTTGTTTATTTATTTGTTTCTTCCTTTTGGTTTGTTATGGTCATTATGGTTGTTGTTTATTTATTTGTTTCTTCCTTTTGGTTTGTTATGGTCATTATTGTAATTGCGCATGACGTGCATGGTTATGTATTTGTGTGTGGGAGGAAGAGAGGGGTGCAGAGGTATGATTGGGATTTTTTTGTTTTTCCTGGCTTGAACAAAAGAAATGAGCACAGAACATTGAGTAGCTGATGCAAGGTATCGCACAATGAAGAGATTCAGTATGATTATATATTATCATTAAGTGTTTTCTGGCAGGTGGAAAAGAGTGAACAAGCAAAGGCTGCGGAGATGAAGATGTACGGACGACTGACACGAGAGGACATGGAGTGGCACCCTCACAACCTGCTCTGCAAGCGTTTCAACATCCCCAATCCCTACCCTGAGTACGAACCATTGCCTGTTATTAATATGGTCATGAAAATAATGCAGACTTTTTGTATCATTTCTTTATTAGTCTCAGTGGGGGCTTTTGTTTGTTTGTTGTTTTGTTTTGTTTTGTTTTTTGTAACATAATCAATGATTGTACTCTTATGCTTCAGTTCAGACATTGTGGGCGTGCCAGGACTGAAGAGGGACAAGTTCTCGGTGTTCAACTTCCTGTCTGTTCCCACACAGCCATCCGCCACTAGTCACCAAGGCAACGCCAAGCAGGAGGCCCCCAAAGCCAAAGAAATGACAAGTATGTCATACCAACGGAGACGTTTTCATGAGGCATGAGAGTGTGGACATGATCTTCAGAAATTTTCATTTTCTCAGGCTTAAAGTTTAACAATCATAGCTTTTTTTCACTCTCCTTTCTTGTTAATGATATTTCTTAGTCCTATAGCTAATAGGTCATAAGGAAGCTGCAACAGAAACGCGAGTGATGATTTTGCCACCCGTTGAGTGTTCAGGGGATGCTCTCTTGAGTTTTATTAGGTGGGGATTCTTGTTTTCTCTCCAAAAATCGGAGGGGGTGGGGGTGGGGGCGGAGGTTGTTTATTTTTGTTTCCATAACCACCAAATGCTTAGCTAGATTACAGGATTTTTAATGTGTCTTGTGACCTTCATGAGTATGCACAACAAGGAGGTGAATCCACTAAAAGATCTGCATGTAGGTTGACCAAGGAGATTGGAAAAGCCTGCTCCACACATCTTCCAGCAAGCATTGGCTGGCTCAAACTCATACATCTCAGAATGAAATACAAGTGTTCTAACCACTGGGCTGTGACATGGGTAGATCATAATACGTTCATTTGATTACTTTTCCAGACTCTTTAACAAGGGAACTCAACGCCTCGAAGAGGAAGAAAGGAGCGTTGTCCATTTTCAGCATACTGGAAGAGGAGGAGACAACTCGCAAAGCATTGCCACTCCCCCTGTCATCTGAAAATGCAGAGTCAACTAATGTGAGTTCAGTGGTTTATTAAGCATTTTTTAAAAGTCTACTGCAATAATAATTGACATGGTGCGTGCTTCTTTTCCAATGTTCATAACATTTGATGGACGTTAAATCCTGCTTAATGTTTGTAGTGTTAACAGCGCAGTTTGTTTCCTAAACATCTCCTAAAACCTTGGATCAGTGTATTTGAGACTATCAGAGTGTTGTTATGTATGAAAGAAATGTTAACTGTACTATCAAATCGGTATTGCATTGTGGAACTTAAACCTGGAGGACAGCTAAAACCATGCCCCAAAGGATACAGACCCTTATCAAAAGCTCCCTTTGTTGGATTCTCAACATGCCCTGTCCAGACATCATCAGTAACACAGAGCTCAGGAAGAGAGATTGATGGCCAGAAACACACAGAGAGATGAAGATGAGGCTGGATCTGTCAAACACTGTGTACAGTATTCAGCAGCATCACAAGAGAGTTCCTCACTTGGAACTCCCAAGCCAAAAGAAAGAGGGGTCGCCCAAAGGACAGTTGGTGCTTGGGACCTCGAGGTGGTTGTCAGACCAATGAACTATGCCAGGTACCAGCTGAAAACGATAGCCCAGGGCCCAAATTCTTGTTGACTTATCAGTGTACTAAACCCTCTCTTAGCTTTGAGAAGTTCTTAAAACCTAAAAAAAATAATAATAAAATAAAACAAAAAAACAAACGCTAGTCATGAATCCTTGTTAACGTGAACTTTAACCTCCCAATGGGGAACCATGACCCTGATCAGCAGGTCATGAGTGATAATACCCACTTTAACATCTATTGTATGTGTTGATTCAAACAATTCTTGTGATGAAATTGTGCCTTCCAGGACAGAGCAAGTCCTTTAACGCAATGCCTACCGGATCAACCAAGATCGACCGCGAGATTTCCTCCTGAGGAATACCCGATCGACTGAGATCGACTGCTGAATACTAGGTCAACTACTTTCACTTTCCCCCATCACATATCCCAGAATGCAATTGTGACAGAAGAGTCTTCCGGTACGGCCATTTCTGCACGCCATTTTGATTTTTGTTTCACGAGTTTTGGTGGAGGAGTTTTGCTGCTGTGAATTTTCAAAGTTCAGCTTTTTTTTCAAGAAGATTTTCAGGAAAATGGCGGATTAAGAGAGCGTATTTGAGGGCTGCACTCTTGAAGAAGATTTGAAGCAAGACGATTCGGATGTCAATCTTGACCTAGTTATAAATAAAGATCAACTGCTGACTGAATTTGAGGCTGGAATCGATAGTGATTCAGGCGATGATAATGACGATGTCAAACTGCCCATTGCTGCTGGGCCCAGTCCCCCCCAAAAATGAAAATTCAAAAAACAAAAGTTGCTGGATATTCTTTAATTGTTGACTGGAGTGGTAGGCTACAAGAAGTGAAGCCTCCAAAAAGTTTCGCTTGTTTTGACAGCCAGGAAACCAGGTCAGTCAGTTGGAGTGTGCCATGATTTGCCTGTGGATGCATCACCTTTAGCATTTTGATTTCAGAGGAATTTTGGCAGACTTTTAGGGAGAAACAAATTTAATTGCTGCACAAAAGCAAGCAAAAAAGGATGAGCATGAACTCTGGCCTAAATTAAAAACTGCCTCATTTATCAAAAAGCAAAGAGGAGACGGACAAGAGGTACATCATCACCACAGTGTGTGTGTCGGGGGGGGGGGGGGGGGGGGGGGGGGGGGGGGTTGATTGCTTAGTGCAGTTGTGCAAAAGCACATTTTTGCTGAATTCCATCACACTTCAGTCCAGTATCCAATAATCTGTGTGTGTTATTTTTTTCCCCTCAGTAGTTAGAAGACAAATCTTCTTGTATGTGATGCCTTCAGTTTAACAAAATTGTTGAAGTTTGGGGGGGGGGTTTCCCTTCACCACAAAAGTTGATTATTTAGTGTGCAGACCGTATAGAATGACTTTATTTTGTTCCTGAAGGATTCAGTACTTTGTTTAGACTTGGAAAATCACTATGCGCTCCAGATCGACATTCTGTGGGTACAGTGAATTCAGGGAAAATTGTTTTAGCACCGAGAACACCGAAGTAGAGTTAATAATAATAATAATAATGATTTCTTATATAGCGCTTAATCAAACGAATTTCTCTAAGCGCTTTACAAAGTCATACTACATTCACCCTTCTCATATACAATAATACACCTTATACCCAACTACAAATACTATTACTACAATAACTAACAAATCCTAATCCTACCAATGTGACATTCACTTATTCTTCAAATATCACTACAAAAACTTAATCCTATAACGTTCAATCATACAACAAATACATATAATAGAGAACATACACATATGCTACATTTGAAAAGGCCCAGACGGCTATGAGTTAGGTTGTACCCCCCCCCCCCTCCCCACAGCATTGACTAATTATGAGAAAATAGATGGGTTTTAAGTTTAGACTTGAAAGAAGAGATAGAATCTGAATGTCTGAGACAGTCTGGCAGTCTGTTCCACGTCGCTGGAGCTTGAAAAGAGAAAGATCTTTCACCAGTAGTAGTCCTGAAGCGAGTCATTCGCAGAAGGCGGTCGTCAGCACAGGAGCGTAGTTGTCGAGAGGGGGTGTAGATTTTAAGGAGATCTGAGAGATAAGAAGGTCCATTTTCAAAGAGAGCAGAGAAAGTGAGAGTTGAGATTTTGTACGAGATACGGTTTGAGACAGATAACCAGTGAAGAGAGTGGAGGAGAGGCGAAATGTGAGCATGTTTTCTTGCTCTACAGACGACTCGGGCTGCATGATTTTGGATTCGCTGTAATCTTTCTATCAGGTATTTTGGAAGGCCAGCCAAAAGTGAGTTGCAGTAATCTATTCTAGATAAGACAAATGCACAAATGAGAGTTTTTGTAGCATCTGTAGAGAGAAGGTGACGTACAGAGCTGATTCTTCTTAGTTCTAAATAGGCAGTCTTGCAAATATTTGAAACCTGTTTCTCAAAGGAGAGGGATTGGTCAAGTATGACCCCTAGACTGCGGACAGAGGTGGAGACAGAGACAGCACAGTCATTGATAGTGACAGTTGAAGGCAGAGAAGGATGGTTAGGCTGTTTTGTCACGAACATGAGTTAGCCTGTTAGGGTTTTTTTTTTCCTCATGTACCAGTTCACTGTATATGGGAAAAAATGGCTGGTTTGATGGAGTGATGTCTTTGGATTTTTTGATTAATTTTTATAGAATAGATGAGTTAGAAGCAATTTTTTATTGAGGTTTCTTTATGGCAAGTGTGTGTTGCGGAGTTACCTCCCTTGGCATGGTGTTCCCATAGGCATGTAGCACAGTCATGCGGTAGGCAGAGGGTTAATTGCCGCAGAAATGTTGCTTTGTACCAAGAACACTGTTTTGACGTCAAAACAGAAACGAGACCATGAAAAATGTAATGCATGAATCACATTAAATTTCACAAGGCTTGGACAGTTTTGTCAAAATCACTTGCTTGCATAGCCAACCTGGAATGTAGCAGAAACCGTGTGGAGACATAGAGAGATGCTTGACACTGTGTCTTTGTGTGTGACTGTCTCACATCTGCTTGCATGCAGACACCCACACATCCACACCCATGCAGGGCCTCATCAGTTAGAAAAAGTGATGCAGATTCACTGCATTTTTTTCTTCACAATTTCTTGAAGTAAAAGCTACTTTAAATCGCTTAGCCTCTTAACTGGGGCCCTCATTGTCAACTCAGAAATGGACAGGAAGGTGTGGTGGACACTGACGGGGGCAGGCGCAAACAGGTGTCTGTGCATATTTCTCCCATTCTGAGTAGTAGCTGCCACCTCAGTAATCTGCCATCGTAAAGAAATTGAAGTCTCTAAGAGGGGAGTAGGTCAGAGGTTCTTTGTGCCAAGAACAGGACGAAACTAAAAAGGCGACAACATTACAAGCCTAATACAGGACTGTCTGGCAGACTGTAGTTGGCAGCCTATATCCCAGGAGGTGTGATGGATCATGAATGAAAAAAAGCAGTTTTTGAATGGAAGATTGAATAAATATGTATGAACATTATAAATCGAATCACGTGCATTTATACATACTTATTCATTCTATTGTCTTTGCACTGTAGACATTTGCGCACAAAAAGAACAGTGAAAACTGTTGTTTCGAGACCTGTGTTATCACATCTTTTCAAAGGAAAAAAATCTTAGTGATGAATAAAGCACTATGGGTTTCTCTTCTGTATTTTGAATTCCAGAGAAAAACACAAGTTTATTCATGCTTTGCCTTCAGAATACAGATGACAAAGCCAGTCCTGACAACGATGAGAGGAATAAGAAAGCAGATGAAGAGGACAATGAGGATGCCGATGATGGACGCCCAAAAGATTTGTTCAGAGCCATCTTTAAAAACTCGGATTCCGAGTCAAGTTCCTCCAGTGAGAAATCAGACAGTGACAAAAGTGATGACGACAATGAAGGTGTTCCCATAGACAATGAGGAGAAAGGGGAGAGGGACAAAGATCAAGTCTTGTCGGCAGTTCCAGATTCTACCGCTCTAGACAGTATAGGTATGTTGTGTAGATTTTTATTTTTGTCTACATTCTTCTATATTCATTCTTCTATATTTAGCTATGTAGACATCCATGAACAGTGAAAGTTGCATAGAAATAACGAGGAGACGCGTGGGAATGAAAATGGGCTGAAGCAGACCAGGAGATGTGAATGCTTGTTTGCGTGAGTATGTTTGTGTAGGTTGGTTTGTCAGTGGTTGAACTTTGAATTGACATGGTTTTTGAACATGACAGGAAAACAACATTATGATTTACTTGTAAATAAACAGAATAACTCCTTTGGGGTAGACCAGTTAAAACACGGGTAGCGGTCATTACACCCACTGTTGAGGTTATGTTTTCACCCGTACCTGTTGCTTTGTCTGTCTGCCAGTAGGACTATCCAAAACTACTGCACCAGTTAAAACAAAACATGGTCGATTAAGTGAACGAGGCCGAAGGACAAACCAGTTGAATTTTTATCCAGATCAGAAGAGTGGATCTATAATCGATCAGTTAAAATCATGCCAAAAAATACTGATCTGATTGTATCAATAGGTGGTTGAATGATAGAATGTGCCTCAAGGACCTTTGGGCAGAACGGACTGTAACGGAATGTGGTTGAAAGACAGACCCGTTAAATTTAGGTGTGGGTCCATGTTGTGGATTTGGATCTATGGGTGGATTTAGGATCCACTCCATCTCGGTGAAGGTCTTTACTCTCCCAAGTGCATGGTGGGACTGTTTGAGAGTCAGTCTGTGTGTGTGTAGGAGAGGAGTGTGTATGTTGGGTGTGAAGGAGGAAAGGAGAGGCTGTAGGTATGTGTCCGAGCCCAGTTCAAACACGTTTACCTGATGATAGAGGTTCTGATGCCTGCAGTTTTTTTTGTGTGCGAGTGTGTATACACCTAGTTTTTCTTTTTTTTTGTCTTTCGCTTGGATATTTTTCAACTACAGGTATAAAGTATGTTTTGTTTTGCAATAAATGTACACGGTATCATTATCATTATTGTTAAAAAATGTTTTTGCTTTTTGTTTTTCCACCATTTTCATATCTCGTAATTGTTTATACCATTATCTTTGTGATTATTGTTATGACTAGACAGCTGCTATTGCCACAATTCTAATTACTTCTGTTATCTCAACTTTATTAGTAGTAAACTAACAGTATCTTTGTGATGAGACAGAATTCTAATTACTTCTGTTATCTCAACTTTATTAGTAGTAAACTAACAGCATCTTTGTGATTATTGTTATTTCTAGACAACTGCTATTGCCACTGTTCTAATTACTTCTATGATCACAACTTAATCATTAATAAACTAACGGTATCTTTGTGATTGTTATTATGTCTAAACAACTGCTATTGCCACTATTCTAACTACTTCTGTTTTCTCAACTATATTATTAGTAAACAGTATCTTTGTGATTATTATTATTTCTAGACAACTGCTTTTGCCTCTGTCCTAATTACTTCTGTTATCTAAACTATACTATAAGTAAACTATTAGTATTACCACTACTGTAACTGCTGCTACAATCACTACTATCATCACCGTTTTCACCATCACTACCACATCTTACATTCGCTTGGTCATGTGACTCAGATTCGCCTTCAGGTCAACAGTCCAGCCAACCACACTCCCCTACAGTCAACAGACTGCCCCCACACTCCCCCCAGGTCCCCCACCTCCACCACCCCCTCCTCCGTCCACAGACGTCCCCGCTCGCCCACGCCCCAGGAAAGCCAGTCGCTGGGGTGTGGGTTCCATCTTTGATGTGCTGGACCAGTCACCACCCAGGACATCGTCGGTACCAGTTCAGCAGGAGGAGGAGGAGGGTGGTGAGGGAAGCAAGGGAGTGGAGAGGCTGTGTTCCCCTGTGTCAGAGCCTCTGTCGGGAGAGGTGGAGATGTATGGTCCCGCTTTGCCCCCTCCAAGGGCCACAGGTAAATTGTACAAAGGTTATTGCATGTCGCGTTGTGATTCATCTTCTTTTTTTTCCTCTGTCAGTATACATACCCTCCTGGTGCATTACCACCACACTGCTTATGCAAATCCCCCTCCCAAAGGGTTCATACAAGTTTTTTAAAGTCTTCAAATTTTGGGGACCACTTTTCAAAGACTAACAAAAAAAAGTCCTTGAAATTAGGACTTTATTGTTTTTTTGATAGGTTGAAATTCAAGCTACTCGTCCCATTAAACTCTACCTCAGTAAAAACAGAAGACTTCAGAACGTACATCAAAACTGGAGTGACATCACTGGAAATAAGTGAGAAGAGATATTGTGTCATGCCATTCATGCCATCCCAATCTGATGTGAAGTCTTTAAAACTGGCCCGCTTGTGATTAGTTCATTACCTTTGCTTGTCTCTCTCACTCATCTACATACACATCTAGTGCGATTGTCATTCAGTGTTGTTACCTTTTGAAAGGTGAGAAGTCTCCATGATGCATGCAGCGAAATAAACCACTGAGCATTAGACAGTTTAGTGTTGGGATCTATACAGTAGGCACAAGATTTTACTGTAGACTCCATCAGGTCTAGTTCCAAAATGTTTCGCTTGATGTGACATTCTTTAGCAACCAATATTTTTCAATAAGTCTGACTGAAATGTGTTTAGTGATAAACTTTGTTTCAGACTGGTCTTTTAGTTTTAGGACACAAGATAGTTTGGGATTTTAGTCTCGGCATTTTAATCCTTTGACTTCCCATATGTGAATCATGGGCATTATAGTTTAAGTGTCCTCAGATACCCAAGTACAAATCTCATTCAAACCAATTTCGTCACAAGAATTTCTCAATAAAACTAAAGGTGGGCGAGTGCCAACATACTTCAGTCAGGTAGTTGAGTTATTTGCATCAGTTATACACGGCCAATGAGACCCAACAGCACAGCAGTGGAAGCCCACCTCTCGTCATTCGTGGCCAGATGTTGGCCATGTACCAGTGGCTGTGTGACCAGAATGCCGTCACACTCAGAGTGGATGTTTCTAATTATATTCGCCTTGGTTCGACGAGTGGATGTTACTTTAACTTGGCATAGCAGTGGAGGGCTTGGAAGTGTGATACCCATGTGGGGAGGAGGGGGTGGGAGGTATGGCATAAGCATTCCGTTCTCTCACTGGCGCCCTGAGGGAAGAATAATGGAAGTGCATTTGTTTTTCTTCTTAATTCATCTACAAAGCTTGTGGATTGGGTTGTATTTTTCTTGCCTCCAAGCTGTTCCTAAACAGATACTTTGAACAGAAATTTTTATTTTCCTGGTATATAGGAAAGATAAAGAACAAAACTTTGCAGTCAACATGTTAATGGGTACCTCTCTCTGCTTCCAGCCTTGGTGTAACCTCTGTGTGGACTGCACAGTAATCATTCTCTTGATTCTCTTGGTTATCAATGCATGTGCCAGTTTTCAGGCACCTTAATTATCAATGCATTTGCCAGTTGTCAAGTACTTGCTAATATCCATGCATTTGTCAGTTGTCAAGTACTTGATAGTTATCATATAGCAAGTGCCTGTTTTGTCTCTGTTCAATAATTATCACTTCAGAACTTAACCAATGTTTGGTTGTAATTGCATATATCAGTTGTCACTTGTGCTATGTTTATATATCAGTGCAGCTTTCAGTACACTGTTGTTGTCAGTGCGGCAGCCAGCTAACATTCTTTGGTGATTAATGCAGGTGTCAACTCAGCCTCATCTACAGTCAGTATGGATGTCAGTATTCCTGATGATGTCCATCGCAAACACAAACATAAGCACAAGGAAAAGGAACGCGACTCATCAAAGCATCGGCACAAAAAGGAAAAGAAGGTATTCCATTATGAACACCTGTGAGTCGTGACAGTACTACTTGTTGAACAATATTTTTGGATGAACATAGAAACTTTTATGATGATTTTCTTTTTTGATCATCTCAGCCAGGGAGGTTATGTGTTCTCCCTTCTGTGTTGGTTGGTTGGTTTGTCTGTCTGTCAGCATAATTATGCAGAAAAATGATGGATAGATAGAAGGTGGCCCAAAGATAAACCCAAGAAATCTATGGGAGATCCTAGATCCGTTCAACTCTGGCAGAGGTTTGCACTGAGTGCGTGTCTAGTTTAGATATGAACTTATTGGATAGATTGCATAGGAATAGTTTTAGGCACTGATATTCCATGTCTTTTATCTTTCTCACATGAAAATCTAATATCAAATAAGAGTTGGTTTTGCATGGTTTGTAGTAAGGGATCATTTCTGATCAATGTGCAGGCTCTTCTGTGGTTCTAAACAAAAGTATATTTGCTCAGGAGAAAAAAAAAGATTAAAATCAAATTCCTTGAGAAAAAAAAAAGATTAAAATCAAATTCCTTAACAGCCAAATGTATTTGAGTCACCATTAATCTGTCATTTTCTCTGAAGGTGTTCAGGTGTCAAAGCAGAAAGATCCTCCATTACTTACATATGTTCAGTGGTTTTGTGTGTGTGTATGTTTGTGTGTGCATGCATGTTGTCTTCTCTGAAGACCAGTGGGTCAGGGCCTGCTGATTTTGTTTTTGTTCCATTTGTTTTGTGGTGGTTCAGTAATCCATTATTTATTTGATGGAAATGGTCCTTGAATACGAAATTCACTTGGGATGCGATCGATTATCCACGCAAAGGGATAAAAAGCTCTATGTCAGCCTGTGTGAGATATCTCG
This sequence comes from Conus canariensis, assembly GCA_033310375.1. NCBI lineage: Eukaryota > Metazoa > Mollusca > Gastropoda > Neogastropoda > Conidae > Conus > Conus canariensis. The sequence goes on along the minus strand of CM065725.1, from coordinate 27,887,818 downwards.
TTTAGGCCAACTTTACTTCTCTAGTTTTTAAAGAGAACAAGTGTAAATTCGTTTTGATTTCTTCTTCACATGGGTGCTTGGGCAGAGATAATGGTTGAAGTATTAGGTGCCAACAAATTCACAGGGGCCTTCGTTGAGTGGTTGTGAACATAGCCTTCAGAAGGATCTGACGTAGCTCACAGTTGAAGAATAAATCTGGGAGTGGCTTTGTTTTGCCGACTTGAATAAATGGTGTGGCAGGAAAGCCATTGCATGCACAGAAGACAGCAAAAGAAAAAAAATATATAATAGATGAATGTAATGTGCTTGCACAGCAAAATTTAATGGGGGAAAAATACCTTTTTTTCTTTTTAACGGTTCGTGTATCATTGTTTGTGTTTGTTGCAGAAAAAGTCCAAGCACAAAAAAGAGAAGAAGAAAAAGAAGAAATCCAAACATTCACATCACCAGAAAACGTATTCCAGTGGAAGTGAGGCAGACAGTGATACGGACTCAGATTCTTGACATGTTCATGTTTTGAAAATGCACAGATGACTTACGATTGTAAATAAAATGTGAATGCCATGTGCTCTGCTTTGAATATTTTGTGGCACATTTAATCCGATTTTAAGTTTTCAGTATGTGTTGGTATATGTGCGAAGGTGTGAACCAAGTAGTTGTACACTTTACTCTGTAGTGTTATTTTGCAGTCAGTGTGGGGCTAAACTGCCAGTAGCATTTTAAAATCATCTGCGGCATTACATTATGTTTAGGATGGCTGCTTTTTATTTTCATCATTAGCTGCTAAAGTGCTTAAGTACCCAAGTCCAAATATTCAGAAAACGGAATCTGGGACACAGGAAGACTAGTAATTTTGGTCATTAGAATACATCCTTCCTTCGGGGAAAAAAAACAAAATGTAGGCTATGTTCTGTGAACCTCTGATAAGTATGTGTTGTGTGTGTTCATCCAAGTGGGCACGGTGTGCAACAAGATTTTTCTTTTACATAGTACCTCTCCGAAACTAAGGCCACAAAACCCTTTTTCTGTCAAAGTATTTGAACCGATTTGTCGAAAGTTAACAGCATTGCATCTTTTGTCATCATGTTAGAGCTTTCTCATGATTTTCTATTGCTGAAAAGGATTTGATATACAGGTAAAAGAAACATTTGTATGGTAGGGGTATAAAAGGAAATCTTTCCCATATATGTATATATCTGTGAATGAGTGAGCACATGGTAGATTCTATGACCAAAGTGGTGAGAAAGATCTAGAGGGTCATGGAAAGAATACAATGAAAGAGAAGAAAGAATATGAGCATACTATACCCTTAAAAATGGAAGGGCCAATCAGTCATTGCAGACAGAACAATGCACAGAGCAATGAAAAGCGTATGTTTTTGAACTTTTTCATAGCCAACCCAACTATAGTAGCTATATTGGGGCTGAAAACACCCTGAAACCCTTAACAAACCATGGCATTCACAAGACACCAAATATATTATACTACTCTTCTATACAACTGTCACCACCAAGTCTACATCATAGAAGCATTACTGTCTGCTATCACCAGTAAACAAAAATGCACAGATAACTGGTATAAGCAAGATCATGGGGACTGTGGTTGGGTGGAGATGGTATTGCCCTTCCAACAGGGGACATGTGTTTGCACTTGGCGCTTAGCATGTAGTGCCCTGAGCGATCCCCACCAAACTGATTTGGCAGCAGTGCTGTGTCTCTGATGGGTCAGTCATGAAGGCTTAATACTGACTGCTCCCTATGGAGTCTAGTGCTGGGGCTAGGCCGTAACAAATCTGGGTGACTGCTAGGGGAACTGCAATGCGCAGGGTAGGAATGCCACCGAGCGAGATGGAGGATAAAACCACGAGGGAAAACCAAAAATTTATAAACAAGGCAAAAGAGAAAGCATTAGAAGAAAATGCAGAAACAAATTTTTGCGATCTTAACCTCTCTGCAATATCATTTCAGATCATGACAAAAAGCATTTAACCAGTGTAGCTCTATAAAGAATGCATTTGAACCCTAGTCGCTCATATCCTATTGATCAAAAGGCAGAACTGTGTGACCAGTGTGGGTGACCAAGACATCCACATCATACAGGTTGTGATGGGGTTGCTTCTTCCTGTATTCTTTTTTCTTCTCGTTTCTTTCCTTTTGTTTTTTGTATCATAAAGCTTAGACATTCTGAATTTAGCTAAAGACAACATACAAGAATTTCTCCTGGTTCATCTTGGGTTCTGCAGTTGGAATTCATTTACCTCTGATGAAGACAAGCACCACGTAAAACGAGTTTCATTCTTCACATTCCCATTCTGCCTTACATTTGCATGCTTGGACACAGAACACACAAAAAAAATAATACAAACAGTTGTACAACGCACATACAAAATTAAACAAGATGAAAATAATACAATCAGTTGTACAACGCACATACAAAATTAAACAAGATGAACCATTATCATTTATTCAAGAATATCTTTTATTCTACAATATATGAAAGGTAGAACACACAGAGAATAGTGAGGGATAATTTACTAAATGTAATATGTATAACAGAGTGTCGCTATCACAACTCGTTCAAACGTACGTAGAGAATATCCAACAAAGACTAGGATTTCTCATGACATGTCATTTCAGATTTTCGTCACATTGTTCAAGTATTCGTCTGCATGACCAAAGATGAATATGTCGTTTCAAGAGAATACATACAGACAACTGCAAAGACAGGTTTGCATTATTTACAAGCGCATATTTTTTAACAAGCATAAAGTAGTACCATGTCGACGAAAATGTTAATGTTTCTTTTCATGTTCATGAGATGAAGTCAGATGATATGTTCCCGCTTCATTGCTGGTTTTCTTCAGGACAGTTTTCAACTTGATAAGCACTTTTCCCCACCTTTTTTCCCCCAAAAATATCTTCCTCCTGAAAATGTGTCACATGGCAAGAACGTTTTTGTTGTTTCGTGGACTAGTTTTCCCAATTGTTACTGTAATACACAGACATACACAATACAACGATATTTAGGTGTGAATACTATGTGCTGAATTCATTGCATCCATCAGGGCATATGTACAGTCTGCAACTACAAAACAGAAACATACTAAAAGGGTAAATGAAAACAGATTGAGTAGTTAACAATGCATATCTTTGGAGATCGCCTCTGAACGCCTAACTTCATATCTGAATACTATACTTACAGCCAATAGCAAAATCACAACAGACTCTTGACAACCTTCCTGACATTTAACTCTTTGAGAAATCTGTGATAATGAACTACAGTTTTCACATTAAAGAAAAAAATCCTGCTGCTAATAATCGATGTTCCAGAAGTACAAATGCAGCAGTGTCACCATCTCTCTGAAAGAAAAGCTGTACATCGTTCACTCAGAAAGGAAGAAACTGCAACACGAGTTTACATTACGAAGAAAGGCAGAATGCTGCAATGTTTGTTGAGAGGACGGTGAAGAAAAAAATTCAAAGAAAGGAATGACTGCTGAAGGGATGAAACACTCTTCGCTGCAATGTCTACACACGACCATCATCCACACCTGCCTGGGTCATCAGGTCCGCTATGTTTTTCTCCAGGTCGTCGATGCGGCCACCCATATCATCAAGTGCCCAGAGTTAAGGAAAAGGATACTGATGTCTCTTTCTTAGCACAATTCATGATGCTATTTTCTAATGCTTGGTATATATTTTTTTTCGGACAGATTTACAAAACACACTGTGTACATGTTCAACTGGGGTTGCAGTTATTGCGGAATCAGCAAAAATACTGTATTTTCAGATCATTTATGCATTTTCAGAAATATCTGGTATCCAAAGGATGCATTTCCAATTCCAGACTGCTGCCTCAGCACTGGGAATCGTGTTTATCCGCAACACACACTTTCTCACCCCTTTTGGTTTACAAACGTGGCCTCACACACCACTCACTGTGCTAAGTGATGGCAGTAGGTAGGGAAAGGCCCAAACTTGCTGTGCTAGTTCTGTAGAGCGTTCAATTGGTTTTGGTTCCACTCTGCCATTAGCTTAATGATGATCTGACAATCCCACAAGCATGGTGGCAAGCAATTGGAATGAAGCAGATTCCTTGAATCAATAAACTCACAATGGTTAGGCAACACGAATCTTTGTTTTCCTCTATCGGAGGAGCCACAAAACTGAGACACATGGACACTGAAAATGAATCAATGCCATCCACTTCAACTGGAAATTTACCTAGTATGTCATCAGACACAACTGACATTACAGCATTAGAAATAAAGATGGCAAGGTCTGGGACAGCAAGGGAGAGACGGCTAATTACTTAACAGAAAATATGTGCGCATTTGGGAGAACTGTTTTTGTCCGTTTTTCGTAATGGAACACATTTTTTTTTTTTTTTGTACGCATTGCCACCATAAACATAAAATGATGAAGAGCACTGCCACCCAGTTAAATAATACACAGAAACACCAATGTTAACTCTGTGGAGAAAATCTCTTCCACCCATGGCTATCTTGTGAATCAAACTTCTGAACTTTGAACAAGTGTCCGACTCTTTACCCAATCGGACAACCTAGGTTTTTTTGTGTTTTTTTCTCAAAGGATATTTCTAGAGATGATCTGGTCCGACATAGTCTGGAACTTGTCTTGCATCTGCTGCAAGAGATTCTGGACCTGCAACACACCACATGTCACTTTCAATATGGTTGTGATGAATACTGATCACTTGGCATGATTGTGTCACCTATGACCTACAAGCCGAAGGGATGCAGCAGATGACATACCAACAACTCCACACCATTATCTTTATCACCCTTATCGATCAGCATTAAGAAGAAAACAAAATGGTCTCAAATTCTGTGGCCACCCTTGCCCTGCTTCCGAGGCGACTTCAGTTTTGACTTCTCCACATGCGTGCCCTTGGTGGGTTTGTATCACGCTCACCAATACTGGCAAGTTCATGGGGACCGCTGTTGAACTAAAGTGTTGGTGCCCTCCACAGGGGTACACTCACTCATACTGGCTCTGCCACTATTGTCAATAGGGGGCTGGCTTTGCAGGTGGTGTCCTGCATATGTTGCAGTGATAATTATTTTTTTTTAAATTAGGGGGTCAGACTCGGTGCGAAAAACTCGTTTCCAAATTTTTAGGTGGTCACAAAAATATTTAGGGGACACACTTTATAACTGCTTGTAAGTGTACTGAAAACCACACACACACACACACGCACACACAAAAGCGCGTTCTGACGGGCTCACGTACATGAAATCACAGAGAAAGACAGAAATGGATAAGGTGCTTACAACAAAGTTAATAAAAACTCTCCAGATTATGCTAAACATTCTTTATTTAGGTTCGTGTTCAAATGTTAGTAAAGCGTTCAGTGAATAAGTGTGAATACCTCCACTATCAGGATTTTAACAGTGAAACATGGTAAGTGGAATGTTCTATTTTCAGTAAGAATTTACACAAAGTGAGTCGGTTCCATCAATATTGAAACATTTTATTATTTGACCATATTCAAGCTGCCTTGCAATTATCAACGGGAGCCCGGAGACAAACAAGAGGCGAGTGATGAATATTCAAGGAACTTTTCACTAAACCATGTTGGCTGGCCACTCTTGTACTGTGCACTACACATTCCTACATCGATAATGGAGCCATTTTGATTATCCGAACTGGTTGTGTTGCACAGATCGCCTGATGTTTATTCCATTCACTGGATGATCACCCGCAAGCCACAGATGAACTGTCGATTTTGATTCTGAAAAGCTGAATTACATACAGTTTTCCATTCTGTCTGCGCTTGGCTGAATCACGTGATCTTGTGGTCCAATCATAGACTTGGGTTGTCTTATTTGATTACTCTTATTGGTTTTCAGCAGAGATGTCTAAAGCAGAAGTTGTTCATCGATTCAGAACATTCTGAAACGTCTAGGAAAGTTTCGTCTTTTTTATCGATTTCCATGAAGGCAGATCTGACTAAAGTGGTTTTATGTGACATGCTGCTTGGAGTTGCAATGCATACAGAAGATCACTCCATCGTGGTAAATTTTGGTACGTTTTAGTGATGCACTGGACTGAATTCCAGTGCCTCAGACAAATTTTATGCGTCAGAGATGCACATTTATGCGTAAGAATTAGCACTGTGTTGGAACAGAACAGCTACCACCAAAGTGACCCAACTGAAGTGCAGTGTCTCCTCTCATAGGTTGCCTCATGGCCACTTAAAATTAACTGCTCCCTGTGGGCTGCTGATGCGGGGACTGTGGCTGAACAAATCAGGCTATGGACAGCCAGCCAGAATGAATGGCATGGCGATAACACCACTTAAGTGGCGTGAGAGATGAGACAGAAAGAATAAAATAAAATATAAATTCTTTCTTTAAAAACAAAGGGCTGATTAAAAAGAATTCCCACTGACAACAGATTTTAAGTCTGAAATAATGGACACCTCAACTCAAAAGTCTCGATAAAAAAAAATTACATCGGGGGGTATGAGGACAACATGATCTTCCACTGCGTAACATTTCCTTAAGTTCATGACCACACACTGAGGAAGGTTGTATGAATAAGCAGCTTAGCAGATTGCACAATATAAATGCACAAACTCTAAATGTGCTGACAAAGTCCTTGCAGTCTACATGCTCAAAAATCTGCCTGGGCATGAATTTCTTCTTTCTGTAACAGAATATAGCTCCTTTTCCACCATCACCTTCCCCGTTTCTCTCCCTTAAGTTTCTCCATATAACAGCAAGAGAAGGAATCCCATGTGTAAACACTGCTACTCAAAGAAGATCAGGCATGCACCAGTGCACACTGCTATTTATCTTTCCTGAGGTAAACCATTTAACCCTCTTCCCCATGTAACTTGCAAATAATAGGTACTTCAGTGACCAGTGCCAACATGTTCCCCAGGCTGACCACTTTACATTGTTAACGCCCTGCACGCTGTACACTTCAGGCCCATACATTGGCGGCAACCTAGTTGACAATAACTGAAAAAACATTTTGACACTTTCAACAGTTTCATACAGTACCATTCGCTTCTAATCCATAAATCTAACTCTCTCAGTTACATCAATTTGATATTATCATGTCTACAGGTGTATGTATGTATTAAGGTTAGTCTGCATGAGAATTCTGAAAATCAATATTGATACATCTCTTCACAAATCAAAATCAAGATTTTGAGGAATAAAATGGATCATCAAATGCAACAATCAAATACTGAACATTCTCTATTGTACAAGAATATCAAAGTTGTCTGGAAACATTCATTGTACACACATACAACAGTAAAAGGCCAAACATGATCAGAGAATCCGTCACAGCTTCAGTTCTTTATGTTGGTCATCCCTCTGTAGGTTGAAGGATTTTCTCTTTTGATAATTTTCTGCCCAAGCATGCGACATTCACTGATTCGTAAGTCATATTTTCTGGCATGTCCTGCTGTCATTCAGGACATATGTTGCCCTAGTGTTTCAGGCAAACCATTACATTGTGCCCCATTTTCTTCATATATGGAATGAAATGAATCCCTTATTTAAAAACAAATGAAAACATGCTTTTTTAGTGATTGTAACAGCCACGCCTTTCAAGCCAATGTAGTCTTGTTTTTATAACTAAAGAACAGCATTCGACGTTAAAAGAATTGTATTATGAGTGTTTGCATACATTGGTTTGTCACTGGACAGTTCAGAGAACCATTTCATAGGCAAGGTCGCAAAAATTCTTGCTTGTTTGGCAAGTGTTGACATTTTATATTGTAACCATGCCACACACTTAACAGCCAGTGACGCAGCTTACGGGGGAGCGGGGGTCCTACGGCCACTTTATTGATGCCAGACATTCATACACTCCACACACGCTCAGGATCAATGGGAACACAAGGTCCAGTAGGAACAGTAGAAACAGCCCTGAAAACACAGACTCGCAGACTGCTAAGACACGGTACATAAAAATAATAACTGGTAAAATTCCTATGGAAAAATAACTTTTAAGTTCCAATCACTATTCAAAACCGACTCTTGATCAATCAAAGGTAACCCATGTAAATCCTGACTTGAATGCCCAGGTTCAAACTGAAATCATTCCTCTCAATTTATCAGTGTTTAGTCTGTGCTACAAGGCCAACAGACCGAAAGAATTCCAAGTATGCATTTTACATCAACACTGCCAAACAAGCAGGCAGCTGTGCTAAACAGAAATCTTTCAAAAAATATATATATGTGTGAACCTAAGTCCACTTAAGTTAAAAAGACATGCTAAATTATACCAAAAAGAAATCACAATGAACTGAATGTAAAGTCCAACTCTAACTACTTTATATCAGTGAACTGGCAAAAAATCAGCCCAGTAAATGTAGAATGACCAGCTGACAAACCAGATGGCAGCTCATCAACCCACAATAATACCTGGTCTGCCCTCAATTTTTTCCCCCATTCAAAAAACTGAACATGATCTCACTATACAGTTCGTTCTAGTTACTTCCCTTGAAAATTTTTTTTTTTTTTTTTCACTCAAATCTTACAGGAAAAATACAATTTAATATCCACAAGCAACAGTAGAAAACATTTTCTGTTAAAGAAATGAGCTCGAAGCAAAAGTACAAAATCACTCTCTGCCACAATATCACAACCTAGAGCAAGCAGAGCTTGAAATTGGTGGGAGTTTCCAAGACTATCTTGGTGCTCACTCACATGCAAGAAAAAAAAATGACTGACCCTGCATCTCTCATACCATCCTATTGGTGCTTGAAATATAGTAACATTCTGATTCGCTAACTGGTGCATAAAACTGTCAAGATCAACACAGTGGCTCTTCAACTACATGATAGGCGTAAAGCAATAGCCTTACTATTAAGTTCAGTCCATCTTGCACCCACTTCTTTACTCTCCTTGCCCCTGACCTTCCTCCCTGCTAACATAAGCAAGCAATAGGTGTGTTTTTACTTGTATGAATTAAACTTGCCTCTGGAAATTGGAATCCATGGCCCCTGTTCAAAACCTCACTGCTAGCTACAGCTGCACTGTACAGGCACATCACTCCTCTTTGCATTTTGGAACATAGCATCTTTCATAATTACTGTCAATTATGACCTAAGTTGTTGCAGTATTAGTTGAAATACTCAACTTGTGCATTTATTTTGCATCAATTTGCAGAACATGATTGAGAGGGTTTTCAAATTCGGTCCACCTTGGTCTTTGGGGGATAAGAAATATATAGGAAGAATGTTTTCGTCAAGTTGAGCTACAAGTTTACTACTGACCATCCTCATGATTTTAATGACCACTGTCTGTGTCTGTAGTGTCTCGGGAAAAGTCAAGATTTCAAACTGCCGCCAAGTGCAATGTTAGTTGTTACATGCAGTGCACTCACTTGTATGAACGTACTTTTTTCATTGTTCCTTTTCAAATTTTATTATTAAATGTTCCCACAAGTCGGCTTATAATCTTCCATTCAACTGATCTTGATTTTGATCTTGATCAATTATACATGCCTATCGCTGTCCGGGAAAAAATCAAGTTTCAACTTGCAGCGCGCTCCATGAATGATTCATGACCGAGCGTCAGCAAGGGGACCTCAACCTGTGAACAAATGTCACACTAGATTCTAGGCTTCAAAATTATTCTGATTTCCATCAATGACTAGTTCAGTCTTGTTACTACAAAACAGATTTATTTCACGAATCTAAAGCATACTCACAAATGTCGTGAGATCCTGAATATTTTTAGGATCTGCTGTGTTTGCAAGATCTTTTCCTGTATCAGCCATCTCTACCGCTCGACCACTCTCACCCTAGGCCTAGCCTATCGCCAATGAAACAATTTCAGCGCATGCGTAAACGTTTATAGGCCGGAGCGAGTAAAAAGCTGGTTCCAAAAAGAAGGAAACAATAACAATTTTTCTTTGATTCATGAATTAACGAGGGTGGATTTACAATTTACTATTTGTAAAGACATTTCCTGGGTTTTTTTAAATTTTTTTTTAAAGAATTCATCGTCATCATTCATAAAAAGAAAACCTGCAACACCTGACAAGGAAAACTGTTTACGAAAACTGACGAATTCACTAAAGAGAGGCTAACCATTGATGTACGAATAGGGTTATTAGAAACTCGCAGTTGTTTCCCATTTTGAGTCCAAAATATCCTTTTTCCCCCCCTCCTTTTTAATGATTTTTCCAACATTGCTAGCAGATAGAAGCATCAACATAACAGCATACAAATAAGCATACTAATTAGAGGTGGGTATCAAGAACAAAGATATAAACACATAAAAAGTTCAAACAGTTCAATTCAATATTCTAGGGTAAAGAAAAGTCACAAACATGCACTCTTTTGTCATCTGCAAGGCATTCGTGGAATACACACATCGATTATGACAGACCACGTAGGATGCAATGGTTTGGTATGATGTTCACTCATATATAACAAGATTTTCTTGATTGACCAGACAGCGAAAATATAAAAGAAGGGGGGTGGGTGGGTGGAATAAAAAAAAAAATGGGATGGGTGAGTGACATAGCAGGAGGGGTTGTGAGAAAAAAAAAGGGGGGGGGGGGGGGGGAATGTAAAAGTGTGAGCTGAATTACGTAGTCCTTCACTAATACTTATCGGGGCTATCATAGTCAATCTTGAAAACAGAACAATTCACATTGCCTAATATGAGAGAGACAGAAACAAACAGAAACAGCGACAGAAAAATGAAATGAAAATTAATATATATATATATATATATATATATATATATATATATATATATATTATATATAAAAGAGCAAGCTTTATTTATAATTGAATATTTTTTGCAGTCATTGCAACACCAAGCTGCTCTGTAAGTTGCTGGAATGGTGCTCGGTACTTATCCTTGGAATTTATTAGTTTATCATATATATATATATATATATATATATATATATATTCAGGATAGGCCACATCCCCTTCTGAAGGGGGGATTACATCCAAAAACATAGCATAGTAAATATAACAACAACAACATAGTACACAAATACGTGAAATACAATTCGCCACACAGATGCATAAAGTGCAAATATCAACTTCATGCTAGGATGGCAGTGTTCTTATGATATCGGCGTTTCAATAAATTCATTAACTAAAAAAATAAATAAAAAATAAAAAAGGCACCATGGAGATACATAAACAAAGTCCTCACAATACCTTGATTTTCATTCGTCATAAGTACAGTCGCACGAAACTGACATGGATTTGCATGGTAAGCCTATTTAAGTGGAATGTATTCCTGCCGCAGATAACGGAGAGCAGGATAGAAGAACAAAAAGTGTATTTCGTCACCGTTTGCCTTTTTACATAGTGCGCATATCAGACTGCTGTCAGAAACTGCTTTATGCCATTGACGATGGACTGCTGTATCTGGAGCACCAAATCTGAACTTCGTCATGTAAGCTTACCATTTAACATGTCTGTCGATATGAAGTGAAAGATACATTTGGCAATCATTGGATAATTGAAATGTTCTGTACTATGAAAACCCACCACTTTCCTGGATACGTTCGTGCTTCAATACTTGCAAAAAATATTTTACATTTTCCACATTCTGGCTCAGCCATACAAATCCAAAGCCATTTAGAAATAGTATCTTACAAACATCTGAAGCACACGTGATTTTACCACGTGAATCTAACCAAAATAACATTTCATAAGCTTTCAGTGATATTTTTAGCCAGTATCTGATGCACCCCACACACGAATTTATGTGAATGGGATAACGCCCGGTATATCCATAAACGAAATCGTAAGTTGTTTTAATATGAACTCCTAAAAACTTTTTTTTAGGGCATACAGATGAAATTTTTCAATGTAAACAGCGGCAGCATCCAATCCCCACAGTTTGACATCGTAGAGAGCAATGGGTTGCATCTGGGTATCAAACATTTTTTTATGAAACTTTAAGGAAATTATTATTATTATCATTTTTATAATAATAATAATAATAATAATAATAATAAGTAGTAGTAGTAGTAGTAGCAGTAGTAGTAGTAGTAGTATCATCATCATCATTATTATTACTATGAGAGAGAGAGAGAGAGAGAGAGAGAGAGAGAGAGAGAGAGAGAGAGAGAGAGAGAGAGAGAGAGATTCTTTATTTCACAACGGTAGAAGTATTGGTTTAGTTAAGCATTTTTCATCCTTGCCGTTACGATTCTAACTATGCTAGTACTAAATGATACAACGTATGTATCAAGACATGGTTACACAAACAAACAACAACCAACCAAACAACAACCACCACCACCTAGAAGCAAGTACTGACATCAGCAGTGAAATAAGCAAAGGAAAGCAAAGCCTGTATTAAAGTAGCCTGCAACAACAATAACAAGTTTAACAACAAGAAAATAGCATATTTAGATGCAGCCAGTCCTATATGGCATTTGTGGATGAAAAGGGAAAAAGAAATAACACAAAAGAACTTAAAACAAACAAAAGTATTACACAATACACACGAAATGTTATCAACATTAATGTAGAAAAATAAAATGAGGGGAAAAAACGTCGAAAATAGAAAAAGAAGTTCTCTCTCTCTCTCTCTCTCTCTCTCTCCTCTCTCTCTCTCTGAAATCAGATAATACTGCGACTATGTGGTCTGCTAACACTTTCAACAATCATTTCCTTCAGTTAACTGAATCAGTACAAACGGCTGCCAATGTTACATTCTTTAATCGATATGAGACTCCAGCTGTTCTCCAATCGTTTTGTCAAGAACAATTAAATACTAGAGATTCATTTAGCATCCCCTTGCTTGCTATTAATGAAGTTGGTTCCTTAATTTCAAAACTTAAAAATAAAAAAGCAATGGGTCCAGATAACTTAAATGCTTCTATACTCAAGCTTGCTCTACCTTACATTGTTGATACCCTTACGTATGTTTATAATTTGTGTATTGATCAGAATGTCTTCCCATGTGGTCTAAAGGCAGCAAAAGTCATTCCCATACCCAGATCAAGAGATCTCACTGATTCAAACAATTTTAGACCAATATCTCTTTTATCCATTGTATCGAAACCTCTTGAGATGCATGTTCACAAACACCTAACTAAACATATGGAACATCACAAACTGTTCCACCCATTTCAGTCAGGCCTTCGTCGAAATCACTCATGCCACACGGCCTTAACACGCCTCTGTGATACATGGCTATCAGCCATCAACGAAAGAACACTCACTGGAACTGTTTTCCTCGATTTTAAGAAAGCGTTTGATCTTGTAGACCACAACATATTATTAAAAAAAATGACTGCATATGTTCAAAATCCGGCAGTAGTCACCTTCTTTCAGTCATATCTTGAAAACAGGACCCAGCGTGTTTACTTAAACGGTACTTATTCCTCTGAAGGAATAGTGAGCTGTGGCGTTCCACAAGGCTCTGTCCTTGGACCTCTTCTCTTCTGCATTTTTATAAATGACCTACCGATGCACATATCTCACAATGATGTCATCTGTGATCTGTTCGCTGACGATAGTTCTCTTCACTGTAGTGATACAAACATCATGTGTGTACAAATATCGTTACAACAAAGTATAACTGATGTCTTAGAATGGTGCAACCAAAACCGAATGGTCCTTAATCCGCACAAAGCAAAATGTATGGTCCTAGCATCGAGACAGAAACATCAACGACAGCATCTTATGTTGAGCGTAAAAATGAGTGAAACCTTGATCGAGCAGGTTACCGAACACCGTGTCTTAGGCGTGATAATTGATGAGAACTTAAAATGGCAATCACATATAAATCATATTTGCAAACAGTTGGCTCGCAATTTGTTTTTACTCAATAAACTCAGTTATTATGTTGAACCACACATCCGGAAATTATTTTTTGAAGCCCATTGCCTTTCTCACATCAACTATGCGTCCACTGTCTGGAGTGGTGCCGGTGAAAATCACATAAAAAAGATCAACTCTATGCATAGACGGGGAATTAAGCTGATTCTTCCCGACAAGTCTCTATCAACCACGGGCAAATTCGCAAAACTAATGATGTTACCACTGCAGAGCCAACTAACTTATAATAAGGCAGTACTAATGTTTAAAGTCCATGCAAACATGGCGCCAACATATCTTGCTGAGTTTATCCAAATGGCAACAACACGATATGATTCCAATAATTACATTTTACCATGTGTCCGCATTGATTTGTTCAAATCTAGTTTTGCATTTTTCGGTCCATCTGTGTGGAACTCTCTTCCTCCGTCTGCCAAAACATGTCAATCACTGCCGTCCTTCAAATCAGCAATACTTAAACATTTACTTGAACAATAAATCTATCCTTTTGGTCATAGTCTCAACGCCCTACTTTTATGCTTGCCTCTATATTAGCTAATGAAAATGTGTGTGTGTGTGTGTGTGTGTGTGTGGGGGGGGGGGGGGGGGGGGGGGATGTGGGTGTGCGCGTGCGTGCGTTTGATTTGATTTGATTGATTTAATTTAGAGTCTGTTCACAACGATGGTGATATTAGACTATTAAAAAAAATAAATAAATAAAATAAATAAATAAATAAAAAAAAAAAAAAAATATATATATATATATAAATGTGTATGTATGTAAGTGCATTATATGAGTGTGTGTGTGTGTGTGTGTGTGTGAGTGCGTGTGTACGTGTGCGTGTGCGTGCGTGCATGCCCGCGTGCGCGCGCCCGTGTGTTTGTGTGTGTGTGTGTGTGTGTGTGTGTGTGTGTGTGAGAGAGAGAGAGAGAGAGAGAGAGAGTGCGTGTGTGTGTGTGTGTGTATGTGTGTGTGTGGTGTGTGTGTGTGTGTGTGTGTGTGTGTGTGTGTGTGTGTGTGTGTGCGCGCGCGCGCGGACACAAATACATGAAAGTTTGCCTATTAACGACCATAACAATAATTATAAACTGAAAAATCAATTACAACAAATGAATAATAACAGAACTTGATATAGCCTTTGCTATATCAATCATTTCGGGGCTGTAAAGTATTTCATGTAAAGCCCCTAAGGAATCAATGTCTGTCTTTAGAATATTATATAAAGATGTTAGAGCTGGACATTCAAAAAGAATATGTTGAATAGATAATGGGAGACCACAAGCGCAATCTACATCCTTAGAAAATTTGGTTTTCCACGAGTTTAAACGCATTTTATAAATTATACTGGACAATGATCTTTGACATAATAACATTTTCGTTTTTGCAGGAAGTTTTTCATTGTTCATACAATTTTCTAATAGAGAACTGATTTCATGTTTATCCAATTTTAATCTACTATCTGGATTTTTTCTAAGCGCACCCTCTTTTGCTAATTTATCAGCTATTTCATTTCCATAGATACCACAATGGGATGGGATCCAGCAAAACTCTACAAAAGTTCCTTTCGCCATAACGGAATGTATCATAGATTTTATATCAAAATTTAAGTCTTTCCTTACATTTGCGTCCCAACTTCGTAAGCTACAAAGAACAGATTTAGAGTCAACACAGATTAGAATGCTGTAAATTGCCACATTAAGATCAGATATCCAAGATAAGGCCATAAGGATTGCATATAGTTCAGCGGTGAAAACTGAAAAGTTCTTTCCTAAACAAAATGATTTCTTTACTTTTAAATCGGGAATTACAAATCCAGCTCCTGTATAAGATTCTAAAACTGAACCATCCGTGTAGATTTTAAGATGATGTGGATATGTGTTTTCAAGATGTTCTTTTGCTTCTACTGATATCAAATTAATATTGTCTTCTTTTTTTTAGAGTAGTGTAATCTATATCAAAATTTGGAGAAATATGCTCCCATTGAGGAACTGTGGGCATAGTTGGAGGTTTTGAAATGGATGTAATATCGATGTCACATTTTCTAAATAAATCATCAGTATAATTTCGAATGGGCTGCAGGTAAGAAATATTCTGTGCCCTTTTAGGAAAATCCGATTTAGCATCAAGAAATATTTCATTTGTTACTGAATTTGATACAGAAAGACTTCTGGTTACATATTTGGCTGTTGCTAGTTTGCGTTGATCATCAAGTGACAAGAGATTAGCTTCTTTATATGTTTTAAAGGTATTAGAATGCGC
The DNA here is from genome assembly GCA_033310375.1 of Conus canariensis. Classification (NCBI taxonomy): domain Eukaryota; kingdom Metazoa; phylum Mollusca; class Gastropoda; order Neogastropoda; family Conidae; genus Conus; species Conus canariensis. The sequence continues at coordinate 27,871,764 of CM065725.1, read as the reverse complement.
TGGAACACCAAGGGCTACTTTAATAGCTTTACTGTCTATACTCTGAATGAGCAGCAGCGCACTGCATCAGCAGATAAGACGTCGGAAGACCAAGGCCAGGATTTAAACCACAGTGCCAAGGACATCCACGCTGTTGGTTCGGATGAGGAATTTGCACAGGCCCTCGATGCCAGGCGCCTGAAACTCAACCTGCCACGAGCAAACGAAACTGAAGATTGGGAGAAACTGGATGCAAAAATCGTCCAAAGACTCGATGCACTGATAGGGAAAAGCACCCTGGAACACAAACTAGCCACATATGGGGACACTGTGTATGCCACATGTAGAGACGCCTATGGAGCAAAACTACCCAAAGAGAAAACACCTCCAAAGAAATCCAGACGCCAAGAAAAGATGGACAAGATCAGGGTCCAAAAGAAAAACCTCAAGATGCAAATGAAGACCGCACTGCCAGCTGAAAAACAAGGCTTGGAAAAACTGTGGAAAGACCTGAAAGAAAAACACAGTGCCCTCAGCAAAGCGGAATCTGCGAGGAAGAGGAAGAGCAAAAAGAAGAAGACACAAGAGCGCTTCTTCAGAGACCCCTTCCAGTTTGCCAGAACACTGTTTGAGCAGCCAAAATCTGGGACCCTAAGTGTGGACAAAGGAGTTCTTGAGCAGCATCTGAGGAAAACATACTCTGACCCACAGAGCAAAGCACCACTCGACATTCAAGGTCTGGTGTGGCCAACCAACCCTGAGGAACAGTTCAATGGCAAGCCTCCAACGTTGGCGGAAATCAAGAAGGTGGTCGACAAAGCCAGAGCCAAATCATCACCAGGGCCAAACGGAATACCTTACCAGCTTTACAAGAAATGTCCCAAGGTGCTGGAGTGGCTCCACAGGCTGCTGCGATCGGCTTGGAGAAACCAGAAGATCAGCGGCCAGTGGATGACGGCAGATGGTGTGTACATCCCCAAAGAGCAAAACTCAAGTGACATTAGCCAGTTCAGGCCAATATCACTACTGAACGTCGAAGGGAAAATCTTCTTCTCTGTCATGGCAGCAAGGCTGACCAAGTACCTGATGGAAAACAAGTACTTGGATGTGTCAGTCCAGAAAGGTGGCATCCCAGGCGTGGCTGGCTGTGTAGAACACGCCACAATGATCTGGGACGCAATCCAAAAAGCAAAAACAGAACAGAGAGACCTGGACGTAGTGTGGCTTGATCTGGCAAACGCATATGGATCTGTGCCCCATGAGATGATACAGTTGGTTCTTGAGATGTACCATGTGCCAAAGAACATCCGCGACATGCTCAAGAAGTACTTCAATGGCTTCTCAATGCGGTTCTCTACCATGGAGTACACAACAGACTGGATCAACTTGGAAGTGGGTATTGCAATGGGCTGTGCAATTTCCCCAATACTGTTCGTGCTGGCAATGGAACTCATCTTGAAAGCAGCAACAAACAACGCGAGACAAACAGACCTTGGCGATGGATACAAGATGCCTCCTCTCAAGGCCTTCATGGATGACACTACAGTGATTTCATCCAGAGAAGACGAGACACGTCATGTGCTGGAGAGGCTGGACGACATAGTTGCCTCATCCAGAATGAAGTTCAAGCCAAAGAAATCACGGAGTCTCTCACTGAGGAAAGGAAAAGTGGCCGGATCTGTGGTCTTCAGTGTTGCCAACCAGGCCATTCCAACAGTCACAGAAGAACCAGTCAAGAGCCTTGGAAGATGGTATGATGATACGCTGAAAGACACACAAAGAGCAAAAGAAACCAAGCAGATGGCGGAGGAAGGCTTGGAGACCATTGACCAGTGTGGGCTCCCTGGCAAATACAAGGTCTGGTGTCTGCAGTTCATGCTGATACCAAAGCTGCTATGGCCTCTGATGATATACGACATCTGCACCAGCATAGTGGAGGCAATGGAAGCCAAAATCAACAAGTTCACAAGGAAATGGCTTGGTGTCCCACCCTGTCTGACTGACATAGCGCTGTACTGTCGCCAAGCAAAGCTGAAACTACCCCTAAAATCCATCCTGGAGGAATACAAAGCAGGGAAGATCAGACTTCAAAGCATGCTGGAGGACTCAGGAGACAAGGTGGTAGAAGCAATCAAGCCCCAGCTGAAGACAGGCAGAAAATGGAAAGTTCAAGAGGCGATGGATTCTGCAAAAGAAAGTCTCAAGATCAGAGAAATAACAGGACACACACAGACCAACAGACAAGGACTGGGGGTGACCAAAACTGAATGGTGGTCAAAGGCCAAAGGAAAAGCCAAAAGAGACATGATGATTCAGGAGATGAGAAAAGAAGAAGACCAAAAAAGACTCCAAAAAGCAGTCCAGCAGAGCCAGCAAGGGCAATGGACAACGTGGGAGAATGCACTCCAAAGAAGTCTCACTTGGAATGACATTTGGCACATGGCCCCTCTCAGGATCAGCTTCATTCTCAGATCTGCATATGACCTTCTGCCCTCAAATGCAAACCTGGTGAAGTGGGGGAAAACAGACGATCCTGCATGCCCCCTCTGCCATGAAAAACAAACAGTGGAGCATGTCCTAAGCTCATGTAAAGTAGCCCTGGCTCAAGGAAGGTACACATGGAGGCACAACCAAGTGCTCAAAGAAATTGTACAAGTAGTCTGGGCTAGTACCAACACCACAAAAGGGAAAATCAGGACTCCAAAAGCACCCGCAACATTCTTCACGGCAGGAGGCAGCAAATCATGGCCAAGAACAACAGTGCCACTCGAAACATGCAGGCAGAGTCTGCTGGACGGGGCAGATGACTGGGAGTGCACTGCAGACCTCCCAGAATGGAAGAGTCACCCAGAGATCATCAGCAAGAGTGGCATGAGACCAGACATAGTAGTCCACTCTAAGTCAACCAAGCAGCTGATCATGATCGAGCTCACGGTGCCATATGAGAACAGAATGGAGGCAGCTCAAATCTACAAGACTGAAAAGTATGCTGATCTGGCAAACAGCCTGAGGAGAGAAGGCTATCAGGTCAAAGTCCTCACTGCAGAAATTGGAGCTAGGGGGTTTGTAGGAACGTCTGCATACAGCCTCATGAAACAGCTCTCAGTTGCAGGGAAGGAAAAAACCAGAGCCCTGAAAGCAATGGCAGAAGCGGCAGAGAGGTGTTCAAGCTGGATCTGGTCAAGGAGGAACAAAAGTGAACTTCATAAGGCTTAATTTCCCTACAAATATCAGGTGTCCCTGTGGCTCAGTGGTTAAAGCGCGAGTCATCAAGTGGAAAATGAGCATGTCCAGAGGGTCATGGGTTCGAATCCCAGCCATGGCTCGTCCCAAGATGGGAAAAAAAAAAAAAAAAAAAAAAAAGGGGCAGCAGAGGGACATCCGGAGTCATGAACCGGGTGTGGCCCAACCCCCCTAGAGTGTCAGGAGATAAGGGCCGAAACACTTGCTTGAAGGGGGCTTCTCTTCTGAGGACTCTCTGCTGCCACGCTCTCCACGAGTTTCTTTCTACTAACCGCTTAAGTAATGTCTGAGAAGCTGAAAAATATACTTCCTGTCCGTAAATCAATTTTGAACGAACCAGACTAATAGAAAGATGCACAAGAGTTTGGGTGTCTTGACCCCACGATTGTGCACTGATTATTTTTTTTTAGTAAAGATAGCCTTTGTCTGGCATTGTTTATAAGATATTCAATATGGAATCTCAAGTTTAATTTAGGAGTGAAATGAACACCTAAAAATTTAACATTATTGGAATATTGAAGAGTTTTATTTTCTAGCACAAGTTGAGGCAAAACTTTTGGATTTTTACCATTGTTAAATAACATTAATTGTGTCTTTTCTCCTGATAGTTCTAGTCCATTTTCGTTCATATATTTATTTAGTTTGTCAATTTCAATTTGATATAGTTTTTGTATATATAATATGGTTCTCTTATTTGTCTGTTTTTTAATGTTTGTGTTCATCCACATTGCAATATCATCGGCATATTGCACTACATGCATATTTTTAGATAGTATTTTAGGAAGATCGTGAACGAGAATTGTAAATAGAATAGGTGCAATAATGGAGCCCTGAGGGATGCCAATGTCAATATCTTTAAATGAAGAGTAACATTTACCAACCCTAGTACAAAATGATCTCTCAGATAAGAAGATGCCAATGTCAATATCTTTAAATGAAGAGTAACATTTACCGACCCTAGTACAAAATGATCTCTCAGATAAGAAAGATTTTATGAACTGATACATTGCACCATTTATCCCAATATTTTTCAACTTATAAAGTAAACGAGAATGCCACACACTATCATATGCTTTTCTGATGTCAAAGAAAGTAGCAAGTGTACTATTTCTACGAGCAAATTGTTTTTTTAACATGACTTGCAAGTTTTACAAGGTGATCAGTTGTACTTCTACCTTTTCTGAAACCTGCTTGATTGTTGGGAATTATGTTATTCTTTTCGCAATAATGTAAAATGCGTTTTTCAACTATCTTTTCTAATATTTTTCCAACTTGAGATGTTAATGCTATAGGACGGTAACTATCAACTGCAGACCTAGGTTTACCTTGTTTTGGAACTGGAATTACAACTATCCTCTTCCAGAAAGTAGGAAGAGTTCCATTTAACCAACATTTTTGGTAAAACGAGTGAAGTAATTGCTTCCAGCACAAAGGTAAGTGGCGTAACAACTGATATGAAATTCCATCTAATCCAACAGCTGTCTTATTCGAGGAGAATGACATTAGTGCTTCTTTAAATTCTTCAAATGTTATAGATGCATTTAAGTAATGGTTTGGATCCGGTGTGGGATCACAATAAGTATCTTTTTCCTCCTCTAGTTCTCTGTAACTTTTGGTATCTGTATGTAGTCTAGTTGATGAGTTATTTTTTGAAAAAGCTTGTACAAATGCTTCAGCTTTCTCTGATGATGCTGGAATATTATTTTTTTTCTAATTTAATAGGATATGAAGGTACATAATACTTGTTTTTTTAATTCCTTCACTTTTTTCCATACTCTGTGCATGTCCTTAGATGAAGATATTTCTGAATGACAAAAATGATTGAAATAGAGACGTTTTGCTTTTGCGACAACCCTGTTACTGTGGCTTTTTGCACGTTTCATTTCAATAAAGTTTTCATCAGTTCTATCTTTGAGCCACGTTTTGTATGTTTTCTTTTTATTAGATACGGCTTCTGCACATTCTTCATTCCACCAACTATTTCCTCGATATTTTTTATCAATAGAAGATTTGCACTTTGGCATTGCTTTCTCAGCTGCAGATATAACAGCTTTTCTAAAGTTGTTATAAAACACTTCAATATCTTCGTGTTCAATAATGTTGCGATCTATAGATAGAAGGGTTGACTCATATAAACTCCAATCTGCTTTATTATATAAAAACTTTGGTATTTTATCTTCAACTTCTGCTTCTTCATCAGCTATTTGCTCGTGTATTTTCACAACAATAGGAAAATGATCACTCCCTAGCGAATCATCTTCTGTTGTCCAAGTAGCATTGATGGCCAAATCAGGAGAAATTAATGTGGGATCGATGGAGGTTGGTCTATGCGTTGATATATCAGGCACTCTTGTTATGCTGCCGTCATTCATTAATACTAAATTAGAATCAACAATATTTTCAACAAATCGATTGCAAGATACAACAGAGCAATCAGGTTCCCAACATGGAGAATGCGCATTGAAATCACCCAAAATTATCCATTTCTTATTTATATTAGGAAGATGTTTTATCCAATCTGTAATGTCAGCATCTGGCCCATTTGGATAGTAAACAGAAAGTATGTTTACAGTGAAATCTTTGTTCACCTTTAACGATATGGAAGTAGCAAAAACGTTTTCAATGACATTAGTTGAATGATTGAATAATAACTTTAGAGGACTGTAATTCAAGTCTGACCTGACATAAATTGCAGTTTGAACCCGTTTAGTTGACACACTGCAGTCATATAGAGGTAGATAATAAAAACCACGAAATTTAGGCAACTTTAAAGGTTCAGCATTTAAGGATTGTAAGGCCAGAATGCAATAGTTATTAGAATAGATGTGATTTTCTAACTGAAGTAAGTTTTTCACAATTGATCTGCAGTTCCATTGTAAAATATTCAAAGAATTGTTAGCTAAGTTCATTCAACACTATTTAAAATCAAAACAACGTGTGACTTTTGAGAGAAAGCAAATTGAACAGGTAGCACCATGACGGATACGAAAATAAGGCCCGTTGATGTTATAGAAGCCCAAGTAGTTGTGCTCTCAGATGCCCTGCGGGAAGAAGGTCATCGCTGAGGTCGTTACAGTCTAGAACAGCCATGGAGGTATGAAGTGTGGAAGGTAGAAACCAGCATGGTGATGATGGGGGTGACCTCGTCTCCTCTTTGGTTTTTCCCAAAACAATGCATTGAGATGACGACCCAGAGTCCTTGCAATAACGTTGGCCCCTTTTGCAGTGGGGTGGATACAGTCAGGGGCCAAAATTGATTTGTCGGAGGCTTGAAGATGGTTGTAAACAACGTAGCTAATATCTTTTTCACCGGCCAGTTTCGACTTCGTCATGGCGTTGAATAGTTCCCTCTTGATGTCTAACGTTTTGTTCCTCACAGGGGCAACCTGACTTATCACCACCCTGGATTTGGGGAACTTATTCTTGACGTCCCCCACACATTTTCTTATTTCTGTGCTACACACAGTGGGATCTTTCCCTTTCAGATCATTCAGCCCAGCGTGTAATACAACGCAATCAGGATCTGGATCCTCCACCTCTTGAATCACAGAGCTGCATTCGTCGAGAGTAAAAGCTTTTCTTTTCGCAACACGCAGGCCATATGACAAACCCAAGCGTCTCCCGTCAACTTTGGACATGATGGAATCTCCCAATAAGAGAACACGGGGAGTGTCGTCGAATTTTCCAGACGTAATTTTAACTTTGGGTTTGGATTTGACGTCTACTTCTTTGTCGTCATGCGTGCGTGCGTGTATGTGTGGGCATGTGCATGCATGTGAGCGCGCGTGCGTACGTGTCTGATTGTGTTTGTGTAATGTTGTAATGGAATTTTTTTAAATTCTTTAATTATTATTCTTATTACTATTGTTATTGTTAATATTATAATGTTGCTATATTCTTCATTGTTTCTGTCATTATTAATATGTGCAGTCTGTTTAGTTGAATGTTGTAGAATAGCAAGGACAGACTGGAAGAATAGGCACTGCCTAAAATCTCTATCCTTGAGTAATAAAGTTTTTGAGTCTTGAGTCTTGGGTCTCTCTCTCTCTCTCTCTCTCTCTCTCTCTCTCTCTCTCTCTCTGTCTCTCTCTCTCTCTCTGCCCCCCCCCCCCTCTCTCTCTTGCCACACATACACTCAAATGTCTATGCAGATGTAGCAGTCTTGTTATTGACATAGTAGCGTCGCTTTACAAGTAGTTGAAGTACCTTACATTTTTAATGTGTGTTTGATTACCTGTTTTAGAGGTGGGCATTTTAAGGAATACAAACGTAGGTATTTGCAACTATATGGTGATGCGCTCACCTGAATGAAACAATTGGTGTAGGGGTTCTATGTTATAATGTCTCTATGAGACAAACAAGACAAAAAAATAAAATAAAATAAAATAAAATAAAATAAAATAAAAGCAGAAATAGAAAGAGACACATTAAAAAGTCTCTCTGTCTCATGCGCGCAAGTCTCTCTGTCTCTCGCGCACGCACGCAAGCACACACACACACACACACACACACACACACACACACACACACACACACACACACACACACACACCACACCACACACAAGAGAGAGAGAGAGAGAGAGAGAGAGAGAGAGAGAGAGAGAGAGAGAGAGAGAGAGAGAGCGGAAACAATGGATGACAACAAAGAAAGATAAAATTACAGAAGCATGTAGTATAACGGAAAAAGACTTAGCATACGTATAGCTGCATTGATCAACCTACCTCTTGGATGACTGAGCATAAACTGAAACTGAATGAACTATAATGTGAGGCCCTTCATTCACCAAACAGATACCGTTTTCCAACAACCAAAAGTCATCCACCATCGATGTTGGAATCTTCTGCTGGTCTATCATTAATTGATTATCAGTGATTCAGTTTCCCCCCTTTTCAGATTTTGTTTATTTTCTTTCTTCCTTCTTTTTCTCCTTTTCTTTTCTGTTCTTTTTCTTTTTTTCTTCGTCTTCAAGCTTTTTGAGGGTATGTGTATCGATGTACAGATAACTTCAAATCATTGTCTTTCCCTTTTGCTTGTTAACTTTCTGTTGTAAAACGTGGTAAGCTTGTTCTTAAAGAGGGGAACTGCGCCATTTAAGTCGCCACACTTTCATTACCCCTATGATCTTAATTTATTGATAATTGATTTCGGCTGGAAGGCAGAAACACACTTTAACCAGGGGAGAAGAGGGAAAAGACAAAGTCAAGGGGGAAGGGGGGGGGGGGGATCTGTGATCCAAAGTACAAACAAACACACAAAACATGACCCAAAAAATACACAAATAAGTGACAAAGATTCCTTTCCAGACGTTGAAAAAACAAACAAACAAACAAACAAAAAAAAAAACCCCACCAAAAACATGACCACAATGCATCATGCATGCTGTTCTTTCTTTTCCGCTCATCTTTTTGTCTTCTGTCTTTCTTTTTCTTTTTCTTTTTCTTCTTCTTCTTCTCAGTTTTATCGCCCCCCCCCCCCCCCTCACTTTTTTTTTTTTTTTTCTGTTTTAAACACCAGAAGAAAAAAACTTTTAGTATACAGTTATCTCCCTTACACAGCTCTCTTGTAAAAGAAGACATTCTCCACAGAAGATCATTCGCAGCTGATGCAAGATTTGCACGTTTGGTGGAAGTGTGGCGGTTTACGTTCGGAAGTATTAAACCGATCTGCCTGTGGAAAACGTATACATAGCGATCATTTTGCATTACAGTTTTCTTTGTTTTGGCATTCGAATTCCTTGAAATCACGAACAACATGGCAGATGATGAATTGGTAAGTTCTGTTACCGGTTTCCTGGCTGTCATACACAGCTGTGCTGAAATCTCAACATGGCGTCGTCTTGACACACGTGAATTGCGGGTGTTTTTCTTAAAACTTCACTTGGATCATGCAAAAATCACTTTAGAATAATCATTAAAAGCTGATGATACCTGTATTTACCACTATTTACTCTCTATATTTACTGCTCAATGGTTTACTGAGACATTCGGACTGCTACCACGTACCAGTACGGGACTACGATGCGAAGTACTTGATCAAGTTACTTAGTTTTAAAACTGTATTTGAGAGAGAGGAAGAGAGAGTACATTCAGATTCTCCAAAAACAAATGTGAAAAGTTGAGGTTTCATCAGCCACCATGATTAGCTCTGGCTCAGTACTAGATGGGTGCTGGTAAACTAAAATTCCTACTTCACGAGCTCTCATCCAGTAGGCTGTAGCTGATCATGGCGGACTGATGAAACCTCACTGTCACCTTTTTGTGTTTTGTCATGTAATTTGTTTGTTGCATTGGGCAGAATGATATATTTTCTTTTAAGTTTGTTTCAGTTTCTGCCTGCAGTCACAATTTCTTTTCTTTTCTTTCCTTTTTTTTTTTTTTTAACAAGTTGAATTTAACTTGAGCAGTATCTTACTTTTTTGGGGGGGGGGGGGGGGGGGGGGGGTCTTGACTAGGTCAGTGAAAAATGAAAGAGTGGAATGGCTGAGAATCATTTTGTTTAAAAGTGAAATTGTTAACCAAACTGAACATTTGATGGATTTGCAGACACACAAAGAAGGTTCAGCATTCCAATGAGATAGAGACTGGGAAGGTTAAACAGCAGCATATATGCTATATAGTTGTGGTTACATTAACCTGACCAGCATATCTTTATTCTACCATTCCTTAACTTTTTTCTGTACAAACTTAAAAAGAAGATTTCATGCTGAATGAAACAAATTACAAGACAAAACAACGCGTTTCTAGATCTTTGGTCTTCTTCGTGAAGGCAAGACAATGGAAACAAGAAATGAACAATCGCTTTCCTCCTCAAATTGAAATGTTTTAAATTGAAATTATTAGACAAATCTTAAATAAATGTTAGCGAACCGCCCAGAGAACGTGGACAAACGAGTCACAAGACGAAACACAACTAGTTTCGACCTCTTAGGTCTTCATCAGGTGAGACATTAACGAATAAAACAATGAAAATTCACTTAGCTTTGATCGCTTCAGATCACTTGGTAGGGTTCAGCGCAAGGAAGAAGGCGTTGAATGAGAACGAGGCTGTTGGAAGGGAAATAGTGAGCGAGTCAAAGTCGTAATGAAGATAATAATATTACTGATAGGAATACTAATAATGGTCAAAATACTGAGAAAAAAAAAAAAAAAGGGACAAGATTACTACCAATCTGTGTCAATAAGTATGGGTATGGGAGAAAGGAGAGTGGGTTAGAGGATTCTTAAACAGCAGGGTTGCCGTGGCAACAGTCCCAGAGGCGAAGGCGATGGTGATGTCAATGCCAGTGGTAGTATCAATACTAGCAATAGTATTACTGAATGATACTGCTAACAACGATAGTGAAGGTTAAGGTAATGAAAGCATGATACAGAAATATATTTAGAAAATACAATTTTTATAATAATCAAATAAATAAATAAATGAAACATTAAAAATAATAATAAATTAAAAAATCAGTAAATAATAATAATAATTAAAAATAATAATAATAATAATAAAAAAAAAATAATAATAATGATAATAAATGCATAAATAAGATAGCTATAAGTTGTGTGAGGTGAATAGTGGGAGATAAGGTAATATGTGTGTGTGTGGTGAGAGGATATTATGGGCTGAGATAGAAGTGGTGGGTTGGTACATGTTACTTTAAGGTGTAGATGCTATGAGGGTGGAGGGAAGAAGGGGATGGGTTTACGTACTAACTGGGGGAGGGGCAACATATTCACACCTATACACAATCTCTCTCTCTCTCTCTCTCTCCCCCCCCCCCCCCCCCTTTCACGACCAACGATAAAGGAGCCAGCATTCTATTTATTATGTGTGTGTGTATGTGTGAGTGTGAGTGTGTGTGTGTGTGTGTGTGTGTGTGTGTGTGTGTGTGTGTTCCATTTGTAATATCAGCCTTATTCATTGGTTACCCCCACCTCCACCCCCAGCAACCGCCATATCCACCAACACCCCTACACACATCATTACTAGGGCAGGGGGAGGGGGGAGTAAGTCGATTGATGTAGCAAATGGAGAGACTCAGAGAGTGTAGGAAAAGGGAAGATGATGATAGCTGCAACCTATGTCTGAGGTAAACAGAGGGAGGTAGGGTGGTATGGGTGTGTGTAGGTGGGGGATATTTCAGGCTGGAGCTGCAGAGATGGAATGGTACATACTACTTTTGGACGTTGATGCCATGAGGGTGGACGGTGCCCAGTTTGGCAATGAGATGAGATTCCTGCATAAGGCGTTCCAAGCTGTCACTCTTAGATTGCCAAAGTGCCAAGACTTTGACATGGTTGATGTTGTGTTGGGCATGGTTGAAGTGTAGAGCGACTGGTTTGGGCCGATGGTGGCGGATGTCGGCCAGGTGTTCAGAGATGCGCGTCTCAAGTGTGCGAGATGTCTCACCTACATAGATCTTACCGCACAGCTGACAGTGGATGGCATACACAATGTTGTGGCTCTGGCAGGAGAAAGTGCGTTTAATAGTGAAAGAGCCTGTGGGGCCATGTAGGATGGTGTCTGGTTTGGTGAGAGAGCAGATTTTGCAGTTGGGTTTTGAGCAGGGGAAAGTACCTGGTGGCTTAGGTGTTGAGATTTTGTTCAGCTTAGAGCGCACCAGTAGGTCGTTGAGGTTTTTGTCACGTTTGAAAGTGATCATTGGTGTGGTCTCAAAGGCAGGTTTATGGTTTTCTACTATGTGCCAGTTAGACTTCAGGATCCTGCAGATGGGCAGATTGTGAGGATGGAAGAGAAGGCAGGCAGTGGGTCTGTCTGTCTCTTTGGGAGGTTTAGTTTCCAGAGTAGATGTTCTGGATTTAGCTGCAGTGCGGCTGAGAGCATCACTGATGACGGCACTAGGGTATCCACGGTTGGTGAAAAAATCAGACATTTTGGCTGCTTGTATAGTGAAATCCTCTTCGCTAGAGCACAGTCTGCGTAGGCGAAGGAATTCAGAATATGGAATGCTATTTTTAGTGGACTGGTGGTGGGAAGATGTGTAGTCCAGGTATGAGTGCGACTACACATCTTCCCACCACCAGTCCACTAAAAATAGCATTCCATATTCTGAATTCCTTCGCCTACGCAGACTGTGCTCTAGCGAAGAGGATTTCACTATACAAGCAGCCAAAATGTCTGATTTTTTCACCAACCGTGGATACCCTAGTGCCGTCATCAGTGATGCTCTCAGCCGCACTGCAGCTAAATCCAGAACATCTACTCTGGAAACTAAACCTCCCAAAGAGACAGACAGACCCACTGCCTGCCTTCTCTTCCATCCTCACAATCTGCCCATCTGCAGGATCCTGAAGTCTAACTGGCACATAGTAGAAAACCATAAACCTGCCTTTGAGACCACACCAATGATCACTTTCAAACGTGACAAAAACCTCAACGACCTACTGGTGCGCTCTAAGCTGAACAAAATCTCAACACCTAAGCCACCAGGTACTTTCCCCTGCTCAAAACCCAACTGCAAAATCTGCTCTCTCACCAAACCAGACACCATCCTACATGGCCCCACAGGCTCTTTCACTATTAAACGCACTTTCTCCTGCCAGAGCCACAACATTGTGTATGCCATCCACTGTCAGCTGTGCGGTAAGATCTATGTAGGTGAGACATCTCGCACACTTGAGACGCGCATCTCTGAACACCTGGCCGACATCCGCCACCATCGGCCCAAACCAGTCGCTCTACACTTCAACCATGCCCAACACAACATCAACCATGTCAAAGTCTTGGCACTTTGGCAATCTAAGAGTGACAGCTTGGAACGCCTTATGCAGGAATCTCATCTCATTGCCAAACTGGGCACCGTCCACCCTCATGGCATCAACGTCCAAAAGTAGTATGTACCATTCCATCTCTGCAGCTCCAGCCTGAAATATCCCCCACCTACACACACCCATACCACCCTACCTCCCTCTGTTTACCTCAGACATAGGTTGCAGCTATCATCATCTTCCCTTTTCCTACACTCTCTGAGTCTCTCCATTTGCTACATCAATCGACTTACTCCCCCCTCTCCCTGCCCTAGTAATGATGTGTGTAGGGGTGTTGGTGGATATGGCGGTTGCTGGGGGTGGAGGTGGGGTAACCAATGAATAAGGCTGATATTACAAATGGAACACACACACACACACACACACACACACACACACTCACACTCACACATACACACACACATAATAAATAGAATGCTGGCTCCTTTATCGTTGGTCGTGAAAGGGGGGGGGGGGGGGGGGAGAGAGAGAGAGAGAGAGAGAGAGAGATTGTGTATAGGTGTGAATATGTTGCCCCTCCCCCAGTTAGTACGTAAACCCATCCCTTCTTCCCTCCACCCTCATAGCATCTACACCTTAAAGTAACATGTACCAACCCACCACTTCTATCTCAGCCCATAATATCCTCTCACCACACACACACATACTACCTTATCTCCCACTATTCACCTCACACAACTTATAGCTATCTTATTTATGCATTTATTATCATTATTATTTTTTTTTTTTTTTTATTATTATTTTTTATTATTATTATTATTATTTACTGATTTTTTAATTTATTATTATTTTTAATGTTTCATTTATTTATTTGATTATTATAAAAATTGTATTTTCTAAATATATTTCTGTATCATGCTTTCATTACCTTAACCTTCACTATCGTTGTTAGCAGTATCATTCAGTAATACTATTGCTAGTATTGATACTACCACTGGCATTGACATCACCATCGCCTTCGCCTCTGGGACTGTTGCCACGGCAACCCTGCTGTTTAAGAATCCTCTAACCCACTCTCCTTTCTCCCATACCCATACTTATTGACACAGATTGGTAGTAATCTTGTCCCTTTTTTTTTTTTTTTTTTTTTCTCAGTATTTTGACCATTATTAGTATTCCTATCAGTAATATTATTATCTTCATTACGACTTTGACTCGCTCACTATTTCCCTTCCAACAGCCTCATTCTCATTCAACGCCTTCTTCCTTGCGCTGAACCCTACCAAGTGATCTGAAGCGATCAAAGCTAAGTGAATTTTCATTGTTTTATTCGTTAATGTCTCACCTGATGAAGACCTAAGAGGTCGAAACTAGTTGTGTTTCGTCTTGTGACTCGTTTGTCCACGTTCTCTGGGCAGTTCGCTAACATTTATTTAAGATTTGTTTAGATTTCCGCCTGCAGTCCTCTCGCTTTGCAACATGAAATTATTAGGTAAAATGTCCACATCTACAAAATGTCCACATCTATTTAGCACCCAATTTGAGGAGATCTATATGGGATTGCTCGTTCTTCGTTTTCATTGTCTTGAATGTTGTTTGTCTTGGCTGAAGAAACTTGTCTAAGAAGTAAAAACATGTCATATTTTGTCTTATAATTTATTTATCTCTTTCGTTCAGCACAATAGTAAATTTTTTAAGTTGGTTTCTGTTTCCGCCTGCAGTCTTCAAAACATTCAAGACAATGAAAACGAAGAAGTCAACTTTTACAGTTTTTACCATACAAAGAAAAAAAGGAGAAGAAAGAAAAGAAAGCCTCCCCCAAAACAAAAATGTACAAGCGCGTGCGCATACACACACGCGCACACAAACACACACACACAACTCTCACTCACACATAGGCACCATACACACACACACACACACACACACACACACACACACACACACACACACACACACACACACAAAAACACATCTTTATTTTTAGAGGATGAAGTTGATGTCCAGTGTTGAATGAGCGATCAAAACCTGTAAAGATATATATTTCCATGGGATTACCATTAATCATTCATTGAACTGGCAAACAATAGCAACTTTTTCCATGAGACTAATGTTGGTGTAGGTTGCTGCACTCACAAAACAAACCAGATTTATGAACACAGCTGTGACATTTGACAAATACTTTCAGACCAGAATAGAATATCAGTTGAGCATCATTTGAATTTTTGAATTGCCTTTAAAACAAAATATTAATTAAGTTCTCTGACCTCCATTTCAAAATTTCTCTGGTCTTCGCAAGGACGAGTTTTTGTCAAAGCCTTTGGTGTTCACAAGTTCATGGCTACTGTTGGACTCGCATTGGCTGTACGACCTAGCATTTATCATCAGTTAGATCAGAAGAACATTATCAGAATGACTTAGCAGCAGTATAGTATCTCCTCTGGTTAGTTGCCTACAATGACAAGATGTTGGCAGGTCTTTCTGGACTGTTGGTCAATGTTGGGTCTGTGGCACGACCAATCTGGGGGCGGATGTGTATCACTGTATGTGGGAGCTAAAATGAGCAGCTTGTGAATAATGCTACAGATGAGGTTATGACAAGGCACAGAAGAGGCGATGAAAAAGAAAAACAACACCCCCATCCCTACTTCTCCCCCAGGCCCCAAAAAGCCATGAAAAATGCCAAAGGTTTTGTTTTGTTTCTCCTGTGACCTGGTCATGACCTGATTGCTTTTGAAACCAGTTTGTGTAGTAATACTAGTATGTAGGCAGACTCCTAGGCGTAAATTTAGTTCATTTTCTAGTAAAAAAAAAAAAAAAAGAAACCCTCGGTGTTACTCCATGGGTTTTTTATTTAGCCAGCTACAACTCTTTACTTTCGTGGTTGGTGCTGAAACTTTGTAATTGCACTAGTGGTTTGTAACCATTGTGTTTTCTTAGTAAGTGTGCTTTGACAAAAAAAATTGACAACTTTCGCTTATTCCCTTTTACAAAATTGTATCTGGCTTTGTCTGAATCTTTGACAACATGCTAATAAGGGGACTACAGGCCCTGAAGTATTGAGGGAGGGGAAAAAGCAGCTGGCAAGATAGAATGATTGTGCAAAAGGATGTTATGAAACAGAATTTTGTATTAATTTATTAGGAGAAATCATTTTTACTGTAGTAATGTACAGAAAGATCAGCTGGCATTTCTGTACCGTCTGTTGTATGATGATAGTAGAAAAATACACCTTTTTCCCTCCTTCCTGCTTTTATTAAAAAAAAAAAGTTGAAGATGTGTAAACATGCTCTGTACAAAACATACTAATTTTAGTTGAAAAGTATATTGATAGTGATTTTAGGGTGAACAGGTCTTGATAAACAGTAAACAAGTTGGGCATTTTTTGCTCCCACAAGAAAACCCAACACAGAGCAACCCCCATTCAAGACTGGCGCAGCCTTTCAAACTAGAATAAAGTCAGACAAATACACAGACGAACAATCCAATAGTTTGGATTGTTCGTCTGTGTATTTGTCTGACTTTATTCTAGTTTGAAAGGCTGCGCCAGTCTTGAATGGGGGTTGCTCTGTGTTGGGTTTTCTTGTGGGAGCAAAAAATGCCCAACTTGTTTACTGCTTATCGTTTACTGTTCCTTGCCTCATTTCATTTCCGATTTAGGTCTTGATAAATTTGTGGGACTGGTGCTTGATAGAGATGGTGTAAGTTTCCCTGCAGGTGAGGATGTTTACTCATGCTGAGCCTGCAACTGGTAGTAATTGTACATCTTAAGCAGAGTAAGAGTGTGGAGAAGGTGATATCCTATTGTTAGATCAGAAGACAACCATTCTAAACAGCAGCTGTGTAGTTATCCTGGGTTGTGTGTTTCATTACGTAGACCTGATATTGATAGCTCCTCCCCATGGACCACTATGCTGGGATAGCATGAGTGCTGGGTGTGTTTGTGTATCACTGGTGAAAGAGCCAGAATCTTTGGTATGGAAATGTGTTACTTACCCTTCATGTGTTGATGAAATGCCCTGTGCATACCTGCACTGTATGTGAACACAGTGCAGGCTTCCAAGGGTTGGTGCAGGATTGTTTTTTCTTTTACAATATAAACCTTGATATAAATTATTGTTTGACTCTGATCAGAATCCAGTTGAACAGAATAATACTCAGTGGTTTGCTTGTTGTTAATATGTTATATATGAATCAGTGTGTTGAAATTTTAATTTTGCTGATTTACAGAATGCCAGTTCTTTCAAAGGCAGTTGTTTTCTCTTAGTAATTATTTCAGTTTGATTCTGCTTTCAGATCCCATTTGATCTGACCAAAAAGAAAAAGAAGAAGAAGAAGACTCCTTTTGACTTGGACGCTGCACTGAATGAGGATGGTGCCGCGGATGGCTCCCCTTCCACAGCGCCAGAGCCAAAGGCAGAAGAAACGCTTGCTCCAGCTGTGGAAGAAGGTAAAGTTGAGGACTGGTTTGTTTGTGAGTACATGTACTGTGACGAGGGATGGAGAGAGAGGAGTAGGGGATGGGGAATTTTACAGATGAATGAGTAGTGGAAGGGTTATTTTAGTCATAAAGAAAGATAAGTATTTGCTTATAAAAAGAGAGTCCAAAAGAGAAACCAACAAAGATATTGGGATCAGTTCATACACATGCACATCCACCACTGTTAGTAATAATTTCATGCTTGCTGGTAATTCTCTTTATCTGTGTATTAGTAATACTTTTGTATACATGTGCCACTAATTTTCTTTATCTGTGTATCAGTAATAATTTGGACTTGCCTGTAATTTTCTTTTGCTATTGTCTATTTCTTGTAACTTCAGTGTTTTTTTTTTTAATAGGATAAATGAATTGGGGAAATAAAGAAAGTTCTACAGAAGGAAAAAACGCTACCTGTAGTACTATAAATGCCAGTGGAAACAGCAACTTGAAAACCCTTGTAAGAACAGAAAATATTTGATTGCATCCTTCAGGTTCTTCCCTCATACTGTTATATATTCTAAGATTCCTTCATTATGAACTGTTTATGGTAGGCATCTTCCAGATATTCATGCTTTCTATTTTAACATACCTTCATTGTGGTCTAGCTGGAAGTATGAGTGAAAAAATTACCTTTAAAATGGTTTTCAGGACAGAAAGATGTTTGATTGCATCATTCAGGTACTTCCCTCTTAGTATTTATGGATTCTATGATTGGGCTCTATATATAGGCAAGATGTGAGATTTCATCAGATTCATTGGCGCCTATAAAACCAGCCATGGTATCACAGTATTCTAGTTCTTTCTGAGTGTTGTGATGAGATTCTGTCAATGAAAATGAAACAGAAAACACTTTCAGTCGAGAAACAAAGTAAGTTCAGTACTTTCTTTTTTGTCTGTACAGTGCTATGTTTGAAAATACAGTTTTACACTAGAGGTTAGGCACGTAAATGTTTTTTAGTTGTTTCATTGCCAGTAAGTAAGATCATATTGATTTGAAGCAAACACACACACACACACACACACACACACACACACACACACACACACACACACACACACACACACATGCATGCACACAAAAACATCATTGATTGTTACAGTGTTGTCTAAATATGCAATTTGATTTGGTTACATTGTAGAGTGTTCTTGCAGTTCTTTTTGCTCAAATCTTGATGCGTTATTGATGGTTAGAGATTGCTATGTAACTGGCATGTGTGACAGAAAATATTGTAATTTTTTTTTCTTTTGAGTAAGGTTTTGATATGTTTTAACTGTGAGAAGGCCATACCGTGACATGAGTTGTAGATGTAAATTGAAGTGATTTTACGATCAGTTTCTCTGACGTTTTTTTATCATCATTATTTTTCAAATGGGCATGTGCATGCACGCACGCACAGTATTTCGAAAATGAATATTGGAAATTGCCAAGAAATTTGCTTGATGGTGGTATGGTTTGAATTAGCCTCAAAAAAAAAAAAAGATCTTTGAGTTTCTGAAGGAGATTAACATTTTTCATCTGATCAAAGATTCTACAGAGGAAAGATTTTTAATGAAGTTTCTGGTACGTTTTTAGAAGATGTATATTAAAGAGATGTGTGAAAGTTTGTTTCTTTGGAGTTTTTTGTTGTTGATGACTTGTGAGTTGATGTTAACGTGGTGACAGCCCTGATAAAGCCCTTGGCAGTTGGCTGGGCGATAAGCAACATTACCTTACCTTACCTATTCAAAAAAAGAGAAAAGGAAAATATTTCTGATTTTTTTTTTTCTAAAGAATTATCCTAATTTTCGTCAAATGATATGTGGGCAGCTTATAGTTATGACCTCTTTTCTGTCACGTATGCATTTTTAGTTTCAAATGCCTATTGGTGATAGGATTTTCTTGGTAGAACATTGAAGTAAAACTTGACATTGATGTCAAAAAGAATAGCACCTGTTGCAGAAATGTCCCTGGACCTGGACTTTGGTGGGTTGAAAAAGAAGAAAAAGAAGAAGAAGGCTTTTGATATGGAGGATGTGGCTGAGGCTGTACCGGTGAGTGAAAGCCAATTTTCTCTGATAAACCTACGACAAATATTGTACTGTGTACATCCATACCATAGCTACTAGCAATTCCTGATTTTTCAAACTCTCATAAATAGAATATTTATCTATTTGTTATTCAAGTTTTAAAAGAGTTGGGAGATGATATGACATAGATACGAAAACTCTGAAGACGCTGATACAGCGATTTCGGAGATAAATCTGTTGGACTTTTGAGAACAGTTTTACTGGATTTTGTACCATTGACATCATGCACGATCTAAACTTATCAGTTCTATTGTTAATCCATTTGATTTTTAGTCCTTTTATTGTAGAATGACAATGTTTCAAATCCAAGTCAGAGCAAGGTGTATTCAGACCCTTTCATAGAAAAACTAGGGGATAATCTCATCTCCCTCAAGTATTGTCAAGGGTGTGGATGAAAATGAAATTAAGAATGTTTTAAATGCCAAAAGATTTGTTTGGTTTGCCATCACAGACACTTTAATAACTCTTGACGAATATGGCTTTGCAACAATGGACATGTTGGAGGCTTTCAAATGCAGCACACTCTCTTGATACTGGATCCATGCATTTAGTGCAAAGGAGCTGAGGCCAAAATTTTCATTCAGCCAATGTTTGCGTTTGCTAATGACACATTAGTTAACAACTTTTGTAGCCTTTGGCAAAGAATACATAGGATCTTGCGAATCTGACGGGCTTAATTGAATTTTGTTCAAATAGCGAAGCTCCGCAGGGAGTTTTCAGTACATGATGAAACACTAACAATTAATACGTCATATTCTTTTAATGATTTTTCTCTTGTGTGAGTTTTAGTTCCAGAAGGTGCTGTGCTCCCATTTCTGTTTGATCTAAAACGCTTTGTGACAAGCACCTGGGAATCCAGGATATGTGCATGTCATACAGAGATCTGCTTTGAAGTTTATTACATGATGAAACACAAACAATTAAGGCATCTTACTCTTTTTCACGATATTTCTCTTGTGTGAGTTTTAGTTCCAGAAGGTACAGTACCCCCATTTCTGTTTGATCTAAAATGCTGTGTGAGAAGCACCTGGGAATCCAGGATACATGTATGACATTGTCATAGAGAGATCTGCTTTGAAGTTTATTTTGTGTGAGAGATTTCACTGATGTTGAATGCCTTAGAGATGATCAGTTTTGTGGTTTAATTCCTCTGTGTGGATAACTTCCTGTCATGATATTTGACTGCATGTGTTATGTACGATTTGGGGAGCCTTAAAAAGGCGTGCAGCCATGTGCACTCACAAACGCGTACACATATATACGCATACACACACATGTGCACACACATACACATGCGCACGCGCGCGCACACACACACGCACACACACACACACACACACACACACACACACCACACACACACACACACACACACACACACACACACATACATACACAAAGTGATACATGCAGAGTTCGTTAACAGCTTACTCAAGTTACTGAAGTGATTTTGGACTGTGAAAGGTAGTTTGGCGTCATATACTATACCATGTCAGACCATAGCATTCAACGGCAGTTAGCCAGCTCTGTCAGGCCGAATTTTTCCGTGGCCAATGCAGTCATAAGACAGTCACGTGCAGTCACGTGATGTCACCCCACTTCCGGCCCCGGAAGAAGCCAGTGTCAACTTCGTATACGTCATTCATCTTCGGCCTGCCGTCAAAGCAAGATAAGTCTTGTGCTCTGTCTCGCCTATACTTGCCTTTGTGTTAACATTGCTGTGTTTTGTTTCTATACTTGATTCAGTTGTGGCTTGCACTAGACCCTGAGTTTTTTTGCCGTGTGAGGCTCTTGGTGGGAGCGTATTTATTAAAAGATTTGTCCCTTTTACCGGCACTCTCGCGACTTTGTTACTCGCGATCGTCGGCACCGCTCGCCGGTCGTGTTCCCCCACCATATTGCCGAGCCTCGGGTTCAGCACGCATTTTGTGCTGGTTCCGGCTTGCACTAGACCCTGAGTAATTTTGCCGTGTGAAGCTCTTGGTGGGAGCGTATTTATTAAAAGATTTGTCTCTTTTACCGGCACTCTCGGGAGCGTATTTATTAAAAGATTTGTCTCTTTTACCGGCACTCTCGCGACTTTGTTACTCGCGATCGTCGGCACCGCTCGCCGGTCGTGTTCCCCCACCATATTGCCGAGCCTCGGGTTCAGCACGCATTTTGTGCTGGTTCCGCTTATTAAGGTTTAGTGCTCAATAACTATCACACCTGTACTCTTTACCCTTCACAGGTAGAACGTGTTCGAGTAAGGGTGCGTGACACTGATCTGCTTATTAAGATTTAGTGCCCAAGAACTATCACACCTATACACAGTGATACTCCACGTGTAGAGATTGCTATTAATAGCCATACCAGTCACACGACCGGTGGCGTGTACGGGTAGTTCGAGTTTTCAGTCGATCTCTCGAGCACTTTGCACGACACCACACGGACGATCGAGATTAATTGATTTTCTCGATCGGCCACCTTGTCTCCTCTTTGCGGTCGTGTGTTCCGGGTTTGCTCTATCCACCTGTGCCCAACATGGTGAAGGACACCGCCGGGTCGAGCCACTCCACTGCTCGGAGTTCGCTCAATTTCCCGGAGAACCCGCGGGTCGATTCCATCTCGGAGCAATCCGTTCGCACTGATGAACGTACGGTTCGGGTAGACAGAGACGACTTCTCCGCGGAAGGGACGCGTGATCTTTCCTCGTCTACCAAACCGACGGACGCACGACCGCGGCGTCCCAAGGCTGATAGGCAAGCGGCCACCATTTCAAAATGCCTTTCATTTGATCTGCCTGCAAAGTCTAAGGGCAAAGCTCCCCTCAAGGTGCTGCCCAGAAAGTCTAAGGGCAAGGCTCCCCTCAAGGGGCCCGGCCGAGCAAAGACTAGCCAACGGAATTCGCCCTCCCCCACCCCTTCTCCATCGGCCAGCTTGCCCTCTAGCCTACGGACTCGCTCGGAGACTTCTAACTATCATGCTGAGTCACGCGAATCTCGGCCCCCGGGGCACCTTGCCGAGCCGCGGACCAGCACGGGTGACGGATCTGGGATGGAATCACCATCCGTCACTCGCCTTGATGAGTCACGTATCTCTTTTTCCCCCCAAATTGATACGTGCACTCATAGCGCTCGGCCCCACCGGGCACAGGTGCAGCCAACACCTGAGCTCGAGGAGCGCTTCGACTCCGGAAGCAGCCTTATGGTCACCCCGACGCACGACCTCGGTGGTGTCCATAATCCTGGGCGTGCGGGCACGCCGCGCCATGGGCCCGGCCGTGCCCATGCACAAGGACGGTCGACCTACCCCGATCGAACGTCACCTTCTTCCCTAGGGGTATTGGACGTTGGGGAACC
Organism: Conus canariensis; assembly: GCA_033310375.1. Classification (NCBI taxonomy): domain Eukaryota; kingdom Metazoa; phylum Mollusca; class Gastropoda; order Neogastropoda; family Conidae; genus Conus; species Conus canariensis. The sequence continues at coordinate 27,848,935 of CM065725.1, read as the reverse complement.
GACCTTTTCGGATCCCCATTTGGGCAACGTCCGCGGTCCCGCTCCTCCGGGGGGAGGATCTACCAGCGGGACCAAGGGTAACCTGACATATTCCTCCAGGGGGAGGAACACGGGACCGCATCCTGACCAATCCGCACTTTCGCGGGTTGGGGGCTCGACTTCCGCATCCTCCTCCATACCATTATGGCCCTCCCAGGCCCATTCCAAGGACGTGTATGGTGCAGTGCACGGACCTGGACGGGGACGACAGGCCACGGCCTCTCAAGACCCCCCCAACAGTGATTCAGGTTACCCGGGTCCCCGGGGACTTTCTGCCTACACCCCAGGGCCGCCACAGCCCGTTTACCTCCCCGGGGACCGGTGGCTCTATGCCCCCGAGAGAGACCAGTGGCTTAACGCCAACACCCAGCACGACCAGCTACATGGTCGAATGTGGCACCCGGCCTCACTTGCCTGGGTCGACCTTGGTCTCCCTCCTCGGGCGCCGTCCGATCGGCAGGACGATGTCCCGGCCGCCGATTATAGGGCCACCGGGGACACACTACAGGCACCCCTCGACTTACCTCCTGAAGACGGGTGCTATGAACCCTCTCAGGACCAGTACCTCCCTGAGGCGGACGATACGAGGAGCTAGCCCCCACCTCATTGTACGATGTCCGCACGATAGAACGGTGGCGACCAGACCTCGTTAGGAGGGAGGCCGCACCCGCTGACGAAGTTCTCTCCCTCTCCCAATTCGCCGGTCCCCCCCCGGCCCAGAGATCTAGACCAATCTACCCAAGAACCCCTCAGTCGCCTCCTTGTTTACGGACAATCCCGTGACCAGGGAGATGGGCATTTCCCAGTCGGACCGTCGGTTGATCCCCCACCTGCCCCCCCTACTTCCGGCACCATCTCCTTTAAGAACCTAAAGGAATGGGACCGAGTAGCCAGGATGGGCTTCCTCCACACCACGGCGGGACACACCTACTTGGACATGCCCCTTCAGCGAGCGGAGGCTCTATGGCCGGAGGACGATGGTGCCATCCCAGTACCGGGGGACTCGGGCTCTGAGGCGCACCAAGAGCCTGACCCTCGCTTGTTCAGCGATCCTTTCATGCGACACCTAGTTAACAGGATTTCGCATCACCTTTCGGCTGCGGCGGACAGCGCAGCCAGAAGCCACTTCAACTGCTTGTTGGTCGCGAGAGATGCCATGCTGGCGCGGACCTCTCTCTCCCCGACGCTTAAGGCAGCCCTGCGATATATACTTACCATGTCAGACTCTAATTCCCTCCCTACCTTCCCCTCTGGCGCCAAGGTTCTCGGGGTTACCATACACACAGGCCTCGCTGAATGACGTATACGAAGTTGACACTGGCTTCTTCCGGGGCCGGAAGTGGGGTGACATCACGTGACTGCACGTGACTGTCTTATGACTGCATTGGCCACGGAAAAATTCGGCCTGACAGAGCTGGCTAACTGCCGTTGAATGCTATGGTCTGACATGGTAAGTATATTAGCCAAACAGGGAGTATAACACAAACTCCCCATGTCTATTCATTTCTGCATTTACTTTATGTATTGTCTTATTTCTCTTGAAATGTGTTTGGTAGGCCTCTCAGGATGGAGAATCGGCGGCGACAGAGGGAGGGGACACAGGTGTCTCACTAGAGGAAGAGTTTTCTCTGGATCTGACCAAAAAGAAGAAGAAGAAGAAGAAGATGGATCGTATCAATGACTTTGAGGAGGAGGAGAATGGCAAAGAAGATCTGGGTAAGTTCCTTGGGCAACAGGGTGTGGATGGTGTACTGTGAAAGTGAAGGGGGAGGGAAGGTAATGAGTTGAGGATAGGGAAGGGGAACAGAATTTTTTTTTCTGATTAATGGGTATTGGTTTGTTTCCGAATCCTGTGTGTCTTCTTGACTGTAGTAGAAATGTGACAGAGAACGATAGAGCATCCCTTCCAGAAAACAACCAACCAACACCTTTTTTTCCACTACAAATATTGGTCTTATTTTGGTTCATTTATATATTTTAAATGATTTGTTTGTTTTATTAAGTAGACGAAGTAGACAAAGCTGGCAGGGTTGTGGTCTGGTCTCGTCTTACATTTGTTACAAGCAGCAGATCATAGAAGGAGATTGAAGCAAAACTGAAAAACAAAACAAAAAAAGAAACAAGAACAGACTTCTAACTTGGGGAATCGTGAAAATGAAGCTGCTGTAAAGGTACAGGAAAAATTGAAAATCTTTTCCATGTGCCAGTGAAACCATCTATCACCGACTGACTGTCGCAGATTTACTGCAGAGTTGCGCTGGTTTAGTTATCAAGACAGATTTAACGCGCATAAACTCAACAGTTGTGCCTTAAAATTTTGTCAGGCAAATATAGTTTGTTTTTCTAGTTGCCCAGATGAAAATATTGTGAGTGGTAGAGACTCTAGATCCACACTACATGGCAGATATACACCTGCCAAGTGGCCGGGACTTGCAAGAGAACACTGGTCGTCTTCAAGTGCATTCTTTCATCATCAGTCACAGTTAGTAAGTCACTCTAGAATTGCTTTGGTTTTGCTTTGTGCATGCCAGTTTTCGCAGTCTGTCTTGTGGAGTTTTCTGAGCTACAGGTCAGGCTATCAGAGATCTCAGTTTCCAGATTAAGAATCCATTTGGTTTCTTGGTCTGGGTGGCTAAATCTCAGCACGGGGTGAACTGCCTTAACTGGGTGTACCTTTTGTCATCTGTTCTATGACTGGAAAAGTTGTAGGGTGCTAGTGTGAACAAGAGGGCTGTTGCTGCTGTCACAAAGTATATCACAGTGTTTTGATCACCAGTGAAGGATTCTTGATGCTAATTATCTCCTGTCCAAGCATTCTGGGGTATGTTGGGTATTTTCATGTGTTGGAACCAACCAAACATGCATGAAAACACAGAGGATGTTCTTCCAGGCTGGACAAATGTTGACTTGGGAGATCAGAAACATCGTGCTGTACAGTTTAACTACTAGGTGATGACTGGGAAAGAACCTACCATCACAACTCTCCACTCCTACCCCTAAGATTATGTTCAATGTTCTGGTCATTGGCTGTCCCATCCAATATGTCATATTTCATGTGGAATGGGTACTATTATGTGGAGCCGAGATTTCATCAGAAAAGTTGAGTGTTCGATCTGATTTCCTGAGCTTGAAGGAAATGTAGGATTACATGTAGTTATGGAAGACTGGTCAGGTTCAGATGGATTTGATGATAACATGGTAAGGTGATTCTGTTCTCTTCCAGATGACATTGGTGGGGATATCCCGGATGGGCCTGGCAGTAGAGCTTGGGGATTCTCAGACAGAGACTATACTTATGATGAGGTGAGTAGTGTTTATATGGCTTACTTGTTCCTCCTTGCCCCATCCCCTTGTCCACTTCACCCCATAACTATCATCCCTGCTCCTTTGTTGGAGGGGAAGGAGTGCGTGTTTATGTTTTAATTAAGAAAATGTATGATCTGTGACAATTCTTTCTGTTCATAGTGAGTGAATGTCCTTCAGAATGTATTTTTTCTGCTTTATATGAAAAAATGTGAACAGGTTTATGAGAAAACAGTTCTTATTCTTGTTTTTGTGTGAAAGTGCTTTTGAAAATATTAACCTGTTAAAGGTGTTGAAATAACAAAAACATTAATCTCTCCATCAATTTTTGATTAGGTCAGTATCTGTGTCACAGTACATAAAGTCTTGTAATCAATTTACATTTGATTTTCTCTTTGGCTTAGGTGGCCAAGTGATAAAGGTGTGGGATTCTTTTTCCAAGGTCCGGGGTTTGATTTGTACCTAAAATAATCATATTGAAAGAGATTTTCTCTTTAGAGTTAACATTTGTGCAGACTCCAGTCCCTTCCCAGTCCCAAGTGTGTGCATGTAAACATACGCATGAAAAATTTAGTATGCATGTTAAATCCCATTTCACATATCAGAGAAGAGTAGGCCATTGTGTTGGTGAGATGGATGACATGCTCTTTGGTGTCCTGTTCAAACTTCATACCCAAAGAAATATAGCTATGTTAATTGGTGGATTAAAAACTGTCACATTCAGAAAAATCTCACCAGTGTTCTAGCAGAAGAAAAAAAAAAAGAGAGAATTTTCACAAGATTTTGCTTTGGTATAGAAGACCTTTGAAAATAAACATTATTTTATCAACCAGTTGCCAACCCTGCCTCCACCCCCTGCCCACACTTATACAGGACAGCGTAGTTCTGGGACATGTCTGACAGGAACACTGTGTTTTGTCTTATGGGTGCCCGCCTTGCTAGTTAATGGGCCAGTCATACGTATGTCTGGATATGTATTAACAGAAGTAGGCATTTTAGGAATTACTGTTTCTTTCAGGCAGCGAAGATGTGTTTGAAGGGTTACACTTTGAAGGTCTGATTCCAGATGTCAGTTGACAAAGTTATGATAAACTCGATGTTGATAATTAGGAGCAGTCCAAGGTTGATATGCTCAGTTCATTCAGTATTTCAAATTTGAACAAAGATTGCTTTTGTCAGAGGTGCTCTCATCTCTTGCTAAAAAAAAGTGATGCAGTTACTGTTTAACAACGGAGATGATTTGAATGATTTCAGATTGCATATTTAATGTTGTTTGGCCATTTCATGAGGATCTCGGTGCTGATAGTTCGACCCAGTGTGACTGTGATCCTGAGTGTGCCCTGCATATGTGATATAGCGTGCACCTTCACTTGGAAAATTATTTTTGAGTGACCTTTCCTGAGAAATAAATGGTGAATTTAAAAAAAGGTGAATTTAAAGAAACAACTGGATGAATGCTGTATTTGATATTGTGATTAAGAATACATGGATAGAATCAACAAATCAGTTTGAAAAAAATTGTGTGAACAGTCATGTTTATCAGTATGATACATTCTTTATTATAACATGGACATATTAAACATTAGAAGCATTTGCATCATCTTGTAGTACAATCATTAAGCTGTATGATGGTGTACAACACATGAACAATTTTACAAAAACGGTGCTTTAAGATATCTCTCCCCAGTCTAACCCACTTTTCAGCAGGTGCACTGTGGTAGATCCAGCCAGTGAGCCTAAAACTAAGGAAAGAAAACTAGTGTCATCATGGTCAGTTTGATACATGACTCAGGCCCCTTAAACGTCCAAATTATCTTACAATGTTAGAAACAATTTCATCTTGTGTGAATCCCAGCTGTCATGCAAGCAATGATGAATATATTCTTACTGAGTGTGGAGCTTCACAGTGAGTTTCAAGTGCATGTGTGATGTTAACAGCTGCTGACCCGAGTGTTTGACATCATGCGGGAGAAGAACCCTGAGATGATTGCTGGAGACAAGAAGCGCTTTGTCATGAGACCACCCCAGGTGCTGCGTGTGGGCACCAGGAAAACCTCTTTTGCCAACTTCGCCGACATCTGCAGGCTGTAAGTTAACTGGTTGACAATACACAGGGTTCTTGACCTTCTTGAAACTCTTGAATTTTGGGCTGTTGCCAAGGACATGCCAATTAAAAAGATATCCTTATTTACGAAACCACCTTAAAAGAATAGCGTTTTTGGTTATGGCACACTAATTTTAAAGGAGGATCATAGATAAGTTTTCTTTGGCAATAAGACACAAGAAAGGAAATTTGATTAAGGTCTGTTTGAAAGTGGATTACCTACTGCAAAAGCCTTGGGAGGTATGACAGACACACTGAAATTCAACAAGTATTTTAGGAATTTATTCTTAAGATGGTTTAACAGTTCCATTTTTGTGTGTGTGTGTGTATTTCTTTTACAGTTTGATATATTTATTTTGGTTCTCCTGTCAAATTGAATGTATTTTACATTTCAAATTCTGTCCTTATGTAGGATATTTGAAGTCAAATTCTGAAAATGTTGAAGGAATAAATAAGTATGGAAAGGAAGAAAAGAGTGAGCAGATACGTAAATTCATTGAATTAATTTTTACATGTACTTGATTCAAGTAAAAAGAAGGATAAGGGTGTCCAAGGACATGAGTTTTTGCAAGTTATGTGTGTGTGTGTGTGTGTAGAAAATCATCTTGGTCATGATAGCTTCAGCTTGATGTCATCAGTATTCACTGTCAACTTTTTTGTGCTTATACTTTAATATAATTTAATAACCTACAAACACTGGTCGACATCTCAAAAAGGCAGAACGTAAACGCTTATCAGTGGCAGCATAGTTTTTCAGGTTACATCAGCTACGATATATAATGTGTTCAGCAGAAATGATTTTATAGTGTTATCCAGTCACAAGTGTTGAATGTGATCAGAGCAGGAGAAAGACCAGGTATTATGTCAGATGTTCAGGGTTTTTGGGCCTGGCTTTGTTTGCATACTCTTGATATGCCTTTTTTTTCTCTTCAGGGAAAGAAAAGTCTAGGTAGAGTAAGCAATATCAACATCTGAGAATTTGTATTCTGGATCTGCTCGTGTTCTCAAGGGTACATCTTTTGAACATTTTCTTGGATGAGTTGATACATTTGCATACACTTGGGAGCACTGTTTTACTCATCAGGGGAAGAAAATCATGGTAGATTAAACAATGTCAGTATCTGGGAATGTATGTTCTGGGTTTGTAAATTGTGTTCTTGCTTGTTAGACTACAACTTTTGAACATTTTTTTGGATAGATTTGATGATACGTAAGTTTTTGTGTTGTTGGCAACAGGCGAGTGCAGCAACATAGCATGACAGGTTTGTGAAAGTGAGAAATGGAATAAATCATTTTGTTTATAGGCTCATTATTGAATCTGTTTCACAGCTAATGCCCATGATCTTCTTTTTTCTGTCTTCCCATTCCTCCATCTCTCTCATTCTTCTGCCTCACCCCATACTGGTTAACAGTGTGCTGTATCTTTTTTTTCTTTTTGGTTTTAGCATGCCTACTGTTGCTGATTAAGGAATTTTGGGTCCTGGGATCCTCTTCTTCTGCTCTGTTTTCTGAGTAGTGATTTTCAGGCATGTCATTGTAGGTGTTTGTCACCTGGGTTTCAGATTGCATCGTCAGCCAAAGCACGTGCTTGCCTTCCTTCTTGCAGAGTTGGGTACAAGGTGAGTCCATTTTTGCTTTGTGTTGTTTCACAGAGGTTTCTGCTTGTCAGAAATGAGCTTTTGTGTGTGTTGTTTTTTGCTTTATTGTTTGACTTTTTTTAATAGAAAAACAAATGCTATCTTGTTTCCATACATATTCAAAATGCAAACAATTCTAAAAATATCTGGGTATCCCTTGCTTTGGATGGATATGTGGCTGGATATCCAGGTTCCAGCAAATTTGTGGTATAGGACTTTAAAGTCATAACCCTTTCACTGCCAAATGTGAGTGCAGTCTGTCTAGATGCCATGGGATTTGTTTGGCTTTATTCACTCGCAGTGTTCATTTCCCTATATCTCGGTGTATAACCCTCATGATTTGCCCCATTACTCTCTAAACATTGTTGCTGGCTCCTAAACAGGCTTGAATTATTTATCCTCGCATTTAAATCCAGAAACATTAATAATAATTATTTTGATGATCACCTATTCTTACTAAATGTTCATGCATGTAAGTATCTCTTGTTAAGGATTTAATGTTTAAGTTCTAACACCATCTTTTTCAATTATATTTTTCCTACTACTTCTTACCGACCTACCACCATCCTCGTATCCCATTGTTGCTTTTAAAAATCTTTGCACTTGTTCCTTCCCACCCCCATCTATTTGTTCAGAGCACACACACACACACACTTACATTCAGCTATGATGTATTTATCTTTCTCCCTCGGTGTATGTATATATGTACATGTACATATATGAATACCTACATATTGTTTGTTCTTCCTTTCAACTTGTAATAAAACGGTGCCCTGATATAGTCCTTTGTGGACATTGGGTTACAAATAACGTAAGTGTAAGCATACAGATAAAGTATCGGGGCTGAAGGAGTGTACATCCACAAAAGAATGTTGGGGAAACAAAGCAACCCTTGACTGAATTAGAAAAAAACATAAACTCGTTTCTGTGGACTTGTGTTATAAGGGTCTTTAATTGTTTAAAAAAAATTAACAGATAAAAACAAACAAAAGATGGTACCCCAGAACTCCACTGATCATGAGGGAAGAGGAGGTGAGGGAAATGGAACAGAACACAGTGATGAATAGATATTTTTCGTAACTGCCAACAGTTAACATTTTAAAATACTGATACAGATGAACGTTTGAAAATGAATTCATTCAGAACTAATTTAATTTGGGAACCATTAGTTTCAATATTTGGTACATGTTCTCTCTCTCTGTTTCTTTCTCTCGTACACACGTGTGCACACTCGCACACACCACACATTTCTGTCATTTGGGTGGTATGTTTGTGCATATTAGACGTATACAGATAGCATTTCTTCCAGTTTCAAATAATTGTACGCTTGAGATTTTTTTCTCGTTTGATTGAAAACTCCCCACATTCAGGTACACAATAAGAGATGAGAGTATGGTACTATTTGATGATAACCAGATTTGAATGTACTTCTTTTTTTGTGCAGTGGTTCCGTGGATGGCAACAACCAGCTGTTGATCCGTGGCAAATATACACAGAAACAGATTGAAAACGTTCTTAGGAGATATATCAGTAAGTAATGACAAAGATATTGAGTAAGTGAGTGACTCATAGAATATGTCTAATGTATTGTGATGCAGAGAACAGACTGACAGACTAAGCATGTTGAGCTATAGTGCTGGCACTCCCAAATGTCATTTTACCATGATGTGCAGCATTCAGGATGGTAGTGTAGGTGCTTAAATGCATATTATAAAAAGTATTGACAAGTTATGGTATACTAAAGGATATGAACTTCTAAAGACTAGGATGTTTTAATTTCTTCTACTCTTAATCCTCTACCAGTCTCATGACTTTGTGCTACATGACTATGAGAATACCGTGCCAAGTGAGGTAACTCTGTAACACACACCATGAAGAATTCTCAATGAAAAATTTCTTTTTCATTCATTAATTGCATGAATTTGAGTAAAAAAAATTCCAAAGACATCACTCCATCCAAAACGGCCTTTTTTCTCATATGTAGTGAATTAGTACACGAGGGAAAAAGAAAACAAAAACGAACAGACTAATTGGACTTCAGTGTTCTCTGCTCCGAGACCATTTTTCCTGAATTCACTGAACCTACAGAATGTCATGGATTAGCACATAGTGATTTTCCAAGTCCAAACAAAGTACTGAAATTCACGATTTAAACAGTCATTCTAAATTCTCTGCAGTCTAAATAATTAACATTCATTGGAAGGAAAAAAACCACACCTGAAATTCAACAATTTTGTTAAACTGAAAGCATCACACACGCGAAAATTTGCATTCTAACTACTGAGAGGGGGGTGGGATAACAAGAACAGATTAAAGAATACTGGACTTGAAATTGTGATGAAATTCAACAAAACATGTGCCTTTGCACAAGTGCACTGAGCAGTCAACACACGCACGCACATACAGTGGTGGTGATGTACACCATGCCCGTCTCCTGTTTGCTTTTTGACATATGAGGCAGTTTTTATTTCAGCCAGAGTTTATGTTCACCCGTTTGTCTGCTTGCCTTTGGGCAGCAAAAAGATTTGTTTCTTGCTTAAAGCCTGCCAAAATTTCTCTGAAATCAAAAGACTTGTGTATAAAGTGACCTGATTTCCTGGTTGTCAAAACAAGCTAAAGTTTTGGGGCTTCACTTCTTGTAGCCTATCACTCCAGGTAATAGTTAAAGAATCTCTAGCAGCTTTTGTTTTTTAAATTTTCCGTTTTAGGGAGGGGTTGGGGGCCTGGGCCCAGCAGCAATGGGCAATTCGACATAAATGTCATCATCACCGGAATCGCTATTGATTCCGGCCTCAAAGTCAGTCAGCAGTCGATCTTTATTTATAACTTCGTCAAGATCAAAGTCAGAATTGTCTTGCTTCAGAATTTCTGCAAGAGTGTAGCCCTCAAGTACACTCTCTTCATCACTATCGTATCAGAAAATAGATTCTAGACCTTGCATAGTTTCCTGATCCCCCATTTTCCCCGGAAAATCTTTGTGGAAAAAACAAAAAGCTGAACTGAAAATTCACCGCAGCAAAACTACTCCACCAAAACTCTTGCAACTAAAAATAAAATGGCATCCAGAAACAGTCACATCGGAAGAGGAAACCTCGCGATTGATCTTGGTCAATAACGTAGGCTGTGGGTTAATTTCAAGAAATGAAATTGGTCTGAAATTAATTTAAGAGCACTTAAAAATGCTTGTGAGATAGAAAATCTCTTTACTAATTTGTTTACAACAAGGAAAAAAAAAAATCAGGGGAGTGGTGTTTAGCTACTTGTCAAATATATCAGTTTTTTTCATCTGACTTCGTCACTTTTCACATGACTTTATATGACACATAACTAATCACAGCATCTCATTTGGGGATGTGTTGTCTGTATCACTGTCAGAGGAATAATGCTGTGTTCTTGTGTCATTTCAGAGGAGTACGTCACCTGCCATACCTGCCGGTCCAGAGACACCATTCTGCAGAAAGACACTCGTCTTTTCTTCTTGCAGTGCGAGACGTGTGGCTCTCGGTGTTCTGTCGCCTCCATCAAAACCGGTTTCCAGGCTGTCACAGGCAAGCGTGCTGCCATTCGAGCCAAAACGGCCTAAACCACATCACGCCCGCCATAGTCTCTTTTTGTTGTGGATTGTAAGCAGCTGTTCAGTGTTGGCCTCTTTGAAGGAGGCCGTCTCTTCATTAGGTAATCTTTCCTTGTGCATCATTGCCCATCTTTATTCTGTTGGCGAAATCTTGGTGTAGTTAGATCTTTTTAATGTTTTTTTTTGTTTTTTTTTTCATTTTTTTTTTCACCAGTATAAAATCATTATGCTCTCAGTTTACTTTTAAAGTTCTATTCAATATTTAGCAACAGTTTCAAGTGGTCAAGTCATTGGGTTTTGTTCATCTGTTTGCAAAATATCTGTCATTTTAGTCATTTCTTCCAGCTTCAATGCAATTCCACAGTTCTGTATGAAGAGATGGCGGCGAACTTTGTTGCACTGCAAACAGCAGGTGTTTGCCTGTGCGTCTTTCGTTTGTTTTTTGAGAATGTGTTGCTGGGTGCCTGCTTTGTCGTTTCATAATCCCGAGGGAAGGAAGAATGCACAGTGTGAGATGAAGAAAGTTTCATTTAAGCTTTCCTATGACTGTGTTGGCATTATGTGAAAAAAATGTGTGAGGGTGAATGTAATGGCTGTATGCACTGGAGGTATGTAGACTGATTAATGTTGTCTATGCTGGGATGATAGACGAGAGGCAAGGTGATTGCAGATTTTCATTTCCAGCCTGACCTGGAAGATGTTTAGATAATTTTCAGCAGTCTTATTGTGTAAGTTGGCTTCATTTATATCTGCTATCCCTGCAGCTTTGCTTGGGACTATCTTACATACAATGTTGCAGCCTGTCTTAATCATACATCTATTGTTTTTTCTGCATTTGCGGAAGGAAAGCATCTGTTTAGATCTGTGTGAAATTCATTAAATTATGTATGGGTAACAAGTTTCCTTTTGTTTAACAAGTCAGTGTTACATTTGTGGAGATTTTTAACCAGATGTACAGGACAGGTATGAAATCTTGTGAATTATATTTTGTTCACTGTTGGTTAGTGGGAGTATCAGATGGCTTAGAGCCGTTATCTTTGATATGGTAAATTCAGTATATCCATGCAAGATTTTGGTAACGAAAATCTCAAAAATGTAGTACTGTTTGGTTTTTGGAAACAACATAGAAGTAGGGAGCTTATGGGTTTAGTTTTAGCAGCATAATAATATGAATTAACTCAGATTTATCTATTTTGATTTAGTCACTGATGATTGGTATTTTGTTTTGGGCAAATAATGGATATGGCGGGTTGTACAGACAGCATTTTGGGACAAGTGATCTGTGTACCTGTAGTCATTTTGATGAGTGTGGTCCGACTGGATTAATGCGTGGTGTGCATGTGGCCATTCTTCACTAGACGGTGACTGTGTAACAAATGTGATTTGCTGCACTACACTGTGATGCCACCGTCTAAATAAAATGAATGAAATATAATTTTTATGTGGTCTTTCATCTGTGCAAATGTGGTAATAGTGCGTAGGGAACAATACTTTTTGTTGTCATAAGAGCATTTTGGTTTACCATAACTGCACTACAGACTTTAGTGCACACATGCACACACATACATCTATACATTCTCCATATGTACACGTCCAAAATTTCCAATAAATTGTACAATCCATACATACAAAATGTACACAAAATGAAAAAGCATCAAGAAATGAATTGAGCACTCTTTTCCCTGAAATTTAGTCCAAAAAAAGAGGCTGTGGGCTGTACTGTGTTGTGCAGGATTTGAGTGCATTTTACCCTGTGCAGTGAAGTGCTAGCACCATATGCTGCATGTGTAATTGTGTATGTGTGAAAAAGGTGTATGTGTGTGTAATCCATCTCACAATAGCTGTTGGTGTGTCAAGACGAATGCATCTTATCTGTGAATGATGGAAACAGCGTTTTTATTTTGATGATTGGAATGACATTGAGGAAAGTTTGTGAAGACCGAGCTGTGTCTTTTTTAATGTCAAAAGTTATAACAGTGTGGACAGCGTAGAACTCAAGTATTTTCCAAATGAGGATATGTGCATGTCGGTGGATGTTTTTCATGCATCAGTCAGCATGTTTAATGGAGCCCTCAGAAAGCAATTTGTGGGTTTGATGGGCTGATCAGTGCCGTTTCAAGCATTGGCAGGGTCTGTTGGCTACATTGCAAGCGGATAGTTGACAGATTAGAGTAGCCTGTAGGATTCTTTTGGGGTTATCTTCCCTCACCAATACTGCTGGCAATGTCCAATTAGTATCGCTTTCCAGGATCAAGAGTAGATAACCCATGCCAGGCTTGCTTCCCTTCCGAAATGGCGACTTTTCACTCACTGATGTTGATTTAGTTTTGAGTTGGACCACACAGAGTATTTGTGAATTCAAACATGCAGAGAAATAAAAACACTGAACTGCATGTGCAAAGCAGAAGTGCATACAATCATAAAATCAGCTGAATGTGAAAAAACTGGTTTTATCAAGTATGAGCCTGAGTGAGATATGTATGAGTAGGCTATTTCTGTACAGCCAGGATCAATGACTGTACATGTTTGTCAGCTGAGTCAAATATCAAAATTTACACCTAGGTATCTTTAACATTAAAGCATTATTTTCCTGCTGCTTACATATGACTGCTGCCAAAGTTTTATTCTGTATTGATGTTGCAATTACTTCAATTTCCTTGAATGAATGACGCATTCATGCAGTCACATGCACAAAGCAAGGTGAAAGTTCAGGTATGCGAATGATATAACAGTGTGTCTTGATTGTGGCTGGCTATGCGTGCAGGGAGTGGGATGTTAGAACACTGTCTCAACACAGTAAATATCTGGCTGAAGGCAGCCTTAGCACGTTCGTTTGGAACACTTTGCATAGGATTATTATTTACTAATTTAGCTATAATTCATTGACAATGACAGTTAAATGTTTTTCTGACATATATGAATTGGGTATCGTATTTTGAATATGTCAAGAATCTGCCCTAAATCAGCAAACTATAAATCGTAACAGTGGTGTATTGGAGTAAATGTACTAAAAGGTAATGGTCACCAGACTGGAGGGACACACTGCCTTCAGCCTTATCGACCTGTTATGTACAAACAATGACAGAGACAAGTGACCCCTCTGACATCCCATCACTGAATCCATACAGCCTTTTGTCAGGCATCTGTGTGATGATGCTGACTTGACAACTGGACTGTTCTATGCCCTTTAACTGTACTGTTTCCATAACAATGGTTTCCACTTAACACACACCTGCTTGTGAAAAAGCATCAGGTTCCATGTTTCACATTATCATGGGTCCCTACACAAGAACAAAAAAAGGGTTTGTAGTGCATAGCATAGCAACAAAGATAGAATAGTCTTGTAAAATTTTTAAGATACCAGGCATAGAATCAATTTTTCATATATCAGGAAGATGAGGTGAGTGGAATAGCATCTGCATCTTCACTAATGGGAAGTTCCATCACGCATACCGAATTGCCGCTGAAGGCAGTCACCTCTTCCTGTTGGTTTCATTGGCTCTGCATATACTTTCTGTTCACGGGTTCGGCTGGCTTTTCGCCACACTGCACACGTGGTGTCAAATTATCAAGTTTAAAGCTCATGCATGGTGGATGGTTTGCGGGCAAAGCCTATATGTCGACAGTAGGTGGACCTCTCTGAGTAGAGGATATTGAGAAGCTGGCTTATGTGGTAACTTGAGAGGGCAGCTCTGCCTGCTGAATAATTCTCTCGTCTGTGGAGATTATTTATCTGCATGAGCATACTAGTACCTGAAAAAGATGAATAATGCAAAAAAAGGGAAGCTGTTTTAACTTTCCCCTCATCTTCTTTGCATATATAAAACCTTGGTTTCCTTCCCATTGACAAAGGCTACAGCAGCACTCTTTATTTACATGCATATTTATTTACACAACCTTTTTTTATTTTTTAATTAAAGCAGCATGTACAAGAAACAGAGGGGCCTGTGGTAAAATAGTTAGAGTGTTTGCCTGTGGAACTGACAGTTCTGAGTTTGAACCATTCCTGGGGTCCGATAAATTACACTATTCTCTCAGTGATAATACCAAGCTGACTGCAAGGGCCGCAATCTGCTGCATAGAAACTGTAATTTACAACCGTGTACACATGAACATTTCTGAAGCAAAATACATGAAAAGTTGAATTAAAATTCAACAAATGTGCATGTGCAGACTGGAAAAGGGAACCTTACAATTAGAAGAGGCTGTGCATAGAATCACCCTTTCATATATCAGAAGACGAGGCGAGGGGAATGACATCTTCATCTTCACTAGTTGGAGATCCATTGCTCATACTGAACTACCGCTGAAGGCAGTCACCTCCTGTTGGTTTTGCTGGCTCTGCGTATGCCTTCTGTTCACGGGTTTGGCAGGCTTTTTTGCGACACTGCACAGGTGGTGCCAAATTATCAAGTTTGAAGCTCATGCATGGTGCATGGCTTGCAGGCAAAGCCTATGTGCCGACAGTAGGTGGACCTCTCTGAGTAGAGAATATTGAGAAGCTGGCCTATGTGGTAACCTGAGAGGGCAGCTCTGCCAGCTGAACAATTCTCTCACCTGTGAGACCTTATTTATCAGCGCGAGCAAACTAGTACCTGAAAAAGATGAATAATGCAAAACCAAGGCAAGCTATTTCACCTTTCCCCTCACCTTCTTTGCATATGTAAAACCTTAGTTTCCTTCCCATTGACAAAGGCTACAGCAGCACTCTCTGTTCATATCAATATTTGTTTGCACAAGCTTTTTTTTTTAACATCATGTACAAGTAACACAGAGGTGCCCATGGTAAAATGGTTAAGAGTGTAAGAGGTTTGCCTGTGGAGCTGACAGTCCTGAGTTTGAACCGTTCCTGGGGTCAGACAGTGATAATACCAAACTGACTGCAAGGGCCACAGTCTGTTGTATAAAAAGTGCAATTTGTAACTCTGTACACATGAACATTTCTTACGCAAAATACATGAAAAGTTGCATTATAATTCAACAAATGCACATAATATGCAAACTGAAAAAGGGAATCTACTGACAAGTTGAATAATCTCTGAGTGACATGTAAAACACATTGATGATGAAGAAAGTAAGTATACAGTTTCTTGCAGATCACATTAATACAAGTTATTTATGAAAACTCATCAATAATCATGAAATGGTTCAATCTCAACAATACAAAAGGCTTAACATAAAACCCCATGGATGATGTCACAAAAAAACAGTTCATACAAGAATAAACTTATGGAATGACACGCGTGCATATATATTGATACCTTCATTGTCAACAATATCACAATCATAAAGAATTTTTCAATCATAATTATTCAAAATGAAAAATCTGCAATAAGATCAATATCACAGGTAAAACAGTGTTGCAATCATAGGAATTTTTCAATCATACTCTGACTCATTGAAAAAGAGAAATCTGCAATGTGATCAACACAGTAGATAATAACTTCATGTTCAAAGCATCAACCTAAATTTTAGTTTTATTTGTTAGTTTTTTTCTTCTTCTTTGTTTCTGCTGTACATCTCTTTCTGCCCCAGTCCGGGCACATTCTCCCGTTTTGGTCACATCATGATCAGCTACAACTGGGTAGTAGACAATGGGTAAACCATTGCTTCAAACCAAGGATAATTTAATACGCTCATCACAATGGAAATCTGTATCACAGACGAAGCCTTTTCATGGTCTTTTTACGAATCCGGTGTGTTTTACACCGTAAGGACAAAAAAAAACAAAAAAACAACAACAACAACAAACAAACAAAAAAAACAACAACCAACCAACCAAACAAAAACAACAACAACAACAACAACAACAAAACAGAAACTCACGAAGTGAGGGCAAGACAGACTAAGTTTAAGACAAACACGAGAGTTCACACATCTTCCATTCTTTCTCTCACTCAACAATCATAAGAAAATAAAATAAACCAGGAATTTTCCCCTGAGCCAATATAATACACAAGTAATTTGAATTGGTCTCAAACATAAAGAAAATGTATCACACAGTCTCTCTCTCTCTCTCTCTCTCTCTCTCTCTCTCTCTCTCTCTCTCTCTCGCACACAAGCTGTCTTTGAGTAAATCAATCTCAGTTCTGAGGACAGAGGACAGTTTACAGGGGAAGAGATTTACGATTTCCGTTGTCTGACAGACACAAGAAAACACAGAACTTGACACGCTAAAGCGTGTCCACTTTGAGGCATTCAAAAATGTCAGTTTCCGTTGCAACAACCATCACCGCTCGGATCCAGTGATGTCCACATCCTGTCAGATTTGTTGACGGCAGCTCCTGAAACACTTCTCGTCCACATCATTTCTTGTAGAACGTTGCTCCAGTCCCAGAGCGGCCCAGCCCCTGGCCGACTTCCACGGGAAAAGAACCCTGAACAAAATACACAGTCTGAAGTTCTTGCTCACTAAGTCTGTTTTCCCCCAGGTAGTACGCGAAATCCTTCCTTGTCTTGTCCTCTTCACTGTTCCCCTTACTGTCTTGTCCTCTGAATTATTTACTCCTACTTCCTATTCACATCACACACACTGCTCAACATTCACACCGAATTAACAGAACCTATTTACTAATTGCCAAGTCACATTTTTTGTTTTGTTTGTGATCAAGATGCCATAACTTTGGTTATGGTAATGGTCACCTGGTGCACGGAAGCATTCAGGGCATAATGATATCAGATCAACAGCAAGAGAACTTCTTGCTAACAAAGTCAATCAAGAACTCACAGGAGAAAAAGCGTCTCACCCAAAAGAACTTGACGTCAAGGTGACATCACGTATTACAAATTTTAAATGTAATTAATAATGCACCACCAAAAAAAAGAAAAAAGAAAAAGTAGACAAACGAATCACAAGACAAAGAGGTCGAAGCACGTCGTGTTTTGTCTTGTGATTCATTTGCCTACGGTTTTTTTTTTTTTTTTTTTTTCGATGCGCAATTAATTACATTCAAAATTTGTTTAGATTTCCGCCTGCAGTCGCCTCACTTTGCAACTAGTCACGTATTCTAGCAGTGCCACACAGGCACTGCAAATGCCTTGAGCTAAAATTCAAAGATCCACAGGTATCTGAAATACAACTAAAAATTAAACAGGCTTCTCACTTCATAACATGATCATAATGATGTTGATGATAATGACGATGATGATGATAATAATAATTATTATTATAGCAGTAATAATGATGATGATGATGTTAATAAGAATTAATGATAACATTAACAATAATGATAGTAGTAGTAGTAGTAGAAATAATAATAATGATAATAATAACAATAATGATACGACGACAAAGAAGAAGAACAACAAAAGAACAACAACAATAACAACAACAACATGGATTTAATGTCACTGTGACATTTTGGTCAGGCACGTCAGCACGGTCATACTCTGGTGATTGGGGTCAACTTGCCGTCACCAACATCATAAAATGAAATACAAACCAGCGCAAAATAACAGTTTGAATAAAAGCTAGTTTCAAAGTGGGGGTAACTGCAGGCGGAACTGGAAACAAAATTAAAAACAAACTTTGCTGCCACATGAAAGAATAAACAAATCACAAAACGAAGACCATGCAATTTGACTTTTTTTGTGTTGACTGAAGAACATTGTCGCTTGACCGTCTGTTCATCCATTGTTTTCGTCGTCTTGAATGGTATTTGTCTTGCCAGAAGTTACCAAAATGGTTAGTGTTTATTTTGTAATTTTTCTTTTGTTTGGCAGGCAAGTTATTCTGTTTTTAACCTGTTTCAATCTCCACCTGCAGTCGTTCTACTTTGACACCAACTTTCATTTAAACGGTTGGGAGGGCTATGGGGGAAGGTGGTACAGGTTTTATCATTTGTTTATTCTTTCATTTGCAGGCAAAGTATTTCTGTTTTCAATCTTATTCCTATTTCTGCCTCCAGTTACACCACTTAAAAACTAGTTTTTATTCAAACTGACCACTATGTTTCATTGTTTCGTGGCTGGCTTTGCGTTATCATTCTTAGGTGTTTGCGTGTCATCGTAGTTTGAATCTCTGTTCATCCTTCATTTTCATGTTACTGTTTTGCATTTGGCTGTGTGTTGTCGATCCTAGGTGTGTGCGTACAATCATAATTTGACAGCGTGTTCGTGCTTTGTTTTCATTGTTTTGAATGTTATTTCTCTTGCCAGAAGAAGACCAAACAGGCTGAAAGGCATAGTGTTTGTTTCGTAGTTTGCTTATTCATTCGTTCAGCGGCAAGGTCATTCTAATTTTACAGTGTCTGCCTGCAGTCATCAACTTTCATTGAAACTGTTACTTTTCATTGTTTTGTATTTTCCTTTGTGTTGTCATTCCTGTGTGTGTGTGTGTGTGTGTGTGTGTGTGTGTGTGTGTGTGTGTGTGTGTGTGTGCGTGCGTGCGTGCGTGCGTGTGTGCGTGTGTGTGTGTGTGTGTGTGTGTGTGTGTGTGTGTGTGTGTGTGTGTGTGTAGTTTGACTCTCTGTTCATTCTTTCTTTACATTGTTTTGAACGTTACTTATCTAGTCTGAAGAAGACCAAGAAAGTCAAAACGTATAGTGTTTGTTTTGTACTTTATTTTTTGTTTGACGGCGCAGTCAATCTGTTTTTAATTTTGTTTCAGTTTCCGCCTGCAGTCACCACACTTTGAAACCAGCTTTTGTTAAAGCTGACAGTATTGCCTTTTATCGTTTTGTATTTCACTTCGTTTCATTGTTCTTAGGTGTGCACATGTGATCGCAGATTGACTGTCTGTTCCTCATTCGTTTTCATTGTGTTGAATATAATTATGTTGTCTTGCCTGAAGAAGAGCAAAAAGGTCGAAACGCGTAGTGTTTGTTTCGTAGTTCGTTTATCATTTCACTTGGCGGCAAGTCAACTCTGTTTATAATTTTCTTTCAATTTGCACCTTCAACCACCCTACTCTGAAACTAACTTTTTGTTAAAACTTCCCTTGTTTTGGCTTCGTATTACTGTTCTTAAGAGTGTACGGGTGATCACAGTTTGAATGCCTGTTTGTTCTTTGTTTTCATTGTCTTGAATGTTATTTGTCATTACGTTGGGAATCAAGTTTCTGAGCTTGGGAAAATTACTAGTGGAGTCCCCCAAGGTAGTGTCCTAGGACATACTCTGTTTATTTACTACATAAATGATATGCCGGATGTTGTTAGGAGGCTTGTCAAAATCGGCTTGTCAAAATCTTTGATGACAATACAAAAGTTTACACCCCCATCGAGTCAGTTGATAATTCTACTGAATTACAGAAGAGTATTGATGAACTTGTTACATGGACAAATGCCTGGCAGATTAAATTTAACAATACGAAGTGTAAAGTTCTTCATTCAGGTAAAAATAACCCTAGGTATGATTATTATTTGGAAAGGTGTATTGCTTTAAGAGACTCATGCTGAATCCTGTACCCTGCTGAGGTTGTGACTTAGGTATATCAGAGTTTGTCAGTAAGGCAACAAAGTGTAAACTTCTGCAGATTGATATTGAGCGAAGCCTTCTTGGAACAGGCATGTGTCTCACAGCAACTCCTTGTCCAAGATCATTCTGCCAAATGCAGTGGAAGGTGAACACCCCAGAGGCAGACCAAAGAAGCCCTGGGTGTGCAGCATAGAGAGCTGGAGTCTGGCCTGATGTCTATCACTGTATGACTGAGGACAGAGGGCTGTGGAGATCTCTGACTCAGGGTCATTCAATGCCTGAAAATCCCTGGATTTTTGTTCCCCCCCCCCCCCCCCCCCCCTCTTTTCAGTGGCTGAAACTCCTTGGAATTTGGACTGTAGAGCTTATGAATACCCCAGAGTGCTTGATAGTGCTTGAAAATGAAGATTTTTGCAAGCAATTTATATTTTCGTGAGAAAATCATGAAATTATACAGTGAATTGCATTAGTCTTGCTGGCCTTCGCTTTCAGGGAAGAGAAGCCGTTCTGTTCTTGAGAGAGCAAATTAGTGATGGTAACACAAATAAGGCCTGTACACTAAGACTTTGCTCCGAGTTAACAATATGTAAAAAAAAAAAAAAAAAAAAAAAATGTTTGTATCTGCCATAAACGTCCACTTTTTTCCTGCTACTGTCTGCTTTCCACTGACATGTCTGAATGAAGTGACCAAAGTATGCATGGAAGCTTTTATTTTCTGTATTACTGTCCTTGAATTTTGTATCAAAAGTTTTT
Organism: Conus canariensis; assembly: GCA_033310375.1. NCBI lineage: Eukaryota > Metazoa > Mollusca > Gastropoda > Neogastropoda > Conidae > Conus > Conus canariensis. The sequence continues at coordinate 27,828,111 of CM065725.1, read as the reverse complement.
GAAAAGTCCTTTAAAAAAATCCTCGAATTTTTCTTGTTTGGGACTCTTTATGAACCTTGCGCTATTGAAGCATCAGTCATGCCAGTCCTACAACCTACTCTCCCTGGATGCTGATAAAAAATCATTCTGAATCTGTCCATTCTGTGTTGTTGCCTCAGATTGGGTGTTTTGTGGCCTCGACATTTACAACAGCACAATTCACCTGGTCCAGTCTGACTTTGGCTGATGACCTGCTGAGACTCCTCACAATTGAACTGGAGTCGCAAAATCGCCAATGCGGTTGAAACCATCTTCAACGCCCAGCTGTTGCAGTTCCAGACTGCACTGAAGTCGGACAAGTTCCAGTCAGAGGTGAGAGTTCCTAAAATGTTGCAAGAAGGCGGTGTAACAGGGAACAGGGAATGTTTGCTTTACTGCAAGGTTAACGGAGTCGTTTGTTTTTTTTCCAGCTAGTAGCACTCTTTTAATAGGCCTGTAACTCAATAATTTGTTTATTCTGCCGTTCTCATGCTAGTTTGAACAGATGAAAAACAAAACAGTCATAATTTGAACATGTAACAGGTTTTCTCATCTTCAAAGGGTTTATCAAGTTAATTGCATGAAATGGCGTAAAGTCTGAAATCATGGCTCAGTCTTACAGTGGATTTCTTTGTTTGTTTGTTTGTTTTTTGGGTTTGCGCTGTGGTGTTTAAAAAGTTGAAATAAACCTGAAATTGTAGAATTCTTGCTACCTAAAGTAAAGCACTTTTCACGAGAGGAACATTGACATAGATTGTTAGAAAGACATTGCACAGCATAGCACACACACTAACATGTGTCAGGGATCAGAAAATAATGATGCGACACAACACACAAAAGCACACCTGCACATGCACACATTTATTGAAACATGTCGCTTGCCAAATCATAATCTAATATAGCGCAAACACACCCTGAAAGTATTACTAGCCAAACGATAATGCTATAAGACAACATAGACACACAGACACACAGACACACACACACACACACACACACACACACACACACTATACTTTGGCAGAAAAAGTACAATTTTCTAATTTTCATTTGATAGAAAGAGAAACTGGTGTTTTGGTTTACACGATGAAATGGGAAGTATTCGTGAAATGTTAAGTAAGTACGATTGTTTGTTTTTTGTTTTTCAAACAGATAAGTTCCTTGATCTGTAGATGGAAATTGGATTGTTTTAAAACAAAGTATGTCAAAAATATACATTGTATATGTGGTCATAGCATATCAACTGATCACATTCTTTCGTGTAACTTAATGAAAAAATTCATTCCAAATACGTCTGTACAGCCAAGTCAAAATGTTTTCCTGTCACTGTCAGCAAGTGAAACGTATCTTTTCTTTTTGAACTTAGCTAAAAGTCTAATTGGCAACTATTTGTAATATATAACAGTCAGTGGTGAGATGAGACAGAAGAGTTACATGTTTCGGGTTTTTTTGTGGGTTTTTTGTTTGTTTGTTTTTTGTTTTTCAATCTTTGATTAAGTGGATTTTCTACTTTTGTGTTATAGCTGTAGATAAGTTAATTCTTTTACCTCATTGTGTTAACCTTATTTTACCCCGACCTCCCCCCCCCCCCCCCCCCCCCCCCCCCTTTTTTTTTTTTTTTTCGTCTAATATCACGTAATGTGGAAAGACGTAAAACAAAACAACAACAACAACAACAACAACAACAACAACAACAACAACACACACACACACACACACACGCACACACTCTCTCTCTCTCTCTCTCTGAAACATGTCAGGAGCCAACTAATAAAGAATTTTTTTTTTACCTTTTCCGTGTTTCCCAGGTCGCCCATGACTCGGAGACACAAAATGAAATCATCATGCCTCCTGAACTATATTAGATTTTTCAATGAAATTTTGGGTATTTGTCACACAAAAAAAAAAAAAAGAAAAAAAAAAAGAAAAAGCTATCCGTCAGCAGAATTGTGTGTGTGTGTGTGTGTGTGTGTGTGTGTGTGTGTGTGTGTGTGTGTGTGTGTGTGTGTGTGTGGTGTGTATCAAAGCGGTAAGAAATGATATGTTGCATCATTTCAACTGCACACTTGCGGTGATGCAGGTCATGGAAGACCCATACATGGGTGCTACTGTGCCGGTTATGTGCCGGAATGCTGGTTTTTGATAATGACTGGTGCCGGCGATGCCGGTTTTTTAAAATCTGAAGAGCAAGGAGTTTTCGAAGAATGGTTTAAATCAGACGGCAGTTCCCCTATTCGTTTTCTCTCTTGCATGCTGGAGGTACGAAGTGCTCCACTTTTTTCAGGTCGACTCGACACCACAGACATACGCACATGTATGAAAATCGATGCTCGACACGTTAGCATGACAGCGGAACAATTATGACGAGCTGCTTTTGACAAAAGGCGATGTCTCAAGGCTAGAGGAGGTGGACAAAGGCGTGCGAAATCAGTGAGGACGGGAATGGGTGATGGAAAAGCATACAAACAGCGAAACATGTGGCCTGTGGCTACGGAAGATGGACATGCCAGGGGCGGCTTTCTGTTCCGTTTGTTTGAAGACTTCAGACTTCAGAAGATTTCAAAAAGTGACAGCAAATTTTACAGTGACTTCATTCCTCTTGTGTGGTGATTTCAGACTGAATGCCAAGACTGCATCTGTAGAGTAGCTGTATTGTGGTTTCTTGCATCATGTATATCTGCAGCCATCTGCCAAAAATACATTCACGTAGTAGCTCTAGTTTTCAGTGAGTTCAAAGTCAGGAATATAACTCATAGTGACTTAAAAGGACAATCTTGAGTCCCTCTTCACTTCAGAATACAATCCACAGTGTATGGAAGATTAAAAGGAATGAAGGTATGTGTGGATAAAATTTGAAACCAAAGATTAGAAAAAAGTGACCTTTGATTTTCTTCAGGAAATTGCACATTAGTTGTGTTTTATGTATTAACTTATGAACGTTTAGCTTTAATTTCAGGCCTATTTTTCCACTTTACTTTCAACAAGAGTCTTTCCTTTGTCTTCTAAAATGCGTTTTTCTTTCCGCTTCAGGCGGGTGTTGCCCCCTTCACCCCACATTTGGGTCGCTGCCCTTGTACCCCACCGGAGCCTGGGCGGCCCCTGGACTCCTACCTTTCAGGTTTTTACAAATCTACTGGTAGCACCCATGCACATACTATAGAGAGTGGTAACTGGACATGGCTGCACATTGAGTATGGAACATGGGCAACCTGTGTCATTGGCAAGGTATGAAGTATGTGGAGTCTTTGATGAGTATGGGTCTTGGGCTGGCGTCATCTAAAGGGAGATAAACCACACACAGAACAGCAGAGCCTATGTCAACTGTATGGATTGTGGGCGACTTGCATCATCGTCAGCGTGTAGTCAAAAGAGACATGCAGTAAAGGTTATATCACTGTACAGACACACACAACACACACACACACACACACACACACACACACACACACACACACACACACACATGCATGCACACAGACACGCACACACATACACACTCACACACTTTGTCTCTCAGAAATTTGTCACTAGCCAACTAATGGCGCCATCTGGGCTTCTAAATGTAAATTGAAGATAGCCGCCTGGTATCTCTTACCAAGCCACAAAAATTGTCACTTACTGTTATCGTGTGCCATCGTGTACCGGTGGAAATGGAGGACACGTATAAAACATCGTATGCATCCTATGTGAGAAACTGGAGGAATAAATGAGATAAATGAAAATGAGTGACTGATATTTGAATGGTACGGGAAACGACTGAATGAGCGCCAGTAGGCTGCTCTTCGGCCGGCTCTACCTGGGTAGGCAGCCCGTTGAGTGAGTGAGTGAGGTAGTATGTTTATTGTAAAGCGCTTAGAGCTTGGTCTGTGACCGAGGATAGGCGCTATATAAATATCCAATATATATAATATAATATATAAATGCTACATTTGACTAGTATTTTTTAGGATTATTGTCTTGTTCTGGATGTCTATCATTAATCTCTGCTTCTTCTGTCCAAGGTTTTGAGAAGAAACAAAAGTGATTACGTTAGGTGACATTTTATGGCCATTTTGTATTTTGTCATTTTGTTTCTTTACTGGCCAACTGGCAAACAAGTTGTCTAAGAACATGTTCCAAGACCATGGAATGTTATGATCATTTCTAACAGTCAGAAACTTTGCTGTTGTTTTATATTCTTTATGTGTTCTAAAATCATCCCTTATCAGAAAAAAAGGTCTTCTGCGAAGTCTCAGATATCATTCTTGGTAGCCATCAACTTCATCTCAGATGTTGACAGCCAGCTCATAGAAGGAGTGAAATAGAGAGGAAAATTGTTTTGAATTTTAAAAAGAAAGAAAGAAAGAAAGAAAGAAAGAAATGAATGAATGAATGAATGAATGACCGATGCTTTCTTTTCAGATCTCATTCATAAGAAGGGGGTGTGGATGGGATAGGGATTACGACAATGTAAAAAAACAAATTAAAGCGATGCTTTACAAACTATACCGTCGGAGGAACGGACCCAAATAGGGTAAGCTGATTACCATATGAAATACAATTGATATGATTGTTACTGTCAACTTAACTGGCTACAAATTTTCAAATGATCATAGCAGTCCAATAATAGGAAATATGATTTAGAACAGGTCATCAACAGTGTTGCTCAAGTTCACAGAATATTAAAAATGGATATGCTGTAACATGAACGAAAACATGTCCCTAGGCACTGTGTTTCTTTGCAGGTCCTCAGCAAGGGAGGCACGTTGTGAGTTGGCACCAAAGCCAAGTGTTGGCCATGTTGTCTTGGGAATGTTCTTCAAGCTGCTAGTCTTGGCTGATAACTGCGGAGAGGCATTCCAAGACACATGAGGATCACCTCTCCAGAACAGGGGACTCCCTGATGTATATCAGCTACATTGTAATTGCTCAAAATCAGCATGAGTGACAAGTCATCAGGAGTCACTTTCAACAGGAAGCAAATGAAATAAAATTATTTTGAATATTATTTGAAGAGGGTTGTTATGTCACTTCAGATAAATAGTCTCAGGTCATTTTTCCTTTCATCTTGACAATATGTGTAGTGTGTGTGTGTGTGTGTGTGTGTGTGTGTGTGTGTGTGTGTGTGTGTGTGTGTGTGTGTGTGTGTTTTCAGAGAAGTACAATCCTGAAGAATGTGCTGTTTGTGGGAGAGAAGTTGATTGGACGAATCTTCACCATAATATTATATCAGCAGAACAACATTACACTGCCACAACAACTATAGACGGTGCAGATGAACTTTCGACAGATCAAGTGATGGACGATTAGCTGACTCGGGCAAAATTGTTAAAAAACTGAAAGTTAGCACGTCAAGGTTTTACACAAAATGTGATCAGTGGGTAGAAAATTGGCTGATTTTGTGTTCATCTTGATTGGAAACATGGTTTAAAGTCAGTGGGTTTACATACACAAATCTAACATTCACCAGTTCAGGTTACCTTTTGATCAGTTCATTGTCTGTGGCATCGGAAGACAACATGGGAAGGTCTTGCTTTCTGATCGGTCAGGTGGAGATGATTGTTTCGGCATTCTTCATTACAGAGAATGGCTTCAGAAAAAGCTGTTTCTGCTTTGACCTCTATGGGATTAAAGTAATTGCACTAACTCAGCTGTGTTTTTTCTTCTCCATATCAGTTGGTGCTGACACGTTTTTTTTTTTTTTTTTCACACAAACTGTCACTCATCGAGCACTACTGCTGCCTTGAGTGAAACTGTTGTCACCAGAATGAAGGCACAAAACAAAACATGTATAAGGGAAGTTCGTAGCATATGTCATACACACATATATACACAATTAAAGCCATGCACATATCTATTGTGTTTAGGATACTGAACACTATCAGATGCAAAAAAAAGAGAAAAAAAAAAAAGAAAGAAAGAAAGAAAAAAAGAAACGTGAACATCTCTTCATAAATTTCAGCACGCATAATGAAATAAAATCAGCCCCATAAAACTTGACAGAACACAGGCTGTGTACCTAGCCTTTGAGGTGCTGTGCATATAATAGACAGACAGAAAAGAATGAATGATGACTGTCGTTAAGTTATACCGAGTCTTTTACCTTCCAGCTGCAGTGAGTGTCATAGGCTTGATTTTAGAAAAAAAAAGAAAAGGCGAGAACTCCCCCCCCCCCTCCCCCTCACCACCACCCATGTCTAACTTAGCTGCCTTTTTGCTCTTTAGCGATTAAGATTATGATGGATTTGGAGGAGGGAGGGGGTGAAATTTAGAAGGAGAAACAAAAACTCCGCATCTTCAACTCCAATGTGAAGTCATTTCTGCTCTACGGATGCGAGACATGGCGGACATCACAGACGATGCAACAAAAGATTCAGACATTCTTCAACACCTGTCTGAGGCGCATCTACAAAATCCGATGGCAGGACAAGGTCCGAAAATGAAGATCTGTGAGAGCGTGCGGGACAGGAACCAGTGGCCAAGCAGATACTGCGAAGGAAATGGGGCTGGATCGGACACACCCTCAGGAAGCCAGCGTCCAGCACCACACGCCAAGCCCTGACATGGAACCCGCAGGGAAAGAGGAAGAGAGGCCGACCTCGCAACAGCTGGAGGCGAGATACTGAGGCAGAACTGAAGCAGCTAGGGACCAACTGGACTGGAATAACCAGAACAGCCCAGAACAGAGTGCGATGGCGAAGGGTCGTCGATGGCCTATGCTCCACCGGGAGCGATGGGCATAATGAATGAAATGAAGGAGAAACAAATCAGTGGAGCCTAGAGTGGGACTCAGGGCTCTGGTGCTGAAAATGTAGAATGTAACAACTTTCCAGTTTACAGTGCGTTCAGCCGGCTGTGGAGAGTAGCGGGGGTGGGTGGGGAGAGGGTGTGAGAGGAAGGGAGGGGGAACAGTCAGTCCCCTTTGCACTATGGAAAGGGAAAGGTAGTTGGTGGGACTGGCCGATGCCCCCACGTGTTTTGTAATGTTCATAGGGTCAGGTCCACACACTTTTGTTAAAGGTTTAGCATTACCCACTTTTTCACATCAATGGCATTATGTAGGTCCATATTTCACCCTTTCTTTTTTACTGAAGGCTTCAAATGCCATCAGCTGGATGCATAATAAACCTACCACTACTACTTCTACTAACGGAGCATTTATAAAGCGCCTTGCCAAAGGTTCTGGGTGCTGACAATCCACGCTCGTGTATGCAACGGGCTGCCTACCTGGGTAGTGACGACTGAAGAGCTATCTGCGGGCGTTTCATTTAGTCGTTTCCTGTGTCATCCAGTCAATATCGTTCACTCAGTTTCCTCACTTCCTTCATTCTTTCATTTTCTCAAGAAGGGTGCATGCTATGAGGAACGTGTCATCCATACAAACGCCAAACTAGCCTTGTCTTCCGAAAGTTGGTGACGGGATTTTACGTGTGTGCAAGATGTTATGCGTGCGTCCACACACGGAATCTCGTGCTTGAGTATCCAGATGCATATTCCAGTGAGTTTATATGTGTCTAATTATAGTTTGTTTTTGGTGCAGGACTGAAAAATGATTATTTGTATGTTTGTCCAGACAATTGGTATTGTTAAATTGTGCTTATGTTCATGTGTATATTTAACCCGAAGAGTGCCTATAAGCCGTCAGCTGACGCCAAAGTAAAAATGCTTTCCCAGTGCCTATGGGCCGTCCACTGACGTCATGCATTTTTCTTGAATTTTCATTCGTTACTATTTCTATTAACGGACTTAAATAGAGTATGCGTAGTAAGCTTTATATGTCTGTAGTATTAAAATGATATGCAAATGACCACACGTGAGGGGAAAGCCCATTTATTCTCATCACTGACTGGATGACCAGCCAGCACTTCGTCTCCTTGCAAAGATGGCGGCGCAACCTTCGACAAGGGTAGCGACCAAATCAACGTATTTACACAGCTGAGCAGGCTCTGCTAATCATTTTTGACAAAGACAATAATCTTTTATTCAACAACTTACTCGAGCATGAAGGTGAGATGATGATTGTGATGGAATTGCTGACCGTATTCGTCAGTTACTGAGTCGGGCTGTGTGACCTCAGTGTGTGTTCAGCTGACTGGTTTGCCAGCGTCGAACGAGCTCGCCTTGTGTGTACTCTGCACTGCGTGCCAGTGTCCAGTGATGTGATAGTCAGCGCGAGAGGGGAGCGTGGCCTGCTCGCGGCGTGACATGGGGCAGAAGAGAAGAGGAGGAGTGAAAGAGAGGGTTGAAGTCCAGCAAGGGGGCGTGGTGGGGGGGGAAGGGGGCGTGGTCGTGGACTGACCTGTCTGCATAGAGTGCGAGCGTCTTGACAGACTTCTAAACTGTTTTACTTTCATTTACGTGTGTAGTGTGACAATACAAACTTTATTTTCAACTTTTTTGCTTTGTGTTCTTTTTTGGATGTGAAGCTGTAGTGGTAAATACATATGTTTTTGATCGTGCAAAAAAACTATCCTAAATGCCTAAATATTTTTTTTATTATCAAAATTAAAACAAAAGAAGCCCAGATTCAAAATCTTCATTCAATTTCCTTAAAAAATCATATATATTTCATTGTTATATCTTTTGTAGTTTCTGAGCTAGAATTTTTTGTTAATTATTACCCCCAAATCATTAGATTTCCCTGGCACTGGGAAAGCCTTTGTTTGTAACATTTTCAAGCAGCGAACGGGTAATAAGTATTTTTTTCAACTTGTGTATTCACGAGCACAAGCATTTATTAATGCATTTGTGTACCTTTGCATGCATACAGGTTCTGATTGTGCATTTTATAGTCATTCTGTTAATTTGTAATGACTGATTTATCTATTTCATCTAACATTGAGATTTAATTACAAAGTTGCACATCCGGTTATCAGACCTGTTTACTCTAAAACTGCTGTTAGAGTACTTTTCAACAACAACAAAAAAGTGTTTTCTGCGAAGATTGTGTTCAATCCTAATTTTTGTACGAGTGGGGGAGGGGATCGGTGGGAGCAAGGATTCCATCTTCCAAACTTTCGGATGGGGGAGGGAGGGGTGCGTCCATTTTCCAAATTTTTGTAAAAGTGGGGGAGGGCAAGGATGTTTGTGTGCATCAGCTATCACACAGCGGAGGGTAGAGAAACATCCGATCTTGTAGCATCTACAGTTAAAAAAAAGAAAGAAAAGAAAGGGTCTTCCAACACAAATCACTTTCAAACCTGATTCATCAGCATACTTTGGCACAATGAATCAAGCTCTCTAATCATTTATCTCAATATTTCAGGGCTGTAGATGCTGCTTTTGTTACTGGTATGTTGTTGAGGCAGCTGACACAGCCAGATGCGATTTTGTTCGCACAAATCAGCAAGAATTGTTGTTCTTTGATCAAAGCACACCAGAACACCACCAGGGTTTAATCCACATGTGAAATGCCCATTGAAAAACTGCATCTCTAGAGGTTTTTTTTGATAAATTTATTTTTAGTTTGTCGTACTCAACACAATGTTTTTAAACGTATTAAAAAATACAGCGAAATCATGTTGGTTACACAGGTCTGAGTAATTTTGAATAGGCTTAAAATCAGAAGTGTAAGATTCAGTATCTCTCAACATATAAGTCAGCATGGATTTGTTTTTGTAGGTTTATAAAGTTTGTATTTACTTTTTTTTCTATTTTGCTATGCAGATTTGGCCATTTTTAAGGCCGTTTCTCAGGTCTGTTGGTTATATTTTTTTTTCATACTCTGGTAAGCATACCAGGAAAACGAAATAGCATCCGATGATGTGATCATTTTTTTCTTTCTCCTTTTCTTTTGAAATTGATCTTATATTGAAATCAATAGAGCTTGAATGATATGGCTTGCATGCCTGTCTTTATTTGTTTTGAATACCACTCAGACAATTAATAATGTATAATGTTTACCTTTGTAAAGAGCAAATTCCTGTTTATAGATCATTTTGTTGATATTATTAAAGTTTATATTGAAAATCCTGGTGTAAGTAGCATTTGTATGAACGGATGTACAAAGTAGACACTGAATTTTATTTTATTTATTCTATTGTGAGAACATGAAAGAAAACAAAAACACTACCAATGAAAGTACATAGAAATCACATTTGAAGTTCTGCTTGTCCAGAATTCTTAAAATGCTAATCAAATTCAAAATACGAACTGCATCACTTTGAGTTCAGAGGTTCATTCAAATGCATTTATAGACCCCTGTAATCTTTTTAATTTACTGTGTTCTCAAGTGGATGTTGACACAATTGCAGCAGACGGTTGTCTTATTATGCTGACCGAAACAACTTGATACATCATCTAATGTCATAATTACACTGGAGTGTTATATTAAGCATAACAATAGACAGGATGAAAAACTGACCCCAACCATTCATCATGATGGCACAGGGTTAAAATTCAAACCATCAAAATGAAAAATGCCCAGACTACATACCCACCATTATGATGTAGAGAAAAAATCAAAACTGACCCAAGTATCCATGATTATGCTGCTGTGCAGAGTGGTGAAACCCATACACAGCTATAGTGCAGAAATAACACCCTGAAAACAGACCCAAAACTGTCCGTCAGGATGATGGACTTACTGTTGTTGACACTTGCGTAACTGTTACAAAGGATTGTACCCATCCCAAGACCCAAAAGTCGTAGTGGTACCACATTGACAACCATTGTCACAATGCTCGGCGAGCGCTGCGGCACCGTCAGTGGGGGCAACGGCAAAGGAATGCTGTGTGATACGTCTCCTCTCCATGTAGGAGGACATGCAGGGTATTTTCAAGTCTCCATACTTCTCTGCAGACTGACGTGGACAACAGGACCTTTTAACGTGCGTTTGATCTCATCCACGTGTCCACGAGCGTTGCCATCTCTCCAAACAGTGAATGCTGGGTATTTTCATGTATTCACGCCCACTGAGCGCTGATTACTTTAATGTGTGTATCTGATTTTCTTTGTGTTTATAAACCCGAAGGGTGTTAAACTACTTGCTGGAAGTCAGAGAAACCCTGCAACAAACTTCATTCATGCTCTAATAGCGCTAAACCCCAAATCCTTAGACTAAAATGACGTTTTAACCACTCAGCTACCATCACATCAAATTTATGATTTGGTGCAAATTCGTCGAATGTCCACGAATGAAATCAAGGCCAAATGAATCACTTCACGAGGGGAATCTCAATTGCCTGGTTAGTACTTATTCTATCTTCGGTTCTATCTGAGTTGTACGCTTAGCACTCTGGCACATTGAATTAAGTCCTTTCATTCTCCTCCATCCCCAGCCGCCATCACCCTCCTTTACCCTCACCTTCCCACATCCCCCACTGCCAGAAATCTGACGTGGTTTTGTCACCCCCCCCCCCCCCCCCCCAATTCCACCCACTAAGAACAAAATAGTGTAATAATGATCATGAATCAGCTGAGACATCCTTTTTCCCAACTACAGTGTTTCATGGGGGACGGAGAACTGACAGTCCATAGATACGGGCTAGCGTTTCTGCCGCTGCAGCCAAGCAGCTTCCGTTTCCGCCGCTGCAGCCAAGCAGCTTCCGTTTCCGCCGCTGCAGCCAAGCAGCTTCCGTTTCCGCCGCTGCAGCCGATTAGGGGCAAGCCCTGGGGTCAATGGTGAAGACGGAGCAGCGCTCTTTGGCCATATCTCTCTGTGTGCTGATGATGGAAAACCACCGAGCTGAAAACATGGATGTATGTGTGTAAATAGCATCAACATCTCAACATATAAAAAGGCGTTGGGGCTAATACGGTTTAAGGGGACATAGAGGAGTGGGGGGGGGGGGGGGGGGGGGGGGGGGGGTATACCTGGAGTCCCTACACCCCCTTCCATCTTCATTTTCAAAGGTATTCCAAAACAGGGACAGAGTGGCACATGCTTATTTAGTGGTTAAACATGCCGGGCGAGGCCTCGGTTGCACATCAGTTACAATACTTCTGGTCTCTCTTCTCTGTGGGCATGCATGTATGTTATGTGTGTGGTGTGTTGTGTTGTGTGTGTGTTGTGTGTGTGTGCTGTGTGTGTGTGTGTGTGTGTGTGTGTGTGTGTCGTGTGCGTGTGTGTGTGTGTGTGTGTGTGTGTGTGTGTGTGTGTACTCGTGAGCGTACTCAGTTTGTAATGCATGTGTGTGTTGCGTGTGTGTGTGTGTGTGTGTGTGTGTGTGTGTGTGTGTGTGTGTGTGTGTGTGTGTGTGCGTGCGTGCATGCGCACATATTACTTGCTATGAATATTTGCGTGTGCTGTGTTGTATGTGCGCGCGCGCGCGCGCGCGCGCGCGCGCGCGGCGCGTGTGTGTGTGTGCGTGTGCGTGTGTGTGTGTGTGTGTGCATGCGTGCGCACGCGCACTTGTGCGTGTGCGTATATGTGTGTGCGCGCGCCTGCATAAATGAATACGTGTTCGAGTCTTTATATGGATATGTGCTCATTATTTGCATGTGTGTGTACATGAGAGAGAGAGAGAGAAAGAGGGAGAGAGAATGCATGTGTGCAACATTTCTGTGTTGCTAAGTATTTGAATTCATGCATTCACAAAGAAGTGGGGAAAAAAGAGAAATAATGCAGTCTGCTGATTTTGACAAATCCACCGACCACGAACCAGCAAACCATATCACCCCTGCAGACCCATCTAAACACAGGAGCTGGAAAGCTACACATCTAAGCCCAAACTGGCCGAAAACGGCAAAACCAAGCCCCCCAACTCACGGTCTCTCCTGATCTGAGCCAGATGGGCGGGATCCTTGAAGAGATGGACTGTGACCAGCGTGTCTCGGGGCACGTAGTACCTCCTCAGCAGTTCTGCCCCCACGGACTGCACCACGAAGGGCTGGGCATCATAGTCCAGCAGCAGCTGGGCAAAGCGCCGGGCGAAGAACTCCTTGTAGTCGTCGTAGCGCGTGCCAGTCTTCAGCTGTGCTTCCGAAATCATGAAGGTGTTGTAAGCTGGAACACGTAATTACGGATGGAGCACATGTCACTGGTATTGCTCACTGGTATTGCTCACTGGCAGTTTGGAAGGTGGTTGTTATTTGACTTTCTATATTTTTGTTGTTTGAATTTCAATTTATGTGGTATAGAACCCCTCTTGACCACAAAGAAATCAGTATACGCTCTACTGACACAAAGATAATAAAAAAAGATCTCTTTGGAAGGTTGTTGTTCACCGGTTTTATATATTTTTTGTTGTTTGAACTTAAATCAATATAGTATAGACCCCTGCAGACACAAAGAAATCAGTATACGCTCTACTGACACAAAAATAATAACACTAAACAATTTCTATTTCAACGACCCCACCCCCACCCCCACCCCCATGCTATATTCCCTCGGTGATCTCAGTTTCAATTTCTTCTGCACGAGTCATTGGCATTGCTGGCAAGTTCACGGCATCATGGGATGTGTTGGTCTCCTCCAGAGTGCGATGCTCACTAGTGCCGGCTCTGCAGCCAAGCAGTTCCTGTTGACAGCAGTAGGTGGTGTCCTGCTAATGCTGGATCATGACAGAGACACCGTTGAAAGTCACCATAGTGACTGGCGGCAGTGCAGCTTCTCCTCTGGTGGGCTGCCTTATGACGATATTGATTGCTGCCAGTGGAGTGTGGTGCTGGGACTTCAACTGAGTGAACCTGCATGTGACTCTGTGTGTGTGTGTGTGTGTGTGTGTGTGTGTGTGTGTGTGTGTGTGTGTGTAAGTTGGAATAAGTGACGTTGGAATGACGACACTGAAACGGGGAGGGGGGGGGGGGGGAGGGGGGGTAAGGGTGATGAGAGAGAAATCAACAACGACATTAACAATGACGATGACGAAAACAACAACAACAACAACGAGAACAACAAGCGCCATTGGAATGATGACACTGAGGGGGGCAAGGATGATGTGAGAGAAATTAACAACAACAACGACGACGACAACAACAACAATGAGAACAAGTAAGCTGGAATGACGACACTGAGGGGCAAGGATGATGAGAGAGAAATCTACGACAACAACAACAACGACGACAACAGCAACAACAGCAGCACACAACAACAACAACAACAACAACAACAACAACTACAACAACCACAACAAAACACCACAATGCGCACCGTGTTCGTTGGGCGGAGTGTAGAACCTGACCACGGTCCAAGCCTCACACACGCCGGCAGGGGCGGGGAAGTCGGGCTGCTTGATGCGGAGATCGGACACGAAGAAGGTGCGGGCGTTTTCGATGGACTTGAACCAAAACACCACCACCGCCTCCTGCGGCCACTCTGTGGGACTCATGTCCCAGATCTACACACAGCAACTAGAATCATCTAGGGGTTACTTCCCTTCAGGCATTTATGGATTACTTCCCTACAGGCATCTGTGGGTTACTTCCCTTCAGGCATCTGTAGGTTACTTCCCTTCAGGCATCTAGGGGTTACTTCCCTTCAGGCATCTATGGGTTGGGTTACTTCCCTTCAGGCACCTAGGGGTTACTTCCCTTCTGGCATCTGTGGATTACTTCCCTTCTCACAGCCCCATCCCCTCTTTTTCTTTCACTAGGCCAAAACATAAGAGGCAGCCTCCCACCTGTCTCTTGCCAAGAAAGACAATGTAGTTGTTATACGGGCTACATCGTACTCATTCCATTCCACCATAGAACAGACAGTGGGTAAATATACTTATTCTACTGGAAACCCTGAAGTAATGTCTGCACCTATTTTCTTGGTTGCGTCAAGAGAGCGCATGTGTTGTCAATCAGCTTACGTATTCATGTTAAGGTGGAATTAGCATACACCAACTCCCATTTCCATGCCAAAAATAACCAAATAACAGAATTATGCCCATCTTCGCTTCTGTGCAAATGTCAAACCGAGTTATAAAACACACACACACACACACACACACACACACACACACACACACACACACACACACACACCATACACACACACAACACACACACACACACACACACACACACACACACACACACACACACACACACACACACACACACACACACACACAATTTTTAACGCTAAAAGCTAGAGCACTCTACCTTACTCTGCCATACTGTTGTAATATATAAATTACTGTAGTGTATTCTGTGTAACAGCCACATATCCATCTAGCATCATCAGTGAAGAGTTTCCTCCTCCTCCCTCCCTCCCCAGTCTCTGTCCAGTTCATCCGCAGACCCTCCCTCTTCCCCTTAAGTGGTTACGCTACTTTCTTGCATTGTCAATAAAGTGATTCCCCGCAGATCAGGACAGGGTAAGTCGGTGTATGACCATACTCACGGTCTGACCACGCCTACTATCTGACAACACCCACAGTCTGTCTGACCACACCCACAGTCTGACCACACCTACAGTCTGACCACACCCATTGTCTGTCTGACCACACCCATTGTCTGTCTGACCACACCCATAGTTTGATCAAACCCACTGTCTGTCTGACCAAACCCACCGTCTGTCTGACCAAACCCACTGTCTATAGGACCAAACCCACTGTCTGTCTGACCAAACCCACCGTCTGTCTGACCAAACCCACTGTCTATAGGACCAAACCCACTGTCTGTCTGACCAAACCCACCGTCTGTCTGACCAAACCCACTGTCTATAGGACCAAACCCACTGTCTGTCTGACCAAACCTACCGTCTGTCTGACCAAACCCACTGTCTATAGGACCAAACCTACTGTCTGTCTGACCAAACCCACCGTCTGTCTGACCAAACCCACTGTCTATAGGACCAAACCACTGTCGGTCTGACCAAACCCATTGTCTATCTGACCAAACCCACTGTCTGTCTGACCAAACCCACTGTCTGTCTGGCCACATTCACTGTCTGACCTCGCCCTCTGTCAAATCATGCCTAGAGTCTGACCGCATCCAATGTCTGTCTGATCACACCCCATGCATCTATAGCTATATTTAAGAATGCCTTGTCTGACCACACCTATTGCTTTGTCTGATCACATGCATTGTTTTGTATGACCGTATACCCACTGTTTTGTCTGCCACACCCACTGTTTTGTCTGACCACACCCACTGTTTTGTCTGACACACACCCACTGTTTTGTCTGCCACACCCAATGTTTTGTCTGCCACACCATTTTTCCACCCACGTTTTGTCTGACCACCACTTGTTGCCACACCCAATGTTTTGTCTGCACCACGTTTGTCTGACACCGTGTCGCCAACCACCTTTTGTCTGCCACACCCAATGTTTTGTCTGCCACACCCACCGTTTTGTCTGACCACACCCAATGTTTTGTCTGCCACACCCACCGTTTTGTCTGACCACGCCCACTGTTTTGTCTGACCACACCCACTGTTTTGTCTGCCACACCCAATGTTTTGTCTGCCACACCCACCGTTTTGTCTGACCACGCCCACTGTTTTTGTCTGACCACACCAATGTTTTGTCTGCCACACCCATCGTTTTTTTGACCACACCCACCATTTTGTCTGACCACACCCACTGTTTTGTTCTGACCACACCCACTGTTTTGTCTGACCACACCCACTGCTTTATCTGACCGCACCAATGTTTTGTCTGACCACACCCAATGTTTTTTCTGACCACACCCAATGTGTTGTCTGACCACACCCAATGTTTTGTCTGACCACACCCAATGTTTTGTCTGACTACACCAATGTTTTGTCTGACCACATCCAAATTTTTGTCTGACCACACCCAATGTTTTGTCTGACCACACCTATGTTTTGTCTGACCACATCCAATGTTTTGTCTGACCACACCCAATGTTTTGTCTGACCACACCCATGTTTGTCTGTCAGATTCATTTTTGGTCTGATCACACATCATTTTCTATCTAACCCACTTATCCCACTACTTTTTGTCTACACACCTATCTCTCCACCACCTTCTTTGTTCGACCAAACCACTTCTTTGTCTCGACCACCCCCACTTCTTTAGTCTACCACCCTGCCCCACTTCTTTGTCCGACCAACACCACTTCTTTGTCTGACCACAACCATTCTCTTTGTCTCACCACAACACTTCTTTGTCTGACCACAACCACTTCTTTGTCTGACCACATCCCACTTCTTTCTCACCACTCTTTGTCTCACCACACCACTTCTTTGTCTCACCACATCCACTTCTTTGTCACACCACACCACTTCTTTGTCCTGACCACAACCACTTCTTTGTCTGACCACAACCCACTTCTTTGTCTCACCACACCCACTTTCTTTGTCTGACCACATCCACTTCTTTGTCTGACCACACCCACTTCTTTGTCTGACCACATCCACTTCTTTGTCTGACCAACCTACTTCTTTGTCTCACCACATCCACTTCTTTGTCTCACCACACCCACTTCTTTGTCTGACCACAACCACTTCTTTGTCTGACCACACACCACTTCTTTGTCTGACCACATCCACTTCTTTGTCTGACCATACCTTCTTTGTCTGACCACAACCACTTCTTTGTCTGACCACACCCACTTCTTTGTCTGACCACATCCACTTCTTTGTCTGACCATACCTACTTCTTTGTCACACCACACCCACTTCTTTGTCCACCACACCCACTTCTTTGTCTGACCACACCCACTTCTTTGTCTGACCACACCCACTTCTTTGTCACACCACACCCACTTCTTTGTCTCACCACACCCACTTCTTTGTCTGCACCACACCCACTTCTTTGTCACACCACACCCACTTCTTTGTCTCACCACATCCACTTCTTTGTCTCACCACACCCCACTTCTTTGTCTCACCACACCCACTTCTTTTGTCTGACCACATCCACTTCTTTGTCTGACCACACCCTACTTCTTTGTCACACCACTCTTCACCACCCACTTCTTTGTCTCACCACACCCACTTCTTTGTCTACCACCACTCGTCACACATTCTTTGTCTACCACACCTACTTTTTGTCACCCACATCCACTTCTTTGTCTCACCACATCCTACTTCTTTGTCCACCACACCCACTTCTTTGTCTCACCACACCCACTTCTTTGTCACACACATCCACTTCTTTGTCTCACCACACCCACTTCTTTGTCTCACCACACCACTTTTTGTCTCACCACACCACTTCTTTGTCTCACCACACCCACTTCTTTGTCTCACCACACCCACTTTTTTGTCTGACCACACCCACTTCTTTGTCCTCACCACACCCACTCCTCTGAGGGCACCCCTACCTTTTGGGCGATGCCCACGAAGCGTCCCCCCAGCGTCTGGACAGGCCTCTGGGCCAGGACCACTGTCTGCCTGACCACGTTCACTGTGGTGCCATTGCTGGTGGGGAAGCGGATGAACAGGTACACCCCATCCCCTGGGTCCTGCCCGCACAGACTCAACATCCAAAGATGTGCCATTTTTTTTTTCTGAAGATGGGATATGGTGGCTGCCCGTATTGCAGTCATGTGAAAATAACTGATGGGCCGACACATATCCTCTGATACAGTAAAATGCATTCGATGATTCCTGGATTGT
>CM065725.1:27787152-27792152 GCA_033310375.1 Conus canariensis | reverse complement strand
AAGTCTACTTAGCGAATTAAAAAAAAAAAAACCTTAAATACTTTTATCTAGCAGAACACACAGAGTTTGAAACAGGCATTTGAAAGTCACACAAAATGTAATGAAAGCTGACATTGAGGACACACGAATAGTAAAGGACGAACAAAATAAACCTTTCAAACTATTGGAGCGTAGTGGGGCCTACAGGTGTTTCTTGCTTTCCTCAAGGAAAACAGCGGAATTAGAGAAAACAGTGACGACTGCCGCTGTCACAGAAGATTAAAACAGTTTTTCCTCAGAATCACGGCTGTCCTCGCTGGTCTCCCTTGGAAATGCATATTTTCCATGTTTTCCTCCTGTCTCACAAATGTTTTCCCCATTTTCTCAAGGATTATCGACTGCCATCTCTATTTTCCTGTGGAAAACAGGAATAATCTGGGGGGAAACGGCGACAACAGGGAAAAGAGTCATGAGATCTGTTTCCTGACACGCGCATGCGCATTGGTATCATGTCCGACTGCTGGCTGTTATCTGTGGGGATAATTGTTGGTGTTCCCGCGAAAATAGGTGAGATGGGAGGGGGGGGGGGGGGGGGGGGGGGGGGGTGAGGGGGGGAGGGAGGAAGGGGGGCGGCGTCTTACCCTCCAGGAAAACTACAGTGATAACTGTTTTCCGCGGGAAAGAAGAGATAACAGTTGTAGTCCTCTGGGAAAATATGGAAACCAGTCATTATATTAAGAAAAACAGATGTGATCGTAAGGGACCATACTGATTTCCTCAGGATAAAACCTGTTTTTCTCAGAACCCCACTCCCATCCCCCACCCCCCACCCCCAGACATTATCGGTGTATGAAGCTGATATGCTCCTGTAGCAAAGTTGTTGAATTTGTCAGCGAGCAGAAAAGCTTGGGGACGTCTCCTTATTCGTTCTGTGTGCTCTGTCTCGGCATTTTCTGCTGGGCGATTTAGTGTCGTAAGCTACATTCGTTTGTAGTTATGGGCGGGTAATTCTCTCATCATGGGAGCAAGAGTTACCCTACCTGTTCGTTATTTACTGTTTGCTGTTCCATCGATCATTGAAGATTTCCTTTTTAAAGCGGCAGAATAATGTTTATAGAGACATTCCTAAATAGCATATAAAGAAACTCGTTTTAAACAATTAAAAATGTTAAATATTAACAGCACAATTAAGAGGAAAACTCTTTCATAGAAAAAGGCGACTTTTACACGGAGGTAATTACCTACAAAGGAAAGCTATTACATTTTTGAAGTAGTTAACAGTGATGCCTTTACTACGGCCAGCTGCAATTAAGTGATTCTGTGATCACCTATAAAACCAAAACGATATTTTTTTTTTCAAACACAGATGGAAAGCGGCACCGAACAGAGTAGAAACATATTCGATTAGGATGACAACCGACTGCTGGCTTTAGAAGGTAATGGAAACGTAACGGATTAAAAAAAAAAAAAAAAAAAAAAAAAAAAAATATATATATATATATATATATAATATAAATACATAGTTATGGTCTTACCAGGCGGGCTGGTTCCATGCAAAGTCTAAAATATTCGGAACATGTGACATGAATGTAACACAGGTAGTACTCCTTATGCATCTTTTTGACTCAGTAAATTAGGCATAAAAGTTTATTATTATGGATAGTTGAGCCAATCCGTAACATCTGTTTCATGGAGCATATTTGCCAATGCAGTTTCTGCCTAAAGTGACACGCGCTAAGTTTTCATGATCTAATTTAAGGCAAGTCATGTTCCAAGCTTATTAGAGCACAGGGGTACGTGTATGCATTCACAAAGGATTTTTTTTTCATCTCGATCATCACCTTTTTTCTTCCTAATTTGCTCTTTGTCAGGGCCAAAGACTTGGTGGTTTGTCTTCTTCTAGTAATGGCAAACAGAAATGTGTAGGACTGCTGATGTCATTTTGAGTTCGTGTATATTGGTGGGGATACAGCTGAAATCTATCATATAATTCTTTTGTTCTTACCAATTTTTTTTCTTCCAAATTTGCTCCTTTGTCAGAGATGTTTTTACAAGGCTGAAACTGTTTACGTCATTTTACTGATGATGACATATAAAAAAAAGTTGTATTACTGATGACGTGTATAGAATTCATGCATGTTAGCTGCAGAATAGATGAATATTGTTACGTGTGTTTTATGTATATACAGACAGAAATAGCTTTAGACAGCCGCTTCCAACATTTTATGATGCGGATCATCCGTGTTTACTTATATTTCTTTGCCCCAGTGCCCCAGAATTAATTTTACGGGGTACAGAAATTACATCAAATTTGGAAAATCTCTCTCTCTCTCTCTCTCTCTCTCTCTCTCTCTCTCTCTCTCTCTCTCTCTCATGTGGCATGAAGGGCCACAGAATCTGAGACATTTTTTTTTTTAAATGCTGACCAATGAGAATGAGGATGATTAAGATGATGCTACGGATTTCCATTTCGGTCTGAGACTACATGACAGGGCTGTACTCTACGCTTCCTTTCATAATATATCCCGGCGTCAACCAGGCCCGAGAGATACAGGCACCTGCAGTGTTGGTCAGGAAATTTGAGCAACACTCTCAGAAACGCATCCATTAAGTGGATGAAACTCGACTGTGTGGTCCCAGTCTTCCCAACTGAGTCCGCAGCAAACTCAACTCTGGGTAGGAGCCGGTCGGGGCAGAAAAACCCACATGACTTCTGATGGGATTCGAACCTACGACCTCCCAGCCGGGAGTCCGCGACGCTAACCACTTCGCCACGGCGGCTGGTCCTATCCCCCAATTTCATCTCACTTTGCTTAATACCTTCTACGTATTTTCATGCCTCACGAAAAATGAATACATGTTGTGCCTTGCTCTCTCTCTCTCTCTCTCTCTCTCTCTCTCTCTCTCTCTCTCTCTCTCTCTCTCTCTCTCTCCTCTCTCTCTCTATGCGTACGAGCGTACGTATATGTGTGTGCTAAAAAATATGTACGTACTTTGTCATATTCACTTCACTGTCTGTTTTCATACATGCCAATCTTGTACGTTGTAGTACATTTACATATGTTCCCCCAGCCCACCTCACTCATTATTGTTATTCTCATTTTTATTTTATTTTATTTATTATTATTTTTTTGTTTTGTTTTGTTTATTTTTCTTCTTATTTTTTTGTTTTGTTTTCATTTCTCTTCTATTTTCATTTGATGTTCCTCTATGATTACATGATTACATGACCGCTTTGCTTGCTTCTTTGCTTTCTTACATTAATTGATTTCACTGCATGTTGTAGCCCTACTCAGGGCGAGGACTGGATGTAAAAAAGCATGTCAGTGCTTATCTATTATCCTCGTAAATAAAGAATTTTGTCTTGTCTTGTCTTTTCTCTTCTCTCTCTCTCTCTCTCTC
Organism: Conus canariensis; assembly: GCA_033310375.1. Taxonomy (NCBI): domain Eukaryota; kingdom Metazoa; phylum Mollusca; class Gastropoda; order Neogastropoda; family Conidae; genus Conus; species Conus canariensis. The sequence continues at coordinate 27,788,771 of CM065725.1, read as the reverse complement.
TCTCTCTCTCTCTCTCTCTCTCTCTCTCACCCACCACCCGTTACTTTTTTTTTTCTTTTTCATCCCCACCCCCACCCACTCCCTGAATATCTTAAATGTCTGATGTAAAACCGTAGAGGGTGAGAGAACCGGGATCCGATGGAACTTCACAACCATGTTGGAGGACCTGGACTTCGCGGATGACCTCGCCCTACTATCCTCAACAATGAACCACCTTCAGACCAAAACAACAAGACTTGAAGACAATGCAGCCAAAGTTGGACTGAAGCTGAATGCCAAGAAGTGCAAAGCCATGAAAGCCAACAGCAGGAGTGACGATAAGCTGAAAGTTGGAGGAAGTGAAGCAGAGGAGGTAGAGAGCTTCACATATCTGGGTGCAAATGTGACAAAGGACGGTGGAGGCACAGCTGATGTCAAGAAGAGAGTAGCCTTGGCCAGCGCACAGATGAAGCGGCTATCAAACATCTGGCAAGCCAGCGACATAGGCAGAAAGACTAACGCTTCCCTTTTCAAAGAGCCTTGTCTTGTCCGTCCTACTCTACGGATGCGAGACTTGGAAACTGACTAAAGGAGAGGAAGAAAAGCTGGACACCTTTCAGACCAAGTGTCTAAGGAGGATTTTCAAGATCCGATGGCAACAACATGTCTCCAATAAGACAGTTCTTGAGATGGCAGAAGCAGGAAAGACCAGCGAGGAGGTGAGGAGACGGAGGTGGAACTGGATTGGACACACAATGAGGAAGGAGAGGAACGACGACTGTGCTGTGGCCCTTGGTTGAACACCAGAGGGAAGAAGGAAAAGAGGCCGACCGAAAACAACATGGCGGCGAATGGTGGAGAAGGAGAGAAACGGCGCAGGCTGGAAAACATGGAGTGTTGTACGCCATGCAGCTACAGACCGAACACAGTGGAGGAGAGACGTCCAAGCCTTATGTGCCTCCTGGCACAGAGAGATTTAAGGTAAGGTAAGGTCTGATGTAAAAGATCACCGCTGTCCATATTGACATGTTGAGAAGCGTAACACGCTGCGTCTCATTTCATCGATCACCACTGAAAAGATCCAACTCCACCTCACAGTGGGTTATGGTTCTCAATCTCACACAGTTGACCAAGCAGTGTGGGGAGACAACTACCGTTTTTCTTCCCTCGAATGTTGTAAATGTAGTTAATTCCCCCTCTCTCTCTCTCTCTCTCTCTCTTCTTGGTAAAAGTGTGTTTGGGGTCTATATATTCCATTACGATCGAAGACTGAAACGGGAATACGCACGCATGCATCTTGTTTGTATACACCTTGTGCGAATTTGAACGTCAAATTCGGTTATCAAATCGATCCACTTTCGTAGCGATATAAGAAAAGCATGTTAATGTCTGGAAACCAGCCCGCCTTCCCCCTCCCCCGGCCAAGAAAAAAAAAAAGGACAAGATTTCAGATTCTAGATGTGATGAAAAGAGTATAGAAATACTTAGCAGTAATTCGTTCTCTTACTATTTTGTCAGGACCTACTAACGTGTCAGAAACCACTTTACTCTACCGAAAGAAATCCTGACTTAGACAGCGATGTAAATTCTTTGTCTGTCTGTCTGTCTGTCTCACACACACACACACACGCACGCACGCA
>CM065725.1:27777152-27784652 GCA_033310375.1 Conus canariensis | reverse complement strand
AAATGACACCCCTAAACGTAAAAAAAAAAAAAAAAAAAAAAAAAATCCCAACCCAACGACAACAAAACAAAACAAAACAAAACAAAACACCAAAACAACAACAAAAACAACAACAACAAACTAGCGAATGAAATAAACGAAACGTGACGTCTGCTGGACATTGCATATATCAGACTTTAATGATTATTGATTTTTCAGTTTATACACATCTCCGAAAACTCTCTAAGCTAGATGCATTACTTTGTAATTTGGGAATATCACAGACTGTAATAACACAGATTAAAAATAAACTTTGCAACAACTCCAATAAATTGCAAATAATTACAATTATGCAGACTGGGCCTTTTGTTTACGGACAAAAAGACAGCTATTCTGTACAGAGAATAGATTTTTCTGTTTCTGGACGGAAAGAGACTTTGGCTTGTAGGACGGAGTGGAATTCACAATTATTTTACATCTGCTAAGATACAAGCAACTCACAACTGCCTTAAATCTGCCTAAAGTAATGGTCACATAAGAAAAACAAACAAACAAAAAGCATTGATGGTCAACGTCAGAGTTCTTGCTGAGAAAAGAACGAGGTTCGGGGGAAATTTTTTGATTGAGCCGATTTTAAGACGGAAGGGAAGAAACCGGCACAGACCACTTCTGGCCAAATTGTTTCCCTTGAATTGTTGTGGTTGGCCGCACGGAAGCGAAAATCAAGATAACTCTGTCCACATGCATGGTGCAGGGAGGGGAAAAAAGGTACATAGTAAGATCTTTAGCCTGAAAGACAGCATTTATCTCAGTGACCTTGAAGATTAAGTGGCTTTAAACTGAATCAGAGACCAAGGCATTTTTCAAAGCAAGCCCCAAACGTAAAAAAGTCACAACAAAAGGCTTTTTTCTAAAATGGTCCCCACACACACACACACACACACACACACACACACACACACACACACAATTATAACGATTAAAGAAAAAAAAAGGGGGGGTGGGGTGGGGTGTGTGTGTGTGACCAAGATGATAAAACAAGAGTTCTAGCTTCTCTGAAATGTGAACATGCAGCAACATGTCAATGACGTCGACACGTACCGAACGCAAAGGACGATTTCGTCCAACTGCATGGCCCAACACACACAACAGAGATGAAAGTCCGAAGACGATGTTTAAACGACAAGTCTACCTCAGATTCTTTCCGTTTAAAATCCAGTTTATCTTCAACATGAAGACAAAAAGTTGTCTTGGAGGCCTACAGGCCAGAAAGGATATTTGGGGGTAATCATTTGGGACCGATTTTTTTTTCCATGCACAAAAAATGTAACGTCCGATAATCGATATGTGAAACGATGTACATCTTCACTCTCCCAATTTCATGTCTGTCTCGAGCTGTTTTCAGTTTTAGTGCTGTTACCACGAAGAGAAAAAAGTCTTTGCTGAAAAACGAAAACAGTAAACACAATGTAACTATAAACATAAAAGCGTACAACGAAGTTGTGACATGGTAGTTAGTCTGTTGACGTCCCTCAAGTGGCAACATGGACTAAGCTATGCTGAGGGCGCCTCCCCTACCGCTTAGTTTCTCATTCCCAGAATAATCAGCATCATGGTGACATACAAAATGCACAGAAAAGGTCACATAGGCAGCTGGACACTACACAAAGGCCTGTCAGGGCCCACTCTGAACGCCACCAAGTCACAACTTAGGCGCCAGTTTATAACCGAAAAATGGCATGTTATAAATCGTAACAAGAGAAAGTGTAAAACCTTTAAGGCAAATGAAAGGGTCCAAAAGACAGAGAAACGAATGGACGACAGTAAACAACGATAAAGACCTTGAAAAACAAATGAGAAAAGAAAAGGAAAGAAGAAAAAAAAAAAAGCAGTATGAAAACGAATGACAGTGAAGGGAACATTACCAGCACACAAACATCAGAAGGAGGGATGCAATTTATACTGGAAAAGGCTCTGGCATCATTAAGGGAAGGGGGAAGGGGATGGGGAGGGGGGGGGGGTATGAAAATGCTTAAGGAGTTGACGTGGCAAACGCTAACTGTCGTAAACCGTGACGAAATCATCCCCACGATTTTTTTTTTTTAAATTATCATTGTCGTTGCGTTGTGTGCAATGTCTCATGTCACTTCTTTCTTTGCATGTTACAGGATTTTCTGTGGGCCTTCACCTACCCTTTCCAATATATAAGAAGGCAAAACAAAATCTGAACAGAAAAAAAAAACCTCTAGATGTTTCTTTTGCCCACAGTAATAAAACAAACAACCCAAATATATCTATTCATATCTTTAATTTGTTAGTAGACCTCACACTCATCCCCACTTAATGACCGATGTAACTGGTTAGATGTTAACTACACTTTCAAGTGCAAATGTATTCATACTTGGAGTCCCACCTCCCCCCTCCCTCCACCCTTTCCATCCCTGGACGCTTCACAATTCGTAGAATCTGTATGCTATGCAAAAAAAGGGGGGTAATTCGGGAGTTTCTCCATTGCACTGTCTTGGTTTAAATGTTGTGATGAGTAAAGTGTACAAATACACAATACACGCACATAATTAAAACCTGAGTGAAAAAAAGAAGCTGTCAAGTAGCTCTAGAGCACACTGACCAAACATTTCCATTTGACGTTTGAAATGGCACATATTACATACCGAAAGAGCTTTTTACAATTCAAAGGGAAACGAGAGAGAGAGAGAGGAGAGAGAGAGAGAGAGAGAGAGAGAGAGAGAGAGAGAGAGAGAGAGGAGAGAGAGAGAGGCATTAAATGGAACGTCAATAATTATTGCTTATCTAGGAATTGCACATTACAGTTACAGAGAGAGAGAGAGAGAGAGAGAAGAGAGAGAGAGAGAGAGAGAGAGAGAGAGAGAGAGATTATGCAAACGTATCGTTCTTAACGACCCTTATTCGTAAACATTAGAAGCATCAGTATGCATGAGTACGTAAATATGACCAACAACTGTCTTTCGGATAAATATTGCTTTCCTCTGCCTTCTATACTCTAGGCTAGTGTATACAGCGTATTTAATTTGTACCCTTTTACGCTTTTATTACATAACTAAAGATCAAGGGTTTACATCATGGGGAATGCGACGTCTCCAAGTAATGGCGTGCGCACTTCCGGTGCGGACGGAAATGACGTTGACACTTCCGATGTCGACGGAAATGACGTAACACTGCGGTCTTTAGTAGGTGGAGGGAGGACCGGTGATGTTGGAATCAATGGTGAAGACGAGGGACACTGTCGAGCAGACCTCGTTCCGCATGTGTCGAAGATGGGTGTAAAGGTCTGCAGATTGAAAACAAGATGCAAAGCATATAAAGTACTCCCAGTTTATCTTCCAGAAAAACGTCACAATCAAACATGCGTCATAATGTATTTCGTTACTGAGATATTCCATAAAGAAGAAAAACCGTTTTGGGCCGTTATAGCCGTTAGTAACGGCTATTCTGGTAAAATAAAACATGGGGCATCATCCGTGACCCATAATGAACATACCTACACATTTTCAGAAATTATCGGCCCAGAAGTTTTGTCTGGAGCAAGTGGAACACATTTTGACCACGGACAGACACACAGACAGGAGTTCTTCGTTCCCATTGTAAAGTACTCCCTGTTCTATAAGAACTGGGAGTACAAAAAAGAAAAAAAGGAAAGACAGCAGCAGGATCTGCAGCATATGAATCTTCTTATCTCTGTACGTCTAAATTCACCCCGGTTCGTTTTACACACACACACACACACACACACACACAAAACACACACACACACACACACACACACACACACACACCCTTGTCTCCCTCAGATTATTTCGCTCATGTCATTACCAAACGAAGACTACATGTCCTCTACCTCCGCAAGGCGTTTGAAAGGCCAGGCACCTGATCAATGCAAACAGGAGCGTGCAAGTCTTAACATTGGTGTATTCCCCCTTTCTAAGGAGCTATGACATTTATGATTACACCATCTCAGTCTGAGTCTGTCTCTGTATGTATCTCTCTACATGTCCATTCCTGATCCCAAGCCGCTCTCCTCTATACACCCAGCCTCTTGACTCCTACTGCCAGCACATCCAGTTTATTATTTCTTTCGAGTTCAAGTCTTGTACGTACCCCCACCCTCTTTGTCCCTGTCATCAACGTAGCTATCCCCTCCTTTTAGTTCCAGACCATTTCTTCAACACATTCCGCTCGCTTCACGCAGTCTCTACCCCTCCCACAGTGATATCACCATTTCCTTGCCCCATCTCCTCAGCCCTATCTCCTCAACATTGTCAGGTCCTCCAAACTCCAAGTCCTAGACTTCAGGGTACACAGATATAATAAGATTCATTTTTTCATCCATGTTTGGTGTCAGTCTAGTCCAAACGCGAAACAATTACGCAAAAGGAAAATTGCGCGCGCGCGCGCGCACGCACGCACACACACACACACACACACACACACACACACACACACACACACACACACACACACACACACACACATGTAAAACACCAGTACTTTTTGGAAAATAAACTCCCTTGGTTTCAGCTGGTTCAAAATAGCCTATCTATCTATATGTCCATCTATCTATCTACGTATGCATGTATCTATCTATCTCTCTATCTGTCTGTCTGTCTGTCTGTCTGTCTGTCTACCTACCTACCAACTTACCTATCTATCTATCTATCTATCCATCTATCCATCGATTTATTTATTCATCTGTCTTTCTGTCTGTCTGTTTGTCTGTCTACATAATGTCATTCTAGATGCTAATCTGAAATTCTTGTCATTCCGGTAGTGTTAGGAGTTGGAAACCCTTTAAAACCTCAACGCACGCCATAACTGATACCTTTTTCTGTTTCTGTTTTCCATCGTGGTGGCTGTTGTCTCACCTTTTACAGGCCCCCTTAGAGCCCCACGCCGCCACTCATTCCAGCCAGCCCACACCCCTTGCACACCCACACCCAGACGCGTACTGTCCCGGTAGTCTACAGCACCGGCAGTCTACAGAGAGCAACTGAACATCAGGTCGTCACGCTGAGTATAAATCAAAGATTCCCCTACTCCTCCTCTACCTCCCGGCATCAGCAATGGCAGTCTGCTGAGAGAAACTCAGTATCAGGTCGTCATTTGGATATTAATCTAAGTTTCAGTTTCAGCTTCACCAAGGAGGCGTCACTGCGTGCGGACTAGTCCATATACGCCACACCACATCCGCTAAATTTTGAGACCACACTACGCATGATTTAAAGCTGATGGATAAATGAATTAATGACTAAGATGAGAGAGTTTAGGAAGAGAATCTCGTGGCTACGACTTAGCAGACGTCTGACCTACGCATTAGCCCAACGCGCTGGTCAGACCTTGAGTACTTTACCTAACAATAAAGATCCCGAACCCCTCCTCTACCTCTCTTCCGTCCCCTCTCCATTGACTCCGCCTCCCTTCTCCCCCCCCCCCCACCCCCACCCCCCATCCCCTCGTCTCCATTACCTTGCTGAAAGATGCTCTCGAACTGGTCCTCGTCCCTGAAGGCGTTCAGCACGCAGTAGGCGTCTGCATTGTGGGAGATCCAGGACTCCTTCAGGCGATACAGCTCGGAGGGGTCCCGGAGGAAGACCAGGCCGTGGTTGACCTGTTGGTCGTCGAGGAGCGGGGCCACCTTGTCGATGAACTCCTGCTGCAGGAACGCCTTGCTGCGCACGTTGTGCAGCTCCATCCAGTTGAAGGTCAGCTTGCCACCTGGGGGCAGAGGGTCCAGGGGGAGGTTGATGAGGAGGTTTGACGATGGCGGCGTTAATGACGTGATGATGATCATGATGATGACGATGATGATTGATGATGATGGTGGTGTGGTGGTTGCGGTGGTGTGGGTGATGATGAGGGTAGTTGGGACAGGTGTGTTAATGATGATGGTGGTGTGTGGTGGTGTTGATGATGGTGGTGATCTGGTGGTAGTGGTCATGGTGGGGTGATGATGATGGTGGTGGTGGTGGTGGTGGTGTTGATGATGGCAGTGGTGGTGGTGATGTTGGAGTTGATAATGATTGGTGTTGATGATGGCGGTGGTGGTGGTGATGCTGGTGTTGATGATGTTGGTGTTGATGATGATGGTGGTAGTGGTGGTGGCGTTGATGTCGGTGTTGGTGTTGATAATGGCGACCATGACGACGACGAACAATGGTGGTGGCTATGGTGATGTGGTGACGATGTAGATGGCTGGGGATAGCTGTGTTGATGTCGGTGGTGATGTTGGTGTTGGTGATGGTGATGGTGACCATGACCAGTGGTGATGGTTGTGATGGTGGTGATGTTGATGTTGGTGATGATAATGATGGCCGGGGGTAAATTTCACCGGGAGTAAATTTTAACAAAGCAAAAAAAAAAAAAAGTTCCACAAAAAGCAAATGTTCAAAGAGATGAGTCTCCGTTTGGAAGTACAGCTAATGTAACAGTTCCGCATAAAACAAGTGCTTAGAGCCTGGGAGTCTTCAAACTGAAGATGCTTGTTTAGAGGTTTTCACCACTGTACCAGCAGCAGCAGCAGTAGTAGTAGTAGTAGTTAGTAGTATAGTAGTAGTAGTAGTAGCAGTGGCAGCAGTAGTAGTAGTAGCAGCAGCAGCAGCAGTAGTAGTAACAGCGGCAGCAGTAGTAGTAGCAGCAGCAGCAGTAGCAGCAGCAGCAGTAGTAATAGTAGCAGCAGCAGCAGTAGTAGTTGTTAGTCGTGGTAATAGTAGTTAGTAGTAGTAGCAGTAGCAGCAGCAGCAGTAGTTGTAGTAGTACTAGTGCTAATAGTAGACAATATAGCGGTAGCAGCAGCAGCAGTAGTATTAGTATTAGTAGTACTTGTGGTACTATTGCTATTATTATTACTAACAGTAGTAGTAGTAGTAGTAGTAGTAGTAGTAGTAGTAGTAGTAGTAGTAGTAGCAGCAGCAGCACAGCAGTAGTAGTAGTAGTAGTATAGCAGCAGCGCGCAGCAGAGAGCAGCAGCAGCAGCAGTATGTAGTCGAGTAGTAGGTAGTATTACAGTAGATAACAGCAGCCGCTGCAGAAACAACAACAGCAGCAGCAGTAATTGTAGTCGCAGTTGTTGTTGTGTTATATCATAGCAGCAGCAACAGTGGCAACAACAACATAACACACAACAACAACAACAACAACAACAACAAAACACTAGCAGCAATAACAACAGCAGCAGCATCGAAGCATAGTAGCAGCAGCAGCAAAAGTAATTAGCAGCAGTAGTGATATCCGCAACGGTAACATCAACAGTAGCTGTAGCAGTAACACCAATAGTAGAGTTAGCAGAAGTAACAGACGGTAACATCAACAGTAGCTGTAGCAGTAACACCAATAGTAGAGTTAGCAGAAGTAACAGACGGTAACATCAACAGTAGCTGTAGCAGTAACACCAATAGTAGAGTTAGCAGAAGTAACAGACGGTAACATCAACAGTAGCTGTAGCAGTAACACCAATAGTAGAGTTAGCAGAAGTAACAGACGGTAACA
>CM065725.1:27767152-27769652 GCA_033310375.1 Conus canariensis | reverse complement strand
AGAATCAAAGCTTAAATTTTACAATAGCATCACTAGAGATTATAGAATGGAACCATACCTAGCAAATCCTTTCATAACGTTTCACCAAAAACAATCATTATGTAAATTAAGAATCTCTTGTCACGACCTACAAATAGAAAAAGGCAGATATACTAAAACGCCAAGAGAAAGAAGATTATGTATGAAGTGTAATATAGTTGAGGATGAAATTCATTTCTTAGATAATTGTGTTAAATATAAGGATTTAAGAAAACACTTTTTAAAACGTGTTGAAGACAAGTACAAAATACAAAATGCGTTGCCCACCAATTTAATATCGAATGACAATGTTATCAGCGAGGTTGCAAAATATGTTTATGAGTGTCAGCAGTTCAGCAGTTGTTAATAGACAGAAACAAATACAAGCAAGAACAAGATGTTTAAAAGTAAAAAAAAAAAAATCGTATTATAACTATTGAGTTTCTTACATTTAACGCTTCGTTATTTGTTGTTAGTTAATTTATTATTTATTTATTTATTTATTATTATTATTATTATTATTACTACTACTACTACTATTGTTTGTGTCATATAAAACCTGTTACGGTTTTCAAAGACAATAAATGACTGAATCTGAATCTGAATCTGAATCTGAATCACACACACACACACACACACACACACACACACACACACACACACACACACACACACACACACACTGTACCTTCTCCCTGTCTACATTATTTCTACCACCTATTCACTCATAATCCTTGCCATGTTCTCCCCACCCCCACTCCATTCCTCCTTCATAGCCCCCTCTGTGTCTCTGTCTGTCTGACTGTCTGTCTGATTGTCTCTCCGTCTGTCTGTCTGTCTCTGTCTATGCCTCCCTGTCTCTTTCTCTGTGTCTGTCTTTCTATCTCCGTCTCTGTGTCTGTAGTCCGTCTGTCTGTCTGTCTGTCGTTGTCTCTGTCTCTGCCTTTCTCTGTCTGTGTCTGTCTGTCTGTCTGTCTCCCTCTCTCTCTTTTTTTCTCTGTCTGTCGGTCTGTCTGTCTCTCTCTTTCTCTCTCTCTCTCTCTCTCTCTCTCTCTCTCTCTCTCTCTCTCTCTCTCTCTCTCTCTCTCTCGCTCGCTCGCTCTCTCAGATATTCCTGTAAGCATTCCTACTATCCGATTTCCCCACACTCTTTCTTTCCTTCTTTGGTCCATTCTCTGGCATCTCCCACGACCCTTCCCCGTCCCAAACTCTTGCTGGACAAAAACATTTGTCAAGCAAAGAAGATAATCCAGCATTCGTGATTCGAGTCTCGCATGGTGCCCGCTCCCTCCCCCTCCCACCCCCCCTCCTCCTCTTTCCTCCTCGCTTCCCCCCTTTCCCTCGCCGTTAGACTTAAGATGGTAGTCCAAGACCTTGTCTGTCCCATGAGGCCAAAACCTAAGTTCCTTGTAACAAGAAAGCTGCGCCTGGCAAAATTGTCCATAACGAAAATCCGTTGCGGTCAGCAAACTACAGTACACTACACAGACAGGAAGACAGGTATGGTAGCATTGTACATTGTTCTATGTTTTTCAATGTATGTTGGTCTTATGATGTTATAGTTTACATGCCTTTATCTTATGTGTTTCCGTTCTTCTCTTCATTCTTAAACATTCGGCTTTTATATTGTAATGGCGCCTGGAGCCTCACGAGGGATAGGCGTCACTTTTTCTTCAATGAATTGAATTATTAATTATTATTATTATTATCATTGCTGACCATGTCCCCTCGGGGACAGCAGCTTGAATTTCACAGAGAAAAATCTGTTGCAATGATGTGATTATAGCGTGATGCGACACCATACAATACAGGACAATACAATATAATACAATAGAATGCCGGACAATATAATTCAGAACAATACCATACAGGAGAATATGATACAGAACAATACAATACACGCATACAAAATACAATAGCGCACAACATAATACAACACAGTACGAAATAACATGATACAGAACCATACAATAAAATGCAATACAGAGCAATATGATACAGAACCCTACGCTACAATGCAGTACAGAACAATGTGTTACAGAACAATACAATACAATGCAGAACAACACAATACAATATAGAACTACATGATACAGAACAATAAACACAGAACAATACATGAGATGCAATACAATACAATATAATGCAATGCAATACAATACAATACAGTACAGTAAATACATTACAACATGATGAAAAACACAATACAATAAATGCAGTACAGTATACTAATTACAACACAACACAAAGCAATGCCAAATAGTACAATACTATACAACACTGTACAATGCAATACAATACAATTCCATACAGAACAGTACACCACAGTGAGATAAAATACAATGCATCAACTACAATGCCACACAACACAATCAACGCAATGTAACACAATGCATACAATGTAATGCAATACAATCAACTCAATTCAGCACAGACAATAGAGTGCAACACAACACAACACAGCACAGCACAACACAACACA
>CM065725.1:27757152-27762152 GCA_033310375.1 Conus canariensis | reverse complement strand
TCCGTGACCCATAATGAACATACCTGCTAATTTTCACAAAGATCGGCCAAGTACTTTCTGAGATATTCCATGAAGAGGAAAAACCGTTACAGGCCGTTACAGCCGTTAGTAACGGCTATAACGGTAAACTAAAACATTGGGCATTATTCGTGACCCATAATGAACATACCTAAAAACATTCAGAAAGATCGGTCAAGTACTTTCTAAGATATTCTATAAAGAAGAAAAACCGTTACAGGCCATTAGTAACGGCTATAACGGGGTAAACTAAAACATCGGGCATCATCCGTGAGCCATAATGAACATACCTGCTAATTTTCACAAAGATCGGCCAAGTACTTTCTGTGATATTCCATGAAGAAGAAAAATGTTACAGGCCGTTACAGCCGTTAGTAACGGCTATAACGGTAAACTATGATATCGGGTATTATTCGTGACCCATAATGAACAAACCTACAAATTTTCTGAAAGATCGGCCAAGTACTTTCTGAGATATTCTATAAAGAAGAAAAACCGTTACAGGACGTTACAGCCGTTAGTAACGTCTATAACGGGGTAAACTAAAACATCGGGCATCATCTGTGACCCATAATGAACATATCTGCTAATTTTCACAAAGATAGGCCAAGTACTTTCTGAGATATTCCATAAAGAAGAAAAAACCGTTACAGGCCGTTACAGCCGTTAGTAACGGCTATAACGGTAAACTAAAACATCAGGCATCATCCGTGACCCATAATGAACATACCTACAAATTTTCAGGAAGATCGGCCCAGTAGTTTTGTCTGGAGCGAGTGGAACACATTTTGACCACGGACGGACGGACAGACACACAGACACACAGACTGCATTTCTTCGTTCCCATTCTAAAGTACTCCCTGTTCTATAAGAACAGGGAGTACAAAAAGAAGACGAAAAAGCAAAATATCAATGATATCAATAGAAGAAGAAGAAGAAGAAGAAGAAGAAGAAGAGAAGAAGAAGAAGAAAGCAAGGATATGGACAGCACACATTTGATATTATCCTGTTAAAACAAAACAAATCGGAAAACCGTTTAATCAATGTATATTAATACACAGAAGCACGAACGATTGATTACAATCATGTGCAGGCAAAATCTCTCTCTCTCTCTCTCTCTCTCTCTCTCTCTCTCTCTCTCTCTCTCTCTCCTCTTGTATTTATACACGCTCGCGCGCATGCTCGTGTTTACACATTTGTGTGCAAACGCGCGCGTACGCACGCACACACGCACGCACGCACGCGCGCAAACGCGCACTCACACACACACACACACACACACACGTAGGTCTGGTGAGTTCAGGAAACACCTTTTAAAGCACTACAACCACTACACCTGCCACGCACTTTCACAGTTGCCTGTTACATAATCTTAACCATTACCGTGCCAAACATCACACACACACACACACACACACACACACACACACACACACACACACACACACCACACACACACACACACACACACCACACACACACACACCACACACACACACACACACACACACACACACACACACACACACACACACACACACACATAACACACTACCCGGCTCCACCGACCCACCACGATCAACTAACGATTTGAACAAGCACTCAGATTGACTGACCACGCTTCCACGCCTCGTTTATTATAGCTCCGACAGTTTCGCCATTACCGCTGTTTGCAGACGACCCACACCAGCTTTCCCTCTTCCATTTGTACAACCTACCTATCCCCCCCCCCCCCCCCCGAACCCCACCCACACACCTCGCCTGCAGTTGCCAGGAACGCTACAGCTCTAGCATATATCGCACACGACCTCCCCCCCCCTCCCCCCCTCCCCCCGCCCTCCCTATATATCGAACACTTCCGATAACCGTACATGTCACAACCTCGACTCTTGCCCAAACCTCGGCTGTCTAATCGACATGTTTTTGAGGAGAAAACAAACCATACAGTCTCACTCACCTTTAGCACTCCACTGAGCTGAATGGGTCGCGCGGTTTCCCTGATAGTGGGCAAGAGAAACAAACCCAATCGATCCTCGCCCGCTGGTTGCTCGCGCAGTGGCAATAGTAGAAGCCTCAGTGAACGTACCGGACCTACACACACACACACACACACACACCAACGCAGCAGAAAGCGAATGCTGATCAACCCATGCTACGATCGAAGACCAGTGCGTGATAGGGAAGGGAAGAGAAGGGAAGAGAAGAGAAGGAGCCGGGAGGGGGGGGGGGGGAGGGCGAGTGAGGGACGTGGAGAAGGAGGGTGAAAGGAGAGGTGGGGAGGGGAAGGGGAGAAGGGAGGGAGGGAGGAGAGAAATCAGAGCCGAGGTATGACGGTGGGAGGGAAAAAAAGAAAAAAGAAAAAAAGGGAGACACGAGCTCACCTGCGTCTACCAACTAGAGTACGTTACTATGTATGGCATATAAGGTGCGCGGGTGGGGGTGGGGGATGGGGGTGTAGATGGAGGTGGGGGTGGTATTATTTGGTAGATATGTCTGGTTTCTGACTTCTAACCATTAATGACAATAATTATCTCGTTTGTAATGAAGATTGAAGTGGATTTCAAACAGAGAGAAGCGAAAGTGTTAAACTTTTTCCGTTTTATTTTACTTACATCTTCACTTTGTTTCATTTTCATTTTGTTTTATTTTTCTCGGTCTCCTTTATATCTGAAAGAGATAGATACATGCGTGTGCGTGGGTGTCGGGTCGTGCAATTCAGCGGATTTTGTAACCGTCCGTGCGATTGGTAGGCCTACTGTAACCAGCTCTCGATTCGCGCATTGGAGAAGACCCAGCACAGAGAGAGAGAGAGAGAGAGAGAGAGAGAGAGAGAGAGAGACAACTCCTGTCCCGTTTCATGTGTCGTCACGTTGGGTTGCTATCGATCGAGCGCGGCGCGTCCCTCGCGACGGCGAGATACAAACGTAGGTTGGTATGTATGTCTACACGCGCTTGATAGATAGCAAGACATAGCGGTCTGTGTCAAACCTGGCAGGGGAATGTCTCAAGCGGAGGGCCCCACTGAACTTGACAGTTTGTCGCTCTAGGGAAGAAAAGAAAAGAAAAAAAAAAAAAAAAAGGAGAGAGAGAGAGAGAGAGAGAGAGAGAGAGAGAGAGAGAAGGGGGTGGTGGTTGGGGTAGGGTGGGGTTGGGGGAGTATGTTGAGAGAGAGAGAGAGAGAGAGAGAGAGAGAGAGAGAGAGAGAGAGACTTTGACACTTTGATACTTTGATATTTTATTGTCGTGACCAGACGGTCTTTTAGAGAGAGAGAGAGAGAGAGAGAGAGAGAGAGAGAGAGAGAGAGAGAGAGAGAGAGAAGGGGGTGGAGGAAGTAGTTTTAGTAAGCGAAGCGTAATAGCTGCGAGCAGTCGTGCGGAACCGGGGGACGGGGAGGGGGAGGGGAGGGGGACTACACAATCAAAGCCTGCGATTGAGTGGCTGGTACCGGTATAGTGGAGAGGGGCTTGGGAGGTGGGGTAGGGTGGGGTGGGTGGGGGTATAAAAGTGGTCGTGGGTATAATTGTATGCTGTGGTAGTGTATATGATGAACTTTGCTGGGATTTTGTTTCAAGTGTAGTGGTCGCAGGCGGCAGCGGCCTGCACGAAGCCTTTACGGTCAAAACGCGTTGCTTTCGTACCGTTATTAGTTTGTCAAATTCATTTAGCGGCTTGGTAGACTAAACTTTTGTTGTAGACTAAACTTTTGTCGTAGACTTAACTTTCGTCGTAGACTAAATTTTGTTGTTTGTCCCAGCAAATAGCCTAGAGGGCGGGGTTCCTTTCCTGCTGAGAGAGAGAGAGAGAGAGAGAGAGAGAGAGAGAGAGAGAGAGAGAGAGAGAGAGAGATTCAGATTCAGATGTTTTAATCATATATAGGCCATTGCCCCTCATGATGGGGAGTAAGTGAACAATCATTTCATACAATGTTTTCTTTTATATGTACAAATGATAAGGTTAAAGATAACGTTTTACGAGATAGCAACTTGTCGCAGCTGAAACGCTTTATAAAAGAAAATTGATAGATTTCTGATGGTTCTATCATGTTTGTATGCCAAAAGTAAACTTAATCGAAACAGGTTTGGAAATTTATGAAATTTTGCAGGAATATATTGCTGTCTTAAGCTACTTAGTGCTGGGCAACACAAAACAAAATGGACCTCATCCTCTTTACTGTTTTCAGACAGTGGGCAGATTAAATCGTTGTCATTGTGAGATCGATATTGGTAGCAATGCACACCGATTTCTGAGACGCCAAGTCTGAATCTTGTCAACATAATTTTCAAATGTCTATCTAAATTCAGTGACAGATGTGTTTTCACTTCGGGAACTGTACAAAACGTTCTGTGCATACTAAATCTATCACTATTCTTAATATGGAAATCCCATTCCTGCCACCTACATAAAATCAATCTTTCCTTGAAATCATGTAAGAAAGCATTTATTTCCTCTACACCTTGATTTGTCCAAACAAATCCATATCCAAACGTATACAACTTACAACGGATATTTGTAGCCCAACTTCTTTTATCACGTGAATCTAAATCGAGCAGCATCCTATAGGCTTTACGTGGTAGTCTTGACTCATCCATTCGAGTTAGTTTTAGCCAGAATCGAATACATTTGACTACTGAGTTGATAAATATTGGATATCGATTCGTTTCCCCGTATCTTAGATCATTTGGCGTTCTCATTTCAGCCCCTAAAAGCTTTTTAAGGGCAGACAGATGTATTTTTTCCAGAATGTTGAGCAGCATTATCTAAACCCCATAACTCAGCCCCATACTGAACCATTGGTTGAATTTGTGTATCAAATAACTTTAAATATAAACTGAGAGAATTGCATTTCAGTTTAGACAGTTTCTGTAGAATACACAACAAAGCACTTTTAGCTCTGCTCACCAAAACCTGACATGCAACAGAGAAACTCAGTCTTGTGGAGAAATAGATTCCTAAATACTTATACGCATTCACAACAGTTAAC
>CM065725.1:27697152-27754652 GCA_033310375.1 Conus canariensis | reverse complement strand
TGTCCTCTCCCTCCACAGCAATGCCTTGCTGGACTCCTGTGAAGGTTGCTGGTGCTGGCTTCCCCGAAGATGGAGTATGGCTGCCTTAATGGCGGGATAAAAAAAAACGGTCATGCACACAAAACTCCACTCCCTTTGTAAGGTAGATGGGATTAATACTTGCCTGTCCATATAGGGAGTGTCCGCAGGAGTATCAGCCTGCGTACGCAGAAGAAGAAGAAGAAGGAGAAGAAGGAGAAGAAGGAGAAGGAGAAGAAGGAGAAGAATGAAAAGAAGAAGAAGAAGAAGAAGGAGAAGGAGAAGAAGGAGAAGGAGAAGAAGAAGCTGGTGCTGGCAAGTTCTTAGGGACTGTCGTCAGACGGACATGGTGGCGCCCTCCGGAGGGACAGGCTGGCTGCGCGACTGTGCATTTATCATTGTTGTCAACAGAGAGCTTAACATGGTGTCTTGCGTGCGTGGAATCAGGAACAGGCACCACTGAACACCGGTGAAGTGACTCAGCAGCAGCGCAGTGTCTCCCCTGGTGGTTGTCCCATGACGGCTTGCCCATTGAGTGCTCTCTGTGGATTGCCAGCGCCGGTGCTGCGGGGGGGGGGGGGGGGGGGCGGGGGGGGGGGGGGGGGGGGGGGGACAGGCCAGGGTGTGGCTGTGGACGGGGAGCCGGAATGAGCGATGTGTGGGTCACTGAAGTGGGAGAAAAGATGAGACAGGAGAAAAAAAGGCGGGAGGTGTCTGTGCATAAATATTGCACTCTTCAGTGACAGTGTATGGGGTTCTGTGCACTCTGTCTAGGGGCTGAGCCATTGCAGGCGTGTCAGAAATGGAAAAAAAAAAGAAAGAAAGAAAAACCCAGTCTCTGATTCAGCTGCTACGCCTCCACCCTCCCTTCTGTCCTCTGTGTTCTGATATTGTTAAATTGAAATAAGACAACAACAAAAAAAAGAAAAAAAAGAAAAGAAAAAAGGAAAAAAAGAAAAAAAAGAAACGCATGTGAAGCATTTGCAGCTAACTGTCCATAAACACACGAACTACTCGCCTATAGACAGAGCATTCACACAAATAATAACCATTTTTGTTAGTGAATACAACAATAACAACACCCTAACATCCCTCTCCCTTTCCCACATATGTAGATGATTTGAACGAATAAACACATCGACACTATAGTAACAACAACAACAACAACAGCTGCAACAACTACACACCACCACCACCACCACCACCACCCCCACCACCACCACCACCACACAACAACAACAAACAAAAATGGCACTCTTTAGATACAATTCACTCTCGTGAGTTTAAGAACTTGTTTGATTTGTCCATGATTGAGGTTTAACCTGTTTCAGATTTTTAAGGACTTTTTTATATTGTTCATAATATTATATATATATTAGTATATATATATATATATATATATATTTTGTGTGTGTGTGTGTGTGTGTGTGTGTGTGTGTGTGTGTGTGTGTGTGAGTGAGAGAGAGAGAGAGAGAGAGAGAGAGAGAGAGAGAGAGAGAGAGAGAGAGAACGGTTTTTTGCCAGTGAAGAAAAGCATGTGATGCATCCACTCCCCCTCCCCCTCTATCCGAGGAAAAAATAAATAAATGGAAAAAAAAGCCTTCGTTTGCATGCAGCTGAGGCATAAATATGGAAAAAGTAGGCGGGGTGGGGACTTCGCCCATCCCCCCACCCCCATCCCCCTTTTACTTAATCCATTATACATACGAGGGAAGTATTGTGCTGGGATTTGAGGCTAGAAAGGATTTGTGTTCTCAATTTACGTACTCCGCCTTGGCTTAAGGCTGTGTCAGGCCAACTGACATAGGCTAGAACACCAAGGCTACATCAAAATGTTGTTATGCTCTGCATAGTTATGCGGGGATTGTCTTCAGTTGTGACAAGCTCCTAGCATAACATCATCAGTCTCCAAAACCCCCTGAAGTCGGAGTGTGGCTGCCCATGTGGCGGGGTAATAAAAAACGGTCTCACACGTCATGTTCTCATCCCCAGCTGATGCATTTGTACCATAGTGTTCAAGTACTTTGGCTGTTAGGATGATCCCTGGAGTCTTTTAGCCAGGGTGCGACAAACAACAACACAACAACAACAATAACATTACGTACTGCTGGCATTTTACCCCTTCTTTTTCAGCACAAAATAAATAGAAACATTCTCTCTGATTTCTTTTTTTTTTTCTTCACGGAGAATTTTCACATTGTACTGCCTGGTTTTCCCAAAGTTCTTTGCGCCCCCCTCCCCCCCTCTCTCTCTCTCTCTCGTCGGCTATCAGGGAAGCATACAGTGGTAATCCTAAGCGGGTCACAGTCATATCGAACTTTATCTGACCACCTCCCGTCACTGATCGATTTCCCTCGTCATTTCCTTGAGTGTGGTTGTAATTTGCGATGCAGGAGATCTCTCTCTCTCTCTCTCTCTCTCCTCTCCTCTCTCTCTCTCTCTCTCTCTCTCTCTCTCTTCTCTCTCTCTCTCTGTGCCCGCGTTGCACACGTTAAACGCCTACCCTGTGCCGAATTCGAGAAGACAAGTGACTGCTCGTTCTTCGTTTTCATTGTCCTGAATGCCGTTTTTCTTGCCTGAAGAAGAGCTAGAAGGCCGAAACGCGTTGCGTAGTGACTTATAATTTGTTTGTCACTGTCATCTGGCTGATAAACTATATAATTTCTTTAAAAAAAAAAAAAAGAAGAATGAATTGAAATGGTAAGGGTGCTAGTGTTGGTGTTGCTATTTTTGTTCCACTTGAAATTCCTTTAATGTAAGGTACAGTACATGCTCTGATGTTCAGCTACAGAGAGAGAGAGAGAGAGAGAGAGAGAGAGAGAGAGAGAGAGAGAGAGACGCAGGATTCGCGTTCCCGTTCCTGAACTCTTTCATATTTTTTCTACAAGAAACGGGAGAAGAACTGGACGGGGTGGAGCTGGGAAATGAGGGTGGAGATGGGAGGATGGGGGGTGTGGAGATGGAAGACCATTTAGACACCCCGTGTCATTTGTGTTGACGCACGTGTGTGAATGGCTGTGTCCTGGTGAAGGAGGGGATGTCATTATTAGAGGCGCTGGACCGTTACCACACAGGACAGAGGTGATCCAAGGAATTAAATCCGTGCCAGTGGTGGGGCTCGACATGTCTCTTTATTTTCTTTCTTTCCTTTTTCGTTCCTTCGTTTCTTTTCTTCTCTCTTTTTTTATTTATTTATTTTTTTTTTTAGGGAAGGGGGTAAGAAGTAGGAGTAGGAGGAGGAGGAGACAGAGAGAGAGAGAGAGAGAGAGAGAGAGAGAGGAGAGAGAGAGGGGGAGCGTGGTGGGGGGGGGGGGTTAGAGTCGAGGAAGAGGAAATGGAGGACCCAGCCCAAAGTGGAGACATGGTTCGATTAACAATCTTTTTTTCTGTTGCAAAGCAACCTCTCGACAATGGCCTTTCAATTCATACACATAAACTGCACAGAAGTCGGCGTACAATACACACAGGAAAACAATGATCTAGGGTAAAGGAAGGCGGCGGTGCGAAGCGAATAATGGGGAAGTGGGGGGGGGGGGGGGGGGCGTAGAAGAAATGGAGAGGAGGACGGGTGACGATTTAGGGGACAATTTATATCCACTTTTCAGTGACTGCCAAATGAAATTTTTTCTCGACTGAATCTGGATTTTTTCCCCCCCGAGACCTGAAAATGATACATCCTGTAGATGCCGATCCTGCAAGACAATCCTGTGAAATTTGAGAATGGGTTTGCTGAATAGTATTTAAATTATTTGCGTAGGGACAGACAGACAGACAGACGGGCAGACGGCAAGATAGGAAGCATTACCTTTTGTCGGTTTTGCGTCAATATTGTTTTACTTCTAGACAGGGACCCTACACACAACCCTTTAACGTCTGATGAAGATCGGCGGACAGACAAAGAGACAGGCCGGCAAACTGACTGGCAGACAACAAGGCAGACATAAGACTGGCAGACAATAAGACTGGCAGACAACAAGACTGGCAGACACAAGGCAGACAACAAGACTGGCAGACAACAAAACAGACAATAAGACTGCAGACAACAAGGCAGACAATAAGATGGCAGACAACAAGACTGGCAGACAACAAACAGACAATAAGATGGCAGACAACAAGACAGACAATATATCTCGTCCCATAGAACTATACTCTTGCGCAAAGAGTAACTAGCTGTTCTCTGCGTATTGAGTTTGTGCTAGCTGCCCTAGTGTGAATGATTTTGTTTTTATTTTGTATTCATCTTTTAATTTTTCACTTAATTTTTTTCCCACTTATATTTTCAGCTACAGAACATCCCCTTCTTTATTTCTGATCTGTTCCACATTTTCAAAGTCCAATTTCATAACTGATATCCCCACATGTTCTTTCATGACTGGAAAAAGGGACAAAGTTTTTCTCCATATTTCATCAGTAGAATACCCCCCTCTTTGTCTGATCTTTTTTCACATTTTCAAAGTCCACATTCAGAACTGATATCCCCTCATGTTCTTTCATGACTAGAAAAGTGACAAAGTGTTTACTAACTTTTATGTTTTTATCTGTTACGTCGGGAGGATTAGAGACGTCCGAGGTTTTTGTTTAGCTGCTAGAGTGCTTGTTTACATTTGTCCGTATTGTGTGTGTGTGTGTGTGTGTGTGTGTGTGTGTGTGTGTGTGTGTGTGTGTGTGTGTGTGTGTGCGCGTGCGTGTGTGTGTGTCTGTGTGTGTCTGTGTGTGTGTGACCTTGTATTTATAGATTCCATAAGGACTCTTGCCGAGGGAATGTGCTTTAACGTTCGTCCCTCCTCTATTTCCCCTTCTGTTCCTTTCTCTCTTTCTCTTTTCTCCCGAAGGGAATGGAGGTGGAAAGGGACGGGGGGGGGGGGGGGGGGGCAGGTGGGGGGGGGGGGCAGGGAAGGATAGCTGGCGGCAGAACTTACTCTTGTTCAGCGAATCAACACACACACACACACACACACACACACACACACACACACACACACACACGCACGCACGCGCGCGCGCGCGCGCGCACGCACGCACACACACACACACACACACACACACACACACACACACACACACACACACACACACACACACACACAGACATTGATGACGGGGTAGAAAGTTGGGAGGTTGGGTGAAGAAGATATGGAGAGGAAAAAGGGGTGGGGGTAGGGTATGCAGTAGGGGCGAGAGGGATAGTGTATAATTCAAACATTCTCTATATTTATGGATGTCGTGGTTCTACGATCATTTTTTTTTTATCCCGGAATGGACCAAACGTTTTGAAAACATCTTTATTTCTTTTTGGTATGAGTGATTCAAATTTGAGTTCCAACGGTCTATTGTAACACGGAGCAGATGTATTCAAGACTCTTCCAGATTTTTCTTATTTTAGACCCCCCTCCCTGGATCCGCGTCTCATGACGCTTTCTCCTAGAGAGACCCAGTTACGTCCTAATATGCCATGTAGGGTAAGTTTTTATCTCTTCTCGGTTGTTTGTTTGCTTTCAATATTGTGCTTTATGATATAAGGTCCGTAAAGACACTCTTTTTCGTTTTTGTTTTTAATCAGACAACACGATTTAACCGATGCAATGTTGTGTTGTATGGCACCACGCCCACGCACAATTCCTAATCTTGGACCCATGTGACACATAACCACTGAAAAGGAATGGAAGAACAGGATTTACTGTCAGATCGCAAACATTCCTTTTTCTTCTCACCATTGTGTTCAGGGCGGTGACAGAAAGACTGAGGACAAATTGCCCTTCGAGCTTTTACAGTACCTGTCAATGTTTACAATGCTTACAAAGTACACCCGGGCAGGAACTGTTTTGACAGCAGAGACACATTGCGCTGTTGCCAGGACCGGCAACAGAACAGGGCTGGAAGGCGTGTTAAAGGCCCACGTAGGCACCTGGGCTTTGGCTCACTGTGCCAGGTGTGAGACATGGAGAATTGCCGTGACTGTAGGCAGCGAATAAGGTCTGGAAGGTATACTGTTAACCCGTGGGATTTGTCTCACTAGGAAAGATCGAACGCGTGCTAGCGTTTTGTTCTCTGTTGCAAGAGTCGTCGTGTATTTCTCTCCTGGACTCAGATCTATGACGAGCTCGTAAATTTTCTTCGTAACTGTCTTCGTAACGTCGTTCGTAGGCCAAAAATCCACGTAGATACAAACGGTTTCGTGAATCAGTTGTCCCTCTGTGCCAGTCTGTCAGGTAGAGAGGGGCTGGGAAGGGGGAAAGGCGGGATTGTGGACAAAGGAAGAGCAAACGACAAAAACGCGGATAGGGAGAAGAGAGGAAAAGGAATGAGAGATGAGTGGAGGAGTGGGGAGAGAGGGCCAGGAGAAGACGGGGGAGGGGGGGGGGGGGAAGGGAGAATCAGGCAAATAGTCTTTAGTGGAGGAAAAAAGAAAATGAACACATATCATAACAACAGTAGTAGTAGTAGTAGTAGTAGTAGTAGTAGTAGTAGAGTAATAGGGGTGGTGGTGGTGGTAGTGTTAGCAACAGCAGCAACAGCAGCAGCAGCAGCAGCAGCAGCAGGAGCAGCAGCAGCCGCAGCAGCAAGTGCAGCAGTAGTCATAACAGAAGCAGCAGTCAAAGCAGCAGCAGTAGCAGTAGTGGTATTAAAAGTAACAAGCAATTTTTAGAAATCATAATGGTTGTTAACGTTGTTCCGGCAGCAGCAGCGGTTGTAGTTCTAGTAATGACAACAGCAGCAGCATCAGTGGTAACAGTGATAGCTGATGTTGTCTTCAAGTTGTTTTCACAGTTGTTGCTGTCGCCGTTTCAATATAACAATGGCCACATAGGATTGCAAAAGATGTGCGAAATAGACAGACAGACAGACAGACAGACTGAATGATAGAAGAAAAAGAGGTTTACAGATGTGTGCAGTGAAGCTATACATCCAAACGACACGAAAGAAATCTTGAATGTAGTTTAATCACACAAAGAAGACGGACCACAATCTCAAGCAGAACACTCCCATCTTTCCCCTTTTCTTTTCTGACCAAGGAAGAAAGAATACACATGCGTAGTTATATTCAGAAATCGAACTGTCTGAGCTTCGACTCGCGCTGCGTATAAGACTGGCACTGCCATAATCACATAGGATGATATTCACTCACTTACGTTGAAGGTATCATACACGCATGGGAAAATATAAAGAAATTGATAAAACGATGCTGATTTTCTTACTGGTCCGTACCTGCTGTTAGTCTACATTATTTTGTGACTGCACATGTACGTCAACAGGTGAAATAAGTTCTTGATTTTAACCAATCGAAGGGAAGTTTACGGAATTCGGCGAATGGCATGGCCCAACACATACATTACCTTTGCCTGAAATATTATGCACCATACATCATGGGTCTCAGGGACCCATGCTGTTTGCATGTAGGAATAAAGCTTTGCCGTTTGTCGTGGGTCTAAAACGCCCCATGCTAATCGCATATAGGAATAAAGTTTTGCCGTGCGTAGTGGGTCTCACAAGACCCATGCGTGTCTGAAGGACTAAAGCCTTGCTGTACGTTATGAGTCTCCAGTGCCCCATGCTGATTGTATATAGGAATAAAGCTTTGCTATGCAACATGGGTCTCTAGGGCCCCAGGCTTCTTGCATATATTATAGGAATAAAGCCTTGCCGTACGCATGGGTCTCTAGGACCCCATGCTTATTGCGTACATTATAGGAATAAAGCTTTGCTGTACGTCATTTGTCTCCAGAGACCATGCTAAATTCATAGAGGAATAAAACTTTGCCGTACGTCATTTGTCTCCAGAAACTATGCTAAATTCATATAGGAATAAAACTTTGCCGTACGTCATTTGTCTCCAGAGACTGCTAAATTCATATAGGAATAAAACTTTGCCGTAGATCATTTGTCTCCAGAGACCATGCTAAATTCATATAGGAATAAAACTTTGCCGTAGATCATTTGTCTCCAGAGACCATGTTAAATTCATGGAGGAATAAAACTTTGCCGTACGTCATTTGTCTCCAGAGACCATGCTAAATTCATATAGGAACAAAACGTTTTCGTACGTCATTTGTCTCCGGAGACCATGCTAAATTCATAGAGAAATAGAACTTTGCCGTACGTCATGGGTCTCACAGAACCCATTCTTTTATGAAGGACAAAAGCCTTGCCGTACATCATGAGTCTCCAGGGTCCCATACTTTTACTGAAGGAGCGAAACCTTACTCTGTGTGTGTGTGTGTGTGTGTGTGTGTGTGTTGTGTGTGTGTGTGTGTGTGTGCGCGCGCGCGCGCGCGTGCGCGTGCGTGCGTGCGTGCGTGCGTGCGTGCGTGTGTGTGTGTTGTGTGCGTGCGTGCGTGCGTGCGTGCGTGAGTGTGTGTGCGTGCGTGAGTGTGTGTGCGTGCGTGTGTGTGTGTGTGTGTGTGTGTGTGTGTGTGTGTGTGTGTGTGTGTGTGTGTGTGTGTGTGTGTAACTCCTTTATTTGTCAACAAAAACAAACCATTGTCGGTGTAGATGTGGGAACCACGCTTCATTGACAGCCATACAATTTTGTGGAGGTAGGTCTAAAACGCAGTTATCAGGTGAAAGTCTTGACTGTGGGTCGTTTGATACCCAAGACGTACGGCGAAGGTTAAAACAGTAGCTGAGCTCAAAATGTAATCAACCTAATCTATGCATTCACCTCTGTCCCTTTTAAATCCACGGTATCTTCGATTCAAACACATTAAATGTCGTTCGGGACTAATGGTCAGAAATGTAAACCTTTCTCATAACATGCCACAATCTAGCCCCCCCCCCCCCCCCCCCCATTTACAGTTACATCCTGAAATTGGTGTTTCAATTTAGACATAATTCAAACTCACCAATATGAAAGGAAAAAGAAGAAAGGAAACAGAAAATCCATATATATATACTTCATGACATGAAGATATTTCACACTGAAATCAACGCTAGTAAAAGTTAAGTAAACAAAGAAGTTAAGGAGACAAAGAAGTTAAGGAAACAAAGAAGGAAAGACTTGAGTGGGAACCGGCTAGAGCTGCATCCATTTATGATTTTTTGAAAATCGTGCAAGGTATTTCACAAACAGTCAACTGAGAATAACTCATCTGTCTTGTATTACTTGAAATAACAAAATCAGCTTCATCTTAAAACAGCATCAACGATCTCATTAGCATTGATTAATTTGGACAAGGAGAAGGAGGAGGAGGAGGAGGAGGAAAAGAATAATCTCTATGATAAAGAGAGATTTTACTCCCTTTCAGATCTCTTCAACCTGAACACTGGT
The DNA here is from genome assembly GCA_033310375.1 of Conus canariensis. Lineage (NCBI taxonomy): Eukaryota > Metazoa > Mollusca > Gastropoda > Neogastropoda > Conidae > Conus > Conus canariensis. Next base: position 27,745,369 of record CM065725.1, on the reverse strand, counting down.
TGATTACTATGCTGATAAAGTGCATACAACACCCCGAACACCCCATAATAATTCTGCACTGCAAACGAAGGTTTATACATTCATTTTTTTTTAATAGTAAAAAAAATAAACACAATCACGAGATGAAACATCCAGCTTCTTTAAATCACGGCAATACATTTTCCACAGGAGAAGTGGGAATGGTTTAGTGGGTAGGGACGGGAGGAAGAGGTGGAATGATTGGAAGAACAGGCGCTTGGTTCTAAGGGGTTGATTGGAAGTAGAGGCGCTGGGTGAGTAGCGGTGGGGGTGGGGTCAGGAAGCGAAGGGTGAAAAGTTAGTGCGCATGAACAGGAATGCGATCGAAACGCACAAAACATTCAATATATCAGAAAGAAAATCTTTTATCTAGAAAAACAAACAAACACTGAAACGAAAAGGCGTCGTGCTTTTCGTTCAAAACAGCTGTTTGCCAACAACACTGTGCCCACCCCCGCCCCCACCACTGACGGCCCCCTTCTACCGTTACAAAGTTAAACACACACATCACTCCCACCAACATCGGTCATCATCTGTGATCCACCACAACCGGACACACCGGCTGCACCATCATCAGTCTTCGGTGGGTCATCGGATGACGTCGGATTTGCTGAATCCAGTTTCGGATCGGGTTCTACCGTCTTCTTACCGCAAACACCCGAAAGATTTTCCGTCATGACCTTCAGGTGTCGCCATATCGTGGTGGCGTCCAGGATTAAAATACCCGCCTGCAAGATACAAGATCAGAAAAAAACAGGTACTTACTGGTTTTTTGTTGTTGTTGATAATAATTTGTTGAAAATTGCTGATAAGAAAAATTAAAACAAACAAACAAACAAAAATAATGAAAATAAAATTTGAAATTTAAACACACTGAAAATATATTTTGAACTCTCAGATACTGCTCGATATTTTCATGTACAAAAATAGATTTTGAAACAAACAAACTCTAAACATACCTAAAGCTCTCGAATACTGTTGTATATGTTCATGTACAAAGAAGAGAGGAAAAAAGAGGTTGGGCGAGAGGTGGGGGTGGGACAGGGAAAAATCATATGATGTAAAACATGTCACCATTCCGTTGCCGTTTGTCGTAACCGGAGTAAGGATCTTAACAGCCCATTGAAACAATCCTTGGTCTCTGTGGCTTTCTGCATGCAGTCCTGCGCAACAGGTTAGAGGTGTTCTTACAACAATCCAGTCCTTGACTTTCTGGAGGTTGTCCATGCGTTGTTCAGTCAGCTTCCATCTTAGACACCCCTTTTCTTCATTGCTGTGGCTCTTGGCCTTGGGCAAGTGTCTCGGTGGTGTACATATAAACACACAATCCGCGTGTGCCATATAAATTTATACGAATAAAATAGCTCCAAAGCCCCCTTTGGTAAAAGCATACCAGTCTCTGAATCATTTTTTTCCCTGTTTAACATACCCCAAATCTTTAATAAAAATCAAGATAAACGTTGTCATCAAGGGTTTAAGGTCAAAATGATTTTTTTTTTTTTTTTTTTTTTTTTTTTTTTTTTTTTTTGATCATGCACAGGCACGTTTTGCATAGATAGAAGAAGCGTCCTTTGATTAGCAGGTATTATACTCTCCCTTTTCACTGTCCTGAGATTTGGGTCTTTGTCTGTCATTTGCGAGGACGGTCGCGCAGAGTTATCTCTCTTCCCAGTGTGCTGAGGTTGGTTAGATTACATTTAGATCCAGCTGGTTTGATGACATTCAGATCCAGCTGGTTAGATTACGTTTAGGTCTAGCTGGTTATATTACATTTTGATCCAGCTGGTTAGATTGCATCTAGATCCAGCTAGTTAGATTGCACTCAGATCCAGCTGGTTAGATTACATTTAGATCCAGCTGGTCAGATTGCATTGAGATCCAGCACCGAACCCTGGTGATACGGCAGACAAATGCGGGAGAGTCAGGGAAAGATGACGCGTTTGACATTACACTGACACCACCATACCAGAAGATCATGGGCAGCTATGAAGCCACTTGTTATTATGTGTTGATAGGAGTTAAGCAGCAGAGAGGAGAGAGAGAGAGATGTGTATCTGTGTGTGTGTGTGTGTGTGTGTGTGTGTGTGTGTGTTTGTGTGTAGAAAGAGAGAGAGAGAGAGAGGGCAACCCGATGGAGAGCAGGTGGAGAGGAAGATGCGAGAGCGAAACACCTTCCCTCCCCCTTCTCTCTCCCCGAGTGTATTTTAGAATTCTCTCTCTCTCTCTCTCTCTCTCTCTCTCTCTCTCTCTCTCCTCTTTCACACACACACACACACACACACACACACACACACACACACATTCATGGAGAGTGACGAGTAAGGGTAACGGGAAAGAAGGGGGGCGGGAAAGGGAGGTGAGGAGAGGAGGCGGATTATCAAAAGAAAGAGAGGGATATAACGGTCCCCTAGTCTCCCAAAGACCTGAAATCCCTGTAATAATTATCCCTCCCTGCCCTCGCCATAGTCCTAGCAACAGGGATATTTCGTGTGTCAAGCCAAAACAGCTTAGTGAACTACAGCACAGGTAGTAACTAACATGGTCGCCAGGTTTGCCTGAAGCGGAAAGTTTTCTGCCTTCTTACTGTCGTAAAAATAATCTGAGGAGAATAGATTGGCTTCTTATCCCTTCACATGGCTGTGAACAAAAATCAGTACTCGCTGGCTTTTCCTCCCCCTCCACCCTCCCCTCCCCCATATCACATCTCTCTCTCTCTCTCTCTCTCTCTCTCTCTCTCTCTCTCTTGTGTCAATCCAGGGTTGTAATAGAAGTTCACAGTAAACTTTTGAACTGGAATGAACGGACGAACCAAACCTGAACAAGACACGGAGTATAGCCCCCTTGAGTCAGTTTCGGTTAACCTAGTTTTGATATCTAAATATGAAAGTATACTAAGAATCTCTGTCTCTGTCTCTCTCTCTGCACTGCAAAAGAATGCTGCAACTTAATTTACAGAGACTGTGCGTATGAATCCTGCAGAGACTAAATAGAATTTACGTTTATTGGGGGCAACGGCTTCTGCATAAATATACATGATCCCTCTCTCTCTCTCTCTCTCTCTCTCTCTCTCAAGTCGTCTTCTTATGGAAGGCCACACCTGTATGCGTCAGCCAGTGCAGGTCCTTCTCGCATGTTTCTCCAAATTTTCAATAGTTTTCCAGCTCACGCGAGACTCGAGAACTGCTCCATATACCCACACCTCCATTCCTCCTTTTTTTCTTTCCTTTTTTTTTTTTTCTGAACTACCATTGTGTGTGTGTGTGTGTGTGTGTGTGTGTGTGTGTGTGGTGTGTGTGTGTGTGTGTGTTCGTCAATACTGAAATCAATCCGGAAGCAAAAGCATTCTTTGTGTTTTTTTCTTTGTTTTCTTTTTATTTGTTTGTTTGTTTTTTTGCTTTTGTTTTGTTTTCCGTTTTTTGTTTGTTTTTGTTTTTGTGTTGTGTGTGTGTGTGTGTGTGTGTGTTGTGTGGTGTGCGTGTGTGTGTGTGTGTGTGTGTGTGTGTGTGTGTGTGTGCTTCAGTTGCACGGAGTTTATGGAGAACTGATCCGCTCTAACCCCACCCATGTTGTTGTCAACTTTATGTCTACAGTTTTCCCTCTCCTTTTGCTTGCTCGTGACTTGTTTACCTTTCATTTCAATTGGGACACTTTTCTTTTTGACAGGTCTAAACTGATTTTACTCATTCACTGCAAAATGATACGCGTTTTGCTTTTAACCCCCCCCCCTCCCCCTCCCCCCCCCCCCCCCCCCCCCCCCCTCTAAATGCGTTGACTGGCTTTTCCACATATTCTCTCTCTCTCCCTCCCTCCTTCCCTCACTCCCTCCCTCCCTCTCTCTCTCTTCACATACCTCCATTGTCTCTCACTCCCCCCCCCTCTCTCTCTCTCCTGTCTGTCTGTCTGTCTGTCTGCCAGTCTCTCTGTCTCTGTCAGTCAGACTGTCTCTCTCTGACAGTTTGTCTGTCTCTTCTGCCAGTCTGTCTGTCTACTGTCCATCTGTCTGTCTGTGTCTGTTTGCCAGTCTGTCTGTCCGTTTATCTCGGCAAGTCTGTCTGTCAAGTCTGTCTGTCTGACTGACCAATCTGTCCGTCTGTCCCTGTCTGCTAGTCTGTCCTGTCTGTCTGTGTCTGTCTGTCTGTCTGTCTGTCGTCCGTCGTCCGTCCGTCCGTCCGTCCGTCCGTCCGTCGTCTGTCTGTCTGTCTGTCTCTCTCTCTCTCTCTCTCTCTCTCTCTCTCTCTCTCTCTCTCTCTCTCACCAAAACAATAACGAAAACTAGCACTGCTCCAGTGCCAACCGCAATCGCCGAGGGCCGAGAGTCGTTGACTGTGGCGGTAGAGTAGACGGGACTGTCCTTCTTCTTCACCAGGTCTGTTGGACTGCCGCCAGTGTCGGAGGCTGGTGGCGGAACACCAGAATCACAAATAAATGATAAAGATCAGAGGAAGTCTGTAGTCTGTCACATACGCATGTGCATGAGCCTACGAATTATAGGTATGCACACAGACACAGACACACGCACGCACGCACGCACGCACGCACGCACGCACACACACACACACACACACACTACACGCATACAAACACGCGCGCGCGTGGGCTTGCGAGCACACTTATAAATACACATGCAAAAATAAGTATGAATGTGCACGTGCGCGGGCGCGCGCGCGCTTACACACACACACACACACACACACACACACACCACACACACACACACACACACACACACACACGCACACTTTGCGAGTGTTCTTATAAACAATCATGCCGAAATAAGTATGAGCGCGCACACACACAAACACACCAGCCCAGGCACCCAGCCTCTCACGCATGGGCTACATACCATACACTATCTTACTTCATCTGAACGCAATCAGCACACACAATCACACATGCGTGCCACTCCTTCCCTTGCTAACTACGACGCACTCACCTTTGCATTCAATCTGAAAGAAAAAAAATCTTAAACAAATCAACTTCATGTCATAAATAAGCAGATAAATAAACCATTACGATCATGGATCAAAACATGGTCACCAGACAAAGAGAGCATTTTCATAAATTGTTGGTCAGCAATCTACTTGTGATAAAGCACTGTCCATCCATGCGCGCGCGCACGCATACACACAGACCACACACACACACACACACACACACACACACACACACACACACACACACACACCACCCACCATTGTCAGAGGTGCTTCAACACCTCGATCTGCATTGCTGAATGTAGCGTACACATTCCTTACAATTGTACACGAGTCCGCCGGGTATCCCCCCTTCCCCGCTCTCATTCTTCCTTACCCCTCCCCCCCCCCCCCCCCCCCCCCCCCGCCCGGCCCTATCTCTCCGATCCACCCAACCCCCTCTCACTTCACTAAAGTTTAGCAAATTCTGAAAAAAAAGAAAAAAGAAAAAAGAAGATTCAGATGAACTTAAAACTTCCAGCTGAGCGAGTGAACGCAAGAGATCCTTTTTTTTTTTTTTTTTAAAGTGTTTTTTTCTTTCTTTCTTTTACAGTCTATTGTTCTGTGCCCCTGTCAGCTGCACTGCCGTCACGCTGTCCTTGCTGGTTGTCTCCAATGCACAGACAGACCGACGCTCTTTCTGTCATAGCCTCGCTTCAACGCTCTGCAGAGAACAGTCAATTCAGATCGTTCTCTATGTCATTCATAGTGGTGTCAACGTGTCTGCGAAATTCATGGGGTTCACTGCCCCTTCTCTTTGATCTGACTCCTTCCGCTGTCAGTTCACTTTGATGTCACTTCTTCCACTGTCAATTCACTTTGATGTCACTCCTTCCACTGCAGTTTACTTTGATGTCACTCCTTCCACTTCAGTTCACTTTGATGTCACTTCTTCCACTACCAGTTCACTTTGATGTCACTCCTTCCACTGCCAGTTCACTTTGATGTCACTTCTTCCACTGCCAGTTTACTTGATGTCACTCCTTCCACTCCAGTTCACTTTGATGTCACTCTTCCACTACCATTCACTTTGATGTCACTCTTCCACTACCAGTTCACTTTGATGTCACTTCTTCCACTACCAGTTCACTTTGATGTCACTCCTTCCACTGCCAGTTTCACTTTGATGTCACTCCTTCCACTACCAGTTCACTTTGATGTCACTCTTCCACTACAGTTCACTTTGATGTCACTCTTCCACTACCAGTTCACTTTGATGTCACGTCTTCCACTACCAGTTCACTTTGATGTCACTTCTCTCCACTGTCAATTCACTTTGATGTCACTTCTTCCACTGTCAATTCACTTTGATGTCACTTCTTCCACTACCAGTTCACTTTGATGTCACTTCTTCCACTGTCATTCACTTTGATGTCACTCCTTCCACTGTTAATTCACTTTGATGTCACTTCTTCCACTGCCAGTTTACTTTGATGTCACTCCTTCCACTGTCAATTCACTTTGATGTCACTTCTTCCACTGTCAATTCACTTTGATGTCACTCTTCCACTGTTAATTCACTTTGATGTCACTTCTTCCACTGTTAATTCACTTTGATGTCACTCCTTCCACTGTAATTCACTTTGATGTCACTTCTTCCACTGCAATTCACTTTGATGTCACTCTTCCACAGTTCACTTTGATGTCACTTCCACTGCCAGTTTACTTTGATGTCACTCCTTCCACTACCGTGTCACTCCTTTCACTTAGTTCACTTTATGTGTCACTCCTTCCACTGTCAATTCACTTTGATGTCACTCCTTCCCTAATTCACTTTCACTTCAGTTCACTTTGTGTCTTCTTCCACTGCCAGTTCACTTTGATGTCCTCTTCCACTACCTGTGTCACTCCTTCCACTCAGTTCACTTTGATGTGTCTTCTTCACTGCCAGTTTACTTTGATGTCACTCCTTCCACTACCAGTGTCACTCCTTCCACTTCAGTTCACTTTGATGTGTCTTCTTCCACTGCCAGTTTACTTTGATGTCTACTTCTTCCACTGCAGTTCACTTTGATGTTCACTCAGTTCACTTTGATGTCTTCCCACTGCCAGTTTACTTTGATGTCACTCCTTCCACTACCAGTGTCACTCCTTCCACTTCAGTTCACTTTGATGTGTCTTCTTCCACTGCCAGTTTACTTTGATGTCACTCCTTCCACTACCAGTGTCACTCCTTCCACTTCAGTTCACTTTGATGTGTCTTCTTCCACTGCCAGTTTACTTTGATGCTACTCCTTCCACTGCAGGTTCACTTTGTCACTCCTTCCACTTCAGTTCACTTTGATGTGTCTTCTTCCACTGCCAGTTTACTTTGATGTCACTCCTTCCACTACCAGTGTCACTCCTTCCACTTCAGTTCACTTTGATGTGTCTTCTTCCACTGCCAGTTTACTTTGATGTCACTCCTTCCACTACCAGTGTCACTCCTTCCACTTCAGTTCACTTTGATGTGTCTTCTTCCACTGCCTGTTTACTTTGATGCTACTCCTTCCACTGCAGGTTCACTTTGTCACTCCTTCCACTATAGTTCACTTTGATGTGTCTTCTTCCACTACCAGTGTCACTCCTTCCACTATAGTTCACTTTGATGTGTCTCCTTCCATTGCCGGTTCATTTTGATGCCATTCTTTCCACTGCCAGTTACTTTGATCTTTGATGTGACTCCTGATTACTTTGATGTGACTTCTACCACTATCAGTCTACGTGATGTTACTTCTACACTACCAGTTTACTTGATGTGACTTCTACACTACTAGTTTTCTTGATGCGACTTCTGCCACTACCAGTTTACTTGATGTGACTTCTTCGACTACCGGTTTACTTGATGCGACTCCTACCACTATCAGTTTACGTGATGTTACTTCTACACTACCAGTTTACTTGATGTGACTTCTACACTACCAGTTTACTTGATGTGACTTCTACACTACTAGTTTTCTTGATGTGACTTCTGCCACTACCAGTTTACTTGATGTGACTTCTACACTACCGGTTTACTTGATGTGACTTCTACCACTACCAGTTTACTTGATGTGACTTCGACAACCAGTTTACTTGATGTGACTTTTACACTACCAGTTTAATTGCTGTGACTCCTACCACTACCAGTTCAATTGCTGTGACTTCTACCACCACCAGTTTAATTGCTGTGACTTCTGTACTACCAGTTTAATTGCTGTGACTTCTATACTACCAGTTTACTTGATGTGACTTCTACCACTGCCGCTTTACTTGATGTGACTCGTATCATTATCAGCTTACTTAATGCGACTCCTATCTGTATCAGTTCATCTGGTGTCACTTGTACCTATACCAATTTACTTCTGAGCCTGGCTAGCACGCCGTCTTGTCCCTGTTCTGCGTCCAACTAGCCAGCCACTGCCACAGAAGGAGATCGATCGATCAATCAACCCGGCTTCGTATGAAAACATGTCAGCCTGCTAACAGTTTTGTGTTGTCTGTGCACTTTGCGGAACAAAAGCCGCACATTAAAGCAAAATGTCAGATGGAGTTTACACAAGATGGCGCTATGGGAGTCCGTGCCATTACAGCCGAAATGAAAGTCTGGCAGTTTCCAGTACGAGTTTTTAATGGGTGTCAATCAGCGGAAGACAAGTCTGGGAGTCCTAACAGTGCACGCGTCTAGAGTTTTGTATCTTTCCTTTCTTTCAGTGGTTTTCTTTTTTTTCTTCTTCTTCTTTTTTCTCCCAAACCCAATGGACCAATGTTGTGTGATAAACACCCAGCTGTACCCGACGCTGCAGAAGTGTGGAGTGGTGGTCAAAGTACTCGCAATCGAAAGCCGAGGAACACGGACATGCGTAGTAACCATACTATTGTGGTGCGCAAAAAAAACCTGTGACGTCAAAATCATATGCTTTTGACTCCGCCAGTCCTTTAGACAGTGTGTCACAAGATGGACAACAATTATTGCGAACCTTCAAAGACACGAAAGACATGTGCTGTGAAATGATCAATCATGATAATAATTTCCCCTGAGAGCGAGAGAGAGAGAGAGAGAGAGAGAGAGGTCTTGGTCCCTCATAAAGGGTGAGCGAACAAACACCTAGATAAACATCTAGACAAATCTTTATTATTGTACTAGGGATATGAGACGTTGAATCATAATGTTACATGTTTACAATTCTGTTTAAACTTATTTCTAAGAAAAAAAAAAAAAAGGGGGGGGGGGGGGGGGGAGGGCAGCAGCAGCAGAAGAAGAATGAACGGAAAAAAGAGAGTGTGGATCAAAGTACACGCATCACTCGGGGGGGGGGGGGGGGGGGGGGGGGGGGGGGGGGGGGAGAGAGAGAGAGAGAGAGAGAGAGAGAGAGAGAGAGAGAGAGAGAGATTTATTATGAAACTGTCGTCAGACCAGCCGCCGTGGCGAAGTGGTTAGCGTCGCGGACTCCCGGCTGGGAGGTCGTGGGTTCGAATCCCATCAGTCATGTGGGTTTTTCTGCCCCGTCCGGCTCCTACCCAGAGTTGAGTTTGCTGCGGACTCAGCTGGGAAAACTGGGACCACACAGTCGAGTTTCATCCACTTAATGGATGCGTTTCTGAGAGTGTTGCTCAAATTTCCTGACCAACACTGCAATTGCCTGTATCTCTTGGGCCTGGTTGACGCCGGGATATATTATGAAAGGAAGCGTAGAGTACAGCCCTGTCATGTAGTCTCAGACCAAAATGGAAATCCGTAGCATCATCTTTATCATCCTCATTCTCATCGATCAGCATAAAAAAAGGCCTCAAATTCTGTGGCCCTTCATGCCCTGCTCTCATGGTGACCTCAATTTCTATGTCCTCTCCACGTCTGTGGCCTTGGTTTGGTTCCGTCGGGGTCACCAGTATCGGCGAGTCCATGGGGCTGTCGTTGGACGGACGTGGTGGCGCCCTCCGGAGCTAACTCACGCCGGCTCGCGACTAAGCAATTATTGTCGTCAGTAGGGGGCTTAGTAGGTGGTGTCCTGCGTATGTTAGATCAGAACAGGCGCCACTGAACACCGCCGAAGTGACTCGGCAGCAGTGCAGTGACTCCTCCGTTGGGTTGCCTCCTGACGACTTGACATTGACTACTCCCTGTGGATTGCCGGTGTCGGGGCTGCGGCGGGGCTGACTGGGCTGTGGCTGTGGACGGGGTGTCGGAATGAGCGGCGTGGGTGCACTGCCTCTGCGGTGGCGGAGAGGCTGGGACAGAAAAACAACAACAACAACAACAACAACAACAACAAAACTGTCGTCAGTGTTGCAAAACAGTAGACAAAGCACGGAACTGTTTGGGTATCAACATTTTGGTTGAATGTCTAATGCTCATGTTTGGTCATGCCTACAGCTGGTCAACAGAGTAACCGATATACTCTTTCTAAAAATTCAGGTCATGAATGTGGTTCAGACTTTCTGTCATGTAACCCCAGTTCCCCAGCAAGTCCCTCTCCCAATCTTCAAATACGCAGAGAGAGAGAGAGAGAGAGAGAGAGAGAGAGAGACAGACAGAAGACAGACAGACAGACAGACACACAGACAGACAGAGACACAGACAGACAGAAGACAGACAGACAGAGACTGGATGGCTTAGCGTAACAGGAACATAAAATCACCCTTTATACACTTGGAGTGACGTGAGGGCTAAGTGCTGCAGACAAATAAACACACTTTATGTGTTTGGAGCGTCATGAGGTAATGACCTAGTGCAGCGGGAAAATAAACCTTCCCTTCATACTGTAAACGCCGGGAGGGCTGGGGGCTTAGTGCGGCAGGAAAATAAACCAGAAAGGCAGACAGGAGGGCGTAGGCCTCCGCCAAAGTCGAGCGGATCCGGGATCCGCTCTTTTATCTGGATCCGCACCAAAAATTAAACGGTTCGTCCTTGGGCCGCATTCCATATCATTCCATCAAGTATCTTTCAAATCGGTTCAGTAGTTTCTGTGTAATTTAGATGAACGGATCAGGAATCTGTCTTTTGATCTGGACCCGCACTGAAAATGTATGAATTCGTCCCAGGGCAAAATTAATGAATTCGTCCAAAATTTATGGATTCGTCCTTGCGCGAAAAGATCATGGGTTCGTCCTTGGGCGACAGTCCATCTTTCAACCGATCCCTTTGAAAATGGATCCGAGGGAGTGGTGGCTGTGTTTGCTTGTTTGTTTGTTTGTTTTGTTAACCTTACTGATAGACAAACCCATACATGTGGGTGAAGAACATAACCTTCTTCACACAGGTAGCCACAGATCAGGATCAAAGTTTCTCAGGAACTGGATTCCCCCCCCCCCCCCCCCCCTACTAACTCTCCTATCTCTGCACTAGACCTTCAGAGGTGGTGGGCTGTGTGAAACGCTGTATGCTTAAGACGAAAAGCCCGGGTAAAAAGGGTATCATGTCACAGCATGTACTTGTGTTGCACTTAAAGCAAAAGCAGAGAACAAGAGACTGAGCTGTCCTTGCCATAAATCGACTGAAAAAAAACAACAACAGAAAAAGTACTAAACTATACACTTTGGCTAATATTAAGACTCCTTAAGTCTGTAACGTGCCTCTGTCCATCCCAAGACTAACGCGGTAATGCTTTATATATAAAAAAAAAAAAATTAAAAAAAAAATTAGTAAGGCCCAGCCAGTAAATCACGAATCCCGCCCAGTGCAAGAGACGCAGATACACAGGGCTTGATGCCAGACAGACCAGAGAGATACCACCTCCGTCCTTGGCGCGTTTCATTGTAGATTAAACCCTGAGAATCAATCAGTCGTACTATAGGAATTTCTGCTGTGTGTCACTTGTGTAGGCCTAGCGTTTAAGTCACCCAGGAAACATGACAGCCTTGACCCCTAAACACGCGTATTGTAATATGTATTGAAGCCAGTGGCGACGCCCTGCCTAACACGCATTCTCTCCGGGACAGAGGAGGTGCGACACTTCCTTGTGTGTGTGTGTGTGTGTGTGTGTGTGTGCGTGGTGTGGGCCGAATGTGTGTGTGTGCGTGCGCGCGCGAAGTGTGTGTGTGTGTGTGTGTGTGTGTGTGTGTGTTAAGGCGTTGACAGCCCATGAGTAGATACGCAGGTCTTCCAGGACCCGGAAATCGATTCCTTTATTTAATTCGATTAATTGTATTTACAGCATATGGAGTTTGATTCACAACCAATGACTGAACACACACAAAACCTACACACACACTCACACTGTGTTTGTATTGTGGTGGTGTCAAGCGTTCAGTTTACTAACCCCATACATTAACACGAATTATACAAGATAGCATACTGCAAACTTGGAGAGAGAGAGAGAGAGAGAGAGAGAGAGAGAGAGAGGTGCTCTAATCTGTTGGCCTTGGTTGGCAAACTAGTGGATTCTGAGAGTGTGTTAATGGATTCTAGTCAGATATTTCAATACCATTTGCAATGCATAGATCATAGTCTTGAAGCACTATCGACATACGATCAAAGCAATGTGTGGTTCAAGTTTTGTTGGGCTTTAAGACCGAGAAAGGTTTTGTTGACAGCTGGAATTACTTTGGAGGGGAACTTCCTCTGCATAAACTGTCAATATGCTGTGGCTAGGAAAGATTGTTGTCAATGGCAACTCCTAAAACCTTTCATCCACTCCGTGCGTGCTTCACCTACATGTATAGTGGACAAACTTCTAGTCGTCAAGGGCATGCGGTTCAGCTCAGTCCATTAAATCAGCTGATTAATATTGTCTTGCAGAGAAGTGGATGGTTGATTAAAGTTAGAATGGCTTGAATAAATAGAAAAACTTACCTAAGTCCTCGGAAAATGAACTGCAGTAAAGTTATTGATATAAAAATATTCTTAAAAAAAAAAAATCTAAAACAGGGGATCCAACACCGCACCTTGGGGGATGCAAAGTGTTTGTGCCTGGAACTGAAATGAACATAATTCAGTAACACCTATGTTGACGTTATGCACGGATCTAGTAGGAAAATAGGCATGACCAGAAAGTCAGTTTTTGTTGCAGAAAATAATGATCCATAATGTAGAAAGCTTTCTTAAAGTCGACGAATATTACCTCCGTGAATTTGTTATCTTTTATATTCATGAGCTAGTCCTCAAACACATTATAATTACAGTTAGTGTGGCACAAGCGCTTATCTCTAAATCAATGATTTAGCAAGATCAGAAAATATTGAAACAGGTCTCTAACTAAACGGGCTAGTCTTATCTCCAGAGAGAGAGAGAGACAGATAGACAGACAGACAGACTGAGACAGAGAGAGAACAGACACATCAGATCACTGACTTCAGAGAAAAAAATACCTTTATTGTCATCTGGTTCATAAACATGAGAAAATTCAAAACTACCACGGGCAACACACCCATTTTACAAACAATTGAGAAAAAAAGCAAGAAATATGCACCATTTTTAAATGTCAATGAGCAATGCCCAATTTTTCAAAGTCACTTTCTGAACACGTTTCTTTATTAAAAAAAAAAAAAATCATTTGACCATTAGCCAGAGAAATAGGCCAAAGGGTGAATGACTGATGAAAATCATATCACACACACACACACACACTCTCTCTCTCTCACACCAGAAGGGACTAACGCATGACATACTGCGTCCCCAAAATAAACTTCCCATGTTTCATCCCAAAGATCTTCTATGCATGACATAGACGAAAACAACATCATCCGAGAAGAACAGTGGCACCTTTTGTTTGGCTCACTTGACCAGACTCTGGCCAAACAAGTAAAACTAAGACAACGTTGCTTTCACTGAACAGGTCCTACTTTGCCTTTGTTTTTCCAAATTCGTCTTGCCTGTAGAATATAGGAACAAATGTGTATTGTGCCTTTTTTCTTTGTAATTCTTATGTCCTATTCGTCTGGCCAGCCTTTATCCCCATTTTGTTTGCTTTCTTTTTCATTTTCTTTCCTTTTCATTATCTCCTATCCTGACTGTGGATAAAGGACGAAAAAAAAAAAGAAAAGAAAAAAAAAAAAAAGAAAGAAACGAAGGTGTCACTCATAAGACTGGCATATTTCATTTCTTATCACACAAAGCATGAAAAAAATGGCATCAGAATAGCAGTGAGGGATAAATTGCAGACTTAAACTGAGTAATGCTGGATTTTTAAATTGCTGGTTTTTAACCCGATGCCGTTTCATTATTCAAATGTTTCTTTCTGGTGAAGTGAATACCAAGGTCAGCTCAACCAAGTGTTCTTTGGGGAATGTTTATTTACCACAGTTCACCAAAATGTGAACGGTCCTTGGACTTCAGAGATCATGTCATAACTGACTTGGCGTGTGGATTTCCCATAGTGAACATTTTAGTTTGAATACCACAATTACCCCTAATGGTCAAGGCCCACTTTTATTACTGCCTTCCCACTACACACCATCAAACATTTTAAATAACTGTCTGCTTAGGACAGAAACTGACACCACGACAGGAACCACCAAGAAATCAGTTCTGAAGCCAGCTGGTGACTGGTGATAAAGTCAAAGAGGAATACCAAATAATACTCACCTAGAAAAAAAAAAAACAAAGCTTTGAAAAAAAAAAAAAAAAGCTTTGGGAAAAAAAAAAAAAGCAATAGCCACCATGTCAGAAATGGTTACACAGCAAGACCTATGGTAGCCTGTGTCATATCCAAGTACAGGCAGTTTTGACAAAGCATACCACTTATCAACTACAGTATCACAAGCACGTGCAATGAAGCGCAAAGGGCCAAGAATTTACCAGCACTACAGTTCTTTGATATTGCTGAAACGAAAACAAAATGAACACACACACATTGCGCAAATAAATCTCTATCCTGAACAGCAGCATCAGTATAGCCCAAAATACACCCACAATACACCTGCCCAATACACTGTTCCAATTCTCTCTGAATCTTTTTTGTAGTGCACAACTGTTATCTTTTCACAATTTCTGACAACAATTTCTAAAAATGACTGACTGGAGCATTGATCTAATCTTGTCAAGTTGGAAAGAACAGGATTTTATCAGATGAAGCTTGCCACATCTGAATAAAGAGCTGGGGAAGAAGACTGACATTAAGCTCATACATATCTTTTGTCCAAGTCAGAGTTGAAGCATTTTAGCCCATAAAATCCAAACATAAAAAAAACAAACAAATGCTAGCTGTGGATTTTCATTCTCATCACGTCTCCCGCATCCCAATAAACAAGGAAATATATGTGCAGAAACGAGTTCTCAGATCTCCTTCCCTTGCTGAATACACAATGAAACAACCAGGAAGACTTGGGAAAAAAAAAGGACAACACAAAAATTTCTGTCCAATACTAGCATCACAACCATGTGGAGAATACTGTCCACTCACCACCATTTGCCCTGACGATGAACCAGGCACACCCTCTTGGGCCGATGTACATGTCACTATTTCAATATGTGTATAGAACAAAAGGAAATGATTGCTGTTGAAAAGCTGTCAACTAACATGT
Organism: Conus canariensis; assembly: GCA_033310375.1. Classification (NCBI taxonomy): domain Eukaryota; kingdom Metazoa; phylum Mollusca; class Gastropoda; order Neogastropoda; family Conidae; genus Conus; species Conus canariensis. The sequence goes on along the minus strand of CM065725.1, from coordinate 27,729,959 downwards.
CCACTGATAACACAATCTCCAGAGCATCTCCATCATTCATTTCACCCCTGTAACCATGACTAGATATTCATGCACAATGCACAAACATTAAAAAAAAAATGAAAAAAAAAAAATCAAAAGCGGAAAGAAAAAAAGTCAAAACAAAGAATGTTCAAAGTCAAAACTGGAACTGATATTGATAATGGTATGCACATGCAAAAGAGGAATACTCGGAGTACACCCTGGAACTGAAAAAATTAACAACCGCCATAAAACAGGCAGACAGAATGTTGACAATAATGACTATACACATTTGAGGCGCTAACGGACGCATAACAACCATCAAGACACGGGTCAGCAAAACATGGACACATGAAAGCCTTTCTAAGCTTTCCTATATCAAGTAAAGAGAATAACTGAAAAGTGAACTGGCCAGTAGCATTAATGAAATATTGACAAATTATTCTGCCATCTGTTCTGTTTATACAGTTCATGTGAACAAAACCTTGTCATGTGTACACAGCCATTATTCGAATGAAAGACATCAAACTGGTGATCACTAGTACTTCTTCAACAGTTCCACAGACAAAGGACAGAACTCAGGTCCATTTATTCTCTTTAATACAATAAGACCAAAAAAAGAAAAAAGACTGCACGCACCAATCTTATAAACAATGGATGAAAACTGACTCATAGCACCATGGTTGCTCAGCACATATGTACTGAACAAACAAAAAGTAAATCAAATGTGTCTGATCCTCTACCACAAAATGAGTTCCAGTCACTCCTTATCATTCTGTGCAACAGCACAAAACCTATTTCAAGGAATTAAAATCACCCACTAAGAATCTGACATGAACATACCAGATTCTCGGTGGATGATATAAACTGTTTGAAATCTAGTCATCTTTCTGGCAATTCTCACACTCAAAGACATATTTTACAGAATGATTTGGAAATGCCTTTTTCTCAGATTTCTTCACAGAATGGATCGTCTTCAACAGACTGCAGGTCTTGTACTAATTGCCTGATCTGAAAGTACACAACTCGTAAACAGCAGTTGGTAGGGAAAGGACAAAGCTTGAACGAATATAATATGATGGTAAATAAGGGAACATTCGCTCTCATGACAAAAATACGGCTGCTCACAAAACAAGATTTTTAATATAAACAAATCATTTAAAAACTAAATTGAAAGGAAAAATGACTGCAAATCACAGATTTCTTCATGATGTTTTCAGATGAAAAGCTTGATGTAAACGCCAGTTTTATCCAGAGGTTACAATTGGAAGATTAAAAACGAACAAAAAAATTCAATAGAAAAAAAAGAAAGTATAATACACTCTTCTCTCCATTACATATATAAGAAAAAAAATACCAGTCTTTTTCAATTCTTGAGATATGGCTATATTTTTTTTTAACAAATCTTTGCTGATACACAGCTTCTTCAGGTCAGGATTAATGATAGTAGCTTCACATCAATCAAAATGGCATATCAAAAGGGTGAGTTTTCAGTCAGGTAAAACCAGGTCAAATGACCTGACCGAAACTCTATTCAACATGCCAATTTATATGATGTGAGGCTTTTATGAATGTACCTTGACCTGAAGAAGCTGTGTACTGCAAATATTTGTTGAAAAATGACATTCCCATCTCAAGACGAGAAGACTGTCGTTTTCATTCTCATATTTTTTTGTGGCAGTGTTTACTAAGTCTGTTTTACATACACATGGTGTGGAGCCGAAGAGTGCGTGCGTGCATGCATGCGTGCATGTGTGTGTGACTGAACCTGAAAGTAGCACGGCTCTGGGGTATTCTCATCGTCTCCTGGGGCACTCTGGAACTCACCACCTTTCAACTATGCCATTCTCCTTTCTTCAGAACTTTCAAGTCGGCATTTAAAACTTCTATGTTCAAACACCAGTAGCAAAATACCACCTGAAAAACTGCTGAATTACTGCCAGTCACTTGCACACATTCACGTGTGTATATATGATCTGTTCACTTGTGTAACACTGTTGTATGTGTATGTGTGTGTGTGTGTTTATATGCACGTGTTTGCGCATGTGTGTGTATGCGTCCGTGTAAGCGTGCATGTGTGTGTTTGTATGCGTTGTCTGTATGTGTGACATATTATGTATCAAAAATTTGTAAAGCAACCAGTACCCTATGTTGAAAGGATGGGTGCTATACAAATGGTCCTGATCACTGATATTCCTCATCATTAAAACATCTCCCCCCTCCCCCTGCTGTGGACATTCCTGACAGACTGTCATTCACAGTGACATGATGACCTGATGTCAGGGCATGTGCCGAAAAAAAAAGAAAGAAAAAACAAAACAAAGAGAGAATGACTGAATGGTGATATGGAACACATTTTGTGGTAGAAACAAACAATAACACCGGACAAAAAAAAACAACCACAACAAAGCAACATTGTGCCACATTTGTGTGCAACATCAAAAATATGTACAACACCCAAATGTAATTCAGCCTCACAGATGTGACATTTTCAAAAGGATAACACCAAGACTGCAAGAGGTAATGTCTGTACTGATATATGGCAGTAAAAAAAACTTGTCATTTATTCTGTATTGCCCATTCAAGTTACCACTCACTTGGGTAACTTTTGCATGTATTTCTCAAAAAATGGCAAGAATATCCAATGGAGTTCAAAGAAAATACTGCATATAGTTGTTTACAGACACATGCACATACACTTTCATGTCAGCACAATGCAAAGGAATGAAAAGCCAAAACAAAACAAGAAGACCTCAACCAAAACAAAGACCAATAAACAAATCATCTTTCACATACAACCGCTGAATGTATATATTCATGGATACATCAAAGTGTCACAGCTGACTTACAAAAAATATGCAACAGGCATGAGACAGTGTGCTACAGCAGATCCATGGGTAAAGCTGCCTCAAAATATTACGGTTTATTGAGGGTTCTTTTAACAGCAGATGATTGTAAAGCAACAAAATAAACAAAAAGCCAACAAAATTATACATTGTCCACAGAGACCCTCACTTTCACACATGTGAAACTTTTTGGAACCGTGACTTGGAAGACAGGCCAGGTTTAGCAGTGTTTTATATTCTGTTTTATATTCAAACTGTTCACAACACTTCAAACATGAAACCATTCACTAATCAAAGCCCTAGACAACACAACACAAACTCAACAACAAAATCCAGTACAGAATAGCAAGTAGAGTCCACTATAGAGCTTACTATCACTGCCAAGTTGTCAGAGCAAAGCATCCGGGAAAGAATCTCAAGGGCTGAACAATAACACTTTGAAAAAGGAGAAAAAACAAAACAAAAAAAACAACAGCAAAACCTAAGCTAAGTGAACCAGATACAGACATACAAAACAACAAAATAGGACTTATTATTTCCTGTCTCAGTACTCCCTCAGTGGCAAAACTTTCAAGCCAGTCATTCCAGCTAGCCACACAGCCACACACACAGCACGTCAGAGGGAGCAGTCAATATCAGATTATCATATGGCAATTCACCAGGGGAGAAAATGTACTCCAATCCGTTGGCACCTTTTCTGATCCCACATTTGCAGGACATAACCTGTTCAGCCATCTACTGATAACAATAGTTGCGGGGCCCACCTAAGTGGGCATCCCCCTCACAAGACTGTCACAATGGCAATCCAAGAACATTTGTTGCCATGAGAAGAAGGCATGAATAACAACAGCACTTAAGACCTCTTTTTATATGATGATCAAACGAGGATGATGGTGTACATTGTGGTCGGAGACTAAATGAAAGGGCTGTACTATACACTTCCTTTCACAGTATGTCTTGGTATCAACCAGGTCTGAGAGATATAGACACTTGCAGTGCTGATCAAAAGAAGAGAATTCGTAAGCAGAAATTCTGAGCATGAGCCAGTTATATCCTTCAGAGTTTCCAAAAGCTATAACCCTGGGATCACATTATATCAAACTTACACAATAATGATTTATCCATTGGTTGATCATTTATTTTGCAACTTCCCCAAGACCTACCATGAAACACCTATCGAACACACCTTACTAAAGACTGAACATGCACGTTAAGCCCTTTAACAAAACAAACACGCATGTAGTTTTATATACACACACGGCTAATGAGTGAAATACCAACTGAACAGTGAGCATTTCAATTTTATCTGTGGAGGTGCATAAAACAAAAATACTCAGGTATGTTTTTCCCCAAAAATCTGCATAGAACAAGTGACAGTGATCTACAGACCAAAAAAAAGGTCTGTTATCCCACCCTCTCCTTTTATTGGTTGAGATGGCCAAGCAAAAGCCAAACCTGGCACACTGGTTAAAATGAGACAGTGTGCTACAGCAGATCCATGGGTAAAGCTGCCTCAAAATATTACGGTTTATTGAGGGTTCTTTTAACAGCAGATGATTGTAAAGCAACCCAGTAATTGCACAGTTTACCCCTTTTCCCCCTTAAAGGTTTACCGACAATATAACAACAGATGGTAGTATGCTACATTGCCATACTGGTTTATCGAAAGCAAATGGTAAGCTTGCATACTGTCATATGCTACTTTATGACAAGGTTTGTTGCAGCAGAAAGCAGACTGCAACATGGTCATACTGGTTTACAGTCATGTTTTGTGACAGCAAATCGATAAGAAAAGCTGTTACACAGATTTACTGACAATATTATGATAATGTTTTGCAACAGCTGATGGTAAACCAACGCTGTCCAAATGACTGACAAAGTTTATTACAAAACACATACGTAAAACACCAACACATAAGTCAAACACTGCCACACCATTCCATTAATGAATCAGCAGTTTTTCCCTCCAATCTGACACTACACTTGCAGAAAAATTTTCTAATTCAGTGCCAAGGATAGACATCTGCTTTAGATTAAAAAAGAAAACAACAACAACAACAAAAGAACAGAAAAGAAAAAAACAATGAAAAAAGTATCCACAGTTTCTCAGAAGGTTACATACTCTGGTTCTGAAAGATGAACTGTTTGAAAACTTCAGCTGCTTCATATATGTACTCTATTTCGTTCAGTTACCTGCCTACTTACAGTTCAATTACACTCTCTGCATCAGCGTAAAGACCACACAGCAAAAAGGACGGAACAATACACACAGCTGGGAACACTTGAGGAATGGTTTATAAAATAAACAGCGTGCACCGATTCAAATCAGCGTCCAGCCATTGAAACTAATTATTGCTGGGGAAAGTCTGAGACATTTCACACTAAGTCCATCATGCTGGAGTTCAGTGCCACAGTAGAAACAAGTCAGATGACACGAAATGTACAGGACGCATGTAACAAACTATACCCAGCATGTGTGTCACATGTACCAAGCTACTCCCTGACTGCCCTGTCATTTTCCATTCATGACACCATGCATTTTCACGGCCAAAGGCTTAAAATGAGCTGTTCTTCCATTAGTTTTGGATTAGAAATGGCCTACATTAAAAAATCAACACATTTCTCCACATATTCTCGGAAAAAAAGTATTGCTGTGAAGACAGTAAGTTTCATGGCAAAATTCAAATAACTGCGTGAGCACCATCTGTTTTTCAATTTGGTATATGAAAATAGTGTAATTTCCTCCAGAATATAAGAATAAATAGACAGTGCTCAGGTATTCAAAGAGTTATGATCATTTCCATTGGGCCTCACACAAACCTCTTCATTTACTGAGCTGCAACAACAGTTGAGCTTTCATCTACAGTACATGCTGAATGTATCATTCAGTTCTATACTGAACACACACAGTTCGTTACTGTTGTCAGTCTCAATTCGCTTCACAGTCTATCCCGTTTGTTACAGGAAACAGGACCATGAAAAAAGAAAGAACCAACCCAATAAAGAGCATTTCAGATACATGGCTTTTCCCTTATTTTCTACACAAAAAGATAACATTTGTAAATCATGTAACATCAGACCTGTTCAGAACATTCCGAATAAAATATCCGAAACAATGACATCTGCCATCCTAATTCTGTACAAGCACAAAAATCAACACAAGAAATAATAGCACAATGATTGATCGTCTTTCCAAAGCCTTTTACAGTCAGATCATTCACTGAACACAAGATACTAGTCTGGTAATAATCAGCCAAATGAGCATTTTTTCAGAGTGTAAAATGAACAGCAATACAGAAAAAAAATTCTTTAGGTAATAATTGGATATTTGCGTGATATCACTTTAAACACACACACACACACACACAGACACACACACACACACACATCAAATAACAAAAAAAAACCCTGTCAAATCTGCAGTCACTGAAATCTTTTTTCCTACCAAATGTGTACATCAAATTCAACAGTATACTTTACATTTTTACAACAAAGAACACAATAAAAAATACTCTGAACCAAATTTCCTGAAGCCTTTTTTTTGTTTGTTTGCTTTGTGCCATTATGAACATGGAATGAACTACTGGCCCTATGTTCGACTTCATACTGAAAATTGCACCCAGTATGTGAACTTTATTGTCCTCTTCTTTTTCCAACACTTAGAACAAAAAATACAAAGAACCAAAACTTCTTGAAACTCTTTTTTCATCATCATGAACATGGGGTGGACTGCTGGTTCCATGTTTGAGCATTTTCTTTGAAATGGCACAAAAAGAGAAAATCAACTTTTTTTTTTTTTTTTACATTCCCATGTACTGTACACACACACACACACACACACACACACACACACACACACACACACACACACACACACACTCACACACAAAACAATGAGAAAACACATTTTCTGGAAAACTGTCAACAAAAAGAAAAACTCAAATGAAGAAAAAAAAGCCAAAATAAAACAAAAGTGTGAAGAGCAGGCAGTCACAACACCTGATGAAGGGAAATTTACACACACACACACACACACACACACACACACACACACACACACACACACACACAGCTCTCTTCTTGTCACTGTCATATCACTGCCTTTTTTTTTAACATAGCTTCTTGCAGGATCCAAAAAAAAATTATGGTCAACTATTCTCACAGTCTTTCTCTCTCTCTCTCATCCTAACAATCACATATATGTATGGGTATCACACTCCTCGTTCTTCTCATGTCCACATGACTGACCAAAAAGGGAGGGGTTATCTTCCTCTCTCCGAGTCACACATGTGCACGGGTATCACACTTCTTTTTCTTCTCATATCCACACCGCAGACCAAAAGGGAAGGGGATGAAGGGAGCAAGGGAGAGGAGGAGGGAGGGAGGGCAGGAGGGAGGTGAGAGAGAGGGAAGACCATCAGTTTATGGAGTTTTGGCATATCCACGACCATCTGCAAAATGAAATAAAAACAAGTGGATATCTGGCAAGACTGGATTTCCTTGTCTGGAACATATCATTTGGCCTCATTAGGAAAACAGTACAACAGTTCATAGCCCATTCACAACACACTCCTTTAAGGAAGTCATACTTCTGAAGGAGTAGAGAGGAAAGCTTTCTGCAATTTTTACCTTGCTGCTCTTTTGCAACATTCAAACAAACATACCTAATTCTAAATACTCTGTCCCAGACCACACTTACTTACTTTGTTGCAATCCTGACATCAGAAGTCCAAAGGAATTTCAAAACATGCAGGACTCAAGCCAAACATTCCTAAAGATGGTTTTATTTCTTCCATCTTGGAGACAAGGTAAGTCTCCTACTAAAGGACATCATCACTGATCCAAAGCCACAAGTAACAAAATGATTTACATGTTTAAAGCAAAATAGCCTGATCGACAAACATGCACTTCTGACAGAGAGTAACAACTCTCGTTCCATAAGACAACAAACAAAAAACACTTCAGCTGAAAAAGAAAGACAAAGCCTTCCCAGTTTTTGTAAACAGGAATTAAAGATCTTGTGGTTAACATCACAACTTTCTGTTCAAGCACAGTTTCCTCTGCAACAGTTATGAATATGTGTTTCTTTCATACTGGTGTGTGCACATTTTCATTCAGTGCAGTATCAGTCAAGTTATGTGGTTATAAAACAAATATGTGCACAGGATGTGCCTATGTGCATTTTTTTTTTCATTCTGGGTCATCACCATCTTGAATCAGTGGAGAAACAGAGTCTATATATTAAGTATGTTTCCAGCAATTTTCTCCCAGCACAAAAATCTTTGATGATCAAATTCTGAACTGGGAAAAAAAAATTGTTTGGTTGACCAGCACTACATCACTCTCCTAGCTCCTTGCCCACCAAGGAAGGCGAACGTTAACCTCAATGATGTAAATGCCAGACACATTCCACTTTAATGACCATGTTCAGAACACTATGGTAGGAATGTCCAAAATGTCTTCAGTTACCAAACCCTGAACATTTGTCAGGCATAATAACAAGTCTTTTCCATTCATCACATGGCTTTGAACATTATCACAAGATGTTCAGTCACTCTGAATACTGTAGCATAACATCACTTTGAATCACCAAGACAAACACAATGGCACTGCATCCTCAGTCACCAATGTCATCACTGGCACAACAATATCTGCAGTCAGTACATGTTTCTACAATCTAGCATGATGCCTTCCTCACTTTCCTTACTTCAGATGCTAAAGCATGACAAAACTCCTCGATCACCAAGCTCTTTACACTACAGTAAGACGTGATCCTTTGCCAGCTAGCTTTTCAACATTGCATCATTCCAGTCACCAACCTTTAAACACAACAGCCAGATATTCTCAATCACCATCACCTTTAACACAAAAGCATGGCATCATTCTCGGCCATCAGTCTTTGAGCACTAAAGCAAAAACAACTATTCTGAACCACCACACTATCACCCTCAGCCACCAAGCCTTGAACACTGCATCATGACATTCTCAACCACCACACTTGTAACACTAAAGCATGGCATCATACTCAGCCACCAAGCTTTGAACACTACAGCATGACGTTCTCAACCACCACACTTGTAACACTGAAGCATGGCATCACACTCAGCCACCAAGCTTTGAACACTACAGCATGGCGTTCTCAATCACTGCTGTTATTACTAACGAACAGCATCGCCCTCAATCACCCACCTTGTAACACCACAGTATGACACTTTCAACCACTATACTTGCATCAAAGTGCAACATCATCCTCAATCAAAACCAAAGTGCAACATCATCCTCAATCACCCTCTTTATGACATCACAGTATGACACTTTCAACTACAACATTTGCATCAAAATGTAGCATCGCCCTCAATCACCCACCTGGTAGCACCACAGCATGACATTTTGACTACCTGTTTATACTTAAGGGTGGCATCATCCTTAATCATCAAGCTCTGAACACTAGAACATAATATTCTCAACCACCACTCACACTAAAGCGTGGAATCATCCTCTCTCACCGAGCTTCCAACACAACAGTATGAAATCCTAAACCACCACACTTCCACTACAGCATGGCATTATCTTCAGTCATCAAGCTTCTGAAACTACAGCACAATATTCTTCCCCACCACACTTCTACAGCCTGCCTGCATCTTTCTCAGTTATTAAGCTTCTAACAGTACAGCATGATATTCTCCGCCACCACACTTTAACCACTAAAGCAAGGCAATCATCCTCAATAATCACCAAGCCCTATCATGTAAACATCACTTGAAAACAGCACTATCCCAAGAAAGAGACTTCCTTCACAAGGACTCTCAAAAAAAAAAGAAAAAGGGTCAGAGTGTCTTGAGAGCTGTCCAGTTTCACAACACCTCACCAGTTTCCTGTTGGTATGCATCTGACTTCCTGTAACTTCACACTCTGACGCTGGTTTTTTTGTCAACACTCCTGAACGTCCTCTCCCCATCTGGTAGCCTGTAGTCGTCTGGTTCAAAGAACCTCACCTCCTGTCACAACAATCACAGCATAAGACACCTGGAAATGCCTCAAACAGCAATGTGTCAGACACATTTAGTGTGCCTGAAATAAACGTGGAACACAAATGCAGAATTGCATGAAATAAGGCATGTAATAAGGAGGGTCAGTTTCACTTGAAACTTTGCTGCTGCTAATCTAAAAATGACATAATAAAAAGAATGATTTATTGTGTGTTTTGTCTCCAAGTGAGATCAAAGCATTCTGCACTCTTCAATATTACTTTGAAAAAAACAAAGTGTAAATTCATAAAGAAGTAAACAAAGCTGATCACATAATCATGAAATGGAGCCCCCCCAAAACAAAAGACAAACACAACTGCTGTGCATAGTTGATCATAACTATACACACACACACACTCACTCACACACACACACGTGCGCACACACACTTATTGTACAAACAATAACCCCCATCCCTCTTAAAACACAGACATCACCAAACTCATCCACATGTGCACACATGAAAAGCATCCCAGTATGAATACAAGGTGGTTCAGAATTTATAGATAAAAAGATTTCAGCTCAATTTAGACAAATGGGTCCTTAGACAGATTTACAGAGACTGGTCAAGTGAAGTGTCTGATGGTGAATGGAAGTGTATTCCAGACTGTTAAAGGACAGAAGTGATGGAAAACAAGAGAACAATACATATGCAACAAGATGATGAGATAAGAGGTTCCACAAAACACACACCAGTGTAGACAGATGATGAGATAAGACGCTCCACAAAACATACACCAGTGTAGACAGATGATGACATAAGATGCTCCACAAAACACACACCGGTGTAGACAGATGATGAGATAAGATGCTCCACAAAACACACCAGTGTAGACAGATGATGGCATAAGATGCTCCACAAAACACACACCAGTGTAGACAGATGTATAGACAGACATGGACAGATGACAAGATCGGATGTTCAGCAAATAAACATCAATGTAGGCAGATGGTACCAAATATTCCACAAAATAAACACAGCACAGACAAATGATAAGATACGATGTTCAACAAATAAACACCACAGCAGACAGACGATGACATCAGTTGTATAACAAACACATACTAATGTACACAGATGATGAGACCGGTCATTAAACAAATTAACATCAGTGTGCAGACAGAAGACAAGATTGGATGTTCAGTCAATAAGCATCATTGTAGACAGATGATATCAGATGTTCCACCAAGTAAACACCAGTGCAGATTGATGATTGACTGATGATTGATGATGTTCAATACATAACACCAAAGTAGACAGACAATGTCATCAGTTGCTTTACCAAATAACCAGTGACACAGACAGACAATCAGGTGTTCAATAAATTAAACACTGGTGTCATCAACGTCATGAGATCAAATGCTAAACCGAACACCGGTGCAGGTACATGATAAGATCAGGTCAACATAATGGAGACAACCCTTTAGATCAGGTGTTCAAAATCAACAAACATAGTGGGGACAACCCTTCAGATCAGGTGTTCAAAATCAAACACCAGTGTGGACAGGTGATGACATCTAGTGTCTAGCCAAACATTGATCTAGCTTGATCATGTGTTAAACGAAGCAAACAGTGGTGGAAAACAAAAGAAAACGTGTAAGAATGCAAATCACTGGCTCATGGATGGAGCCCCCTTTACCTCAGATCGCAGCAGAATGCCCTCAATGCCCTCCCTCTCAAACTTCTGGATGACTTCGTCCCAGCGGCTGGGCTGCCGGTGTGCCAAGGGACTTGCTGACAGATTCACCAGTTTCTGCACCGAGTACTGGCCGCTGGGGGTAGGGCTGTCACATACAACTCAAAGATCATCAAAGTGTTTGGATTTTTTTTTTTCATAATGGCCCAACACAAAGCCTTTACAGGGCTCACTCGTACTGACAATAAATGTCAAATCTGGAACAGGTCTGACAATTGAGACAGATTACATCTTGAAAGAGAAACAGATACCACAAGCAAACCATGACATGGTAGCCAAACTATTGACACCCTACTAATAGATGTCCTTAGGCTGTGCTGACAGTGCCTGGCACTCCCCAAGATTTTTCACTTTTAGTTACATTAATTCATTAAAAAATTAACTGCCACAAAAGATACAGTTAAAAACCCATATGGGCACACAGGCACAGCAGAATGCACAGGAAGTGCCCATCAGGACAGTGCGTACAATGTTCACTGCCTAGTCACTGGATCATAACAAAAAAAGCTAGCATAACATAATTTGTAATTTGCAACCAAAGAAAAAAAAAGTGTAAAAGAGTTTTCAGAACAAAAACAGATAAACAGTTGACCGACAGTAAAGAGAAACAAATGTATAAAAAGCACATTATAAGCAAGTAACAGAGCAGGGGAAGTTACAAGCACAGCACTAGGCAGAAAGGCAGGCAACTCGCTGTACTGAAAGAGCCCACAGCATCCACACAGGGAAGGCTGGGTGAGAATTTATAATATTTATAACACAAATTATACATTTATTCATAACCGTAATAAAATAACAGCAGTAATAATAAACTGTCTCGCCATTGCAGCACAAAAAAAACTAAATTCAACTGATAGAAGCTGAACAGAGAAACATGCAACCAAATCAATGAAAAGTAATTACACATAAATATACGCATAAATGGATTTCCTTTCTGATGACTGTTTGCATAAAGATCAACACTACTAACTGTAAAAGGAATTTAGAGTTTAAGAGAGTGTAATGGCAGAATAAGGCCTTCAAAAGCATAATTCGTTATGCCAAAAACGGGAGGTAAACAAGTCTGAACATGGGTCTGAGCCACTAAGACCCATACTGAGTTACATTACTCTGGGTCAAATGACCTAGGAGTCGCTCAGACATGGAGGTAACATAGACAAGGGTAAACAAAGACCCAGGAAGAGATAGGAGGGGCACAGATCAGTGTAAATAGACCTGGAGATAACTATACCAGGAAGGGGCACAGATGTAGGTGAACACAGATCTTGGGGAACAGACTTCTAGGAACACAGACTGGAGGGGGAACAGAAATCTGTGCAGAACATAGCCTGGGGGAACCTAGACCTGGGCCAAGGGTACTCATTGATTATCATAATGAGTGTTGTTTTCTTTGCTTTTTTGGCTCGGCTACTAGCTTCAATTTTGCTTTTTGTTCTTCCTGCTAAAAATAACTATGGCTCTTTTGATCTTGCTTATGGGTCTCTCAACATTTAGAACTGTAAAATACTGCGGAGATGTACATTCAAAGTGCCTACTGAAAGCAACTGCCACAGTGCTTACACTTGATGTCCTTACACAGACATTTGCAAAATGTGTGTGTATGTAAGTGTGTGTGTGTGTGTGTGTGTGTGTGTGTGTGTGTGTGTGTGTGTGGAGAGAGAGAGAGAGAGAGAGAGAGAGGAGAGAGAGAGAGAGTGTGTGTGTGTGTGTGTGTGTGTGTGTGTGTGTGTGTGTGTGTGTACATGTATGTGTGAAAATTCCCTGAAACCACATACACCACTTACCTTGTAGTTTCTGCATGACAAGCTGAACACCCATCTGGCTGCTGATTTCATCTACCTGCACACAATTCCACAAACAGTGCTGTTCATTATAGCATCCCCATACATACCCCCCATCCATCCCCCCACCCCCTCCCTCTGCATACAAGCTATAAACTGGGGTGGCCCAGAATGCACCCAGACAGAGTCAAAGCCCTGATGGTGGATGGGATCTAGATTTTTCAGGTAGGAAGGTCTGGTCGAGCCTAGTCCAGTTTGGAACAGATCAGAACCCTCTAAAGGTGGAGAAGTTTTCTTATCAGCGCCCTAACTGTGTGTGCCACAACTCTTAGAATGTTCAGTGCTTTGATAGATTCACTGAGTCTGCAGCACACAGGATCCTGCAAAACCTTCTGATAGATTCACCGAGTCTGCAGCACACAGGATCCTGCAAAACCTTCTGATAGATTCACTGAGTCTGCAGCACACAGGATCCTGCAAAACCTTCTGATAGATTCACCGAGTCTGCAGCACACAGGATCCTGCAAAACCTTCTGATAGATTCACTGAGTCTGCAGCACACAGGATCCTGCAAAACCTTATAGATTCACTGAGTCTGCAGCACACAGGATCCTGCAAAACCTTCTGATAGATTCACTGAGTCTGCAGCACACAGGATCCTGCAAAACCTTCTGATAGATTCACCGAGTCTGCAGCACACAGGATTCTGCAAAACCTTCTATTAGATTCATTGAGTCTGTAGCATAAAGGATCCTGCAAAACCTTTCACCTGTGTATAATGCCAGTGTCCACAAAGCCAAGGTCATTGTGACCAAACTAAATTAACAAAACACCCAAGTTTTGGAAGCACTTGTTCTACAGTCCCAAGTCAACCTCTTGCAACTGTCTAGTTCTCCACATCTCGCAAGCAAGACATGCTGACAAGAGAGTACATGCAAGGTATCTTGACACTGATTGCACTGTTTCATCCTGATCCATAAACTACCCCTGAAATCCTGGCAGACAGCCCTTTATAGTTTCATAACCACAGTTCACAGCCGACCACACAGACCCCTTCAGGACGGTCACCCAGCTGGAGAAAAGCCAAGTCCTGTCCTAAAAAAAGAAAAACATAATAAAGACAACTTCTACATCCAACAGAAAACATGACACTTAACTTGGTGAAAACTAGACAGAGCTGTAGTTCCATCAGTTCCATTTACTTCATTCCCCCAAGATCACAAAAAAAAAGAACAACAAAAGAAAAGATTTTAATGGAACAAAAAATAAATTAAAAAACCATATTAGGCAGACGGACACTGCACAGCTAGTGAACCTCACAACCTTGCTGCCAGATTAGAACAAAAAATATGTCATGTAATAATTTGTGATCAGACAGAAAAGTGTAAAACTTTATTGAGCAAAGAAAGGAGAATTCACCAAAAAGGCAGAAAAATAGTACACAAGAGTAAAGAAAACAAACAAACAAAAGAAAAACCCAAACCAAACAAAGAAAAAAAAAAAAAACCCACATAGAACGCCAAGGAAATTTTAGCAGAGAACTTTCAAAAAAGCAGAAAGAGCTATCAATATTCCCAATAGGGCATGAAGACTGCTGAAGTTTTGTCTGGAAGTGTGTGTGTGTGTGTGTGTGTGTGTGTGTGTGTGTGTGTGTGTGTGTGTGTGTGCGCGCGCGTGCGTGTGTCTGTGTGTCTGTCTATGTGTCTCTCTGTGTCTGTGTGTGTGTGAGTGCGTGTGGGTGTGTGGGTGTGTCTGTGTGCGAGAGAGAGAGAGAGTGTGCGCACACACAGCATGAGAGTCTGTGCCATGCATGTTTGAGTGCACATGCCAGTGTCAGTGACTGCATGTGAACTTACTGAAATGAAGCACATGTAAGAGAGAAAGCCTGCTCCTATCAATCATTCTGTGACCATTTTCAAATCACATACCAAATCATCATAGGTGCCTGACTTGATCATCTGTGCATCCGTTGCTACATTCAACAGACCATGGATTTCCTGAAACACAGATTAAGAACAACTGCTAAATAGCCAAACCATGATGTTTATCGCTTAACTATTACACATATGGTGTCTCTTGAGGTATTCCCACTGATAAAATAACATTTAAAACCATATTAGTACTTTTTCTTATTCACATTTCTATATCTGTGACATGCTAGTGTTCAATATCTGTGTGCACAGCAATGAGGTTCTTAATCAGTCTAAATTGTATAGTTTGAATGAGAAGCTTGTGCACAGCAATGCAATTTTCAGTCATTGTAAAGTGTATAGTTTGAGTGAGAAGTGAATCTTAGCTAAGACAGGTAGCATAACTTCCTCTCCAGTCTAGAATTTTGTACAAACTTTTCTTACATTGGCAGCTAAGATAGGTAAAATAACTTCCTTTTCAGTCGAGAATTTTTAACAATTTTTCTTTCTTACACTGGCTTCCTATTCAGTCTACAGTTTTCAACAAACTTTCTTCCCTCTGCTTACCTATTACTGATGCTGGCCCTGAATGCCTGTTTGACATGCACAGTCTCCTTTGATGACTCTATTCTCCATATTTCCTTTGTCACAACAAAGTTGTCTGGCCACTGATCTCTTTCCTATCGCAGTTCAACAGTCTGGAATGCATTTACTCCCACTCACCACCAGAATTTCAAATACCACACAGCCTATTGTAAGTCTCTGAAGACTGTTTGTTTCGACTGATCTTTTCTTTTAACTTATATTGTCCAAACTGCCCTGAATCTGTGCTATTAGCATATTGCATGTGCATGCAAGTGTGCAGATTAGTGTGCAGCCGTGGTCTTTAATCACTGAGAAGATGGGATGATGGAACTCATTTTTGATTGTATGACTTTCTTCAAAACTGTCATATTCTTTGCTATGATCATACTCCGTTATTTTCATTAAAACCCAATGTTAAGTCTGACTGACCTCACAAAGAACTTTCAGTGTGTTGAATTCATGACATGAGCTCAACATAGTAGCTATACTGGCAAACATTATACTTCACCCTTTTCTACCATTTAAAACAAAAGAAGAAAAAAGAACAAGAAAAAGAAAGTCACATCACAAAACTTCATTTCTGGGGTGTAATGAATTTTTTCCCACATCACTTTAATCTGAAGATAATTCTGAAAATAAGGAAATAACTGACAGCTTTTGGATACATGACAGCTATGAAACAGAAAATGTATTCAATCTCAGAAGCTGACAAAGAACAAATGCACAAAGCTGACCAGGATGAAAAAAATGATTTCCAGTATCTACCAACTGAATAAAACAGATGCAGATGGAAAACTGAACTTCCAAGCTTGAAGCCTGCTTGTAACTGCATGCATACTCGCCACCCACAGAGCTGGCAATGCTTCCGTTGATTTACCCACAGAGCTGGCAATGCTTCCGTTGATTTACCCACAGAGCTGGCAATGCTTCCGTTGATTTACCCACAGAGCTGGCAATGCTTCCGTTGATTTACCCACAGAGCTGGCAATGCTTCCGTTGATTTACCCACAGAGCTGGCAATGCTTCCGTTGATTTACCCACAGATGCTTCCGTTGATTACCCACAGAGCTGGCAATGCTTCCGTTGATTTACCCACAAACTGGCAATGCTGTGCAATGTTCTCTTGATTTTTCTTTTTTTCTTTTTTTTTACTGCAATGTATAAAAAGTCGAAAGCACCCCAAACCAAAAATTAAATTCTTACCAAAAAAAAAAAAAAAAAAAAAAAAAAAAGAATGCCAACGAACCCCTTCTCCTTTGAAAAAAAAAAATCTTCTTTGAAAAAAAGATTTTTTTCCTTACTTTCTGTGCAAAGATAATTTTTCTCTCCAGCCTGAAGTTCCACAGAAATATAAAAGAAGATCAAAGGCATGCATGCACACACATATTTACAAAGGACAGAACCAGTCCAAAGAGGTTGGAAATCTTACCACCAGTTTCTCCATTTCTGGGCAGACTATGAGGATGGAGTAGGATCTGCTTCCTTTGCCAATCTGTAACTTGCAGTAATTGAGAGGGGAGGGAACTTGCTGGTCACTGGAAAACAGCAAGACAACACAACATGACAGAGTGAATTACATTTCACTGGGAAGGAGGACTGACGAGTGTGTGTGTGTGTGTGTGTGTGTGTGTGTGTGCGCGTGCGCTTTTGTGAGTGTGTGTATGTGTGTACTGATTGAGTGTGTGTGTGTGTGTGTGTGTGCGTGTTTGAAAAGGAAAGAAAGAAGGAGTGTTGTGTTTTGCTGTGCATGTATGGAGTCCTGGTGCCTTGTGTGTGTGTGTGTGTGTGGTGTGTGTGTGTGTGTAAGCATGCGCATGCATGCGTTTGAGTGTGGGTGGGTGTGCGCATGTCTGTGTATTCACCATATGCAAGCACACATATTGATCATATTTGAATAAACAAGAATTCCATCAAAAATCATCGTTTAGAAAAACCTTTTTCCACAAGCTAATATGCCAAACAGTCAAACATTTCATGATTCAATTCAGAACCAGTTTTCAACTTTGTTTCACTAGGTAATCCAACACTGTCATTTAACTACAATAACAAAAAAAACCCACCACCATTAGCACACATCTTCCCCCCCCCCCCCTCTCCCTCCCGCCCCCCAACTCTCACCATCTCCCTTTAGTTTATGATCATTCATCCTGCACACACCCACACACACGCACACACAGTCACCTACAGGTGAGTGTACACAGCCTACAACATGCTAGAAAACAAACCATACCCTTCTGTTTTTTGTGGCAACGAACTGTAAGGACTGGAGACAATCCGTCGTCTGAACATAGGCATGGAGTGACTGAAGCTTTCTTGACGTTCCCTGTCCTCATTTCCGCTCTTTGTGGACAAGGTCTCCATCCTACTCTCCAAGTCTTTCACTTTCCTTTCACTGTCACCACCTGCCCTGCCCCTGGTGCAAGGGGAGTCATGCTTGGACTCTTCATCACTTAATATTATCTGCACTGCAGTGTTCTTTTCAGAATGCTCAGGCAACACATCAGTGATGTCAGGATCCCCTCCATCAGACTTTGCCATGGAAGTTGAAGGCAAGTCCCCAGTTTTGTTTCCAGCTTTAGGAAGAGCATAACTACGAAGTGAGTGGTACATACTCTGCAAAAAACTTTGGTTTTGGTGCCGCGACATGAACATAGGAACAGCAGAGGGTTTGACCAATTCTGACAACTCCTCAGTTGGGGTTGAACAGCCAGAGTCAGAGCCCCCAGAGCCACGTAAATCATGTGAGCTGTTTCGTCTTGGAACTGTGAGTGGCAATGCTGTTTTTGGGCTACTGCCTGTGTCTGAGGTAGACTGATCACTGGAATGACTCTTCTGACTCTCTGCAAACATAAATGCAGATCTCCTCACCTTCGCCAGAATAGACTGCACATCCTGACTGCCCACATTTTCCGTGCTGTTGGATCTCAGAGTCTTGGGGATTGTCCCGACTTGGCCCATCTGTTCCTGCTGTTGATTCCTGCGAATCTCTGCGTATCGTGGCATAGATTTCCTCACTTTAGCCAGCAGCGATGTTTCATGACCGTCAACATCGCCTGAGCTGTAGGATCTCATGAATGTTGGGTCTGGTCCTCCACTGACCAACTGACTTTGCTCTAGCTTGTAGTGTTTCTCCTCCAATGGATCATGGAATTTCGGTCGTCTGTTGGCACTGTTGCTAATGCCAGTAGCATTGTGTTCAAGAGTAGTCTGACTCTGAGAGAGAGTGGACAGGTTTCCGACAGACGTTTCCTGGGGTTGTGAATGAGAAGTCGCCATCTCCTTAGAGACTGCTGAAGTGGTCTGAGGTTGGCCATCCGTTTCCTGCAGAATGAGGCTGTTCCTTCTCAGCTGAGCTATCATCTGGGCCGGGGCCTGAAGCTGATGCTTTTCCACCACACTGAGCTCCTGAAATGGACCACCAACCATCACCACTTGTAAAATGACACTGAACTGCATGTGGAACCTAGCAGGCCTTAAAAAGTCATGAACAGTACAAAAACATGTACAAGCACATGCACGCACACTCACCAAGAGTAAGAAAGAAGCTTTAGTTTCCACCACTACACGACTGAGTACGTGCCACCACCAACCATTATAGGTAGACACATATATACATGGACATCTGGGGCAATGGTTCTGCGCATTATACTGTACAGGTTTTTTCTTTTCAGGTTATTCTGACAACTTTTAAATGGTCTAATTCCTTTTCTTTTCAGCTTTTCTCAGAGGCAGGATACCTTATCCACCTTCATCAGTCTTGCACGTTCTGGTTTGCTTACTTATCTGTTCCTTGGTTTCTCTTCACTTCAGTGCAGTCTGGTCTCTTCCACTGCCAGTTATGGATTAATGCGCATAGTGTTTGATTAACAACTTCCCACCTGCCATCAGGTTTATCCACCAGTGAAAAAAGGTGCCCCAATTTATCATAAGGATGATGTTCTTTCTTTCCCCCAATAACATGCGATTCCCATCTGTAACATCCAAAATGGCCATCAATTATTACATTTTTCTGAAACAAATACGGCCATTCTGGGTGAATAGGCATCACTGCCTTCTGACAAGTGTTTGGCCTCTGAACCCCATACACATATACACTCTTTACATACATCCATGTATTATGTACAATTATGCTACAGAAGTCTGTTTATAGTTATTCCATGTCATTTAATGAATCCATGAAAATTTCCCTTCATAAGATGTTCATACATCTTATTACTGGAGCATCTCATACTGCAAGATCTTTACAACCTCTTATCCATCTTTATCTTGTTACCCCTTTCAATAAAATCTGATCCACCATGCTGTATCTCTTCCTTAAGGTAAAACACCAAGTTGTTTCTCTTCCCAGTAAATCCCTTTAATCAGCATGTGCAGCAAGAGTTTGCACAGATATATGTCGAAAAGTGAAATGTGCAGACTTGAATACTCAATCACAAGAAGAGAAATGACTCTGACATGATTATCTAATGCGCATCATTGCAGTTACATGCACATTAATCACTCACTATAATTTGTACACAAGAAGCTGTAGTCTAGCACATGATAAAAAAAATAACACCAGATTTAATATTCAAGTGTGGAATGGAAGAAATAACTTACTCCCATTCTCATGATGAATCAAGGAACAAGCAGTTTGCACAGGCAAGAGAAACAAAGAAGCTTTCTGTGGCAAAATTCTGCAGAACACTAATGTCTTGACAGGTGAACAAAACCAATTGGACAGGGAAAAAAGTGAGGGATGGTTTACTACAGTAATGCACTCTTCCGAGGGTAACAGCCGATAAAGTGGAATCAGTTCAGACACGGAAGTTAATGGAAGCAATTAATGAAGATTAAAAGAATTATTCTGACCTTTTCATCCAGCAATGGAGCCTGCTGTTTTGGATCATGGTCTCCTCCATCGGCAGGCTTGGCCTCTGTTTCTGCTCACCTGAAAACAAATTGTACACCAACTTACACATGTTTTTTTTATTGTCTACAGACATGTACACATTAGAAATCATGTTGTAAACTGTGTTTACTGCTAGGGAACCTCGTACTCATGAAATTAGTGCTGCCAAAATACCACATATCGAAAGTCAAATTCATGTTACATCAATTTCTTTTCATGTTCACAGACAGCCAAGGAAAATCTGTATCAGGGCTAAAGCATAAGTACATTAGAATTCAACTTTAAGTGGTATCTCTAATCTTAACATAATATTTCCTAAAAAGTTAACAGTGAATGACAAGATAAATGCAGGTTCCTTGAGAATGAGACGATACAAAGTCAAGGACTATTGAAGCTGTAGGTTGGTGATCAGCTATTCTGTAACATTAAGCAGACCTGCAATAGCCTAAAAAGCTCGATGTATGGCTTTTTGACATTCCAAGTCTAGTATTGCCAATTTAAAGCGCAGCACTTGTATGTGATGCGAAAATTCAGCCTTAATAGCACTTTCAGTCCCACTCCGCTTTGCACATGACATGGCGACAGACTAAGATGACGCAAATCTCACCAGTTATCACATGATTTCAAATTGACTCAAAAAACCAAAAAGGCTGACAACAAAACCCAGTCAAAAAAGTAGCAAAAATGAAGTCATCTTTAGTGATTTTTCCTCTGCTTTTTCTTCTTCTCTCTACTGAACTTGCCTTTTTTTTTTAATGAAAGATCTACACTGTCTTGATTCTGTTTAATCCGGCGTTACATAAGCATTTATTAAAAAAAACAAAAAAATCACATCTTCTCACATTGCATTTCATCACTAGATGTAGCAGTATAGCACTGTCAATGACATCGTAGCCTGCTAGGCTAAAGACCTAGCACTTGACAGCTCTGCATCTGGGCTAAAATCAAGGTATTTTAAACTCACTGGGTAACTGAATTAGCAAACCATTTTCAAGGGAAAACAAGTACAATTTTTTACTTTGGCAACTACAACATCAACGAAAAATATAGCACTTTACCATACAAATAAATATTTTCATGCAGACTGTGCATATTTTGATTGCACAATATCTGTATTCTACAACCCTACCTTCACCCTGGTGATGTTTTTGCAGGTGGCGGGGCAAGCGAGGATGTATCAACTGCGAGGCACGCACTGGTCCCCGCAATACATTGAGCTTCACAGAATCTGTGCTGTCACCCATAGTTTACCTGCTTTAAAAGACCAAACATACAACAATAAGCTATTGTTTTTATAAAACAAAAACCTGAGATTCATCCACACACTGTACATTAAATCATAGTGAAGGTTTTTTCCCCCAACGAAACAGAATGCATGATCACATTATTTAAAAGACTTTTACTATGTAAACAATGTACACTGTGTGTCATTAAAACATGTGTTTCATGATCCAAGTAAACTTACCAATGTTATCTTAGGGTCTACATCACAGTTAAATGGGAAAAACATGGCTCTAACTGTTCCCTGGTACTACCACTGTGTATGACTCATGGGCTTTACACAATACCTTGGAACAGATGAACAGTTGTGAGCAACAGAATCCTTATGACAGTTGTGCTTGTGCAACACAAAGCTTATAGTGGAACCAGACACAGAGCTGAAGAGATACCGGCTGCAGTGGCGAAGTAGTGAGGATTGCAGACTCCAAGCTGAGAAGTTGAGGGTTTGATTCCGATTAGAGCCAATTATTTGTAGGATTTTTCAGGCCCGAACGGCTCCTATTCAGAGTTGAGTTTGCTATGGGTTAAACTGGGAAAACCGCATCCACAGAGTAGAGTTTCATCCACTGCATCTCTGACACTGTTGCTCAAACTTCCTGACCAGACCAACTCTGCAGATGTCTGTTTCTCTCAAGCCTGACTGACACCAGGATATATTATGAAAGTTAAGTGTAGAGTACTGCCCTCTCATGCAGTCTCAGATCAGAACGGTAATCCACAGCATCATCTTCATCATCCTCATCCTGACCGATCAACAGTAAAACAAAATGTCTCAAATTCTGTGGCCCTTCATTCCCTGCTCTCATGGTGACCTCAGTTCCGATTTCCTCTCCACGTCTATGGCCTTGGCTTGATTCTGTTGGGTCATTGGTATCAGCAAATTCATGGGGACTGTCCTTGGAAGAAGATGGTGGTGCCCTACAGTGGGACAGCTCACTCAAGCCAGCTCCATGACTGAATAATTATTGTCGTCAGTAAGGGGCTTAGTAGGTGGTGTCCTCTGCATACTGGATCAGAATAGGCACCAATGAACACCACCTTAGTGACTCTGCAGGAGTGCAGTGTCTCCTCTGGTGGGTTGCCTCCTGACAACTTGACACTGACTGTTCACGTTGATTGCCAGTGTCTGGGCTGTAACGGGGCAGGCTGGGCTGTGGCTGTGTGACAGGCTGGGCCAGGTTGTGGCAGTGTGCAAGGGTCTGAATGAGCGCCGTGGATGCAATGCCACTGAGGTGGTACAGAAGATGGGACAAAAAAAAAAAATGAAACACACACAACACACACACACACACACACACACAACACACAAAAACGGAGAGATACATGAAAGCAAAAAAAAAAAGATGAGAGGAAAAAAGAGTTGAAACAAAGTAAAAGCTGATAATTCATGCACCAGACACCACCATACACAGCTCAACAGCAAAGCGATGTTAAGAGTGCAAAGCCACAAAAGAGGAGTCTAAACTGCACTGTAAACTCAGCAAAAAGGTTGAGAGGGTGAGACAGGGTGAGACAGACTGAACTGTCAGCAAACCAGGCCTGGCCAAAAGTATTTAGACTAATGCATGAAGAATCATGCGAACAGAGCAAAAGAGGAGCATATGTATATATGTACAGGGAAGGGGGGTGGGGGGGGTGGGGGGGGTTGGAGAAAAGGGGAGGGATGGGGAGGAGATGGGGAAAGGGGAAGGAGTAGGGGCAATGTGTGTGTGTTGGAAGGTACGACTGCTAATTTGCATAAACGAAGCTGTGGCTAATGCCAAATTAGCTGCCAATACTTGGCCAGACAAGACCAGCGAAGACTCTACAGGTGTCTTGGTGAAATCCAGAATGTGAAACTAAATATATCTGGTCTTGCTCATTAGTAAAGACAATACATTATTGTCCATCCTCAGAAGAGGGCCCAGTCTGTTCCTATTTACTCAAAAATTTTCAATGATTGATACATTTAGAGGGAGACTGGTTGCAATCTTGGGTTTTTTCTCCACCTTACTTTCTTCTTTTGAAGCATCTTACATGTTTATCAAACTTCAATTTGAAGTTTCAAACTCTTGCACAACATTTATCTGTAACACGGGCTTGGAGAGTGCTCTTGGATTCAAATGTTTTTCAATAACTCCTTCAATCCCACAGCATTACTAAAATCTTTAACAGTTCATTTGCAAAACAAACGTAATCCACTTTAACATTACTCTGCCTGTGGTCACAAACACAAGAGAATTATCTACCTTGTTAAGACATATCACAACATTCTGTGTGGTTAAGCATGCAAGCAACAGAATAGCCACAAAGATGGTTTTGGGGAAGAGAAAGTACAAAAGAATTGGAAGGGAGGGGGGGGGGGGGGATGGGGGGGAAGAGTTTGAACTGGGTGAATGTGGATTAACATGGGTCAGTCCTGTCTAGGGGTATAGCCAGTCTGGGCCGAGACAGTAGTATCAAACATCCTCTGAATACATATTTTGTTAACGTCCAGCACTGAACATTGTGAGACTGTCAGTGTTAATTTGATCAGAAAAAAACTACAATGCTTTATTTGTCTGCATCAGTGTGGGAACACCAGGTTGCACAGGGCTTTCAGGATTTTGTCCCCCCCCCCCCCCCCCCCCACACACACACACACACATGTTCACTGATTTCAAGCAACCAGTAGATCATTGTCAGTCATACAATGAGTTAATGTCATCATAGTCTGGTCTGCCTAGTGCTGGAATGGGTTTGCAAGGTCAACGTATGACAGTTCTGTTTGCTCTCTCTCTCTCTCTTCTTCTTGTTCTTCTTTCTTTCTGTCTGTCTTCTTTTGTTTTGTTTTGCTTTTACTTGTCTGTCATGAAAGTACTTGCCTTCACTGTCCCTCTAACCGGTTGTCCTACGTAGGCTAAAGCCTATTAGTACAAAGCATTCGTGGACGTCTCTGCTATCTGCTGTCAAAGCGACATGCTAACTTACTCAACATATTATTGCTTGAATTAAAATTTGTAAACACTAGCTTTTCATGCCTAAAACTAGCATTTCATACAGACGGACAGGCAAAAACAAACTTCGTGTAATTTGTGTGCATACCTGTCGGCGCGGAATATTCGTATACAGCCCAGTTCTTGATTACGCAAACCGATTAACTCATAAAGGTGGGGGGTGGGGTGGGGGTGGGGGTGGGGGGGTGGGGAGGGGGGATTTTATGTTGTAAAGTCTAAATTCGAATACTTTCCGACTAGTGTGAACATGTACATCAGATCCACTGGTCGATCTTGCAACTCACAGGACAGCCGCGAAAAGTCTTAACTTCAACTGTGCAAGTTTTGCAGGACAGTCACACTTCGACACTGACACTGCACAGCTCAACGCATCACTGAGAAAATTGACACAGACAACCAAAATACTCTGCACTGCAATATTTACCCACTGCACAATATGAAACACAAAAAATACTCCCGAACGGTACCTTACTCACCCACTTACAGTGTTCAGTTTCTTCACTTTCGCATAAAACACCATCCACAATCCTTCTGTTTTGGCTGTTGATGTCTGGCGTGGTTGAGCCACGAAAAGTATTTTCTAAACTGGAGAGTGACGTAGTGATTCACTCCCTCCCTCCCTCCCTCCCTCCCCCTCCCTTTCACACAATTTGTACTTGTTCAGTTACGTTGCTTAGGCCTATAATCACACAACCACGCTAGGTGGGGGCGAGGGTGGGGTGGGTGAGTGGAGGAAGCGGGGTGGGTGGGAGGGGGGCGGAACCGAAGCCACTGAACAAAAAGTTGGTATGTTACTTGTTAGACACGTAGGCTACACAAAGTTTACAATGGAAGCGTGTATACAATGACGGCTGACTGATCAAACGATCAAACTGTGTGTTGATGCGCGAACACACACACACACACACACACACACACACACACACACACACACACACACACACACACACACAGAACAACCAGTACAAATCTGTCTTCACCAAAAGTAGACCTTCGAGATATTCTATCTCCAACAGGGATTCTCTCCCCAGCCATGAACAACATCACTGTGTCCGAGGCAGTTACTCCAGAAGACCAACTCACACAAGGCAGCAGGTCCGGACGAAATTCCAGCAAGAGTCCTGAAAGAGTGCGCCGACGAACTAGCGCCCATATTAACATTGATTTTTTTTCCAACACCTTAACTGAGGGATGTGTTCCTGAGGACTGGAAGATGGCTAAAGTAACAGCAGTCTTCAAAAAGGGGGACAGGAACAACCCAGCAAATTACAGACCAGTCTCACTGACCAGCCTGTGTTGCAAATTACAGGAACACATCATAGCAAGTAACATCATGCACCACCTCATAGAACATAACATACTCACGGACTGCCAGCACGGCTTCAGAGCCAGAGGAAGCTGTGAGATACAACTCCTCACGCTGTCACACGAGATCGCCTCTAGTCTGGACAAAGGGATCCAAACTGACATGACCATCTTAGATTTTTCTAAAGCATTTGACAAAGTGCCCCATGAGCGTCTCCTTCAGAAGTTGAACCACTATGGTATCCGAGGATCGACCCTGGCATGGATAAGAGCCTTCTTGTCCCATCGTACACAGCAGGTAGTAGTCGATGGCGCTAAGTCCGAGCAGGCCCCAGTTGTCAGTGGTGTACCACAAGGCACAGTTTTGGGCCCTCTTCTCTTCCTGATCTCCATTAACGACCTCCCTGACCAACTCCACTCAAGAACTAGGCTGTTCGCTGACGACCGCATTGTTTACAGAGAAGTCAGGAACCAGAACGACTGCCGTTTACTGCAGGAGGACTTAAACACACTGTCCAAGTGGGAACAGAGATGGGGTATGGAATTCCACCCGCAGAAATGAAATACCCTATCCTGCACCAGATCCAGGGACCCCATCATATTTAGGTACAAACTGAAAGGTCACACCCTGGAACGAACAACTGATTCAAAATACCCGGGAGTTAATATCTCGAAAGATCTAAGCCGGACCAGCCCTATCAACCGCACCACCAAAAAGGCCAACAGCATGATAGGATTCCTGAGGCGGAACCTGAGGGTAGCGAACCAGGCAACCAAGACCAATGCCCACAAGACCCTAGTTCTCCCCCACCTCGAATACTGCAGCACAGTCTGGAACCCGTACACCGCAGACAAAACTAAACAGATAGAAGCAGTACAGAGGAGAGCAGCCAGATACGTCACCAACCGCTATGATTACACCTGTAGCGTTACTGGTCTGCTCACTGATCTCAAATGGGAATCCCTGGAGTCCAGGAGGACGAAAGCCCAACTAACAATGTTCTACAAGTCTGTGAACAACCTTGTGGACATTCCCCCAGAGGAGTACCTGACACCAGCATCCGCCAGAACAAGAGCCAACCACTCCAAGAAATTCTGTCACCTCAGATCAAGAACCGACGTTCTGAAATATAGCTTCTTTCACTGCACCATCCAAGTTTGGAATTCACACCCGGCAGCCGCAGCCGAGGCCCCCTCTCTGGCACATTTCAGGAGGGAGCTCAGCAAAGTTTACTTCTAAAATACAGCCATTGTATGTGTTGTCGTGTGGAAGTGTGTGTGAATGGTTGGCGGGCCCGTACTAGCCTAATGCTTGTTCGGAGGCAGGATAGGGAGCAGGGCAACCCCTCTTGAAAAGGTGAACGTGGGTAGCCTTCCTGCAGCTCCACACTTAGCTGCGCTTTTTTTTCTTTTTTCTTTTTTTTTTGGAGGGGGGGGGGGGGGTAGGCTAGCTGGTAGGTAAGTTGGGGGGGGGGGGGAGGGGGTATGATTGCTGTTTTTTAAATAAGAAAGGATTTTTTTTTTTTTTTTAACAAATGCGCACACCCGAGTCACTTAAAGTCTATAGAGACGACGTGACGATTGATTTGAAGATTGAACACACACACACACACACACACACACACACACACACACACACACACACACACACACACACACACACACACCGTGTGTGCTAGCGCGCGGACGCGCACGACACACACACGCACGCGATTATGACATTTATATCTGATGCAGAACAACCAACCAAGCAGCTCAACTGATCAACCGTTCAGAGGAGTCGGCAGTGTGTGTGTGTGTGTGTGTGTGTGTGTGTGTGTGTGGTGTGTGTGGTGTGTGTGTGTGTGTGTGTGTGTGTGTGTGTGTGTGTGTGTGCGCGTGCGTGCGCGCGCGCGTGCGTGCGTGCGTGCGTGCGTGCGCGCGCGCGCGCGTTCGTGCGTGCGTGCGTGCGTGCGTGCGTGCGTGTGTGTGTGTTGTGTGTGTGTGTGTGTGTGTGTGTATGTGTGTGTGTGTGCGCGCGCGCGCGCGCGCGCCCCCTCTTTACCCAGCTCTAACTTTTTTTTAAAGGAGAAGGTTTGCTGCTGCCAGCATTACTTTGTACCTTCTTCTATGTGTTGATACGTACTTCGACATGAACGTGTAGGGCCTACGGTTTTTGTTTGTTTGATTGTTTTTCCAATGCATGTACGTTTGTGTTGACGCTATGTGCTTCGTGTTTTTGGTAGCCTACAAGTGTGAATATTCTCATGTGGCTTTGCGTGTTGGTCCTACGTGTTGGTAATCAAAATTAACTTTCAAAGACAGGTGTTTAATGACGAAAAGCTGTTGATGTCCACAGGCATGGAAATACCTGCTCTTGGCTCTTTTTTTTTTCTCTCTCTTTTTTTTTTTTCCTTTTCCTTTTTTTTCTTTTTCTTTTTTAAAAACCTTTCAGCGATAATTTTCCATTCCTTGGCTTTTTAATGCTTGGCGCTTTTTGTTCACTGCATACGAATGAATGGGTCGTGTTGCTAGCAGATCTTTACTGGGGCCAGTCACTGGTGTGCTATTGCAAACATCACAGTAATACATTAGGCCTTCCACATATCAACGCAAGCCGGTGGGGGTGGGGGTTGGGGATGGGAGAGCATCTACACGCTCAGAGGGGGGTTAGCTCAATACTCTCCCGTATTGAAAGAACCCAAGCATGGGCAGTATCGAGCAGGGGGAGTATATGCGGGATGAGTAACATGCTCCCTTCGAAAGTAGTCTATATTGTTTTCTTCCGTTGTTTTGAAGAGGTATAGTTAAATTCTTTTTGATTTAAAAACAAAGTTAACATACATCACTTGTTGATTATTTCTCAGAAAAAAAGTAATTTAAATCAGAATTTTAACACTCTTCATATCTACCACTTTCAATATCAAACTCTAAAAATTGCGGAACTAAGAGATACCTGTAATTTTCATAAATCCATGTTAATGATTTAGATTTCAAGCTGTCAAAACTGACACATTAAGAGTAACTGAATTGAAATTAGTCTTATGTTTGTTCATAACTAAGATCTGCAGTAGCCTGTTTTAAAACCATACAGAAGAACATATGAACAGGGTGGGGGGCAAGAACGCATCCCTGTTTCACATCATTTGCGATGGAAAAGGGCTGTGAGAGGTAACTGCCATCACAGTCTGACTTGGCGTACTGGGCCTCGCCTACACCTCATTGAGCGCTTCCACTGACACTGCATCTGTAACATCCTCAGTATTCACTGGTCTGACTTCATCACAAAGTCTTTGAAACCACAAAAGTCACTGGCATCGATGCAATATTGCACAAGATACACTTGGACTGAGCTGGTCATCTCGCAAGGATGGTAGATTACCGCTTCCTCAAGATGGTATGGTTTGACGAACTGGCCACTAGCCACTGCAATCAAGAGCGCCACGAAAGAGATACAAAGGCTCTCTTAGAAGACCCTCATCTCATGTGGCTTAGAACTCATAGTGGACAACTCGAGCTGCCAACAGCGAGTCATAGTGTCAAACAGTGTTCCATGCCACCTCACTCTTTAAGACCAGTCAGCATCGAAGAAGGAAGGAGGCATCACTGCAAAATCCGTTATGCCCTAACCGTACCCACACCGTGTCAGACCTACCCTCGCCGTCGCTGTGGCAGGACATGTTTAAAACGCGTAGGTGTCATCAGTCACAGCGATCCAGCATCAGGAGAGGAATGCCTTCGTAAATCTTCGTTCGCGAAGCCAAGCCATCATATCTGCTGTCCACTCCTGATTTAAGTCAATTCCTCCACTACCAAAAGACGCTGGGAGACACGCGATCTGTGTTCACAGAAACCATACTGACCTATCACTTATAGCCTATCCTGGAGTCTTGAAGACCATACGGGCGCCACAGAAGACTTTGCAACAAACCTCCTCCACTCCTCCCGTTCCTCAGAAGCTCTTAGGCAGTTGCTGAGTGTGAGGCCAGTCCATGCGCTGATGTTGTCCTCCCATCTCTTTCTCTGTCTTCCTGTCCTTCTGCCTCCTCGCTCTGCTCCTTGTAGAATAGTTTTGGCAAGTCCTGCTGATCTGGACACATGACCATACTATCTCATTTTCCTTAGTAACGGCTATAACTTTAAACTAAAACATCGGGCATCATCCGTGACCAATAATGAACATACCTGCTAATTTTCACAAAGATCGGCCAAGTATTTGCTGAGATATTCCATAAAGAAGAAAAACCGTTACAAGCCGTTACAGCCGTTAGTAACGGCTATAACGTTAAACTAAAACATCGGGCATCATCTGTAACCATTAATGAAGATACCTGCTAATTTTCACAAAGATCGGCCAAGTACTTTATGAGATATTCCATGAAGAAGAAAAACCGTTACAGGCCGTTACAGCCGTTAGTAACGGCTATAACGGGGTAAGCTAAAACATCAGGCATCATCCGTGACCCATAATGAACATACCTGCTAATTTTCACAAAGATCGGCCAAGTACTTTCTGAGATATTCCATAAAGAAGCAAAACCGTCACAGGCCATTACAGCCGTTAGTAACGGCTATAACGGTAGGCCTAAACTAAAACATCGGGCATTATTCGTGACCCATAATGAAGATATCTACAAATTTTCAGAAAGATTGGCCAAGTACTTTCTGAGATATTCCATAAAGAAGAAAAACCGTTACAGGCCGTTACAGCCGTTAGTAACGGCTATAATGGGGTAAACTAAAACATCGGGCATCATCCGTGACCCATAATGAACATACCTGCTAATTTTCACAAAGATCGGCCAAGTACTTTCTGAGATATTCCATAAAGAAGAAAAACCGTTACAGGCCGTTACAGCCGTTAGTAACGGCTATAACGGTAAACTAAAACATCGGGCATTATTCGTGATCCATAATGAACATACCTGCTAATTTTCACAAAGATCGGCCAAGTGCTTTCTTAGATATTCCATAAAGAAGAAAAACCGTCACAGGCTGTTACAGCCGTTAGTAACGGCTATAACGGTAAACTAAAACATTGCTCATTATTCTTGACCCATAATGAAGATACCTACAAATTTTCAGAAAGATCGGCCAAGTACTTTCTGAGATATTCCATAAAGAAGAAAAAACCGTTACAGGCCGTTACAGCCATTAGCAACGGCCGTAACGGGGTAAATTGAAACATCGGGCATCATCCGTGACCATTAATGAACATACCTACAAATTTTCAGAAAGATCGGCCAGGTACTTTCTGAGATATTCCATAAAGAAGAAAAACCGTTACAGGCCGTTACAGCCGTTAGTAACGGCTATAGCGGGGTAAACTAAAACATCGGGCATCATCTGTGACCCATAATGAACATACCTGCTAATTTTCATAAAGATCGGCCAAGTACTTTCTGAGATATTCCATAAAGAAGAAAGAGCGTTACAGGCCGTTACAGCCGTTAGTAACGGCTATAACGGTAAACTAAAACATCGGGCATTATTCGTGACCCATAATGAAGATACCTACAAATTTTCAGAAAGATCGGCCACGTACTTCTGAGATATTCCATAAAGAAGAAAGAGCGTTACAGGCCGTTACAACCGTTAGTAACGGCTATAACGGGGTAAACTAAAACATCGGGCATCATCCGTGACCTATAATGAACGTACCTGCTCATTTTTTTTACAAAGATCGGCCAGGTACTTTCTGAGATATTCCATAAAGAAAAAAAAAACCGTTACAGGCCGTTACAGCCGTTAGTAACGGATATAGCGGTAAACTGAAACATCAGGCATCATCCGTGGCCCATAATGAACATGCCTACAAATTTTCAGAAAGATATAATAATAATAATAATAATAATATAATAATAATAATAATAATAATAATAATAATGTGCAGACTTCTATGGCGCGGTTTCGCGGTCTACGACCGCGCTCACCGCGCTTTACATGAAAACATAAAAAGGTACAACATACACGAAATATATAAGCTTAAGTCACCATGAACAATAACGTAAAGCATTTAAAATGAACAAGCAAATTAGAACAATAAAATTCACACATATAAGATTTATAGCTCACTTGTAAAACGATATGTCAACAAGGACAACCCGTTCAACACACACACACACACACACACACACAGAGCAATATGACAAGATAGAAAAGATCGGCCCAGTAGTTTTGTCTGGAGCGAGTGGAACACATTTTGACCACGGACACACACAGACAGCATTTCTTCGTTCCCATTCTAAAGTACTCCCTGTTCTATAAGAACTGGGAGTACAAAAACTCCGATAAATACGATTAGATGTTGGGGTGTTCTTAACGTAAACTTGTCAACTAAGGGGAAACTACTCTCCTCCATTTTTATAGTGAAAGTCGAAGTAGGTCTATACTTCGCAACTTCCTCGACTTCAGCTTTTGATTTTGTGTTGTAGGGACTGCGTGAGTAAACAAAGTGCGTGTTCAAGGGTCTTTAAAGGCAAAGGGGAAAGCGTTGAACAAAACGTGCTCCGTACACTTACTCGAGATA
>CM065725.1:27672152-27687152 GCA_033310375.1 Conus canariensis | reverse complement strand
CGCATCCCAGAGGATCAGCTGCCCCGCTGCCAGCAGGAGGGGTGTTGGGGGCTGCTGCGACCCCATGTGGTGTGGTTTGGGGAGGCACTGGACCCTGAGGTGCTTCACCAGACCGACATTGAGCTGGAGAGCTGCGATCTGTGTCTGGTGGTGAGTTGGCTCTGGCCAGCAGGTGTGGCAGTCAGAACCAGAATGGCTTGGTCAAAGAGAGAGAGAGAGAGAGAGAGAGAGAGAGTGTGTGTGTGTGAGTTGTGTGTGTGTGAGTGAGTATGTGTGTGTGTGTGTGTGTGTGTGTGTGTGTGTTGTGTGTTGTTGTAAGTGTATGTGTGTGTGTGTGCTGTGTGTGCATGTGTGTGTGTGTGTGTGTGTGTGTGTGTGTGTTGTGTGTTTGTGAGAGTTCATGAGTGTGTGTATATGTGTGTGTTTGTGCGTGTTCATGAATGGGTGTGTATATGTGTGTTTGTGAGTATGTGTGTGTGTGTGTGTGTGTGTGTGTGTGTGTGTGTGTGTGTGTATGCATGGGTAAGTGTGTGTGTGTGTGTGTGTGTGTGTGTGTGTGTGTGTGTGTGTATGTGTGTGTGTGTGTGTGTATGTGGTTGTGTGTGTGTGTGTGTGTGTGTGTGTGTGTGTGAGTGTGTGTGTGTGTTTGTGTGTGTGTGTGTGTGTGTGCTTTGTTTATTTTTTAGTTGGTATGGGGATGAGATTGTTCGTTATCAAAATCAACTTAAAGAATGTTCATTATATATGACAGATTCAACAGAATAAAGAAATAGACGGAAACTTTGAAGCATAAGCCTAGCACCTTCAAAGCAATGAATGTTACACAAAATGAGCTTGTCTCATGTAACATCCATTGCTGAGAAGGAGCTTAGCTTTGAACTACCCATCTATTTCTTTTCTCTATTGAATTTATAACATACATTTTTATTTAAATTGTTTTTGATCAATTCAGTGGTTTCTATCACAGAATTGTTTGTTACCAGCATGTTTTTTTTTTTTTTTTTTTCGTTCTGTCTAAAAAAATTTTTTCTGTTCTTTTTCGTTGTTAGGAAATAAGAGGCACAACGAT
Organism: Conus canariensis; assembly: GCA_033310375.1. Taxonomy (NCBI): domain Eukaryota; kingdom Metazoa; phylum Mollusca; class Gastropoda; order Neogastropoda; family Conidae; genus Conus; species Conus canariensis. The sequence goes on along the minus strand of CM065725.1, from coordinate 27,686,083 downwards.
TAAAATCAGTAAATTAGGATTGATCAATACAAGGGGAATTCTTTGAGCCTGTGGTCCATCAAGTATGCAAGGGAGATAAACAGGTGTTGACACACAGCGTGGACAGCTCTACTGTTTGAAAACCAAGCACTGTCATCACATCAGTGCTGACAGCAGCGAAGAACTGTGCAGAACAGCCTTTCCTTGGATCTCCTAAGCAATGTAGTTTACCTACTGAAGAACCAAACAGTGATAAGCTAAACAAATAAGTGGGGTACAGAGAAAAAAAAGTTGGGGGTGGGGTCTGTAAATATATGTGCATTTTTCTTTATAGCTGTGAACAACAGATAAACACAGACTACTACAGATAAAAAAACAACATGATGGTATATTATTGCATTTCTCTTTTAAAGGAAGCACAGGTATCACATTTGATTCTTAAAAGGTGGGAAAACAGACATTGATAGGTACCATGGGCAACAGAATATATAAGTCATAATAGTCCTTAGAAGTTGGACTGGACATGTCGGTATTTCATCACAAAATCTTGTGTTTCGGCTTCCAGGTGGGAACGTCATCAGTGGTGTACCCTGCCGCCATGTTCGCCCCCCAGGTGGCAGCACGGGGTGTCCCTGTGGCAGAGTTTAACATTGAGACCACCGGCGTCACTAACAGCCTAGGGTGAGTCCTTAATATTGAGAATAACAGTGTTACCAGTACGCTGGGGTGAATCCTTAACATTGAGATTAACAGCGTTACCAATACTGTGGGGTGAGTCCTTAACATTGAGAATAACAGTGTTACCAATACTGTGAGGTGAGTCCTTAACATTGAGAATAACTGTGTTAGCAGAATTCTGGAGTGAGTCCTTAACATTGAGAATAACAGTGTTACCAATACTGTAGGGTGAGTCTTTGACATTGAGAATAACAGCATTAGCAGTACTGCGTGAGTGAGTCCTTAACATTCTTCTTCTCGATCGCCTATCACACCTGTAGACAGGATTCTGTAATGAATCTGGTGGTCCTCTGCAGGGCCTCCACAGACCCGTGTAGCTTGTCGTTGATGGTCACTGGCTGCGGCCGTGTCATATCCCTCAGACACTGCAGGTCCCCACAGTCCTGTAGAATGTGTTTTGTGGTTTGTTCTGCCTGCCCACGTTTGTACATTGGGGATGGTTTCAGGTGCAGCTTGAGTCCTTAACATTGAGAATAACAGCGTTAGCAGTTCTCTGGGGTGAGTCCTTAACATTGAGAATAACAGCGTTAGCAGTACTCTGGGGTGAGTCCTTAACATTGAGAATAACAGAGTTAGCAGTTCTCTGGGGTGAGTCCTTAACATTGAGAATAACAGTGTTAGCAGTTCTTTGGGGTGAGTCCTTAATATTGAGAATAACAGTGTTAGCAGTTCTCTGGGTTGAGTCCTTTACATTGAGAATAACAGAGTTACCAGTACTCTGGGGTGAGTCCTTTACATTGAGAATAACAGTGTTAGCAGTTCTCTGGGGTGAGTCCTTAAAATTGAGAATAACAGTGTTAGCAGTTCTCTGGGGTGAATTCTTAACATTGAGAATAACAGTGTTAGCAGTTCTCTGGGGTGAGTCCTTAATATTGAGAATAACAGTATTAGCAGTTCTCTGGGTTGAGTCCATTAACATTGAGAATAACAGCATTAGCAGTTCTCTGGGGTGAGTCCTTTACATTGAGAATAACAGTGTTAGCAGTTCTCTGGGGTGAATTCTTAACATTGAGAATAACAGTGTTAGCAGTTCTCTGGGGTGAGTCCTTAAAATTGAGAATAACAGCATTAGCAGTTCTCTGGGGTGAGTCCCTAACATTGAGAATAACAGTGTTAGCAGTTCTCTGGGGGTGAATTCTTAACATTGAGAATAACAGTGTTAGCAGTTCTCTGGGGTGAGTCCTTACAATTGAGAATAACAGTGTTAGCAGTTCTTTGGGGTGAGTCCTTAACATTGAGAATAACAGTGTTATCAACATTCTGGAGTGAGTCCTTAACATTGAGAATAACAGTATTAGCAGTTCTCTGGGGTGAATTCTTAACATTGAGAATAACAGTGTTAGCAGTTCTTTGGGGTGAGTCCTTAACATTGAGAATAACAGTGTTAGCAGTTCTCTGGGGTAAGTCCTTAACATCGAGAATAACAGTGTTATCAACATTCTGGAGTGAGTCCTTAACATTGAGAATAACAGTGTTAGCAGTACACTTGGGTGAGTCCTTAAAATTGAGAATAACAGTGTTAACAGATATCTGGGTTGAGTCCTCAACATTGAGAATAACAGCATTAGCAGTAATCTGGGGTGAGTCCTTAACATTGACAAAACAGCGTCAGCAGAAATCTGGGGTGAGTCCTTAAAATTGAGAATAACAGTGTTAGCAGTAATCTGGAGTGAGTCCTTAACATTGAGAATATGTGTTATCAACATTCTGGGGTGAGTCCTTAGCGCTGAGAATAACGGTGCTAGCAGTACTCCAGAGTGAGTCCTTAACAGTATGATCACCAGTGATACCAGAACACTGGGGTGAGTCTGAAACAGTGAGAACACCAGTCGCGTCAGTACCCTATGGTGTGTGCTTGACATTGAGATCACCTGTGTTACTAGTACTGTGAGGTGAATCTGTAACAGTGAGAGCACTATAAGGTTACCAGTACTCGGGATATGTCCTCAGAATTATGCTTTCTAGGCTTGAAATCAAAAGAGAAAATTTACCTGAGTGCCAGTCTCACATGTCAGGACCCCCCCCCCCCACCCCCCAACCAGCCTGCCTTCCCACCTCCCCCATCCCCTCTTAGAATTGAAGGTCTGTTGCACTTTTTTTTTTTTTAAATGTATAAAATGTATAACACCATTCATTTAGCAATTAATCATCATGACATGAGAGAGTCCACTGAGATATTTTGTGAGACTCCTACCAGCCATGAAGTTTCAAAAATGTATTCAACATACATTACAGTAAAATTGAAAAGACTTGAAATGTCTTGACCAGATGAAATATTGTGTCTTGGTTGAATCAACATTGAGAAACAAATTCTCTACTTGACCTTATGATAATGCTTTCAGGCGACTGTAAGTGAATGTAATTTTTAAATGAATTGAGAATATGTGTTAAAAGTACATTTCTCCCATATTTGGTGAATTAGTTTCTGAATCAATCGTTTCGCGACACTCCGTGCGATAGTGACGGCAACTTGGTCGACCCGTTCATGACGAGCCGTTCCGTGGTAATGGCAATGCTGCTGTACTCCCTCCGTCACGGCACAACTATAAAAAATAACCTGTTCTCTCATCTACGGTCTAAGGGATGCAGCTGCCCTAAATATTTAGAAAAGGGTTCTAGCCACTGGAAGGGTAAGTTTGCATGCACTAGCAATGACCTTTGTGACCCCAGAGTAGTCCGAACAAAGAGACCCGTCTGGCACTGGGAATTTCTGCAAAAGGCACATGTGGAATGTCCTGCCTCGCCAACATATCAGGCAGAAGAAGAAACAAAGCATTACATGGGGTGTTAGAATAGCAAAATGGTTCAGAGGATGAGGGGGGTAAAGATGTACAAGATCATAGAAAAGATTCTGAGCTTGATTTATTTGCTCTGTGTATTTAACAGTTTCATAGGTCATATCGTCTGAAGCCAGTGAAAAGGGTGTACAGTGTGCAATGATTTATTTTCATGTTTTATACCTTTTTTACTTGGACGACACATATTGAATACCTCAGGCGTTCTCTGCATCTATTCAAAGGAAGAGCAAAATTTTATGCGCCTTTTCTTCCTCATTTGCTGTTGTCATACTATCCACACAAACATAAAGAAGATTGTCTTCTCCTGCGTTTTAGTTATGTTGTTTCCGTAATTGTAGCGTTGCTATTTTACCCAAAATATATTTAAGCCTATGCACATTGCAAAGTTCACGTTTTACCCTTTCCCTTAATATATAGCAATTGCTTGTTACGTTTGTATTAGGGGACGTAAAATAAAATAAAAAAAGTGCAAAAATCGCGCATCTACAATGGTTGTAAGCATGTGCAGTGCACGCGGCTGCAGGGAAGTGACATTGCGCTGCCGTGTCTATCGCGAAAGAATTAAGAAATAAAATTTGTGAGATTAACTTGTTTACTACCCCACTTAGCAAATTTTCCTGCTGATATGTCATCAGAAAAAATGACTTGTAAAATTTTCGGTCTAAAACAGGCTTTCTGTGCTCTTATAACCTGGAAATGTTCCCATTCTGGTATATGCATTCTGTACACTTTTCCCCACATTTTTTTGTTGTGAAAAGTAACAGTGCAATGTACATGAACCTTCATTCTGGTCACTGTCAAAGGGAAAGAACTTCCAGTTGGTGTGAAATGCTCTCCCTTGTTTCAGCTACTCTCGGCTGCAAGACTGTGGCGACTAGACAGTTTTTTTCTTGACTTTTTACACATTTTTTTTTCTTTGTGTGTGTGTGTGTGTGTGTGTGTGTGTGTGTGTGTGTGTGTGATATTAGTTTGCACCTGTGCCTGGATTATTTTCAGTCAAAATGGCCTACATATCCTGTCCAGAATGTCTAGGGTGTTTTGCAGTTTCAGATAGGACAAATGAGATCACATATAATCCAGTCAATTAAAAAGAAAAAGTTGCCTCTATTTGCATGTGTGTGTGTGTGTGTGTGGTGTGTGTGTGTGTGTGTGTGTGTGTGTGTGTGTGTAAATGCAGATGCATCATAAATGAATGTGTGTTTCTATGAGTACATGTGTAGTGCATAGGTACACTCGAGCCTAGATGGACACAGTCATTCACCTCCTCTGTTTTCCAGATACCACTTCAGTGGTCCAGCAGGAGTCAACGTAACTGCCGCCCTGGCACCCCACCCTTCTGAACAGTCCCAGAAGTGATCCGTCCACTGTGAGATCTTCGGCAGCCATGTTTCTGCCACACTCATTTTGCTTCCCGTGCTTTTTTTTTTTCCTTACTGCACGAGGAAATTACAACAAATGCATACATTGACGCTTCCACCAATGATAACTGGAAATCATGAAAAAATTTGGGTTGTAAGTTGGAGCGAGTTTTCATTAGCATAATTAGTGAAATTAACATAAACAAGTAAGAAAAAAAGAAAAAAGTTTCAATGTGTTAATTAATCTTCAATCTACCAGCTTTTTGCTTGTCACCTTTCTGTAATCACTAACTCTACTTTGAAAGCATGATAACAAATTGAAGTTAGTGACTTTTAAAAAAGCATGCCCCTTCCCCCTAATTTTCTTTTTACATCAGCCATGCCATATTTTGTATAAAAATCTGAAAGTGTTGATTTTGTTTGTAACTGACTATTGTTGTTACCTAACCGCTTTCCAGTCAGTTAAGAATCCATCCATAATTGCAAAGCCGTCTAGTCTTCCGACATCCTGTCAATGAATTTAGAAGTGAGTGCAAGTGCGCCTGGCTTTCTGAGCTGTCATTATCGATTCAGCAGCATTTGGGCCGCTAAATTGTCCACAATCTTGTTGAATTGACAGTCGCCAATCGCCGTCACTGCTTGTCGCACGTGACATGAACCCCAAAATATTGTCTATTTTTTCATAATTGAATCAAAACAGATTCACAATTTTGGCGTAACCTCGGCAAACACTGCTGTCCTCAAAACAGCAACGTTTCCCAGGTAACCAAATGGTAATGAAATGTTGGTCTGTCGCGAAGGGTGGAAAAGGGCAGATTGATGGTATGTAGGAGTATGGCGAACAGGTGGAAGATGGCGGAATGGTAATCAAAAAGTCAATAATTGTTAGTGTGTGGCATGCAAAGCAACCCCTACTTCTTTGATTGACCCTAGTGGCTAGAAATATGAAGACATCACATACCAGTTAGGATAAATAATGAAAGGAAGCATTTACGACAGTTCTATCATGAACTACCAGTTCAGATGGGAACTCTTCAGCATCATCTACATCAGTGATCACAAGAAAATGTATAATTCTGTGGCCTGTTCTTCCCATCTTTCATGATAATCTCAGTTTCAGTTTCCTCTCTATATCCATGCCCTTGGTGAGATTATCTTGAGGCTGTTGGCATTGGCTAGTTCATGGGAACTGTTGTTCAGTGAACGTGGTGGCACCTTTCGGAGGCGCACAGTCACTCAAGCTGACTCAGCAACTGAGCAGTTACTGTCGTCAGTAGGGTTGGTTTTTTTTTTTTTTTTTTTTTTTTTTAGAGATGGCATCTTGCATTATATTGGATCAGAACAAACACCATCAGTCACTGCGGATGTGACTGGGCAGCAGTGCAGTGTCTCCTCTAATGGGTCGCCACATGATGGTCTGATGTTGTTTGCTCTCTCTGTGGGTTGGTATGTAATGGGTAGATGTTGGGCTGTGCATAGGGTTGGCCAGAATGAGCTGCATATGATTAGTGTGACTGAGGGGGGCACTGAAGATAAGAGAGTTACCCCCTCCCCCCAAAAAAACAAACAAACAAACAAACAAACAAACCCAAACATACATGCCTACTGGACGATTTCACTGTAAAACATACAGAACACAGTCTTGGTAATTACAGAAGTTTCAAAACTACTAATTTTTCTTGTAAGTGTATTGAGAGAAGGAGATATCGATTGCCATGTTTTCTTTTACCCTTGGAGCAAGTTGAAAAAAAAAAAAAAAGAAAGAAAAAAAACTTTGAAAGTTTCTGCATATTAAAGTTATGATATTTGGGATGATTGCTGATTTGAATTTCTCTTTTGTATGGTGGGAAAGTATGTGTGTGTGTATGTGGGGAGGCTGGGAGGGGGAGGAAGGGAAGGGGGGGGGTGGGTGGGTTTAAACAATGAGCAGTATCGGAAAATCTGCATACATGACTGTTTTTTATTGCTAGATTGCCGCCCGGAAATACAACTGCCGTAACTAAACTTTTTGCATTTGTTAGATTTGGGTATACTATAAGAGTGGGCCAAGGGGCATAACATAGCCAAGTCCCAATCACTTTGTCCTAAACACAAACATTCTGTAATAAAAAAACTTGTATCGTAACTCAGCTCGCAGTATATCTTGAGGGGATATTAATAATTTTTTTCGTCTCCTATAAAATCTTATTTTCAGACTTACGGCAGTTGTATTTCTGGGCAGCAAGGTTTGTTGAAATATATTTAAAGGGAAACCAGCTCTGTTTAATTCTTAAAATCTGTTTTTTTTTTAAAGAAAATTTCTCCGTGCTATTTGCATGTAATATTTGCATGAAAAGAAGTTGAAAAGTTGAGAGCGTGGTCTGCTTCTAGATATTGTGCTATACTGGTGCAAACTGGGACCAGTGCCACTGATACGTGATTTTCAAAGTAGACTTGCTGGTCCACATACATTTAAACGTATATAAAACATTTCAATAGAAATTAAAGAAAAAAGTCTTTAGAATGAGTGTAGTATCTAAGAAGGGGATATTCTTGGCCTGTTTTGTTCCTTCCCACCTGTTGAAAGCCATCTCTTGAACACAGGTGAATCTGTTGTAGTGATTGTAACAAAATACCACCTCAGTCTCAGAATCTCTTCAATCAGTTCCAATTTAGACATGAAGTTAGAAAAGTGGTTTGAATCTGTATTTTGAAGAGAACAAAAACAAAACAAAAAAATGAAGGGGAGCAGACTAAGGGAAAGAACTGCAAAGGACACTGTGCTATATCCATCACAGAGCAGTTAATCGTGTAATTTGGCTGAAGTATTTGTTTAGCTAAGAAGTGCCCAGTCTAACTATCGCTGTCTCACTTTTGCTCCTTCATCTTGGTGAGAAGACTCAGAGCTGGACTGTGTAGTGTTGAGCAATATAACTGGGGAGCAGAATTTTACTTTCATCTTCCACCTACATTGTGATTGAATAATGAATAATGTTGCACTCACATTAAGGGCAATGAATGAATGTTTTGTTAATATCAGAAAATTGTGATATATACACATCAGTAGGGAGCGGAGTATATTTTATTTAGTGCTTTCACTGATTTAGTAATAAAGGACATGATACCTTTTATCTTAAATAAATGAGTATGCATGTGTGTGTATGCAAGTGATTATTAGTGATTACTTATTCATAATCTGTGCAGAATAAAGATGGATAAGATTGGTGTGATATATGCAAATCTGTTGTTATTCAAGATACCAACTGTTCAAGTATCGATGGATGTATCTTTTGCTTTGTTTTCACAAATTATTGGAAATTTTTTTTTTTTTTTTACTCTGAAATACGAAAGTTAAAAAGAAGGTGGGTTAACAACATGGTGAAACATAATGAGGGGAAAAAAAAAGTTGTCTTCATTTGTATCAATAAAGGAAGCAGAAAAAACACACTTGATTTGGAACAGAGGCTTGTTAAGTTACATGTTCATTTGTACCAGTAGAGGAAGCAGAAATGAATTTGATTTGGGACACAGGCTTGTAAAATTACATCTTCATTTGTACCAATAGAGGAAGCAGAAATGAATTTGATTTGGGACACAGGCTTGTAAAATTACATCTTCATTTGTACCAATAGAGGAAGCAGAAATGAATCTGATTTGGGACACCAAGACTTGTAAAATTATATGTTCATTTGTACCAATAGAGGAAGCAGAAATGAATTTGATTTGGGACACAGGCTTGTCAAGTTACTTCTTCATTTGTACCAATAGAGGAAGCAGAAATGAATCTGATTTGGGACACCAAGACTTGTAATATAGTTCTTTGTCAATAGAGGAAGCAGATATATGTTTGGACCAGGCTTGTCATTCTTCTCATTGTACCAATAGAGGAAGCAGAAATGAATCTGATTTGGGACGCAGGCTTGTCAAGTTACCCTGCCCTGTCCAGTTGTCAGTTTTGGATGGATGAGTGTTGCTTTTCTTTTAGCCATTGGTGTGCCTGCTAGGTGTAGACACCAGGGCCGGTTCAATTACATGAGTGTAGGGAGATCTGGGATCTTTAGTGGAGGAAGAGAGGAAAACGTGCCCTAGCATGAAACTACAGCAAAGCTAAAATGGTGGAACTTTTATGAAAAAGGGGGAAGATGGTGGAGGACTCCTCTTCCAAAATTTTTTATAAAAGTGTGGGGTTCGTTCTCTTTAAGAATGTTCCTCTTGAAAGATCTTTTATAAACAATGAAGGTGGGTATGGGGATGGGGGTTGATGAGGGGGTGTGGGTGTTAAAAACCTTGACCTCGTCCCTCTCTGGGGATCAGCTACATTAAAAGGGCGGATGGGGCGGATGCAGGGGGATTGTCGGGGAATCTTGGGACACTTCCTCAGGGAGGGAAGAGGATGGGATGAGGACAACGTGGCAAACATGCAATTTTGCCAGCCAGGGAGAAGGGGGGAGGGTGCTGGGCATGTCCCCAGAAAACCCCCACCCTCGTCTGGTCCTGTTCATCAGACTTTAAGGACCCAATCCACGGTGTTTAGTGAGGCCAGGTGGGCCATTGGGTACAGCAGCCACCTCAGAAAGTACCCAGTTCCACAGTCATTGCCAAGGTGCATGCCTCTCAGAAGCTAGGTGGTGAGATTGTCAGTGTACAGGCTGCATCCGATATGCTTGAATGAGCCCAGCTTTCTTTCTCTCTGTCCGCCTCAGTCCCTTGTTCTGTCTGCAGCGTGCACCCAACACACATGCACAGTCCTCATTAGGGCTCTGTGGGTCCTTTAGTGTAATTTGTATGCCTCACTTCTGAAAATTCTGTGCTTTTTAAAATTTTCTCAGTTGTGGCAAGTGACACCCTTAGCTCCTTCAAGTCAAAGGTAGCACTTATCTGATATTTTATCACTGCAGATATGCAGATAAAATACATGGATAATTCTAATACTTTACAGATAGGTAAATAGAATGTGGTGGTGATTCTAATATTATAACATTGCAGACAGAGGTAGATAGAACCTAGAGGTGAATCTAACACTCTTTCTGTCCGTGGTGTTCTAGTGTTAGAATCACCTCCATATTCTATCTGCCTATCTGTAAAGTATTAGAATTAGAATGTAGCTAACTCCCACTACCCCATCTGTCCCATGAAAGCTGTCTTTTTAAAAATTTTTTCGTAGCAATTTTGGGCCCAGCTCTGTACACAGGAGTGCTGGGATGAACTTTGGGAAGAAAAGTGAAATGTAGTAGTGTTTTGTTAAAACCCGCTAGAGCAGGACATTCTTTATCCTGACTGTCGCAGGTCTGTTCCTTTCAGGTTAAAGACTTTTCAATGTTGGCTACCCACCAAGTGAGGTGGACTAATCATCAGGTATCATGTGGTGGTCACGTGGAAGAAGGTGAAGAGCTAGTTTGAACAAAGCTTCTTTGAAACATGGAGTGTGACGCAAAGCCAGTCCATGAAATGTTGGAGCTGATCCAGATCAGTGGGCAGAGGTCAGGACTTTTCCTGTGTGCCATTTTGGTTGATTTGAAACTTCTGAAACTTCATTAGAACCATGTTGAAGAACGAACACACAAATATACGTAACAAACAGATGCACATGCTTAGTTAAACATGGCAACTGCACGTACTGACGTTCACACATCAAGAGATCATGGGCATTTCATTCTTGAGCGAGTTTCTTTATGTATATTTTTTTCCCATTTAACGTACTATTTTCATGTGTGTGTGTGTGTGTGTGTGTGTGTGTGTGTGAGTGCATGCATGCGCACGCATGTGTGTGTGTGTGTGTGTGTGTGTGTGTTGTTTGTGTGTGTGATCTTAAGAACCAATAACATGTTACTTTCATCTCATGCTCCATGAAGTTGTATATGTTGTGTAATTGTCTATTAGCGCCTCGGCTAGTCCGGGGGAGGGGGGGGGGGGGGGGCGGGGGGGGGGGGGGGGGGGGGGGGGGAGAAGACACTTTAGAATCTGCATCTTTCTGATTCAGTACAGGGGTTGTTTTTAAGACACGGCCAGGTGCGTCTATGCACCACAGTACGGATAGAACTGAAGAAAATTTATTGGCATTCAAGTCACCCAGCTGCAACGTGACGTCACAGTTTTGCAAGCATTGAAGAATACACATCATTCCTGGAACACTCCAAGCTGAGGAATTACGTCACAATGTCGCACGTGCTGCATGAAGAATACACACCGTTCTTGAAGACACCAGACGGCGCATTTTGCCACAACATTGCAGGCAGTTCACGAAGAATACCTCCACCCTGGAACACACTCGGCTGGGGCATTATGCCATAACGTTGCAAGCACTGCATGAAGAATGCACACCTAGTTGGGACATTACGCCACAATGTTGCAAGCACTGCATGAAGAATACACACCTAGCTGGGGCATTACGCCATAATGCTGCAAACACTACATGAAGAATACACACCTAGCTGGAGCATTAAGCCATAATGCTGCAAACACCACATGAAGAATACACACCTAGCTGGGGCATTACGCCACATTGTTGCAAGCACTGCATAATGAATACACACCTAACTGGAGCATTAAGCCATGATACTGCAAGCACTGCATGAAGAATACACACCTAGCTGGGGCATTAAGCCATGATACTGCAAGCACTGCATAATGAATACACACCTAACTGGAGCATTAAGCCATGATACTGCAAGCACTGCATAATGAATACACACCTAGCTGGGGCATTAAGCCATGATACTGCAAGCATTGCATGACGAATACACACCTAGCCGGGGCATTCAGCCATGATACTGCAAGCACTGCATGAAGAATACACACCTAGCTGGGGCATTCAGCCATGATACTGCAAGCACTGCATGACGAATACACATCTAGCTGGAGCATTAAGCCATAATACTGCAAGCACTGCATGACGAATGCACATCTAGCTGGAGCATTAAGCCATAATACTGCAAGCACTGCATGAAGAATACACACTTAACTGGGGCATTACGCCACAATGTTGCAAGCATGAAGAATGCAGACATAAATGGGGCATTACGCCACAATGTTGCAAGCATGAAGAATACACACTTAACTGGGGCATTACGCCACAATGTTGCAAGCATGAAGAATGCAGACATAAATGGGGCATTACGCCACAATATTGCAAGCATGAAGAATGCAGACATAAATGGGACATTACGCCACAATATTGCAATCATGAAGAATGCACACTTAACTGGGGCAATACGCCACAGTATTGCAAGCATGAAGAATATACACTTAACTGGGGCAATACGCCACAATGTTGCAAGCATGAAGAATGCACACATAACTGGGGCATTACGCCACAATGTTGCAAGCATGAAGAATGCACATTTAACTGGGGCAATAGGCCACAATGTTGCAAGCAGAGAGAACACACCATTCTGAATCACACCCAGTCAGGGCATTTCACCACAGTGTCGCAGGTATGAAGAATAAGCACCAATCTTGGACACGCCCAAACAGGGGCATAGCGTCACAGTGTTTCAAACACTGCATGAAAAATAACACCATTCTTTAACAACACCCAACAGATACATACCGTCACAGTGTTCCAAGCACTGTATGAAGAATGCCCGCCATTCTTTAACAACACCCAACAGAGACATACTGTGACAGTGTTTCAAACACTGCATGAAGAATAACCTCCATTCTTTAACACACCCAACAGAGACATACCGTCACAGTGTTTCAAGCACTGAATGAAGAATAACCACCATTCCAGAGAACACCCAACAGGGGCATACCGTCACAGTGTTTCAAGCACTGAATGAAGAATAACCACCATTCCAGAGAACACCCAGCAGGGGCATACCGTCACAGTGTTGCAGGCACTGTATGAAGAATAACCACCATTCTTTAACAACACCCAACAGGGGCACAACGTCACAGTGTCGCAGGCACTGCATCAGGAATACCCGCCATTCCAGCACACGCCCAGCTTGGACAATGCTTTTACAAAGTTTAGATCGCTTTTGAACGAGCCTGACTGGGTCACAGCGTTTCAGTCGTCGAGCTTCCACTGAAGTCTGCTTCACTCTTGCACACAACCTGTTGGTGAACTGGGCAATGGTTTCGCAGGCACTAAGTTTACATCACACCTGTTCACTCCCAGCTTGTCAATTGTGCCACAGTAATACAGGCACTGGGTTCTGGTCACTCTTGCACACTGTACTCAGCAGGGTGAATTGTGCTACAGTCTTGCAGGCACTGAGTTTACGTAACTACACACCCAGCTAGGTGAATTGTGCCATAGTCTTGCAGGCACTGGGTTGAGGTCACTCCTGCATACATCAAGCTGCGTGAATTGTGCCACAGTAATACAGGCACTGAGTTGAGGCCACTCTTGCACACACTCAGCAAGGTAATTGGGCCACAGTCTTGCAGGCACTGAGTTCTGGTCACTATTGCACACACTCAGCAGGGTGAATTGTGCTACAGTCTTGCAGGCACTGAGTTCTGGTCACTATTGCACACACTCAGCAGGGTGAATTGGGCCACAGTCTTGCAGGCACTGAGTTCTGGTCACTATTGCACACACTCAGCAGGGTGAATTGTGCTACAGTCTTGCAGGCACTGAGTTTACGTAACTACACACCCAGCTGGTGAATTGTGACGCAATCTTGAAAGCACTGAATTCACACAATTCTTGCGCACACAAAGCTGATGAATTGTGCCACAGTCTTGAAAACACTGACTTCACATCGTTCTTGCATGCACACAGCTAGTGAATTGTGCCAGTCTTGCAGGCACAGAGAAACTCACGTCACTCTATACTTCGCACTTACCTTCAATCTTTGATTGTATAAATGGAATGCATGTGTCTGAAAATGGTATATTGCTGACTGATAAAATAAAAAACAAACAGACAAACAAACAAACAAAACAACAACAAAAAACCTGAAAAAAACAAACAAACCAAAAAACAACAACAACAACAACAAAAACCCAGCACCCCCTCCACAATCAAACAACACTAATCACATGTCAAACGTTGTACACGAATAACCATTCTGACAATCTGTTACCTTCTACACCTACTCCTACTCTTGGTTTCTTAACTGCCCTTGCC
>CM065725.1:27642152-27664652 GCA_033310375.1 Conus canariensis | reverse complement strand
ACACACACACACACACACACACACACACACACACAACACACCACACACACACAACAACACACACACACACACACACACAAACACACACACACATACACACACACAAACACACACACATAACACACACAAACACATATACGCGCACGCACACACAGATACACGCACACACGCACGCACGCATGCACGCACACACATGTCTCTAGTTATGTCTGATCTTTGAGTCTGTCTCGTCCATCAATGGAAAACACGGATGCGCACTCAAACATTCACTCTCTCCTTGTGCTATCTTTCGCCCCCCCCCCCCCCCCCCCCCCCGACATACACACATTGTCTGTCCTCTCTTTCCACCATTCATGGAAACACACACACACACACACACACACACACACACACACACACACACACAAAACACACACGCGTGCGCGCGCGCGCGCGCGCGCGTGCGCGCGCGTATGCATGCCATATCTACACATCCCCAAACTGGGTTTATCACATTTTAAGATGCATTTTAAAGAACGCTATGTTATACCGAAAGAATACAAACAATTGTTTATGCCAATTTCACACTTAAATCTTCATTTAAGCGAAATTAGAATGTCCTGCGCAGACTTTCTATGAGTTTATTTTGATTTGCAGAATTCAGTTGTTTGGAAATTTTGTCGAGAAATATTGATTCTTATTTTTTAAATCGGCTATTTAATCTTAAGGTACGAAAAAAAAAAATCCGACCGTAGAAATGTGCTGAGACCGAAAGTGCGGTAAGGAAAAATGTATTGCATGAAAACAGAAATCACATTTTCCTGCTTCTTCATCATATAGTAAACTCACTTTGTAGGTTTTAGACCAATTTGGTTAAACCAAGACAGCGTGTGTGTGTGTGTGTGTGTGTGTGTGTGTGTGTGTGTGTGTGTGTGTTCTCTCTCTCTCTCTCTCTCTCTCTCTCTCTCCTCCCTCCTCTCTCTCTCTCTCTCTCTCTCTCTCTCTCTCTCCTCTCTCTCTCTCTCTCCCTCCCATCCTTGAAAACACGCAGTTCGGAAGAGAACTGTGTACTCGCACCCAGAGCCGGGTCAGTTGCATGGATGGGGTGGGGGTGGGGGTGGGGGTGGGGTCCTATGGGGGATCTGGGAAACCTCTCACAGTTGGGGTCAAAGAAAACGTGCCGAAAATGCAATTCTTGCCAGCCACGGAGCGGGGAGGAGGATGGGGGTCCAGAACCCCCCCCCCGACTCCACCCCCCTCCCCCCCCCCTCCCCCGCCACACACTTCCGCTCGTCCACTACTGAGTACCTGCAGTTGGTGACAGCGTTAAGTAGACCCAGGTTTTGCTGTTCCTTGCTTTATCTCTGTGTGGCAGTATCACTAGGTCATCAGTGATAATCACTTGCCTGTTCACGCCGCCTGGCTGGGGGCTGAAATTCTGCGCGAGTCACCAGCATGGGGTAAGTGAAACGCGACCATGTTTCCACATGAAACACGCGCACTCAGAACAGGGGCATGTGTTTTACTGTTTCAGGTAGCCATAGCCATCCTCCACCCTACGATGCGGAGGGGGGACGGGAGGGGGGTGGGGAGGAAGGCGTGGAGGGGGTGGGGGGCACTTTGAAAGGTCTGTCTTATTTGCTATCAACATGGCTTGTCTACAGAAATTCTAATGGAAATCTTGTGAATACGACAAGATCCAAAATATGCAACTTTTAGTGTGCCGGAAAAAGGGAGTGGGCGTGAACATTTGGATGTTGTTCCGTGACTGTTTACTTTTGAAGAACAGTGTGGATGTCCTAATGCTCTTCATAATTTCGCACTAAAAGCTGGCAGACTCAATACTATGTGCATTACAGAGCACTCGGCTCAGCGCGGTCCTTGCGTTCATTCATCTGAATGCAGTTGAGTGACGAAATGAATGTCAGTTACGAACAAGCATTTTAAAAGACCCTAAGCTGAATTGAACGGGAAGTGTGTTAATTGTCTGTGCGTACCGCGTTCTTAGGTGGTCGGGGCGTCATGCTCTTATCGAGGAAGTGTCTCTTCTAGGCGTAGGACAGGCGTGTCATGATTGGGTTGCGTGTTGCCGGTGTGTGTTGTGGCAGGTGTAGTTGGTTCGAGTGCGGACTAGGTGAGATGGCATGGTGTTGGTTTTGTTGTTGTGTTGTTGTTGTTGTCGTTGTTTTTGTTGTTGTTGTTGTCCTACATCCTCCCATTTTCCCCTTTTTTGTGTGTTTTTTGTTGCCTTTATCAGCTCTCATTTACTATGCAGATCTGGGTGTTGTTTTATCGATGGACATTCTCATGGTGTAGTTGTTGGTCGGATTGATAGTTTGCTCTGATTGATTATGATTGCGACTTGTACTCGTGAATTTTGTGGTGATACCGGTTGAAGTAGTGTTGTTACCAGTTGGCGTCTGTGGTCAGCCTTTTAGTTTATTCAGTTATTGGTGTTTGCAGGCTTTCTGCGTTTGGGCGGAGCAGGACCGATTTGCTTACTCTTGGTTCACTGACTCTTTGGTGCTATCGCCACCCTCTATGGCCTCTCCAGAGTTTGACTCTTTGTCCCGTTTCGCCTAACCATCATTCTCTTTTTGCCTATTTTGTGTACAGCTGGTAATTCTCATCTAGTCTTGAGACAGCGAAAATATTCTGTTGTTAAGCAGTATTCTTATGATTGAGAAGAGAAAAAAAAATCGGACATCTGCTGTTACATATAATGAATTGAAGAGACTGTGTGTGTGTGTGTGTGTGTGTGTGTGTGTGTGTGTGTGTGTGTGTGCGCGCGCGCGCGCGCGCGCGTGCGTGCGTGAAAGATGTATTGTCAGGAGACTTATCAATGTCTACGTAATAGTTTTGAAAATGCTGCTGGTATTATTATTATTGGTATTATTATCTACTCGATTTTGAAAATTTGGAAGTCATATCGCTATCACTTAGACATAAAAAAAACAACAGAAAATGTGTAATTCCGTGTGTGCAGCAAGGAATATGCATGCCTGTTGGCAAGGTGTGTGATTGTTTGAAAAAGACTACTATCTGCTAAATTTAGGTCATGAAAAAAGCAGTTGATGTCTTATGGAGTTCATATATGAACTTACTCAGGGAATAGGCAAAATCGGGATCGCCAGTTTGGTTTGGCTTATCGGGAATCGGCGAATAGGAATGACACCATTAGGACTGTTCAGGCCGACCGTTCGTGGGTTGGCTGCTGAATCAATCTCTTTGGGGTGATGTTGTGACTTACGTGACTTACGACGGTGACAGTATTGTGACAAAACAGCACCCTAGAGAAGTATTATATTTAGGTTTGAACGTTCTGTAAATACATCTTTTCTTTT
This sequence comes from Conus canariensis, assembly GCA_033310375.1. NCBI lineage: Eukaryota > Metazoa > Mollusca > Gastropoda > Neogastropoda > Conidae > Conus > Conus canariensis. The sequence continues at coordinate 27,661,329 of CM065725.1, read as the reverse complement.
TTTTTTTTTCTTTCAGCAAAAAGGAACTTTAAGTACCGCTGCAATAGCTAATGTCCCGACGTTTGCGGGCACGTCCGGTTTTTAATCCTGACGACATCATAGAGCCAAAGTCTGCCAAGACAAAAGAACCAAAAAAAACAAAACAAAACAAAACAAGACAAAACAAAACAAAAGAAAACAAGCACACGGAAATTATTGATCAGAAACCTCCTGCAAAAAATAAAAACAAAAACAAAGCGAACAAAACAAAACAAAGCAAAAAACAAACAAACAAAAAACCCCAACAAAACAAACAAAAAACCCACAACAAAGCAAAACAAAACAAAGCAAGCACACGTAAACTATTGATTAGAAACCTCCTGCAAAAAGCAAAACAAAACAAAAAACAAAAGTAAGCAAAACAAAACAGAACAAGCACACGGAAATCATTGATCAGAAACCTCCTGTAAAAAACAAAACAAAACAAAGCAAACCAAAGAAAACAAGCTCATGGAAATTATTGATCCGAAACCTCCTGCAAAGAGAAAACAAAACAAAACAAGCACGTGAAATTATTGATCAGAAACCTCCTGCAAAAAAACCCACACACACAAAAAAACTCAAAGCAAAATAAAACAAAACAGAAACAAGCGCACAGAAATTATTGATCCGAAACCTCCTGCAAAAAACAAAACAAAACAAAACAAAAGAAAACAAAACAAGCACATGGAAATTATTGATCAGAAACCTCCTGCAAAAAAGAAAAAAAAAAAAAGAAAAAAAAAAAAAAGGCAAAATAAAACAAAACAGAACAAGCACACAGAAATTATTGATCAGAAACCTCCTGCAAAAACAAAACAAAACAAAACAAAACAAAACAAAACAAAGCAAAACAAAACAAAAAGCACGTGGAAATTATTGATCAGAAACCTCCTGCAAACAAAACAAAACAAAACAAAACAAACAAGCCGACGGAAATGGTTGATCAGAAATCTCCTGCCAAGAGGGGTGGAGCTACGTCTGGCACGGATATGTAGTCCAGCTTTGGACAGTTGGGGGTCTGCAAAGGAAGGGTCCAGCTAGGGACCCCAGGCCCTGACCAAGTTTTGTTTTGTGGCATCAGTTATCTATTGGATCAATGGAGCACCTAAGGCGGTGATTTTGTTGTTTTTTCTCCCCCCACCCCCCACCCAAGGCCGAAATCCACCTCTTCATTTTTTGGTGCTTCACACTGTCCTTTTCATCTGAAAAAAACAACAACAAAAAACAAAAAACAAAAAAACAAAAACAACAACAACAACAACATCAAAAACCAGTTTCCACTACTAGCTTTTTGTACTCCCTGTTCTTTAGAATGGGAATGAAGAAATGCTGTGTGTGTGTGTGTGTGTGTGTGTGTGGTGTGTGTGTGTGTGTGTTGTGTGTGTGTGGTCCGTGGTCAGAATGTGTTCCACTCGCTCCAGACAAAACTAAAGGGCCGATCTTTCTGAAAATCTGTAGGTATGTTCATTATGAGACAAAGATGATGCCCGATGTGTTATTTTACCGTTATAGCCGTTACTAACGGCTGTAACGGCCTGGACGCTTTTTCTTCTTCATGGAATATCTCAGAAAGTACTTGGCCGATCTTTGTGAAAATTAGCAGGTATGTTCCTTATGGGTCGCGGATGATGGCCATTTACTGTTATAGCCGTTACAAACGGCTGTAACGGCCTGTAACGGTTTTTCTTCCTTATAGAATATCTCAGAAAGTACTTGGCCGATCTTTGTGAAAATTTGTAGGTATGTTCATTATGGGTCACGGATGATGCCCGATGTTTTAATTTACCGTTATAGCCGTTACTAATGGCTGTAATGGCCTGTAACGGTTTTTCTTCTTTATGAAATATCTGCGAAAGTACATGGCCGATCTTTGTGAAAATTAGCAGGTATGTTCATTATGGGTTACGGATGACGCCCCTTTACCGTTATAGCCGTTACTAACGGCTGTAACGGCCTGTAACGGTTTTCCTTCTTTATGGAATATCTCAGAAAGCACATGGCCGATCTGTCTGAAAATTTGTAGGTTGTTCATTATGGGTTACGGACGATGCTCGACGTTTTAATTTACAGTTATAGCCGTTACTAACGGCTGTAACGGCCTGTAACGGTTTTTCTTCTTTATGGAATATCTCAGAAAGCACTTTGTCGATCTTTCTGAAAATTTGTAGGTATGTTCATGATAGGCGACGGATGATGCCCGACGTTTTAGTTTACTAACGGCTATAACGACCCATAACGGTTTTTCTTTTTTATGGAATATCTCAGAAAGTACTCGGCCGATCCTTTTGAAAATGTGTAGGTATGTTCATTATGGGTCACGGATGATGCCCGACGTTTTAGTTTACCGTTATAGCCGTTACTAACGTTATAACGGCCCCTAATAGTTTTTCTTCTTCATGGAATATCTCAGAAAGTACTTGGCTGATCTTTCTGAAAATTTGTAGGTATGTTCATTATGGGTCCCGGATGATGCCCGATGTTTTAGTTTACCGTTATAGCCGTTACTAACGGCTATAACGGCCCATAACGGTTCTTTTTTTTTTTGAATATCTTAAAAAGTATGTAGCCGATATTTCTGAAAATTTGTAGGTATGTTCATTATGTGTCCACGGATGATGCCCGATGTTTAAGTTTACCGTTATAGCCGTTACTAACGGCCCATAATGGTTTTCTTCTTTATGGAAAATCTCAGAACGTACTTCACCGATCTTGCTGAAAATTTGTAGGTATGTTCATTATAGGTCACAGATGATGGCGATATTTACCAGAATAGCCATTACTAACGGTTACACCAGCCCAAGACGGTTTTTCCTCTTTATGGAATATCTCACGCGTATTCAGGATAAACTGGGAGTGCGTTTATATGCTTTGCATCTTGTTTTCTTTCTTTTTTCTTCTTCTTTTTTTCCCTCTCCAACCAGTCCCTTACACACCATGCATAGTCTGTATGTTCTCTCACAAATGGACATAGTCTTGCCGATTCTAGTGTTTTGGTGTTTGATACAAAATGTCTGGGTTTGTTCATGTTCTAATATGTGGTGAACTGGCACTCTCACACTGATAATGTGTTGCTTATAGGCCCTGACCCAAGTTTGTGGATGAAACGGTGGGTCATGAAGAAGAAGAAGATGGTTTTGTTTTAAGCAGAAAGGTGATGAAGAAGGGGGCAGAGGTGGAGGCAGTGTTGGAGCTGAAGGTGGCGGATAGAAATCGATTCCAGAGAAACACTTCGAGGAGCGAGACGCTGGATAGAGCAAGCGACCAAGAAGAGAGAGAGAGAGAGAGAGAGAGAGAGAGAGAGAGAGAGAGAGAGAGAGAGAGAACTGGTTTTCAAGGAGACGAAAATCATAGGCGGAGGCGGCCTACCGCGACAGACTGTTGGGAGTCGAGGAGACCATAGTATAATTAAACGGTCGTCGAGACTCTATAGATTGGTCAGGGGTGTTCTGAATTGTTAAACCAACCCCAGCGTGTGGCTTGCGTTATTACGGCGTCATCCCCACAAAAGAACGTCATGTGAAGCTTTTGTTATCGTTATTATTATCATGTTGTGTTGTTGTTGTTGTTGTTGTTGTTTGTTGTGTATGATGATGATGATGCTGCTGCTGATGATGATGATTGTTGTAGTTGTAGTTGTTATTATCATTGTTATTGTTATTATCATTATTATTGTGACTGTTATTCTTATCATCATCATCATCATCATCATTATCATCATCATCATCTTCATCATCGTCATTATTATCATATTATTATATTATTATAGTAGTATGTAGTAGTGTAGTAGCAGTAGTATGTGCAGCAGCAGCAGCAGAGCAGCGTAGTAGTAGTAGTAGTAGTAGTAAAAGTACTTATATAGTGCTTATCCTCGGTTACAGACTGAGCTGTAGGCGTTTTACAGTCTACACTCTCATTTACGCAACGGGCTGCCTGCCTGCCTGGGTAGAACTGACTGAAGTGCTGCCTGCTGGCGCTTCATTCAGTCATTTCCCGTGTCTTTCACTCTGCTGGCGCTTCATCCAGTCATTTCCCGTGTCTTTCACTCAGTATGAGCCACTCAGTTTTCTTCCTTTAGTCTTTCGATGTTTTTACGCCAGGTGCATGCCATGATTGTGTCGTAAACGTGTCGTCTATACAAACGGCCAGACTGGCCTTCTCGTCCGGGAGCTGGTGACGGGATTGATTACACATGTGTGCAAAATGTCATGCTTCCAATGCTCTCTCAACTATATCCCTCGTTGCCAGACTTAGTCTGTGACAGACTTGCGATGCCAGTCTTGAGTTTCTGGAGACCTCTTGCCAAGAGTGTAGCGTTTCCGTACCGGTTTGCTATTGTAGGTGTCATAGTGCGGTTCGGTGCGCACATTCCTACAATTAGCAGTGTTGTCTTTCTCGTGGAGTTGACACGTCTTCGACCGCAGGGGAGGGAACTCCGACAAGTGGGGTATGCCGGCCGCGCCGGGGTAGTGGAGGAAGCAGGTACTGTTCATTGTTCGGGGCACTGTTTGCGCCAGCAGCCTCACTGCCCCGTCTTTCGTCCTCCTTACCTCGTGCTGCAGAGGGACGTGATCAGTATACTCTTTCAGAGCTGATCAGACCACAGGTGGTTAGCAGGAGTTCAGCCGCTACATCGGTCCCGGCGGGGAAGGTGGTGGTGGTGGGGTGGGGAGACCATCTTTATCCTTTGGAGTAGCCGTCTTGTGTGTTGTGTGTGTGTGTGTGTGTGTGTGGGTGTGTGTGTGTGGTGTGTGTGTTGTGTGTGTGTGTGTGTGTGTTGTGTGATGTGTGGTGTGTGTGTGTGTGTGTGTGTGTGTGTGTGTTGTGTATTGTGTGTGTGTGTTTTGTGTGTGTGTGTGTTGTGTGTGTTTTGGCTCACGTTACAGCTTCCAGCGTATTCACTGACACATAACGTTCACACACACTTGCTCAAGAGTGTCACCCCCCCCCCCCCCCCAAACACTTTGTCTGTCTGTCTCTCCTTCTCTGTCCCTTCCCCCATCTCTCTCTTACACACACACACACACCGCGCGCGCGCGCGCGCGCGCGCGCGCGCACGCATGCACGCACGCACGCACGCGCACTCGAACCCACGCACGTACGCAAGCAAGCGCGCATCCACAACCACACACGCGCGCGTACTCTCACACATTACATATACACACAAATACACATACACTGCACACACACAAACACACACACATACACACGTGTACAGGCATATATAACTTACGAAGGCACACACACACACACACACACACACACACACGCACGCGAGCACGCGCGCGCGCGCGCCGCGCACACACACACACACACACACACCACACACACACATACATACACTATACGCGCGCGAACGCACGCACATACGGCAGACACATACCAATACACATAAATATAGACCATCATACAATTACACCAGGCACAAACAGACGCACACGACACACACACACACACACACACACACCACACACACACCACACACACAACACACGCACACACACACACAAACATATTTACACACATATACACACGCGCGCACACTCATACACACTGAGAACGCACGCACAGCACACACGCACACACGCACACACACACACACACACACACACACACACGACGCGCGCGCGCGCGCGCGCGCGCTTGCATGCACGCACGTGCGTGTGTGTACAGTCCTTTTGAACCTGTGAGGAATCAAAGATTATGATTATTTTCAGCAAGTATGCGTAAGCTTGCATCGTCTTAGGTAATAGGACTATGAGGAGGCAAATGTGTAAGATTTCTTTCTTTCTTTTTTTTTTTTTTAAACAGGATGAGAAAAGTCTCATGGTGGTATGTAGTGTCCATATAGCTAATACAACGAAAAGAGAAGATAGAGAACAAACAAACGAAAAAACAAAAAAACAAAACAGTGAAGAAGAACAGATTTAGTACATGTGTTGAAAATATGTAAAATTCAGTTCGGTGTTAGTGAAGTGATTTAAATTTACCATCACACAGACAGGTTCACAGACAGACAGTACAGTTAGGCAGGCACGCATAATGCTCAATACATACATTGTGCTGTATCGCGACGCTGTGCTGCTGTGTGCATGTGTGCGTGCTTGCGCGCGCGCCCGCGCGTGTGTGCGCGCGCGCGTGTGTGTGTGTGTGCCTCCTCAGGTATGTTTTTTTTTTTTTTTTTTTTTTTTTAGTGGCATGAATCTGATGAAAACTTTACTATTCATGTAGACTCTAAAACCTAAGTCTGATAAAATCACTGTTCATTACACGATTCGTCTGAAACACAATTATCCATTTTCAGATATCAAAAAGACAAAACTCTTTCCATTGTTGTTATCATATTCTTCTTGTGATTCAACTATCAACTGTTACTGTAATATTTGATGTCACAATCATATTGATGTTCTTGTTGCTATTGTCCGTCGTCATCGGCGTCGTCGTCGTCATCATCATCATCATCATCATCATCATCATCGTCATCATCATCATCGTCGTCATCATCATCGTCATCTCATCATCATCATCGTCGTCGTCGTCGTCGTCCGTCGTCATCATCATTATTAACATCATTATCATCATCATTATTATCATTGTTGTTATTGTTGTTGTTCTTCTTATTCTTCTTGTCATTATGACTATTGGAGCCATTGCTGTTGTCCCAGACCAAGTTAACTAGGCACGTTGGGTTGATTGATACGTACGTCAGGCATCTGCTGTCTCCTCCATGAGCGCCCCCCCCCCCCCCCCCCCCCCACACACACTCATACACACCTTTCCCTCCTTCCCTCCTTCCCTCCATCCCATCTCCACTCTTTTTTTTTTATTTGCTTATTCGATTTTTTCCCATTTTTCTTCAGTTTTTTTTTTCCTTTTCCTTTTTTTTTTTTGATTTGGTCGTAGTCCCTGTACAAACACCCTTGCTTGCATGCTTCTGTGCAGATCGTCATGCAGCGCCAGCGATTTTCCCGTTAACGCTCCAAGTAACCACTCAACCATGTACGAGTCCTCCTGCCAGAGCTCAAGCACGTCACGCTCCACCGACTCGTGCAGCATCACCCCCACCTTCAAGGTGATCCTGACGGGAGAGGTCGGCGTCGGCAAGACCGCCATCTTCTCCAGAGTCCGCCATCAAGATCACGTGCTGGCTGACGTCACTTCCCCTACGCCCACCATCGGGGTGGACGCGTGCTCGCGCACCTTTTCCACGCGTTTTGGTAACGTCACGGTGCGTAGGAAAAATAGCTTTGGGATGTCGACAGCTTGGTGTTTTCGTGCGTGTTTGTTGGGAGATGACGGAATTTAGAATGAGCTGGTTTCTGAGTCATGTTTTTTGTTTGTAGGACAAACAGACAGACAGACAGTCAGACAGACAGACAGACAGACACTAACACACACACGCACGCACGCACGTGCGCGTGTGCGCAAGCTCGCACTGACACACACACGTACACATACACGCACACACACACACACACGCACACAAACACAACCTTCATCCCCATGACTATTCAGACAGACAGGTCGACAGACAGACAGACAGGAAGGCACACATATAGACCGACAGGCAGGCAGACAGACACACAAACACACACACTCACAACACACACACACACACACACACACACACACACACACACACGCGCGCGTACGCGCGCGCGGCGCGCACCACACACACACACACACACACACACACACTACACACACCACACGCACACGCTCTCTCTCTTTCTCTCTCTCGCTCTCTTCTCACACACACGCGCGCACGCGCACACATACACACACACACACACACACACACACACACACACACGCGCGCGCGCGCGCGCGCGTGCGCGCATTCTCGCTCTCTATCTCTCTATCTCACACACTACACTACCAACACACACACACACCACACACACACACACACACACGCGCGCGCGCGCGCGCGTGCGCGGCTCGTACGCGCGCGCACACACACACACACACACCACACACACACACACACACACCACACACGCACGCGCACACACACACACACACACACACACACACACACACACACACACACACAACCTAACACACACTAATACACACTAACACACACTAACACGCACAATCTTCATCCCCACGACTATTCAGAAAGGCACCAGGGAGATCGCAGAACCCCGCCAATATCACATGGATACTGGATCCACCCATCGGATCCACACCAACATTTAATGGTTCACATGCCTTCTTTCTTTGTTAATGTCAGTGTGGTAGTTTCCGCGTAACATTGCTGACCAACAGACAAAGCAACAGACAATTACAGTCTCCTTTGTGGAAGCGATTACTCCGTCAAGTCCAATAGACACATGTAGCTACGTTCTATCTGTCTTTCTCTCTGTCCGTCAGTTTGTCTGTTTGTCTCGATCTCTGTCTCTGTCTCTCTCTCCCTTTCTCTTCTGTCTGTCTGTCTGTCTGTCTGTCTGTCTATGTCTCTACCTCCCTCCCTTCCTCCATCCCTCTCTCCCTTCCTCCCCCCTCCTCTCTCTCTATGTGTGTGTGTGTGTGTGTGTGTGTGTGTGTGTGTGTGTGATCATGTTACGTGTTCTGGGTGGTACCACAATGTGGTGCTTTTTGTGGCGGGTGCTGTGTGGCGAGCATGCGTACGCTCGGCTGCACAACGCGCACCGCGCGCGTTTGTGTGTGTGGTTTTTGTTGATACTTCCCCCCCCCTCGCTCTCCCCCTCTCTCTCTCCGTGCGCGCGCGCGTGTTTGTGTGTGTGAATAGGTGTGTGTGCGTGCGCGCGCGAGGGCGTGCGATTTCCTGTTATCCCATACATGTTTATTCTCTCTCTCTCTCTCTCTCTCTCTCTCTCTCTCTCTCTCTCTCTCTCTCTCTCTCTCCCTCTCTCTCTCTCTCTCTCACTCTGAGCGCTCAAGTACGTGCTCTCTTTGTCTCGCCTCCTTATCATTATTTTTTTCATATATGATTTGATATGTATTTGGTTCATTATCATACCCTCTGCATGTGTTCGCCGTGTCAAAAATCATTACATTTTGTGCTTTACTACTTCTTTCCATTTCTGATGTTCGCCCCCCCCCCCCCTCCTCTCCCCTCTTCTCTCTCTCTCTCTCTCCTCCCCTTTTTTTTTCTTTCTTTTCCAGAACTTTGCATGCCACTATGCTACGTACATTCTGCGTATTCTCTCTCCTCTCTCTCTCTCTCTCTCTCTTCTCTCTCTCTCTCTCTCTCTCTCTCTCTCTCTCTCTTGCAATTGCATGTCACTATGCTACGTACATTCTACGTATTTTCATATGAAAAATGATTGGATATGTTGTGCCTTGTCACGTTTTCCCTCTCTCTCTCTCTCCCCTCCCCCTCCCTTTTTTTTTTCTTCTTTCTTTTCCAATTGCATGTCACTTTGCTACGCGCATTCTACGTATTTTCATGCCTTATGAAAAATGATTACATATGTTATGCCTTGTCACGTTTTCCTGTTTCTCATAAAAAAAAAGATTAATTACTGTGCTTTGATTCTTTGTGTGTGTGTGTGTGTGTGTGTGTGTGTGTGTGTGTGTGTGTGTGTGTGTGTGTAGGTGAGTGTACGCACACGCGCGAGGGCGTGTGACTTCCTGTTATCCCATACATGTTTATTCTCTCTCTCTCTCTCTCTCTCTCTCTCTCTCTCTCTCTCACTCTCTCTCTCTCTCTCTCTCTCTCTCTCTCTCTCTCTCTCTCTCTCTCTCTCTCTCTTGCACACAAGCGCGTTCAAGTACATGCTCTCTTTGTCTCATCTCCTTATCATGATTTTGCTCATATATATTTGGTCAGCTCTTTTCCTGAGTTTTATCGCACATATTATTAATGTGTTTGTCTTTAACATGTCTTCTCTATGAGTGGTTTCAGTTTTTATTCAAAGATTCTCTCCAATTCTGTCTCTCTCTGTCTCTTTCTGTCTCTCCCTCCTCCTCCTTCTCTCTCTCTCTCTCTCTCTCTCTCTCTCTCTCTCTCTCTCTCTCTCTCTCTCTCAAATTCCATGTCACTTTGCTAAATAACTTCTACGTATTTTCATGCCTTATGGAAAATGATTACATGTTGTGCCTTGTTCTCTCTCTCTCTCTCTCTCTCTCTCTCTCTCTCTCTCTCTCTCTCTTCTTCTTCTCTCTTCTTCTCTCTCTCTTCAAAGCACATCATTCTGGTAAAATATAGTGTGTGTCAGAATTTAGTCGTCTATGAAGGGTGCAGATGATGTAGCTCTGCTCTCGGAGACTGTTGTTGGTCTGCAGAGACAAATAAATAATTTGAAGTACTCAGCTGATAAATTAGAATTGAAGGTCAATTTTGATAAAAGTAAGATTATTGTCTTTAGGAAGGGAGGTTACTTGGCTGCAACCGAGAGATGGCTGTATGATGGTACTGTCATGCCCGTTTATAAATATCTCGGCATAATTTTTTTCTACCCGGCTGAGTTTTGCTGCAGCATGTAAAGACCTTTCTAGTAGGGCTAGGAATGTATTATTATGTGTTATGAAGAAATTGTTTGTGCTACATAATAATTCCTTGGAAGTGTTTGTCAAAATTTTTGATGCACAGATACAACCCATTGTGCAGTATGGTTCGGAGCTATGGGGTTTAGATAAGAATGCTGCGGTTCATTGTGAATCGGTTCATTTGACTGGGTTAAAAAAGTTTTTGGGCGTAGAACTTAGAACGCCAAATGATTTAATATATGGAGAAACAAATAGGTATCCAATATACCAGCCGCCGTGGCGAAGTGGTTAGCGTCGCGGACTCCCGGCTGGGAGGTCGTGGGTTCGAATCCATCAGAGTCATGTGGGTTTTTCTGCCCCGACCGGCTCCTACCCAGAGTTGAGTTTGCTGCGGACTCAGTGGGAAGACTGGGACCACACAGTCGAGTTTCATCCACTTAATGGATGCGTTTCTGAGAGTGTTGCTCAAATTTCCTGACCAACACTGCAGGTGCCTGTATCTCTCGGGCCTGGTTGACGCCGGGATATATTATGAAAGGAAGCGTAGAGTACAGCCCTGTCATGTAGTCTCAGACCGAAATGGAAATCCGTAGCATCATCTTAATCATCCTCATTCTCATTGATCAGCATTAAAAAAAAAAAGTCTCAAATTCTGTGGCCCTTCATGCCCTACTCTCATGGTGACCTCAGTTTCGATGTCCTCTCCACGTCTGTGGCCTTGGTTTGGTTCTGTCGGGGTCACCGGTATCGGCGAGTCCATGGGGGCTGTCGTTGGACGGACGTGGTGGCGCCCTCCGGAGGGAGAGCTCACTCACGCCGGCTCCGCGACTAAGCAGTTATTGTCGTCAGTAGGGGGCTTAGTAGGTGGTGTCCTGCGTATGTTAGATCAGAACAGGCGCCACTGAACACCACCGAAGGGACTCGGCACGCAGTGCAGTGTCTCCTCCGGTGGGTTGCCTCTTGACGACTTGACATTGACTGCTCCCTGTGGATTGTCGGTGCGGGCTGCGGCGGGCCGACCGGGCTGTGGCTGTGGACAGGGTGTCGGAATGAGCGGCGTGTGTGCACTGTCTCTGAGGTGGCGCAGAGGTTGGGACAGCAAAAAAAAAAAAAAAAAAAAAAAAAAAAAAAAAAGATCCAATATATATAAATTCTGCAGTTAAAAGTATCCGCTACTGGTTAAAGTTATTAAACATGACTAATGAAGATTACCACGAAAAGCGTACAATACACTACTTGATCTCGACTCAAGGGGCAAAAGTAATTGGGTTTCAAATGTTCGTATCCGTTTGTGTGAGCTGGGATTGGATATGCGTGGATATACCAAGGAGTAGGAGAAGAACGTAAGTTTATTCAAACAACTCGACAAAGAGTGATCGACAGTAGATGGCAAGCGTGGGAAAGTCACATTCAATCAAGTAACAGATTTGATGTGTACAGAGTTCATAGTTCCTCACATTTAGTTAAGAATTACCTTTTGTTTAATATGAAAATGCACTTACGATTTACTTTCACTAGATTTAGATTTGGAATCTCTGATATTAAGGTACATGCTAATCGCTACAAAAATGCGAGTTACAATGAATTGCTCTGTCCCCTTTGTAAAGAATCAGTCGAAGATGAAGTTCATTTTGTCCTGCAGTGCCCTGCTTATAGTAATCTCCGTTTGCAGCTGATACCTACAAAATTTTATAACCAACCATGTATGTTTCGTTTTTCCTTGCTGATGTCATCAGAAAAAGAGAGTGTGATTCACAGTTTAGTTCTTTATGTATTACAGTTTCCAGTTAAGAGAAACATTGCTTTCTTGATTGACTGCATTTTGTAATTGTAAGGACTCGTGATACTGCTGCCTTTATGATAATTTTCTTGTAATATTGTTATCGCCCCTTTCATATGGGGCTATGGCCTTAAATGATTAAATCACTCTCTCGTCTCTCTCTCTCTCTCTCTCTCTCTCTCTCTCTCTCTCTCTCTCTGTCTGTCTGTCTGTCTGTCGTCTGTTGCTCTCGTGCATGCGTGTGTGCGTTCCAAATTCTGTACTACTTTGTCATATTCATTTTAGTGCCTGTTTTTATCCATGCTAATTGTTGTACGTTTAAGAACATTTTCATTTTACTCTCTGTTTTTATACATGCTAATTGTTGTACGTTTAAGAACATTTTCATTTTACTCTCTGTTTTTATACATGCTAATTGTTGTACGTTTAAGAACATTTTCATTTTACTCTCTGTTTTTATACATGCTAATTGTTGTACGTTTAAGAACATTTTCATTTTACTCTCTGTTTTTATACATGCTAATTGTTGCACGTTTTTAGTACATTTCCATTTCCAATTATTACATTTTGTGCTAAACTGCTTCTTTCCATTTCTGTTCTTCCCTCTCTCCCTTCCATTCCCTCTCTCTCGTTCCTTTTTTTTTTTTTTTTTTTTTCAAATTCTATGTCACTTTGCTAATTACCTTCTACGTATTTTCATGCCTTATGAAAAATAATTACATGTTGTGTCTTGTTCTCTCTCTCTCTCTCTCTCTCTCTCTCTCTCTCTCTCTGTCTGTCTGTCTGTCTGTCTGTCTGTCTGTCTGTCTGTCTGTCTGTCTGTCTGTCTGTCTCTCTCACTGTCTGTGCGTGCGTGCGTGCGAGCGTGCGTGAGTGTGTGTGTGTGTGTGTGTGTGTGTGTGTGTGTGTGTGTGTGTGTGTGTGTGTGTGTGTGTGTTCCAAATTCTGTACGTATTTTTTCATGTTCATTTTACAGTCTGTTTTTATACACGCTAATTGTTGAACGGTATAGTACATTTCTGTATGCTCCGCCAGCCGCCCCCCCCCTCCCCCACTCTCTTCTTCCCCTTCATTATCATTATTTTTATTTTTGTTTGTTTCTTTAAAATTTTTTTTTTCCTCATTTCTCTTCTGTTTTCGATTGATGTTCCACTGTGATTGCATGACCGCCTTGTTTGTTTGCTTGTTTGCTTTCTTACATTAATTTCATTTCACTGCATGTTGTAGTCCCTACTCAGGGGAGGATTGGATGTAAAAACCGCGTCAGTGCTTATCTATTATCCTCGTAAATAAAGAATTTTCTCTTCTCTTCTCTCTCTCTCTCTCTCTCTCTCTCTCTCTCTCTGGGGGATCGACTTCCGCTTGCGAAGTGAAAACAGCGTTTGTCAGTCGCTCTGACATCCAAGCATACTTTCTCAAGATCAAGGCCTTTAACAGTATTTCCTGTAGTACAGCCATCAAGATGCCAGCGGTTCCTTTATCCTTCCGCTCGGTTTGTGGTATTTTTATGTTTACTTTCGTTGCATTTATGTTTTGTCGATCGGCAAAGAAAGTCTCTTTGTTTTGTCGGACATTGAAGCTCCGAAGATGGCAAGACGGTGTCGCAGTAGGTTTGATCCTGTCGTTTTTGTTCCACGGACTTTTACTCCAGCGCTGTGGGGACATTGAACTTAACCCAGGACCCAGAACAGGCAGTAAGGAGGAGAGTCTTAAGCAGACGCGACTGAGGAGTGCCAGAGGATCCTCGCCTGCAGCCAGTGCCTCGCCGTCCCGACCGCCTGTGGAACCTTCTATCGCAGATGTCATGTCGAGTCTTCAGATGCTGAACTGTAAGTTTGATGGAATGAAGGCCGACATGAGAGAGATGAAAGAGACGCTAAGTGATTTACGTGAGGATGTTTCTCTGTTAAAGCAGGAGATTACAGATCTCAAGTGTGATAATGAAAGGCTCAGAGAACAAAACGAAAGACTGACTGAAAGTGTGATGAAATTAGAGCAAAAGGCAGATGATCTCGAATGTCGTTCAAAAAGGAACAATGTCATTTTCCACGGTGTTCATCGAAGAGAGAATGAAACTCGACAAGAGTGTGAGGCTTTAATTCAGGACTTAATGACAGACAAACTGGATCTGACCGAAGACATACAATTTGACAGACTACACAGACTGAACAGAAAGGCAGACTCTCCGATTATCGGTTGTTGCACCTTCTATAAACATAAAGAAAAACTGCTAAACGCCAGAAGCAAATTACAAGGAACCAAAATATTCATAAGCGAGGACTTTTCTCAGCGGGTTAGGGAAATTCGAAAAAAGTTGGTGCCTCATCTAAAAGAAGCCAAAAGGAACAACAAAAGAGTGTCCATGGTCTACGATCATTTGATCATTGACGGACAAAAATTCTCTGTCGATCAGGATGGTAATCTCAAAAAGATGACCTAGGAAAATGGCCGGCCTGGTAAGGTAAGATATACGGGTGTAAATGAAAGTAATAAAAATATCCTTCACACTGACGATAGCGCAGTGGGAACAAGTAAAAGTCGGACACCGCCTACTCCTGAACACGAGATTGAAATACCACGTGCAGTTCGGGATGAGGTGGTCGACACATCCGTGCCCGCGCTACACACTGACAACAAAATTCAAAGCGTGTGTTTCTCTTATTTTCATGTGTCCCCGAATAAAGTACGTGATGATATTGAGGATGTCAGTGATGTTATTGGTCATGATATTTGGGATATCAGTGATATCATTGGTCATGAGGGTGGGGATGTTGGTGACGTCATTAGTCATGATGAGGGGGATGCCAGTGTTGTTGTTAGTCATGGTATGTGTGATGTCAGTCATGTTGTTGGTCATGATGGTGTTGATGTCAGTGATGTAATTAGTCATGATGGTTGTGATTTCAGTCATGTTGTTAGTTATGATGGTGGTAGCGTCATTAGTCATGATTGTGGTGATGTTATTGTTGAAAGCAATGTAGTCAATCATGTCAGTCATGTTATTGGTGACGACAGGAATAGGAATCATAATAGTGATTTTTCTTCTGATGTTAGTGACATTATTGATTATGACCATGATAATGCAAATGATGTGGATGATGACGTTTTCGACCACAAGCAAGGAAGTTTTCAAAATGAACGGTTAACTTTTTTGACTTATAACATTGAGGGACTGGCACGTATTTATGAACCTGATATGCGATCTTTTATTGGAAATTTTGACTTTGCTTTGCTGGTGGAAACTTTTTCTCAGACGTTTTCTTCACAGTGTTTTCCCCAACATAAAGCCTATGTTACACCGGCTGTCAGACTGACTGACTCTGTCACTGCCCGCCTCTCGGGCGGCGTTGTGCTATTAGTCAGAAAGGAACTAACTGCTTATATTGAATGTATAGAAATGGAATATGATAATGTAGTTATTTTGAAGTTATCTAAACGTTTATTTAATTCACACTCTGACATTATTTTATTGGGTGCATATCTCCCTCCGACTGACTCGGCATACTACAAAGATACGGAGATAACTAATGGTGTTGCACTAATTGAACAGTGTATTTTGGATGTTCTTGAACTGCTTGGCGATGTTCAATTTATTTTGTTTGGTGATTTTAATGCTAGGACTGGTACCGAATACCCTCATGATGACATTATCCCTGATGACTTTTTTGATAACTTTTCTGTGACCCATGTTAATTCAAGCTATCCTAGTCGACATTCTATGGATCATGTCGTGAACAGTTTTGGAAGGTATCTCATTAATGTCTGTGAACAGTTTAGTTTTTCAATACTAAATGGAACTGTAGTGGGTGATGCACATGGGAATTTTACATATGTGGCTTCATCTGGTTGTAGTGTTATTGATTATTTCTTGATGTCGAGCAGCCTTTTGTCCTTGTGTTCGTCGCTGAAAGTTCAGAGCAGAATTGAGTCTAAACATATGCCAGTAGTTTTGGAGTTGTTGACTACCGCTATTGCTGAGATTCCAGAAAGAGTTCAGCCTAAAGGTAAATCTTATTCTAAGTATGTTTGGAATGAAGATTTTAGTCAAGACTTTTATTTGTGTTTAGATTCTGATGAGGTTAAAAACCACATCAATGAAGCAATTGAACTCGTTGATTATGATATTAACGCCGCTTTGACAAAGTTTAATGAGGGTTTATATATAGCTGGACGGTGTATGAAGAAGACTGTAACAACAGGTAGGGACAAAAAGCAGGTTTGGTACGATCTGGAATGTAGACAAAGTAGATTATTTCTAAGGAGAAAGCTGAGAGTTTTTAATAGGACACACGATGACACGGATAGACTGGCATATTGTGAGAAAAGAAAACAATATAAGTACTTGTTAAGAGATAAAGCAGCTGGACACAGGGAGAGGGTGCTGTTGACGCTATAAGAAAAAATGAATGATCCGAAAGTTTTCTGGGCTACTGTGAAGTCTTATGTTTCAAAATCTTCCGCTTCAAATGAAATTACTAAAGAGGAGTGGTATAATCATTTCAACAATGTATTCAATTCACTGCCTGTTGATGGTAACGATATTGATTCCTTTGACATTGATGGCTATGGTAGTAATGATGATGTTGGTTTCCATGGTGGGGAACAGGTTGATGACGATATTATTGAAGCTTTAGAAGATGATAATATAGATATCCTTGAGCGAGACATAAATAATGATGAAGTTTTGGAAGCTATAACAGCACTAAAAAAGGGTAAGGCTTCGGGACCAGATGGTATAATTGGTGAATTTTTCAAAAACCCGTCAACACAAATAATACAATTTCTTGTTAAATACTTCAATTTTCTTTTCACGTCTGGTTCATACCCTGATGTATGGATGGAGTCTTTAATCCAACCATTACATAAAAAAGGTGATACTGCTGTCCCAGATAATTATAGAGGTATATCTTTGCTAAATATAAGTAGTAAAATTTATAGTTTTATTTTAAATAAAAGACTCTCAAACTGGGTAGAACAAAAAGAATTAATTCATGAAACCCAAGCCGGCTTTCGAAAACATTACAGTACTATTGATCAGATCTTTACTTTAACAGCGTTAGTTCAAAAGCAGTTAGTTAAACGCAAGAAATTGTATGTTGCTTTCATAGATTTTAAGAAGGCGTTCGATTCGGTGATAAGGGAAAGGCTTTGGATTGTTTTGAAGAAAAATAAGATCAGGGGTAAAATGTTCAATGCAATAAAGAGCATGTATAATGTTGTAAAAGCTAGGGTTAGAGTAGGAGGAGATGTTTCAGAAACATTTATGTGCCCTCTTGGCCTTAAACAAGGAGAAATATGTAGTCCTGTTTTGTTTTCTCTTTTTATTAATCATTTAGCTGAAGAAATTACACGAACAGGAAAGCATGGTGTTCAACTTAATCCCGATTTCATAGAAATTTTAATCCTCCTCTTTGCAGACGACGTTGTGCTAGTTTCAGATACTATAAACGGATTACAAACTCAACTAAATATCTTGTGGAATGTGTCCAAGCGATTAGGACTAATTGTGAACCTTGAGAAATCTAATATTGTTATATTTAGAAATGGTGGTTATGTTTCTATTCGTGAAAGGTGGAAATATGGAAATGAAACACTTTCGATAGTAAATATGTATAAATATTTAGGTATATTCCTTTCTACCCGTCTGTCATATACACATTCTCTTTTGGATTTGTCCAGTCGTGCAAAAAAAGGGGTAATTGCAATATTTCGTATTTTATGGTCAATTGGTAATTCGTCTCCTGCAGTATTTTTCAAACTGTTTGATGGCCAAATACAGCCCATGCTGACGTATGGGGCTGAGATATGGGGTATAAGAACAAATCTTCAGCCAATTGAATCTGTTCATCTTTTTTCTTTAAAAAGGTTTCTCAATATAAAAATACATTCTTCAAATATGCTAGCTTATGGTGAAACTGGACGATATCCACTTTTTGTAAATGTTTATGTTAAATGCCTGAAATATTGGTTACGCATTCTGAGAATGCCACTGAATAGGTTACCACTTAAAGCATATAGCATGTTACTAACTCTGCAGAATCAAGATAAAGAAACTTGGGTGTCCTCCATGCGGAATCTTTTATATCGTTATGGTTTTGGACACGTTTGGGAAAGCCAAGGTGTCGGAAACTGCAATTTGTTCATATCAACCTTCAAAAATAGATTAATAGAGTGTTATAAGCAGGAATGGCATTTTGACATAACAACAAGAGATAGATTCTCTTTTTATTGTTCATTCAATTCGGCGTTATCTATTAGTTTTCATCTAACTACAGTAAAACATGTTCCTGTGCGAAATGCTTTGACTAGATTAAGACTTGGTGTCTCATCATTGAGACCTCATCGTTTACGACATTGTCAAAATGTTTCAGGAGAAAATTTGAACTGCCCATTTTGTTTTGTTAGAGAAACGGAAATACACTTCATTTTAGTATGTCCGAAATATAAGGAACTAAGGGAACAGTATATTCCCGCTAAGTTCTATAAATACCCATCATGTTTTAGATTATCAATGCTTTTGGCAAACCAGAATAGTATCGTAATAAATAATCTAGCAACATTTATATTCAAATCATTGCAATTGAGACGGCTTTTCCTGATTTAAAAGAATTGCAAACCAGTTTCAATTCATCTGGTATTCCAGCATGTACTTTTGCTTTCCCATTGGTGAACATGTTCTGATAGTGTGTCTAATGTTCGACATGTTACACTATAATTGTTGTCATATTGTACTTGGAACTCAACTCCCATGATATGGGCTGCAGGCCTAATCATTAAATTTCGTATTCGTATTCGTATTCGTATTCTCTCTCTCTCTCTCTACATAACGTATACTTCTCTCTCTCTCTCTCTCTCTCTCTCTCTCTCTCTCTCTCTCTCTCTCTCTCTCTCTCGTATATATGTTTATAAACACTCACG
>CM065725.1:27632152-27634652 GCA_033310375.1 Conus canariensis | reverse complement strand
AAGTTAAAAAAAAAATGAAGAAAAAGGAGGAGGAGGAGAAGGAGAAGAAGAAGAAGATGAAAAAGAAAGAGGAGGAGAGGAGGCGGAGGAGGAGGAGAAGAAGGAGAAGGAGAAGGAGAAGAAGAAACATGGCCCTGATAAGCCGTGGACAGTGAAAATGGTTATTTACGAAGGTTGTGTTCAGCCTCCGTCATTCTGCACCTTTAAAGAAGTATTTTATAGGATGAAAATCCGTGCAATGATACTGGCGCTCATTAGTTAAAACTGCCTGATTTCAAGAGTCATAATCATCTATTTTCAAGGGTCATAATCATTTCTTTTCAAGAGTCATAATCATCTCGTTTCAAGAGTCATAATCATCTCTTTTCAAGAGTCAGTATGGTCACATTTCACCTCCAAGTCAAGCCGAAAAGCAAGAAAAGGAGTAATTATAAAGCAACATTTTCAACGATACTGTCAAGTTAAGAATAATGAGTAATTATCACCTTTATGAAAGAAAATCTCTGTTTTCAGGTTTACACAAAAAAGTGTACTTAGAGGCTTTTGAAACCAAGTAAGCTGCATTCTGTTTACCTGTCGTTTCTCATCGAAACCAGCTAAGCCCCATTCTATTTAAGTGTTTTTATCCCTGTAGCGAGTGAAGTTTCACTCTGCTTGTCTGTTGTTATCCTTTTGAAGTCAGCGAAGTCCCATACTGTTTGTCTCTCGCTATCCTTTTGAAGCCTGTAAAGTTTCATAATGTTGACCTGTTGTTATTATTTTGAAGCCAGTGAAGTCACTTATTGTTAATCTGGCGTTATCTTTTTTTTCAACATGTGAGATCCCACTCTATCCACGCGTTGTTATCCATTTAAGTCAGTGAAATCCCATGCTGTTCAAACTGTCATTATCTTTTTTTCTTAGAGGCCTGCAAAGCATACTGTTTAGCCGTTGTTATTCTTTTGAAGCCACAGAGGTACATACTGTTTACCTTTTTTTTGCAGTTAGTGAGTTCCATACTGTTTACCTTTTGTTAGTCTTTTTTGAACTCGGTGAAGTCCCATATGTTTCCCAATTGTTATCGTTTTGAACCCAGTAAAATCCTATACTGTCTACTTATTGTTATGCTTTCGAAGTCAGTGAGGTCCCATATCTTTCCCTCTTCTTATCCTTTTGAAGTGAGTGAAGTTCCATCTCTCTCCACCTGTTGTCATCCTTTCGAAGTCAGTGAAGTGCCATACTGTCTACCTGTTGTCATCCTTTTGAAGTCAGTGAAGTCCTATACTGTCTACGTGTTGTTGTCCTTTTGAAGTCAGTGAAGTGCCATACTGTCTACCTGTTGTTGTCCTTTTGAAGTCAGTGAAGTGCCATACTGTCTACGTGTTGTCATCCTTTTGAAGTCAGTGAAGTCCTATACTGTCTACGTGTTGTTATCCTTTTGAAGTCAGTGAAGTGCCATACAGTTGACCAGTTGTTGTCCTTTTGAAGTCAGTGAAGTGCCATACTGTTGACCTGTTGTCATCCTTTTGAAGTCAGTGAAGTCTGCGTCTACAGTCTACGTGCCTTTTGAAGTCAGTAAAGTGCCATACAGTTGACCAGTTGTCCTTTTGAAGTCAGTGAAGTGCCATACTGTCTGCCTGTTGTTATCCTTTTCAAAGAAGATTTACGTTTTCTACCTGCTTGTTACCCTTTTGAAGGTAGACCCATACTGTCTGTCTGTTGTTATCCTCTTGAAGCAAGACTCACACTGTCTACCTGTTGTTGTCCTCTTGAAGCAAGACCCATGTACGACTCACGCTCTCTACCTGTTAAGCAAGACTCCTACTGTCTGCCTGTTGTCATCCTTTTGAAGCAAGACCCATACTGTCTACTTAGTGTCATCCTTTTGAAGCAAGACCCATACTGTCTACCTAGTGTCATCCTTTTGCAGCAAGACCCATACTGTCTGCCTAGTGTCATCCTTTTGAAACAAGACCCATACTGTCTGCCTAGTGTCATCCTTTTGAAGCAAGACCCATACTGTCTACCTAGTGTCATCCTTTTGAAGCAAGACCCATACTGTCTACCTAGTGTCATCCTTTTGAAGCAAGACCCATACTGTCTGCCTAGTGTCATCCTTTTGCAGCAAGACCCATACTGTCTACCTAGTGTCATCCTTTTGCAGCAAGACCCATACTGTCTACCTAGTGTCATCCTTTTGCAGCAAGACCCATACTGTCTACCTAGTGTCATCCTTTTGCAGCAAGACCCATACTGTCTACCTAGAGTGATCCTTTTGCAGCAAGACCCATACTGTCTACCTAGTGTCATCCTTTTGCAGCAAGACCCATACTGTCTACCTAGTGTCATCCTTTTGCAGCAAGACCCATACTGTCTACCTATGTCATCCTTTTGCAGCAAGACCCATACTGTCTACCTAGTGTCATCCTTTTGCAGCAAGACCCATACTGTCTACCTAGAGTGATCCTTTTGCAGCAAGACCCATACTGTCTACCTAGAGTGATCCTTTTGCAGCAAGACC
>CM065725.1:27602152-27622152 GCA_033310375.1 Conus canariensis | reverse complement strand
ATGTGTGATGCGAGTGTCTGCTTTGTGTGCGTTCGTGTCTGTGTGAGTGTGTGTTTGCGTGTATGCATGCTTGTGAGTTTGTGTCCTTGCTTTGGATTTTGATGCCTTTTTCTCATGTATGATTGTTATATATTGTGTGATTTGATGTCTGTTGTGATATTGTAAACGCCTAGGGCATTCAATTGATTAGGCGTCATAAATGTTCATACTACTACTACTACTACTACTGTTACTGCTACTGCTGCAGCTACTACTACTACCACCCATATACTACTATTACTACTGCTACTACTTCTACTCGTACTACTATTACTACTACTGCTGCTGCTGCTGCTACTACTACTACTACTACTACTAAATATCTACACGACGACGACGACGACGACGACGACAATGATGACTGGGTTACTATAACTACTACTACCATCATCACTACTACTACTACTACTTGTTACAGAGGAGGTTTTATTGTGAGTCTTTGAAACACACACACACACACACACACACACACACACACACACACACCCCCACACACACACACACACACACACACACACACACAAAACGGCGTAAAGAAGATTTAAAGTGTGTATGTAGGTGAGTGTTCTCCATGTCCCCCAGTCACACACTTCCGTTCATACAGTCACCACTTGCAGCTCTGTAAACACGACAACAGACTGACAACTGGAAAAATGGTCGGCAAAGACCAGTGATCCTATATATAATAGTTCACACAATACACTTCAGATTAACAGGTTATGTTAATGCTATTTTGCACAGTCTAAGTGGAATTCTTCACAGTCGGTCCAGCACAGCACAGTCTGTACGGAATTCTTCACAGTCGGCCCGGCCCGGCACTGTCTTTACGGAATTCTTCACAATCGGTCCGGCACAGCACAGCCTTTACGGGATTCTTCACAATCGGTCCGGCACATCATAAGACGTCCCACTATCAATGAACTGGTAACACCTTCCTGCCACTTCCCTCTGTCTTATTCAGAACCTAAAGTCACAATTTTGATCAGGCTTCGTTGGATCAGCCATCAGATCTCTGAATAAAAAAAAAATAACCGTTGAAAAAAAAACCAACAGAGTTCCGGTGCATGCTGGTTATCTTTTTTCAGATCTAACTCCCATTGGCCCACAGGGCTAAACATGGATGTTGCTATGGGGAAAAGATTATAATGTTTTATATTCGTTTGTCTTAAACATGTTTACGTGCGAAAAAAAACCCAAACTGCATTAAAAAACAAAACAAAACAAAAAACAAACAAACAAACAAAAAAAAGCAAAACAAAAACCCTTTCGTATGAAGTTATCATGTTTATTGGTTTTCAACATGTACTCCACAATTTTGCTTCATAGACCAATCCGAAAACATTTCTCATTTTAGCCAATGAAAATATAGATAATGAGAACAACACCAGTTAGGCTACTCCACAAAAGCAAAAACGGTCCAAACTACACTAATGACAACAGAATAACAAAACAACGTGAGGATGATAACAGCACATCCGTCACACTACTACTACTACTACTACGACGACGACGACGACGACGACGATGATGACTAGATTACCACCACTACTACTACCTCTACTACTACGACGACGACACTGACGACGACGACGACCACGACTACAAGAACGACGACGACGATGATATGACGACGACAACAGCAACGATTACTTTAAAGATGACCATCTACTTCTACAACTACTTCTACTATTTCTTCTAGGACGACGACCAGGACAACGTCGTGTGTGTGTGTGTGTGTGTGTGTGTGTGTGTGTGTGTGTGTGGTCTTTGATGTTCCTTTTACAAATCCTCAGTTTTCGACTCTCTCTCTCTCTCTCTCTCTCTCTCTCTCTCTCCAAAATTGGCCTGGATGACGCATTAAAATACTGGGCACAGGAGCAGTGGGAACGGGAAACAGGAAGAGAGAGAGGAAGAGAGAGAGAGAGAGAGAGAGAGAGAGAGAGAGAGAGAGAGAGAAGAGAGAGAGAGGTGGGGGGGGGGACAGAGTTAGGGGGGATGGGCGGGGGGAGAGCGGTAACTCGGTGCAAGGCGCGAAGAGGGGGGCAGGGAAAGGGGGTGGGTGGGTGGGGAGGCGGGTGAGGGAAGGTGGGGACGGGGGAGGTTGGAGGAGGGAAAGGGAGCAGGGGGGGGGGGAAGACTGCGGAAGGGAAAGGGTGGGGGCGGGTGAGGGGCGCTGGGGAAGACGTGGGGAGCGGGGGGATGAAAAGGAAGAGGGGACACAGGACGGGGGAGATGGTGGAAGGGGGAGGGGGATAGACAGTGAAGGAGTGAGTAGGTTTGCAGCTAATCCGGTTCAGTTTCATCAAGGAGGTGTCACTGTGTACGGACTAGTCCATATACGCTACACCACATCCGCTGCGTTTTCAGACCACACTGCGCAGGATAAATGAATCAATGACTGATTTGAGAGAATTTAAGAAGACGGTCCCGTGGCTACCACTTAGCAGGTGTCTGACCTACAGCATCAACCCAACGCGCTGGTCGGACTTTGTAGCTTGAAATAATGATAATAATGTGTTGACTTACACAGTGCGTTCGCCTTTCCATGAGCAGACTCACTACGCTTTACAACAGATGAGTAAACAGTGAAATGGAATAAATGAGATTAATGCTATATCACCTACACAACTATACATGCTCACCTCACCGTGAACCCCCTCCCCCTCCCCCCACCTAAAATCTACACTGCCAGTTATAATAACAAGTACACATGCTCACACAAAAAAGTACAGGCCTAGAAAACTAAAACATCACACAAACATACCATAATCAGGCTCAGACAAAATGGTTGAAATATTTTGTGAGGGCTTCAAGATCTTCAATGGGTAGAGCTGAGGCAAATTTTCCTCCCACGGCTGCTTGGAATTGTTCAGCAGTCAGGATCTTTCAGTATGTCACGGTTAAAGCTGAGATGGTGTTTCTCACTCTTTCGTTGTTCTTCACCGGTACTTTAAAGTTTAGCATGACAAGGTCATGCCACTATCAAGGTCAGTTCCTGAAAAAAAAAATCATTGTTTCAGCCCTATTGACGCTAGACCCGTTCTGGTTCGTCACAAGAATATAGTTCATCACCAGCTGCCGTGGCGAAGCGGTTAACGTCGCTGACTCCCGGCTGGAAGGTCGTGGGTTCGATTCCCATCGGAGCCATTCAGTTGTAGGATTTTTCTGCCCCGACCGGCTGAGCTGAGGCGGGTCAGAGCGGGCTGTGGCTTTAGACGAGGAAGCAGTGAGCGGCGTGGGTACAATGCCTCTGAGGCGGTACAGCAGATGGGACAGAATACAGTTCGCCTGTCTGTGATACTGACCATTTGGGCATTGCCATTCCTTTCATCGCGATGCTTTTACTCCAAGAGTGTTTACAAGGACTGCCACCATCACTGGCAAATTCCAGCTGGCGTTGCGGCCACAGGAATTCCTCCACTCTTCCTGGGCATTTTTTTTAAACAATCTTTGGCATCGTAATCAACCTGAACGATGAGGATGTCTTTTTTTTTTTTGTCAACCTTGTTGATGGTTGTTTGAGGCGGAGTGTAGAATTCTTCAAACTGGTCGGTATTATAGTCTGTTGTGGGGAACATACATTTGCCTTATTGCGTAGACTCGCTCGCAGGCGCATGACCATGATTCAGCCAGAAACAGAGCAGCCGGCTTACGGAAAGCCGGCCAAAAGAGAAGTACAATAATCCAGCCCTAAGAGGGCAAAGGAGCAAACGAATGTTTGGGTTGCAGATGGCTGTGTGTGTGTGTGTGTGTGTGTGTGTGTGTGTGTGTGTGTGTGGCGGGGTGTGTGTGTGTGTGTGTGTGTGTATGTTGTGTGTGTGTGTGTGTGTGTGTGTGTGTGTGTGTGTGTGTGGTGTGTGTGTGTGTGAAACGTGCGTGTGTGTCTGCCTTAATCCGGTGAGAATACCACAGAATTAAAGACTGTGGTTATCTCCACTTGATGTCAATGGAACGAAGACACAGTCAGCTGTGTATCACTGACGAGTCCGAATTAGCGGCGGAAAGAACTGGGAGCAGGCTACATGAATGGTCCTGTCTTCAAGGATGGACTTCGATAGTCCCATATGTCGCCAGTGAAGGATTGTGTATGTGTGTAATTTAACGATCTGAGTGTTCATTCCCATGTTCGTTCTCCCGTTACCTTCACCCTTTTATTTTTTTTTTTACCCGTTTATGTTGTTAGCTTGCACGTATCCCCATCCCTCCACCCCCGCGCATATACACACACTACTGACTTGTACATTTTAGTTTGGTTAATTAGCTGCAATTGAACCTCACATACTAGCAGCGTGTTACGGTTGGACTGGTTTCCACGATTGTCCGAGTAACAGTAGAGAGTAGGGGAAAGGGATACAACCGTCCACCTAACCTCTGTGGCTCAGTAAACAGCCGTTGAGTGACGCGAGTGTGATTTATTAAACTTAATTTTGGCAGAGAACCATGTTTTCCTTGAGTAACCGCGGTCCATGACCACACATGTTCAGTTTTTAAACTGGGTTACGGTCTTGTGGTGACCTAAGTTTCTAAGCCTTCTTTATGCCCATGAGTCGGTGACTGTAAGTTCATGTCAAGAAGATGAGACCAGCAGCACCAGCAGCAGCAGCACCAGCACCAGCAGCACCACCACCACTAACACCACCAGCAGCAGCACTACCATCACCACCAAGCACAAAAAAAAAAAAAAAGAGGAAGGAAAAAAGCGTCTTTAAGCATATGTACACAAATCCTTGTGAGACACCCCAAGACAGTGATCTCTTGCACAGTGCAGAGGTCCCTCCAGAATGTCCATACCATCCCATCACAAAGTTAGGACAGTCAACTCATTTATGAGTTAGTCGCAGTGAAATGATCATTTTGAGTCAACCCAAAGAGGACTGATCGCACAGCAGTTGTCCTCAAACTCGAATCGCCTCCCATTCCCCTCTCATTCCTGTCCCACAACCCCTCCCCCCACATATATACCTTTTTTGGTTTTCTCAGATATTACTTTAAATGAAAAGACGTTAAACTAACGAAAGAGCGAACGAACGAACACACACACACACACACACACACACACACACACACACACACACACACACACACACACACAACACTGTCAAGGGAGTGAAACCCCTCACAAAAGGCCTTAAGTGCTTAGAGGCAAAGAATGCCATGAGTGGTAGAGAAGTAAGTAATGGGCTGATTAACAATGCGCCCTCATCTAGCACGTACGGTCAAACTGTGCCAAGCAGGTTGAAGTGGTCAGGTGACAGGTGGCACCTAAGGTAGTAAGGACCCTCCCGAGTGCGAACCTTCCGATGGTGAAACGGAGGGGAATGTAACCATTAGGACCTCGGAGCATCGAGTAGGCGCTAAATACTCAGTCAGCTGTGGTTGCTTTGTAAACAGTCCTTGAAGAGCAGGAGTCTTGGGCTCAATCAGATGGCATTGCCGTGGGGCACTGTGTTGATGTTTTATCAGGCTGGTTGAATGCGTGTGGACGTTGTTGTCGTAGCTCTCTCTAGGATAATTACTGTGTTAAAGTGGTCCCAGAGTCGACGGGAATTTTCGATGTCCGTCTGGTGCCAAGTGGTTGTTTGCTAACAATTAGGTAGGGATGTGTGTAAATGCTGATGTGTGGAAGAATGTAGCGAAAGGAGAATTCAGTGTACTTGTGAACAAGATGGTGAAGAAGCAGCATGGACAAAGGCATGGCCCAAAGGGAAATCCTTTGTGTCCATCCCTATATCAACTGAGGAGAACAACGTGACAGGAGGAGGAGAACACCACCATGAGAGAGAGAGAGAGAAGGCAGAGGAGAGAGGAGAAGAGAGTGAGCAGGACAGAGTAGGGTTGAGAGAAACGTGGTCTGGGAGACACAAGTGACAGCAAGGTCTTAGGGAAAGAGAAGCTGGAAGAGAAAATACTGAGTTTGAAACCCAGAGGTGGGTGAAAGAGACGAAGAAGAAGATTTCTGCATCGAGTTCCCAGAGACGACCATGAAGACCCAGTCCTGAAACCTGGAGCCGGTCAACTAAGGGCATCACCATCATCCAGTGCTGAAGAAAACTTGAAGAGACTTGTTCAAGAACTGTGGTGTGGTGTGAAAGTGTGGTTGTGTGTGTGGAAACATGGCCAGGTAAGAAGCCATTTTATTATAACCTGGGATGAGGAAGTATTGATCTTTTATGTTTTGATTATTCCATTTTGTGTAATTGGATTTTTCATTTTGATTATAAGTAGCATAGAAATTGTATTTCTTGTTCTCAGTCGTGTTAGGAGAGAACCGAATATGTGACATCCCATTCCAAAAGAGAGGTGAATGTTTGGTGGGCGCATGAGTGTGCATATGCGTGTATGAGTGCAAAGATAACCTTGGTGTGTTAAGCCTGACTAATAATACATCAACTTAGCACAAGCAATACCATGACGATTTCCCCCGTCCTGGACACACACACACACACACACACACACACACACACACACACACACACACACACACACAACGCACACACACACGCACACACATCACACCACACACATACACAAAACACGCTCCCCCACCCCACCTCCAAACACCACACACACAACACACACACACATACACACCACACACACACACACACACACACACACACACACACACACACACACACACACACACACACACAAGCAGATATGCTGCTTATTCAATGTTTCCATCTCTAAATAAAATTTTGACTTGACTTGACTTGACACACACACACACACACACCACACACATCACTACACCTCCCCCAACCCTCCTACGCTTCTCTCTCTCCCTTCCAAACGTGTCTTCTTTCACCTGGTGTCCCCGCACGCGCTCGCTTGCTCGCTGTGCGTTAGACTCGCACGGTCGCACCTATCTCGCCGTGGTGGCGACTCACACCGACGTGTTGACCGCCATTGTGTTTGCCCTGAAGCGACTGGCAGCTCGTAGCATCCTTCTGTTGACAGCGGCTACAGCTTCTTTGGGCCGTGGGCCTGGCCTGTCCAGTGCGAGAGGAGTAGGTGCTCAACGATGTCTGGCATTATAGCACTGGCACTGGCTGCCAGTGTACTGGGCCTGTGTCTGTTTTCTACTGTCTGTGAAGCTGTCAGTTCCGAGGTCTCCCTCCCAGGTACGTTGTTCTTTTTGTGGTCTTTTTTTTCCCGACATGTGTTTAAAACAAAATTTTCTGTCGCTTCCTTGTAGTTTCTCTGTCTTTTTTTTTTCTTTCTCTCTTGTCCACCCAGTTGTGTATGTTCTTTTTATGTTGTCACTTTGCCTGGGATTTCTCTTGGACTTCTTCTTCTTGATTGCTTTTTCCCCCCCCCACTCTTTCTCACAGCATGTTGCCTCCCTCATCCCCCCTCTCTCTCCCCTCCTCGTCCCCCCCCATTCTTTTCCCGGCCCCCCATCTTCCCTCATCCACGTACTTTCCCTGCAGCTGTTTCCATGTTTGTCTGTAGCCGAGTAGGTTTTTTTTTGCTGCTCTGTCACAGCTTCTGAAATATTTGCTTTACCAGCCCCAAGTTTAATCCATGCATTTCTGTTCAAGTCGCTGTGCAGGGATCGGGTGTACCATATGGTTAGACTGGATGACTCTCTCTCTCTCTCTCTCCTCTCTCTCTCTCTCTCTCTCTCTCTCTCTCTCTCTCTCTCTCTCTCTCTCTCTCTTCTCTCATTCCCCCTCTGAACGTTGATCTGGCACAACTTTCTTTTCTTATATTTGTCTTCCTCAGGAATACAGGTGATAATTCTTTATCTTTGATTACACATGAAAGCTCCCTATTTTCTGAATCCAGTGTCCGATGCTTTTACGACGAAGCTGATTCTTCACTCCAAAAGCACTACAATACAAAACAAAAACAAAAACAAACAAACAAAAACACAGAAAAATCGGCCGTCGATCCATCGATCCATTTGTGCAAAGATTTTCATTATTCTTTCTATACTTAAATGCATTACTTACTTCTCCCAGCGTAATTTCACCCTCCGAACCATTTGCTTCGGCAAAACGTAGATGAGGGATAAAAAAAGAAGAAAATTGATAAAGCAAGATTATATCTATTTCACACTCCTCAACATTTGCCTTCCTGTACAGGTGTTCATAAGATTTCTGGGCTTCCTTTAAGATTTCGTTTTGGGCATTTAGAACATTATTGTGCATATCACTTAGGTTGCCCTACTTTTGTTTAAAAAGTGTCGAGTTTTCCATATTACGCAGTAAGTTGTAACTTTCTCTCCCTCAGCTATCACCCTGGCTTTGAGCCTTAATGCCCTTTCTTTTCTTTCCCGTACAACTTTTAACGTTTTCGTCATAGATTCTATAATCCGAACTAATACTCTGCTTTTTTTATTTTTTGTCTTTCAAGTGATATACATATTCTTCTTTAACTTTGTTCATTTCTTTATTGATTTCATCTCACTAGGCCTGATCATTTACTAGCGAAGAATTGAATTTCCATAAAAGTATTATGTTTACAGTTGTTAACAAACTTAAACTTAACAAGATCATGGAATAGACAAAACACAATGCATTTCGACCTCTTGGGACTCAAGAAGTCGAAATGCATTGTGTTTTGTCCTGTAATCTGTTTGTCTGTATCTGTGGCGGTAACTAGCACCGTTTCGTTTTGAATTTTGCTTCATTTACCGCCTTCAGTCACCTCGTTTTGAAACTAAGATTATGGAATGATCTGTACTGTGTTTACTTCGATATCTCCGTGTGTAACACAGGAAACAATCTAATCTTGAATAAAAGCAGCCCAGTCTAGCTGATTGTGATGAGTTATTCCTCATCCATGCTCACCAGCGACAATCCTGGTTTAAATCTGTCCATGTATCATTTAACGCCAGGTCGTCAATCATATCTACCATCTCTTCTGCTTTAGGGCTATTGATTTGTTTATGAATATGATGATCTCTCGCTGGATCGAGCACAACTTTGAAATCTCCGCCAATGATAACTTTACCAGCACTGAATTTTTTTTTTCAAATCAAAGCATTACAAAATTCTGGTTCATCTCTATCTAGACCATACATATTTACCAAAAAGAAAATTCTTTGCTTAGATTCGACCAGCACTATGTTGCTGTTTTCACCGTTGCCCCTACAGACTCGTTATATGTTGAACTCAAAATTATTGTTTACAAGTTTCGCTACCCATCTACTTATGAGAGACATGGCTTAAAAAAGTATCCTTCATAACCCCCACTCAGATAGGATATAGCTTACTACCTTTTCCTCAGAGAGGGTGTCTTGAAAAAAAACGACAACAACAGCAGAATGCTGGTCGTTTTTTTTTTTTTTTACAGGTGATAGAACAGATCTCTATGTCTTTGCTTATGATTTGGGCCCTGACAATTAAGTGAAACAATCGACATTAAACTATCCACACACACACACACACACACACACACACACACACACACACACACCACACACACACACACACACACACATCTATCTATATATACTATATATATCATATCTATCTATCTATCTATCTATCTATTATCTATATTATATATTATTATATATATATATATATATATATATAACTCACGTGATGATTTGATTACTTGAGTGATGTGGAAGTATATATGGACGAGTGCACAGCAAACATTGGTACAAGGTATTTATACCGTTTAGTTCCATTTGGGTTGGGAAGAAAAAAAAATGATATGAAAGAGGAGGGGACGGGGCAGAAGCGGAGGAGGAAGAGAGGGAAGAGAAGGCGGAGGAATGGAGAGAACCAAGGCAAAATTATCTATCTATCTATTTATCTGTCTGTTTATCTGTCTATCTATCTGTGTATCTATTACCTTCCCACCTACCCATCCATCTGTCTATCTATCTATCGATGTGCACACATACTTTCTTTTTTTTTTTATAGTTTCAAAACGAAGTGACTGAGGGCGGAAAATGAAGCAAAACTGAGAAAGGTAAGGGGTTAGTTACCGCCACAGACGCATACAAACAGATTACAGACAAAACACAATGCATTGCGACCTCTCCGGTCTTCTTCGAGTGAAAACAAAGAACATTCAGGACAATGAAAACGAAGAACGAGAAACCACTTATCTTCTCATATTCGGCGCAAAATGGCTGTTGGATGAAAACGAGGCCGTTAAGGAGGGATCATGAGAGTTGAAATAGTACTAATGACCGTAGGGGGGGGGGGGGGGGGGGGGTGGTGAAGGGGGGGAGGTGAAACAGTAGGGTTTGTTTGTTCTATAATCATTGTTTAATGGTAAGATATATTAGTGACGGTAGTGATGCTGATGGACTGATAATAGTGCTTAGTGGTAAGGAATAGAAATGATGCATTATTTTTACAAAGCAAACAAACAAAAAACCCCACCCTAATGGATGGTGAATGTGATTATAGTAGTTATATTATGTGGGGGTGTGGGTAATGATAATAATAATTGGAAATGAATGGAAGTGATCAATGGGTGAGGGGCTATCGTTGTTGGAATAAAAAAAAAAGGGGGAGAGGGTAAGGAGGGGGGGGGGGGAGGGAAAGCTCATATCTCTCCGCCCACACATGGGTATGCACAGGGAGAAGGGATGGGAGACTCATGCACACAGTAAACAATACAGTTGGATGGTGTTCATTGTAGTGGGTGAAACAATGTGTTGGCATTAATGTAGTAATGTTGGTTGAGAAGAAATGGAAATGATCAATGAGAAAAGAGGTAACGTGTCATGGAGAAAAACACACACATAGAAGGGAGTGGGAGGGGGGGGGGGGCATGTAAAAAGTATTATTGATGAATGAGACTAATTGTGAGAAGTGAGGTAGTGTTGGTATTCGGATAATAGTATAATGATATAATAAAATAAAATGATAATACTGGAAAGGAAAGGAATGGAAATGATCAATGGGAAAAGTGTTGACATGCCAACAACGACAACACACAACGCACAACACAACACACACACACACACAACACACACACACACACACACACACACACACACACACACACACACAACACACACACACACACAAACAAACACACACACACACCAAACAAACACACACACACACAAACACACATACACACACACACAAACACACACACAAACACACACACACACACACACACACACACACACACACACACACACACACAAACACACACACACACACACACACACACACACACACACACACACACACACACACACGCACGCACACACACAGGGAGGGAGGGGGGGATGCCCATCAAAACAGAACTAATCAGTGGTAATCGTAATGATAACAGCTATATGTGGGAAGTTCTGTGTGCTGATCACGATGGTTTGAGAGGAGGATTAGGCGGCAGGAGAAAAAAAGGGAAGTAAAGAAGAAAAGGGGGCAGGGGGTGGGGGGTGGGGTGGGGTGGAGAGAGAGCAGAGGGGGGAGGGGGGAAGGGGAGGAGGGGACCCATCAAACAGAACTACTGGGTGGTGATCATAATGATAACAGTTACATGTGGGGATGTTTTTGTACTGATGATAATGGTTGGAATGGGAGATTTGGGGGTGGGGGGGATGGGGGTGGGGGGTGGGGGTGGAGAGAGAGCAGAGAGGGGAGGGGGGAAGGGGAGAAGGGGACCCATCAAACAGAACTACTGGGTGGTGATCATAATGATAACAGTTACATGTGGGGATGTTTTTGTACTGATGATAATGGTTGGAATGGGAGATGGGGGGGGGGGGGGGGGGGGGGGGGGAGGGAAAACAAGGGGTGGGGCAGGGGGAGGGAGGGGGGGGGGGAAGCTCATATCTCTCCGCCTATACCTATGTGTGCACAGGGAGGGAGGGGAACTCATGCCAACAGTATTATTGGCAAAACCAACAGTACTATTTGATGATGATCATTGTCATAAGTGAAATAATGTGGTGGCATTAGAATAACGCCGGTTGCGGGGAAAATGAAAAGGATCAATGACTAATGGATGATGATCATTGTCATAAGTGAAATAATGTGGTGGCATTGGAATAACGCCGGTTGCGGGGAAAATGAAAAGGATCAATGACTAATGGATGATGATCATTGTCATAAGTGAGATAATGTGTTGCCATTAACATAATGATGTTGCTTGGGAAAAAAAGGGAATGATTAGTGACTGTTGGATAATGATCATTGTCATAAGTGAAATAAAATGTAGGCATTGATATAATAATGCCGGTTGTGGGGAAAACGGAAATGGTCAATGGCTGTTGGATATTGATCATTGTCATAAGTGAAATAAAGGGTAGGCATTGATATGATAATGCCGGTTGGGGGGGAAAACGGAAATGGTCAATGGCTGTTGGATGATGATCATTGTCACAAGTGAGAGCATGTGCTGGCATTAATAGAATAATGCCCGTTGGGAGAAATGGGGGTGATCGATGACTGTTGGATGATGATCATTGTCATGATTGAAGTAATGTGTTTACATTAATAGAATAATGCCCGTTGGGGAGAAATGGGGGTGATCGATGACTGTTGGATAATATGTGTGTGTGTGTGTGTGTGTGTGTGTGTGTGTGTGTGTGTGTGTGTGTGTGTGTGCGCGCGTGCGTGCGTGCGTGCGTGCGTGCGTGCTGTGTGTGTGTGTGTGTGTGTGTGTGTGTGTGTGTGTGTGTGTGTGTGTGTGTGTGTGTGTGATCATTGTTGGCATGTCAACACTTTTCCTATTGATCACCGACCAGTATTATCATATTATTTTATCATGTCATTATACTATTATCCGAATACCAACACTACCTCACTTCTCACAATTAGTCTCATTATGATCATCATTCACTAATACTACTGTTTACATGCTCCCCCCCCCCCCCCCCTTTGTGTGTGAATCTTTTTCTCCATGAAACATGACCTCTTTTCTCATTGATCATTTCCATTTCTTCTCAACCAGCATTACTACATTGATGCCAACACATTGTTTCACCCACTACAATGAATCCATCAAACAGTATTGTTCACTGTTTACTTTAATAAGAATACTGTGTGCATGAGTCCCTCCTCCCTGTGCATACTGGGCACCTGGGCTGATGAAATTCCTCCAAATGACATACATTGTTTTGAGCCAAACACCTTTTGTCACTAGGACCATGATTTCTGCAGTAAGCGCGCGTGTGTGTGTGGATGGGGGGGGGGGGGGGGGGGGAGGGGAAGGGTACGAAGGAGGGGGGGGGGGGGGAGATGGGGCGATGTGTGCTTACGATATCGCGCGCGCGTGGACGCCCCCTCGTTTGCGCGTGCACGATTGCAGTGTGTGTGCCGCACGCGTGTATGTTAGTGAAAAGGAGGCGGGGGGGGGGGGGGGGGGGGGGGGGGGGGGGGGGGGGGGGGGGCGGGGGGGGATTGTAGGCTGCTATCGCTCTTCCTTATACAAAAATGAATGTATGAATAAATGAAAGAATAAACAAACTGTGATCTTATTCTGTATATCCTGAAATTTGAGCTGAACGGCTGTGAGATTGATATGGTACATCAGAAAAA
This sequence comes from Conus canariensis, assembly GCA_033310375.1. NCBI lineage: Eukaryota > Metazoa > Mollusca > Gastropoda > Neogastropoda > Conidae > Conus > Conus canariensis. The sequence continues at coordinate 27,608,641 of CM065725.1, read as the reverse complement.
AAAACCCAGATACACAGCCTGCAAAGAATGTACATGGCTTTGGCAGAAGAGAGTCGATCCACAAACGACAGTCTGTCTCAGCCGTCCAACAATGCTTCTTCGCTCTGCACATCTCTTTACTCGAACGCATGATTGGTGTCAGTCTTGGGATCATTCTTACTGGGGTCTGTTGTTCGTACGGTTGGTCCAAAACATTTGGCATATCGTGAATCGTCTTTGAAAGGAGTCAGTTGTGTTTTGTAACAAACATAGTGAGTTAAACAAATAATAAAAACTGCGAACTCAAGGAAGTCAAGAATGATGATGGTAATAGATTTAGATCAAGAGGGACACACACACACACACACACACACACACACACACACACACACACACACACACACACGCGCGCACACACACATACTAACACACACACACATACATGCACACGAACACGCGCGCCCGCGCGCGCGCGCGCGCGACACACACACACACACACACACACACACACACACACACACACACACACACACACACACTATATGTGGACTGAATGCATTATACCGTTCAGGTCATGTTAAGTCGCCTGAAATCGTACGATTTTACGATATTTCAAATGAGACCAAACTTGTGCTAGACCACCCTTGACAGGAACAAGAACAGGGCGAGCAGGGAAAAGGGAAAAGGGGGTTGGGTGGGTGGGTGTGAGAAAACCTTTCAAAACTGTGTGCGCACGCGCGCGCGCGCACACCCATCCACACCCACACATGTATACTTTGGTTTACCAAATGCATTCTTCTCCCGAGGGAAACTTCTTAGTGCCCACCCCCTTCATCCGCTCTCTATCGCACTCACGTCTGCGTACAATTGTGCGTACGAGCGAGCGTGCGTGTGTTTACAAGCGTGCATAATTATAGTCTGACCCGCTATATTTTTTCATCTTTTAACAAACTTTTAACATGGATTTAAAGTAGGTTCGCCGGTTAACATGGACAAATTACAAGATAAAACACGACGCGTTTCGACCTCTTAGGTCGTCTTCAGACAAGGCAAACAACATTTAGGACAATGAAAACGAACGAGCGATCACTTATCCTCTCAAAGTCGGCGCAAGATGGGCGTTGAATAGAAACGTGGCCGTTGGGATGGAGACCATGCGAATGAAACAGAATCTGAAATGAGGCAGAGAACAGTAATTAACGAATAGGTAGGGTGACTCCTGCTCCCCAGTAATGAAAGAAAGACACGCCCACAACTCCAAACGGGGTTTGTTTGTCCATGTGAACTGTATCGCTGAGAGTGACTCCTGCAAGAATATTTATGTGCTCTAATTATACCACCACATGTGTGTGGGCGGGCTGGGCTTATTGACGTGAACATTTTAATATCAATATACGGAGAAGCTGATTTTGTTTTAAATCAACAATACGTCGAAGTGTTGTGTTTTGTGGGACTTTGCTGAAATTGTGTTTGCCGGTGATTAAATATGGTTTACTGTGCCTTGTGAATCTGTGGTTCTTCTTCTGATAGTTCGACGTGATTTATTGTGCTTGCCGTGTGGAGACCTTGCTTCTTCTTCTTCTTCTTCTTCTTCTTATCGTTTGTGTTTGTGAGCGGCTGTGCTTGCCGTGTGGAGACCCTGGTTATCTTATTGGTTCATCGTTGTTGCTGTACCCGTAAATATTCAAGTTGTCAGTGCTCGTGAGCGGCTTTACTTGACGTGTGGCGATCCTTGTTCTATTCTTCTTCTGGTAGTTCAACGTGATTTTTTTGTGCCTTGTGAATAGTGTACTTTTTAGATTCAAATATCGTTGTGTTTGTGAGCGGCTGTGCTTGCCGAGTGGAGACCCTGCTTCTTCTTCTGTGTCTTCTTTTAATGCTATAGACTGTGGCTTGGGCAACGTGCAGCCGAGTGTGTTGACTGTATTTGTGGGACACTGTGGACGGCACCGGCGAGGTCTATGAGTTATGTTAAGATATGTAATATGATATGCTGATATCTGATGGTTAAAGTTTCCTGTGTATTGATGTCTTAATTGACGTGAATTGATCTGTATGCTATGTAGTGGCATGCATTGATTTTGTACCAATTCATATTAATGTATGTTTCGATGGTTCAGGCAGCATATAAAGAAAAAAAAATCTAACTCGTGTGTTGCCTTGCTATCCATGTTCGTATGGTGTGGGTGGTGTGTAGGGGATAATCATTACACGCCTCCAAACTTTTGAGAGCGAGAGTTAGACAGCAAAACACGCACAGCGCACCATCCGAAACACACACACACACACACACACACACACACACACACACACACACACACACACACACACACACACCACTCACACTCTCTCTCTCTCTCTCTCTCTCTCTCTCTCTCTCTCTCTCTCTCTTTTAACCTTTAGGGCTCTTTGGACCGTTCCGCTTAGTCATACACATTGCGGCATCTTTAACAGCACATGTAAAAGTGTCCAAAGCATCATTGATTGATTGTTCAATCTGAGCAGTGGCTTTTACTATACGGTCAGAAAACGCAGGAGAAAAACGGGTTTCAATGAATGTATGCATTTTATCTGGGTTCCATATTATCTTATCAAGAGAACAAAGAGCGCTGTCACATAATCTATTTGAATCATTTTCTGAAGGCAAACGATTTACTGAAAGCACAAGGGGCATATGTACCGATTCCACTCTCTCTTCTACCACGAAATCTGTACATAGTGAAGCAAAGACCGGAGTAGCAGTAAAGTAATCATTTACACTTGCGCCATTAGGAGAACCAAGAGTAAACTGCTTTGATGCATTAGGGTAGGCTAACAGAAGCTGTTTAAAATCAGAACTTCATAACAGGCACACAAATCTAGGAGATGTTCACCAAAGGCATTAAGAACCAAGTCGTCTGACTGACGGTTATCAACAAAAAATGCAGAGTTGTCATTCAACATGTTTTCAGGTTCAGTCTGAAATACATCAGAATTGGGTTGAAGGTTAGCTGTTCTGCTGTTAAAATCTCCGCATAGTAGAAAAAGGGCATCACCAAATTGTTCAAGCACATCTGCAAGGCTCTGTTCTATTTCAAACAATTGATATTTATGTTGCACATAATTAGAGAACAAAGAGTAGATGGGAGGTACGTAGCAAGCTATTAAAAAAAAAAAACACGTCACGGTCAGTTCCAAGGAGTGATGTATCTAATCTTAGAACAAGAACAAGGATGTGGTCGTATGAAACATCAACCCGTGACATGAATTTTTCATATTCTTTGGGTATTAAAGGTTTTACTCCTACCTCAACGAGAAAGTTTTACAGCAGGAGAGGAAAAACAGGAAAAAGCTGACCAGCAATCTGGAGAAGAAAACGAACTGTTAAGAAAAGTTTCAAATAAACACACAAAGTCAAACTTATTGACATAATTTAAGAAATCCGGGTCGGAAAGTTTGTTCCAAAAGCTGTCAATATTCCAGGACAAGAAAGAAAGTGTCCCAATAACCCTAAAGGTGATGTGCCCACTTCTAGACAACCTGACCCCTGGTTTGACAAAGATTGTCGGCTGTCAAAGAAGAACGCAAGAAAAGCGTTAAGAATCTTTAATAAAAACAAAAAAAACTAGAAAACAGACGATCATACGTACAGGAAAGGAAAAGTATGCACCTTCTCTTAGAATCAAGGAAAAAGAATTAAAAAAGGAAGCTGTAGATAGACTTGTTAACAATCGACATAATTCGCAGGAATGCTGGAAAGAAATAAAGAAATGGAAACGTAAAGCCAGACTCATTTAACATACCAAAAGAAGACTGGTTTCGTCACTTTTCTAATCTTTTGAATGACAGTGCTGAACAACACGATCACAATATTTTCGAGCCAGAGAGTAACGAAGCTGATAATATGTTTAATTGCCTAAATATTGATATTTCAGAATAGAGGTAAAAGGAGCTATAAAACATTCAAAATCAGGAAAAGCTGCAGGACCTGATGGGTTAATGAATGAAGTTTTAAAAGTCTCACAGGATATGATTCCCTTTTTTGGACACAGTATTTTAATGCATTGTTTTCCAAGTGTACATATCCCAGTGAATAGTCAAAAGCTATCATATTTCCACTCCATAAAAAAATGAGACATTAACAATCCCGATAATTTGTGGTATTGCTCTTTTGTCTTGCCTCAGTAAACTGTATACCTACATATCAAATAAGAGATTGACAGATTAGTCGAATACATACAATGTTGTATCTGAAACGCAGGCTGGTACGCGCAACGATTATTCAACAATCGATCACATTTTCACATTACACGTCTTAGTTCAGAAACATCTCGCTCTAAACAGAAAGATTTATGAAGCCTTTATCGACTTTCAGAAAACGTTCGACACAAGTCAAGAGACGTGTACTGTGGAACATTTTACAAAAATCGGAATTGGTGGTAAAATGCTTTCATCTCTCGAAGCAATGTACAACTCTGTAAAATTTTGCCTAAAAGATAATATGATTTGTACCGACTATTTTGAATGCCTTCAAGGACTTAAGCAGGGCTGTTTGGCTTTTCCAACACTTTTTTCTTTTATCATTAACGAATTAGCTGCTTACATAATCAATAACGGTAAATATGGCTTCCAGCTCAGACCTGACACCACTGAGTTGTTTTTGTTAATGTTTGCTGATGATATTGCTTTGTTTTCGTCCCGCTCGAGTGGCCTTCAAACACAGCTTAACAACTTATTTGTAATATCTGCAGAACTTGGAGGACCGAAAGTGAACCTCAGTAAAACAAAAATGATAGTGTTCAGAAAGGGGGACCATTTATCAAAAAGAAGAAAAAAAAGAAAAATGGAATTATGGAACTGAAGATGTTGAAGTAGTAAACGTTTACAAATACCTTGGCCTCAACTTCACTACTCGCCTGAGCCGCAAATTGTCTGTCGAAGACATGGTTACAAAAGCAAAGAAATGTGTTGTAGACATATTCAGAACCATCTGGAAAATCAATTGTACTGACCCAAAAATATTCTTTCAGCTCTTTGATGCCCAGATTGTACCAATACTGTTGTATGCGTCGGAAATTGGGGGTACTGATGAAATAGAAGAGATAGAAAAAGTGCATTTATTTGCATGTAAACTGTGGCTGAATGTAGCTCTCCGTATACCAATCTAATGGTGTATGGTGAACTTGGTCGATTTCCTCTTTGTTCAAACTTCAGTACAGTGTATTTCTTATTGGCTTAGACTTTGTGCATTACCTGAAAACAGATTTTCTAACATGGCTTACCAAATGCTTAAAGAAATGGTTGAAAGAGGAAAGGAAACGTGGGCCAAGTAAGTCAGAAGAATGTTGTGTGTAAATGGTTTTGGACATGTTGTGTGTAAATGGTTTTGGACATGTTGTGTGTAAATGGTTTTGGACATGTATGGTGTTCACAGGGTGTCGGTAACGGAGAAAGTTTCCTGAAGGAATTTAAACAACGACTGACTGATTGTGCTGAACAAAACTGGTCGTCAAAACTCTCTGACAGCAACCGTTACGAACTTTACTGCAGTTTTAAAAGCTTATTAGAGCATGAACAATATTTCAATGTTATCAATTCACATTACGTTAGAAACACGTACATTAAATTTCGCTTGGGAATAACAGACCAGAACTGTAACAGATATAGATGCACATCAGAAAATGTTGACATGACACAGTGTACCTTTTGTTTAGCCTCTTAAGAAAATGAAACCCATTTTTTTTTGTTCTTCTGCCCGATTTATGACGACGTACGAAACAAATATTTGTCAGGTTTCAGTTTGTTGTCATACAGAACGCAAAAATTATCCATTCTCAATGCCACTAATCCAATATCAACAGTGAATCTGGCCAAGCTGATCTTTTATGCTTTCAAATTCCGCAGTAGCATGTTGGATCACTATCATTTCAGGTGCGACTGTGGATAAATTCATTGTCTGAATTGTTGTCACGTGTTGTTTACGGGCTGCTGGCCTGTTATTTTTTCATTCGACAACCCCCGTTCCCTTGCGTAAATTCTTTGTGTGTGGGTGTGCTCGTTTGTGTGTATTCATTTGTGTGTGAGCGCTTGCGCACTCACGTGTTACTTTCCTGTTTTGTTGGAGAGAGAGAGAGAGAGAGAGAGAGAGAGAGAGAGAGAGAGAGAGAGAGAGAGAGAGAGAGAGAGAGAGAGAGAGCGGAGAGAGAGAGAGAGAGGAGAGAGAGAGAGAGTTTTCTGAAGTATTATGTGTGTAACGACGTCACAGAAAAGCTCCAGAATGACATTCATATAAAACTCACTCGATTGTAGGGACACAATGTCTGAACAATAAACCACCTGAAGTCTGAATCTCTTTCTTAACCCAAACAAAGTCAACACGCAAGCTGACAAGCACATGCGAGTCTTGATGATCTCATAAGAAATGATGTTGGTTCTCATGACTAAAGAAAAGTAACAGCTGGACGGATGCTGGTGATGGGGGTGGTAGACAGGAGATGATAGGTGAAGCTTAATGTGAAAGCCAGCAGTGGA
>CM065725.1:27592152-27597152 GCA_033310375.1 Conus canariensis | reverse complement strand
TTTGTTGTTGAACGGTTGTGACGCGGTTTGTGTCTTGTTGATCGGTTGTGACGCGGTTTGTGTCTTGTTGATCGGTTGTGACGCGGTTTGTGTCTTGTTAATCGGTTGTGACGCGGTTTGTGTCTTGGGTTTTTTTGTGTGTTTAACAATGTCATTTTTGTGGCACGATTCAGCCTCAGTATGGCTTTCGAATTGTTGAACTGGTAGGCTTTACAGGCTTACTACTTTTATCAATTATAATTATATTGTCGTCGTCGTCGTCGTCTCTCCTCCTCCTCAACAACAACAACAACAACAACAGTAACAATAACAATAACAACAACAACAGAAACAACAGCAACAACAGCCATAACAATAAGAATAATAATGATAATCATAATGGTATTTGTACAGGGCAATTCTAGTTCAAAACTATTCATCGCACTTTCACATACAAATCATACCTTCATTCATTCATAATATTAATGATGATGATAACAACAATAACAGCAACAACAACAGCAACAACCATATTGATAATAATGATAATAATAATGACAATAACAATAACAATGAGAATAGTAACGATAATAATAATAATGATAATAATGATAATGATAACAGTAATAACAGTAATAATAATGATAATGATAATAATAATAACAAAAATACAAATGCTGCTGCTGATGATAATGATATTAATAACAATGATAATGAGAATAATAGATATGACAATGACTACGAAAACAACAACAACAACAATATTATGAACAACAATAACAATAATGATGATGATGATGATGATGATGATGATGATGATGATGATGATGATGATGATGATGATAACAACAACAACAACAACAACAATAATATTAATAATAATAATAATGATAATAATAATAATAACAACAGTAATGATAATAATGGTATTTGTACACGGTAATTCTAGTCAACCACTACTCATCGCGCTTTCACATGCCATCCTGAATTCATTTCTTCACATGTATGTAACAATTAACTTACTACACAGCTTATTGTGCACAGATACATGACCACAATATTTGTCAGCGTGCTTTGAGGAAGAGATAGTCATTCACATGTAACGATGAATTTACTACACAGCTTAATGTGTACACATACGTGGGCACAGTATTTGCAAACATGCTTGGGTGAAGAGATAGGTATCTAGCTGTGTGTTTTGAAAACCGGCAATGCGTACATTTCGCATGCAATTTTGTACAGGGGGAGACAGTGAATTCCAAACGGTGGGGTTACACTGGTAAAGGAACGACCTTAGATTTCAATTCGGAATCTTCAGGAGTTTCTGATTAGAGGAGCGGAGAGTAGAATACTTGATGACTGGTATGCTGCACAGAGAGCAGAGGACAGGTATGGTAGAAGAGAATCGTCAAAAGAGCGGAAGTGAGAGAAGCCAGATTGCAGTTATGTCAAAGCTTATCAGGCAGCCAGTGAAGCTCCCTCAGCTATGATGTAATGTGAACTCACTCTCTTTTTTTTTAAGTATGCTTCCGGCTGCGCTGTTCTGAATTCGCTGGAGCCGGAAGATTTATTCTACTGATAAACTTGCAAGTACTGAATTACAATAATGAAGCTAAGAAGTATTCAGAGAACTGTGAAGTCTTGCTGTTGCATCAGTTGAAAGGTATTTTACAAATTAAGGCAGTACGGCAGAGTTCCATAAATTACGCGCGACAGACACACACTGCTGATGTGATGCTGTATTGAAAGTATAATGTCAAATGTAACTCCTAGGTATTTGACTAATATTATCACCATCATGGCGCCCTCCAGAGGGAGAGCTCACTCACGCCGGCTCCGCGACTAAGCAATTATTGTCGTCAGCAGTGGGCTCAGTAGGTGGTGTCCTGCGTGTGAACAGGCGCCACTGAACACCACCGAAGTGACTCGGCAGCAGTGCAGTGTCTCCTCCGGTGGGTTGCCTCTTGACAACTTGACATTGAACTGCGCCCTGTGGATTGCCGGGCCTGGCTGTGGCTGTGGACATGAGGCTGGGAATGAGCGGCGTGGGTGCAGTGCCACTGAGGTAGCACCGAAGATGGGACAGCACACACACACACACACAAAGATATCACCGCCAATGTTTACTGGTCCATTGCCTGGTTGTTTGACTCGTGGGAGAGTGTCGGCAATCATCATTTTTATTTTGTCCGTGTTTAGCTTGAGGTTGTGGCTGTCCATGCAGGAGAGAACATCATCAGTGCATACATAGCTCAGTACCAGACTGAACGTCCCGACATTCAGTAGGTTATGGGCTTTTTTGGCAGCTTGAGTACTGGAAGCGAATTTTGAAAAGTATTTAGATGACTCCGCCGAACAACGTGGACAACCGAATTACAAGTCTTTAAATACAACTCGCGAAGGTGACTGATAGTGTAACAGCCTGTCACAGCTCTGCATGGGCGTGTGACAAGCGGCAGGTAAACTCAGCGGCAGACACTCACAATTTAAAACACGTAGCATTGCAGAAAAAAACAAAAAAACATTGCACAGAAAGCTGGTCAACTGTTGCAAAGGAATAGGGGCTGGCTCGAAATGTCATCTAAACAAGGCGGTGTCTCATGATGAACATAAATGAACAGAATGATATCGCAACACATACACACACCAGCTCCATACAACACGAGGATATCGTAAGCTCTGAGATCACCCTGCTTACTGGTGGACGATCCTTGATCCCGATCTTTTTGTAACAGACAGTCAAGGACTGGCTACAGTGTAGCAGTATAGGAGTGCGGTTTCCGATCTTCACTCTCCGGAATTTTCGAATGAAGTTTGTCTCTACAGCAACTCACTGTCATTGATCAGAGAGTGATCAGTGACAGTCATGCGCTCACGCGCGCGCGCGCGCGCGCGCACACACACACACACACACACACACACACACACGCACACACACACACACACACACACACACACGCACGCACGCACCACACACCACACACACATACACGCACTCACACACTCACAGACAGACAGACAGACAGACAGACAGACAGACAGACAGACCACACGAACACAAAACGCACACACACACTCACAGACAGACAGACACACACATGCACATGCTCGCAAACGCACATACGCACGCGCACGCACTCGCACACAGACAGACAGACAGACACAGACACACAGACACAGACACACACACACACACACACACACACACACACACACACACACACACACACACACACACACATTTCCATGCCTGAGAGATGGTGTGCTAGTCAGTAACTTAGTCAGAGAGACAAATCACAGCAGTTTGCCTTTATACCGTGAACAGCTGTCTCCATGTGTTACGCAAACTGAGAACAGAAATTGTCCCGAAACCGGACGTCGTTTACACGTGTTCACTAAAATATCTCGGCGCTTGACAGGCGTGTGCATACACATCGGTGTCACTTTATGAATTTTCTTCTGAGTATGTCAGAAGCCTTCAGATGTCCAAATTCATTCTTTCTTTTGGGTTACCAGCCAGTCATGCCGTGTTCGGTCACTCTTGGAAGCTACTGGTAGAACTGCCACTCTTCCCCCTCACCCTCTTCCCCACCCCCAGCCACCCCCATCCATGAACAATGCTTTCAAAATGGCGAACAATTAAGCATAACCTGGAGCGGGGATACTTTTTTTATTTTTAATTGTCCAAACATACAATGACAACTAACATACATAAATCAATACATTAATCCATAGTGGCAGTATTTAACGCATACAAATATATACGCATTTTTTTTTTTTTTTTTTTACACGGGCACACATGCCGAATAAATTCAATAACTGGCATTAATCCCGTGTACCCAGGTTGTGGACGAGATGAAATAGAAAAGAAAAAGAGTATACAGTACTTATTCACATAATACACTCACATACACACACACACCCTTGCGCATACCTTCATATGATACATAATATATGTTACGCTCGATGTGGATAATTGCCTAATGTGAACACTAGGCAGAAAATTGCCTATAGTGCACATTAGGGTAATGTAAAAAAAATTGTCAACATTAGGCAAAAAGATGCCTAATGTTCACATTATGCAGTTCAGTTTTGCCCGATGTGAATACGACTGCCTAACACACATTGTGCAGCTGCCACAGAACAAATATGTAGAGACAGTTTTGAGACATCTTAATGAAATTGCAATTTAATAGAAAAGAACACACTTGCAATCACAAAACGGACACAGGCATCCAAAAAGAAATCTCAAAACATGATGTGGCCAATTGCCGAAAATCAATTAAAAAAAAAAAAAAAAAAAAGAAAAATCAATAAAAGAGAAAAAAAATCAAACAGATCTCAGGGTCCAGTCGAGTTTAGTTAGAAATTTTTGCATGATCTGCCCGGGTGACAGCGCGAGTTGCATTTCAGTTTTTTTCTTAGGCAGCTGCATGCATCGTCCTGATGTACATTGAGTTGTACATTGACACTTAGTATATCCTTGCCCGCCAGTGGCCCTTGCTGTTGCTGTTCTAATGATAGGCAGACATCAGGAGCATCTGCTTTTATCAGGAGCTGATCGATTGCACTTAGGTCAGCAGCTGTAAATTTTGGTCTTAGAATTCCCTCCTGGCAACCTACAGTGTATAGCCCATCTTGTTCCTTGAGGACGACCACTAACAGATTTTGGGGATCTGTTGGACCACGATCCACATCCGGGATCGTCAGCGTAGCACACTGGCCAATGGACAATGGCCTAAGCAGGTGTTTGCCGCGTCTTGTCATCCGTGCTGCTGCCTTAGATTGTCCTCGATCAGCCGAAGCACGGATCTTTTGGAAAGTTGGATCTACTGCTTCTGCCTGTGCTGTGCCTGTGCCTCTGCTTCTGTCTCTGTCTCTGCTTCTGTCTCTATCTCCGTTGATGCTGCTGCTTCTGCCTCTTCGTCTCTGTCTCTGCTTCTGTCTCTATCTCCGTTGATGCTGCTGCTTCTGCCTCTGTCATTACATCGGTCTCTGTCTCTGCTTCTGCCTCTGCCCCT
>CM065725.1:27569652-27582152 GCA_033310375.1 Conus canariensis | reverse complement strand
GAACAGACCCACCTGTTGATCCAGGCATTGTAGGTGGCTGCAGAACCGGGGGCAGGATGGGGGTCTGAGGGCTGCTGTGGTAATGAACACCATGTAAGACCAGTGTCTCTTTGGTGTTCATATCGTAGCTGGGAGGTCGGGGGGTGCGAGGACTGCATCCAGCTCTCGCCACATGGTCTTCCTCAGCAGAGGTTGTCCTCAGCAGAGGTTGTCTGCAGTATTTTGGGTCGGCGTATTTGAGGCTGTACGCCAACCTGTCTGTGCCTTTGGGGCTGGGGTGGAGGGGATCGGTGTACATGTCCTTGCGTGGAGCTCCGCTTTTGGTGATGAAAATGGAGGTGTGGTCGGCATATACAATGTTTTCTCTGGCACACACTTTAGTGAGGGTCAAGTTGGAGAGGTGGACGGTCTTTTTGAGAGGGCGCTGTCCCATTGGGGGGATGATGGAGGAAGCCAATAGTCTAGCCTGAGGGAAAACATGTTTGATGTTTTTGATCAGCTGTGTCCATGTGTTTCCCGTGATTGATGTATGTTTGCACGTGTTTATTCCAATGTGTAGAATGATTTGCTGTGTGGTGTTGTTGCGTGGAATATGTTTAATCCAATGAATAAGATCATTGACAGTGAGATCTGGAACACTGATGATTTGGCTCTTACCTTTGTAAAATAGGAGGCTTGGGGTAATGTGTCGTATGGCTGAGTCACCTATAATGACATTTGATATATCAGTGTCAACCTGTAGTTGTGCAAGAAGCTGACAAGGTGATAATGTGTTGTTGCTGCTAGTCTGACCCTGACTGTTTGGAGTTGCATCATTAACCACTATCTTTGACTGTGTGTTTTTGTTGTTCCTGTGGAGGTGGTTTCTGTTGTGGACTGTTTTCCAGCCCATTGTGTCAGTGGTCTGAGTAGTAGTGTCTTTATCTGAGATATTGCTGGGTTTGTTTGGACTGTGGGGGACATTTGTAGTGGTAGACTGTGTCTGCACTGTGGCTTGATCAGAGTGTGTGTCTGTTTCTGAGTCGTTCTGAACCTCATGCTCCCCATTTTCATTAACGTGGAGCAGCATGAAGAACTTGTTGGAGGTAGGGAAGGCGGATAGAGCAGAATCAGTATGGCTGCCAGATGGTGTGGTTTGGTTTGGGTTTGGGTGCGGTATAAACTGAGTTTGTTTGAGGTGTTTGAGTTCAGATTTCAGGTGGTTGTTTTCTGCTTCTAATCGGCGAATACTTGTGGTGTGAGAGTGCAAGAGTTTTGAACCTTCGACAATAGTTTTGACCAGAGTGTTGACCTTTTGTTTGAGGTTGTGTACTACTGTGTTACATTTGTAGGCGTAGGAATAGCGTGGTGGTTTGCTTGATTTTTGAGGACGCAAACTGCGTGCCGCTTTTGTGTTGCTTGTATGAGAGGGTGGGCGTGGTGTTTTCACATCGGAGTGGGCAGGTGGTTGGTTTTGTTTCGTTTGGGTGTTTGCATGCTCATGTTTTGACTGAGCAGAGCTTCGTTTCTGCTTTGTTGGAATATGTGGAGTATTTGTGGTGAGTGCTGGGGTGAACTGTGTGTGCATGTTTCCCTCGGGCGACTTTGGCGGGACCGTAGGGGCAGGCTTTGTGCATGGCGAGGATGAGGATTGGGACGGAGTGGTATCAGAGCTGGCTGGAGGGATGGTGGTTGGGCTGGTCAGTAAATGCAATCTGGGGAGATGAGGAGGTCCATGGGGAGACGGGATGTCCTGTCGCAGAGAGGGCACCAGAAGGGAGCGTCTTCATGGAGGGAAGGGGAAGGTCAGACAGGTTGTCGCATACAGCCTTGTAGAGGTTGGGATGGGAGTCTTGGCGGGTTAATGAGAAGATTGTTCGAATCACCTGGATTAGTGATTCGAACTCATACCGCAGCCATTTCTTGCACAGGTTTCCCTGTACAAGAACAGTACCTGTGGTGTAGAAGGCAGTGATGGTGATGAGTTTCAAGGTGGTACAGTTCACTTTGACCTTGGTCCGGTACAACTCATCACTGGGGAGGCTGGTGGGGATAGAGGAAAAATCGACACTGTCGCTGAGGACAAGAGGCCGATTAGGTTTGGCGTAGTCGGCCCATTGTACGCTGAACTCTGGTCTGTTGTTAATGTCACCAATATAACGTTTGTATAATATTTGTCTTGCGATTGGGAAGAGGTGTAGTGGAATTCTGAATGTGAGTTGCTTGGGGTCTATTTTAATGTCAATCTGGGGAAACCAGTCACAACGCGCGTCACTGTTATTCGTGACCACAGACATGACTGTGAAAGCATGGGTAGGGTGAAGAGGAGTGATGTGGGAGGGGGGGGGGAGAGGAGGGGATGTTGGAGAGTGAGGGTGGGGAGGGGGGATGTGGGGAGTGAGGGAGGGGATGGGGGAGATATCACGGTCAACTCATGGTCATAGATGTTTCAAACTACATGGTACCGATAAACAGCCATGCCCGTCGCTGAACCAGTGACACTTGGAGCTAAGAGGATAAGGATAGGGGTTAGATAATGGAGCAGGGAGAAAACGGGGAGGGGGGGGGTGGGAAGGAGTAGGGGGTATAGGATAGAAGGCGGCGCTGCCAAGTAAACTGCCAACAAATCAAAGTCTAAGCTCCACACATCCTGGTCCCCTTTAAAGGAGGATAAACAAAGTACGTACTTGTTTGGTGAGGTCCTGGGAGACGAACACCGTGAGAGAAGAAGGTGGGCTGAAGAGCACAACAGATGGCTGAGGCACTGATTAACCAGCTTTCGCAGCTGGCCCAGGGCTCACACACTGGCACAGGACACACGCACTAGTTACAGGCACTTAGACCCTTCCATTGTCCATAGGCGAGGAAGGTACCGATGAGAAGAGGAAGGAACGACGTCTGTAGGAGTGGAAAGTGGCCAGATGATGTCACAAGGCACCAGGAACACCACAGGCCCTGTTCGGCATCGGGTCCAAATTACCGGGCTGAAACGACGGACTGGAGCTGAGCTAAGTGGCCAGCTGAAGATCACAAACACTGGGCGCTTGTTCAGGGCCTAGCAACGAAGGATCAAGACAGCACGTCGCAAGAAGGGCTGTGCCGAGACTCCACGAGAATCCGTGATGGTTTGTATTAAGAGAAAACGAATAATCATCTATAACTTCCTTTTCCGTTAAGAATACCAAAAATTATATATGAATCCAGGTGCAAGACGTAATCCACACACTGTCATTAAAAAGTCAGCGCTCGGTCAGAGCAAGTTACACTTGAAAAAGCAACATAATTGCGGAGCTGTTCACTTGCGTCCGCACACTACGACGTCCGGAGAGAGAGAGAGAGAGAAGAGAGAGAGAGAGAGAGAGAGAGAGAGAGAGAGAGAGAGAGGGGAGGGGAAGGAGAAAGAGAGAGATTTACCTTCAAAAGAAATCAAGCCTTCTGTTGTGTTTTCTCTGAAATGACAATGCGATGTTTTTCCTCTGACATTGAATGCTCAAATGCTTTCAATCAGATGTTTTTCCTCTGACACTAAATGCTCAAGTGGAAAGGTCCTGAATCAAATGCTAAAAATAAAATCATGATCAGAACTCAGTTCCTCTGTTATAAATGTGTGGAAAAAGTTGTGAGTTGTGATTATAACAAAGATGATAAATTGCTTTCCACTCCAGCGACCGCGGTTCTTCATTCTATTCACATCAGGCAAAACGCCATTGCCTGATGTGAAAGTCTTGCTAAATGTAAACATTATGCAAGTAATTTGCCTATTGTAAACATTGTGCAAATTGCTCGCCTGATGTTCACATTAGGCAAATTACTTGCATAATGTTCACATTAGGCGATTATCCACATCGAGCGTAACATAACCATTAGTTCCCTAGTATTTTGATATAAGGTGACCATTTTGTTAAGTACGTTGCATGATTCATCTCCATTAAGGACATATATTTCTCCATCTTATGTCTATAGTCCAGCTCCTTCAAAAACATGTTCAGATTAGGTTTTGTCTTGTTAATTCTACATTTATATATGAAATATTTTCCCATTAAAATTATCAGGTCTAGCATATCGTCGGTTTTTGTTTTCTCATCCGTACCAAATAATATAATCTCCACGTTAAGTGATAATCTTACACAGTGTGAACAGTTAACTTGCAGAACTCTTTCCAGGTCTTTCCAGAAAATACGGGTAAACTCACATTCCCACAGATAGTGGTTAATCGAGTTTTTCTCTCTAATGCAGAAATTACATTTGTCGCTATCAATAATTTGCATACTTTTCAACACACTATTTGTTACCATAATTCTGTGGCATATCTTAATTTGGAACCATTTCAGTTTTGTTTTTTTAATTTTCTTAATCCTTTTCAGTACCTCTACCCAATCAATTGGTATATTAAGACGTTGTTCCTACTTAATAAATGCACTAATGTTAAGAACTTCATTGGCTTCCATCATAATATCGTAATAAGCACGTGATCCTTTATTAATACTACAAATTTTTTTGAAGTGCTAAAGTTTTATCATTACCAATGTTACTATCTAATTTCAATCTTCTTTTCTTTGTATAAGCTTTGATCGAACGCACGCAACTTATATGAGTTAGAAAATTGATATGAAAGCCCATTTTCTCCGACAGTTCATGGCAGCTTAGAAAATTACCATCCTCATCGAGTAAATGTTTAACTAGAAATATATTGTTCTGCATCCATTTCTTGTAAAAGAACGGTTTTTCTCCTACTTTGAACTTTTCATTACAAAGATAGGTTCAGTGGCTAAATCTGTACTTTCAGTTAATTCTACCTGTTTGCAGAATCTTTGATATGACTGAAAGACTCCTTTCCAAAATTTGTTTATAACATTGCTTTCAGCAAATCTGTCAGGGCCATATGCGTCAATAATACCTATTTTGGGACATAATGAATGTAATATTGTTTTCCACTTGTGGTCGTGCATGTACACCTTCCGTATCCAGGCGATTTTTAAGGAGCTGATATATATTTTCAGGTCGGGTATACCTATCCCTCCTTTTTGTATATTATGTATTGAGTATTTTCTTTTAATTTTATCATTTTTGTTATTCCAAACAAATTTGAAACACATTTTCTGTAATGAAGCGATCTGGGAATCAGGAGGATTCGGTAAGAGGATCCATAAGTACACCAGTTTTGATAGTACTAATGATTTGAGCACAGCTACTATACCTAATGGTGTTATTATTCTTTTTGATCATATTTTGAACAGGTTTTGGACTTCTGCGAATTTGTATTTCATATTAATTTCCGTCATATCTGATTGACTATTCGTAAATCACAGTCCTAGAATTTTGAACTGTGAGGGGTTCCATTCCATTTTATAGTAGGGTAAATATGTTTTCGTGGAATTTTTCTCTGTACCTAACCAAACATTAAACGTTTTTTCATAGTTCAATTTGAGTCCAGATATTTGCTCAAATTCATAAAGGTTTCTAAATAGCTTTTCATATGATTTCTTATCTCCGTCTAACGTAAAGGTAGTGTCGTCTGCAAACTGATTTATTTTGAATTCTGTATTCTATCTTTATGCCTTTGATATCAGGGGCTTGCCTTATCTTGGTCGCTAGTATTTCTACGCACAAAACAAATAGATATGGAGATATAGGGTCCCCTTGACGGCAACCTCTTCCAAGTATAAAACTTGAAGACACTTTCACATTCACTATCACCTAAGACTTTATATTATCGTAAAAAGATGCTATCCATCGTTGAATATCTTTTCCGAATCCGAATGCAGCCAGAATTTTACTCATATATGACCAGTTAACTGAATCAAAAGCTTTTTCGAAGTCGACAGAAATTAATAACCCTCGTAAGCGATTCACTTCTAAATAACGTATTAAATCGTATATTGTTCGTAAACTATCTCCAATGTATCTTCCTGGAACGAAACCCGTCTGGTCCTCGTTTATGAGCTTTGGCAGAACATTTTTTTAAATTCTGTTTGCAATACAGGTTGAAGCAATTTTGTACGTTACATTTAAAAGTGAGATAGGTCTCCAGTTCTTCAAGTATTCTCGCGGTTTCTCTCCTTTCGGAAGACCAATTATTATTCCTTCTTTTTGTGTTACAGACATTGCTCCATTACTGTATCCCTCATTTAGAGAACGGACAACAAAATCTCCTTATTGTCTCCAGAAAAATTTAAAGAAGTTTACCGTCATGCCGTCTGTTCCAGGACTCTTATCATTTTCCATCTTTTTTAGGACTTTGGTAGCTTCTTCTAACGTGATTAATCCCTCCAATTGTTCGGATTCTAACTGACTGAGTTTTGGCAGGTTATCTACATATTTTCCAATTTCAATATCGAATATTTCCTTTTCTGCATATAAATTTTCATAATAGTTCTTTGTCTCTTTTAACATATCATCCGTTTCTGTCAAAGTTGTTCCTTGGTCCGTGACTAGTTTAAGCATTCTTTTGCTTACAAAGTTCCTTTTCTCAAGTGAACAGAAATATTTGCTTATTTTATGTATGTATGTATGTATGTATGTATGTATGTATGTATGTATGTATGTATGTATGTATGTATGTATGTATGTGTGTGTGTGTGTATATATATATATATATTTGTTATATTAAAAGCAAGTTAAAATCAAGCTTCTAAAAACATCTACAAATTTGTTTCACGCTGTGCGGTCGTCAGGATGTGATGAGCTTGTGTTGCCAGTGCCACGTATATATATATAGCTAGCTGGTTTGCTGTTGTTTTTTTCCCGTGCTACATGTGTTTCTCAGGTGTTGGTTTTTTTCGCTGATAGGAACTTCCATCTGTGTCTGCAATTGTTAACCATTTCTGTTCTAACATTTAGAGTTGCCAACTGTGGTTTACATAGTATAATGTATTTCTCTGTTAGGCATAGATTGCATTTTTTTTGAAATGTTGTTGTATGGTGCTACTCTTTTTAAAAATTTTCCAAGATATGTTGTAGTCTATGTTTTTATCTTTAAGTTTCCAAATGTATTTACTCAATTCTGTTTTTCTGAGAAACACATGTAGCACGGGAAAAAAAACAACAGCAAACCAGCTAGCTATATATATACGTGGCACTGGCAACACAAGCTCATCACATCCTGACGACCGCACAGCGTGAAACAAATTTGTAGATGTTTTTAGAAGCTTGATTTTAACTTGCTTTTAATATAACAAATGTCGCTCCCACTGTGGTTGAGCACTGTTTGTAAGATTGCGCTGATCCTCAGTACCATTCTCTCTCTCTCTCTCTCTCTCTCTCTCTCTCTCTCTCTCTCTCTCTCTATATATATATATATATATATATATATATTGTGTGTGTGTGTGTGTGTGTGTGTGTGTGTGTGTGTGTGTGTGTGTGTGTGTGTGTACATTTTTTTTTTCTTTAGGTCAGGTTTGTTCATTCTTTATGATACCTACTGCCTTTACATGTTGAGTAGCACGCTTTTCTTCTTCTTCTTCTTCTTCTTCTTCTTCTTCTTCTTATCGCCTTCTCTTTGCCTGCGTTGGTCACGCAAATTTTTGACAAATTGGAATTAAATTCTTTGCTTCATAGTATTGTAGATTTACTGCAATATGCAGTTGTTTACTTCTATGTATTTGTTAATATTCGTGTTGTTTTTCTTGATTGTTCATTGGTTAGATGTAAGTGGCACAACTGAATTGTATTTGTACATGCTCTTGCTTTTTTCCCTAATTATTTATTGGTTAGATGTATGTGGCACGACTGAAAGCAAAAGGCATACCCTGATGAGTGAAGAGACGAAACGTAGAAAAGTAAAGGCAGTCAAAGCGAAATGGATTCAATAATAATATCATCTTTGAATTGCCAAAGTCTTGGAGGATACTCAAAAAGAAAGGATGTATTCCATTTTTTAAGACAAAACAGCACTCTATTTATTTTCCACAAGATACTCATTTTACAAGTAAATTAGAGCGCCAGATAAGAACTGAATGGGGTTACGAATGTGTATTTGCTTCCAACAATTCTCGATCAAGAGGAGTTGCAATACTATTCAATAATAACTTTGAATTCAAAATAAAGAAAACTATCAAAGATGCACATGGTAATTATATAATAGTAACTATCAATACAATGGGAAAAGACTTAGTATTAGCGAACGTCTATGGACCAAATAGTGATGAACCGTCCTTCTTTGAAAATATAAAATTAAAAATAGAAGATTGAAATGTCCCCGATATAATAATGGCAGGGGACTGGAACTTGGTCCTTAATCCCAGCATAGATTATCACAATTATAAACACATTAACAACGCTTGCGCACAGGAAGAAGTTACCGAAATTATGTCAAAATTAGAGTTAGTCGATATATGGAGATAGTTGAACCAAGACACGAGGCTATATACCTGGAGAAGACCAAAACCGTTTCAACAAAGTAGGCTAGATTTCTTTTTACTGTCCGACACTGTGTTTTGTCTTGTGACTCGTTTGTCCACGTTCTCTGGGCGGTTCGCTAACATTTATTTAAGAACTGTCCGACACGTTAATCACTTACATAGAAGATGCTGATATTTCGTTCGGATACAGAACAGATCACTCTTTGATATACATAAATATTGTTTTTAAAAAAGAAGAGAGGTGTAAAGGGTTCTGGAAATTTAATTCTTCCCTTTTAAGAGATAAGCAGTATGTAAATCTGGTGAATGAAACGATTGAAAGAATCAAGGAACAATATGCATTACTGCCTTATAATAAAAACTCTGTCAGTAAAATCCCGCATGATCAAATTCAGTTCTCAATTTCAGACCAATTATTTTTAGAAACACTAATCATGGAAATAAGAGCAGAAACAATTACATTCAGCATTCGCAAAAACAGAAAAAGTAATGAGAAAGAAAAAGAAATTGAAAAAGAAATACAAGACTTGGAAAGTAAACATTCCTTAACAGAAACAGACCTGGAGATCTTAAAAAACAAAAAGGAGCAGCTCAGTGAGTTAAGGAAATCGAAAATTGACGGAATAATAATACGATCCAGAGCCAAATGGGCATCTTATGGGGAGCGGGGATACTTTATTTTTGCCCAGAAAGAGAAACATGGAAGGCCCTGTGCGCGCCTGCACTCTATGTGGACAGGGCGCAGGCTTCCAAGGGCGGTGCAGGATTGCTCCCAGCTGGTTTGTTCGGCAATCAAGGACAGTACTTCTCTCGGTCCTACCCGCATCTTTGGGTGTGTCTTATTCTCTTCTAACCTGGAGATGAGATAATTTACTTTTGCCCAGTGAATCTTTTGAAAGAGAGAAAAAAAGCTCTGAAGGAGCAGTGGGAGAATTCAGCCAGTCAACATGGTGGGAACTCCTTGCAGCCTCGACCTAGAGCCCAGCAGTGACCTTCTCTTTAGCCAAGATCTGTCTGTGGACCTTGAGATGTCTTGCACCACTGCCGTTCAGCACGTCTCACCTTCCTCAGCTCATCAGACATCCACAAAGCTGTAGGACGATCTTGCACGTACCTGGTTACCAGAGGGTGTGTGGTCAGTAAGGTTCTGCTAGAGTCCATCATTAGAGGGATTAACAAGGTCTGGAAGGTCAAGGTCAGAACGTTGTCCTCCAGACACTTCTGCAAAGTTTCTGACGTGAAGCTAGAAGACAGATGTACTCACACACCTGAGGTTCCTGGACGTTACCAAACCGGTGGGAGTCTGGCAACAAAGGGGCTTCAGAAGACAGCATGGTGGTCTTAGAAACAGGCAGAGTCATGCACGTCTCCGAACGAAAGAAGACTTCTTTCAGTATGGACAATTACGTGATCTAAATTGTGGTCATGCTGATGTGTTGGAACGTCTAAAGCTGACACACATTATGGTCGCTAAAACTCGTCTTGATTCGTTTACCTGGCCATCGATGTTGTTGTCAAGATAAACAAGAAAATAACCTAAAACGACAAATCACGATGCGAATTTTAGTGCAAACAAAAGTTCTAGAAATTCATGTAGAAATATTGAATTCGACAGTTTCTTGGCTTAAGTTGGAAGTGGTCACTACAAGCATACAAAACATATAGAAACATTTCCAATGCGTTTACACACACACACACACACACACACACACACACACACACACACACACACACACACACACACACACAGAGAGAGAGAGAGAGAGAGAGAGTTATACATACACACATACACACACACACACACACACACACACACACACACACACACACACACACACACACACACACGAGGCACGCGCTCGCGCGCGCACACACACACACACACACACATACACACACACACACACACTCACACGCACGCACGCACTCACGCAAGCGCACACACTCACACACACTCACACTCACACACACATGCTCGCGCGCGCGCGCGCGCGCGCGCACACACACACACACACACACACACACACACACACACACACAATCTCTCTCTCTCTCTCTTTATCTCTGTCTCTCTCACGCGCACACACACACACACACACACACACACACACTCACACACACACATACACACACACGCGCGCGCGCGCGCGCACACACAGACACACACAGACACACACACACACACACACACACACACACACACGCATCCCCCCCCCTCTCTCTCTCTCTCTTACATATTCATGCCTGAGAGATAGTGTGCCAATCAATAACTTAAACAGGAAGACAAAGCAAGTTGTTTGCCTTAATTCCGCGAAGAGCTGTCTCCATGTGCTAAACATTTTGCGACAACGAAGAATAGAAGTCCTCTCGTAAGCCGGTTTCGTTTATACTTGTTCATTAAAAATGCCCCAGTGCTTGCCAGGTGTGTGCATATGCATTGGTATCACTTCGTGTAACTTCGTTTGAGTTTGTCAGACGTCCAAATAGATTATTTCTGTGAAAAGCTACTCTCGACAGCTGCTGGTGGAACTACCCACACCCCTCCTACTCTTCCCCAGTCCCCGCACGCCCTCCCATAGACAATGCTTCCAGTACCAGACTTTGTAATGTAAATGTACAGGTCCAAGTCCACGGTTACAGTTTAGGCCCAACATGATATATATTCTCTATTACACTCAAAGCTGCACCTGGCTTTTCTAGATCAACCAGTACCAAAACACATTCACCGCACAGTCCGGCCCTTGACCCATACCATACCTGACTCTGAGGCAGATCTCATGTCTGTCCCTTTTTCTACGCAAGCACGTTCTACATGACCTTTCATTTTCCTGTCGTCTGTTAGACTTTTCACTCCCAAACACTAGTGCTCTACCAACGGTGTAGAAACACAAGGAGTCCACAAGTCATGCATCATTCTGCTATTTTTGCTGACATATGGCATTGAACTAATTCACTGACCCCCAAATCATCTTTATCACATTCAAATTTTTTTTTTCACAAAGTCAGGGCGATTTTGATCTGGTCAAACTTCGCTGTTACTACTTGACGTTTGCTGTAAACCCCAGCTCTAACCGAAGTTTCATCAGACCATTTCCCGAGACAGGTTCTTGGAGTGCTCTCATTCTTAGTGACAGTGCCAGTACAAGGAAACCATATATCTTTTGCCAAGAGCGTAGATATCATTTGAAACTCTCAATACGAAAGATGAAAAACTAAATGATTTGATGTTCGTCCACCAACTTGTAATGTTACACAAAATGCGTTATCAATTTAATGCGATACTATGAAATATAACGCAAGTTATAAAAAAAAGGTAACGGGTCATATAGCTTGTAATTGATTGAAAGATATGTCCTTAATCTTTAAACTAAAGTAAAAACACACACACACCCCACACACACACACACACGCACGCACGCACGCACGCACGCACGCACGCACGCACGCACGCACCACACACACACACACACACACACACACACACACCACACACACACACACACACACACACACACACACACACACACACACTAATGTCTCAGTACCACTTCAGCGTAAAGCACAGGAAATTATAGTTACTTTATTTAAAATGCATACTGATACTTGTGAAGGACCATATTATATGGCATTTATTAAGCTGCACAACACAAACACACACATAGTTATATTTTTGTTCACGGTCTTCGGGTTGATTTGCCAATCGTTTATGTGGAAATTGCGAACTCCGTCGGTACACATCGCAATAGCCATTTACCCGAGGCGATTGCCAATCGCACCTGAAATCTCATTTACACACACACACACGCACACGCACACACATGCACACGCACACACACACACACACACACACACACACACACACACACACACACACACACACACACACACACACGCGCGCGGACGCCGCGCGCGCATGCGCATCCTCCCTCTTGTGTGTACATCTGTATATAAATCTGTCGATCACTACACCCGTCAATCAGTCGGTGTGTGTGTGTGTGTGTGTGTGTGTGTGTGTGTGTGTGTGTGTGTGTGTGTGTGTGTGTGTGCGTGCGTATGCGTGCGTGCGTATGCGTCGTGCGTGCGTGCGCGCGCCTGTGTGGGTATGCGTGTGCGTGCGTGTATGCGCGCGTGCGTGTATGAGTGTGTGTGTATATATATATG
>CM065725.1:27539652-27564652 GCA_033310375.1 Conus canariensis | reverse complement strand
CGTGTGTGTGTGTGTGTGTGTATGTGTGTGTGTGTGTGTGTGTGTGTGTGTGTGTTGTTTGAGAGAGAGAGAGAGGGAGAGAGAGACAAAGACAGAAAGACGGTGAGATTGTTTTGTTAAATCATCCTCATAACTTTATAATATGTGTCTGTTTTCAGAATAGCCTCCCCACCCCCCACCTAACCCCACTCCCTACACCCAAGGAAAAAAATAATAAAAGAAAAGAGGGGGGGGGGGGGGTGGTTTATAAACACGTCGTTCAGGTCATCCAGGACGGAGTAATCAGGCTCCGCCACAAAATGTTACCCGCTGGATGTTCCTGTAGGCTTATGTCAAGTTTGGTGGCGATCCGATGACTCTCGTGGCCGCCAACCTCAGAAGATCAGGTTTTAAACAGTTTTCATAGGGTTTGGTGTTTTTAACGGTTTTTAACTGTTATAAATAACGTTTCTTAACTTCCAAATAACGGTTCTAATTTTCGAGAAGTAGCCCCGTACCTGTGCAATGTCACAATGGCCATTTGATGAAAAGCAGAGGAAAAAGATGTCTTTGAAACCGCTATAACGGTTTTTAACGGTTTTATTTCTTTAGAGATTAGCCCAAAACCATCCTCGGGTCACAACAGACGTGCCTGCTAAATTTCAAGAAGATCGGGTTTTAAACAGTTTCTTTTATAGGGTTTGGTGTTTTTAACGGTTTTTAACTGTTATAAATAACGTTTTTTAACTGCCAAATAACGGTTCTAATTTTAGAGAAGTAGTCCTGTACCTGTGCAATGTCACAACGGCTAGTTGAAGAAAAGTAGAGGAAAAAGATGACTTTGAAACCGTTATAACAGCTTTTTAACGGTTTTTAACGGTTTTATTTTTTTAGAGATTAGCCCAAAACCATCCTCGGGTCACAACGGACGTACCTGCCAAATTTCATTAGAATCGGTTGAGCCGTTTTTTGAGTCTATAGCGTACACAGACACACACACACACACACACACACACACACACACACACACACACACACACACACACACACACACACACACACACACACGACAGAGAGATTTTTGCCATTTATATATTAGATATATCAAAATACTTGATACATGAAAAAAAGAGAAGAAGAAAAAAAAAACAAATTGGTTAAATACATGAAAATGGGATGATTTATGCTTTTGAGATTACTTGTTAGTATTCTTATGGGTTTTTTTAAAAATATTTTTTTTTTACCGCAGAAGGTGGGTAAGGTAAGTGTTTTTGAAAGTTGTGGTACAATGGATTTGTTTGATGGATTCTGGAAGGGAGTTCCACAAAGAGGTTCCCGAGTACGTTACACTTGATTTAAATAGGTCAATTCTGGGGATTGGGATATGGAGTTTGTGGGAGTTTCTCGACGAGACTTTTGAGAATCGTCTCATTAAAGTTGTTGGAGCATTCCCGGTCAGAATCTTGTGCATCATTAGCCCTTTGTTGTATTTGAGTCTCTGGCTGAATGGAAGAATGTGAAGATGTTTATAATCAGAGCTTTCGAGGCTAGTTTTCTTAGAAGGATTAATTTGAGCGCTCGTTTATGTAGGCTGAACAATGGTTTTAGTGTGTTTGCACTTGCAGAATCCCATATAGTCGATGCATAATCAACATAAGACTGAATATGAGCATGGGAAAAAAGTTTTCGTGAATGAAGGTCAAGAAAGTGTTTGATTTTGGTGAGCTGATAGACTTTCTGGGAAAGCCTTTTGCATAGTAAAGTTATGTGGGGATTCCAGCTGAGACTATTGTCAATTATTAGTCCTAATACTTTATGATGAGTGACTTGTTCCACAAGTACATTATTGAGGTGTATAGGAGGGAAATCATTGGTGAGCTTTTGTCTTTTTTGCCTAGTTGTAATGTACATCAGTTTTGTTTTTTGAGGGTGAAGTGACATGTGATTTAGTTCGGTCCATTTTACAAAGTCGTTGGTACTCTCTTGCAAATGTTTTGAAAGACTGGAAGGATCATTATGGCTGGTGTGAATTGTGGTGTCATCTGCAAAGAGGTCGCATGTAGATCTCACATGTAGGGGTAGGTCATTAATGTAGATTGAGAAGAGTAGCGGGCCTAAAATGGAGCCTTGTGGAACGCCATACTTAAGAGTTGTTATAGAAGAGACAGTCGTCCCCGATAAGACGCATTGTTGTCGTTTTGTGATGTATGATTTTAGAAGGATAAGGGCAGATTTTGAAAGACCGTATGTCTCCAGTTTTCGAATAAGGAGATTGTGGTCAATGACATCGAATGCTTTTTTAAAATCAACGAATAAGACACCGCAATATCTGTTGTTGTTAATATTATTAAGCCACACATCTACAAGATTGATTAATGCAGAATGGCAGGAATGTTTCTGTCTGAAACCAGACTGTCCGGGATGGAGCAAATCGTACTTGTTGAAGTGATGAAGGATGTGTTTATTTAAATGCTTTTCTAGAGGTTTGGAAAGGATAGATAAGATTGATATTGGTCTGTAGTTTGAAGGATCAGTATCATCACCAGGTTTATGAATGGGTATAACTTTTGCTTTTTTGAACGCATTAGGAAAATAGCTTTTATCTATGCACAAATTAAAGATATACGTTAACGTGTCAGTTATAACTGGAGCCGAGAGTTTCAGAATTTTGCCATCTATGCCATCTAGTCCACGTGTTCCTGACTGTTTGAGATGAAGTAGGTACTGATACACCTCGTGCACAGTTATGACGGGAATGTGTAGTTCAGACGTGATTTTTTTGTCGTGACAAAATTGATGGAGTTCTTTAAGTTCATTAGAGCTTGAATGATCAGTAGTAACAACTGTATCTGAAATGGTAGAGAAGTGAGTGTTAAGTTGTTCAGCAGAAATACCTTTGATAACAGTTGATTTTGAAGAAGAACTGTTATTGTTGAGCTGGTTTATTGCTTGCCAAACCAGTTTTGGATTTTGTTTGGAAGTTAATAACTCGCGATAGTATTTTGTTTTTTCCCTGCGCTTCTGAGAGTTTATTGCATTTCTTAGTGATCTTGTTTCTTCTTCATAGCCATGTTCTTTCAAAAGGTATCTAAGGTAGAATGCCTCCTGTAATTCTTTCGTGTACCACGGTGGTTTGGGAATATGCTTTATTCTGATTGTTTTTAACGGAGCATGTCTGTTATAGACTTCTGTAAAAATTTCGATCCAAAAGTCAATCGCTGAATCTGGATCAGCAATATTGTATACTGTATTAAGTTCTGAGTTCATTAAATCATGCAAAAAATTTTGTTCGTTAAATTTTGAGAAGCAACGATAGGTTATGGTTTTGTGGCCTGGTTTGGGGATTTTCACTCCATGTTTAGACCATGTAACACACACGGAGTAATGATCACTAGAAGAGAAGACTGGTACACAAGCTTCTAGTATGTTATTTTCATTTGAGACATAGATATGGTCAATGATTGTCTTTGAAGTTGGTGTGACTCTGGTGGGTGTTTTGATAATCTGATGTAAATTCAACACACTTATCGTTTGTGTGTGTGTGTGTGTGTGTGTTGTGTGTGTGTGTGTGTGTGTGTGTGTGTGTGTGTGTGTGTGTGTGAGAGAGAGAGAGAGAGAGAGAGAGAAGAGAGAGAGAGGAGAAAAAGAGAGAGAGAGAGAGAGATATTTGATTTTCAATACAGTTAAGATGTAATTTGTTTTATTGTTACAATTACTGATTTTATTATTTTACTTATAAATGTTAAATGTTTCCCTGTTAATTTTCCTTTATGATTTTTACGTCATTCAGATGTTATTTGTATTTTTTTCGTTTCTCATTAATCTATTCAGGTTTTTGAAATGTCAGTACAACACTATGTTCATCTGACAGTAAATGGTTTCAGTCAGTCAGTCAGTCAGTGTGTGTTTGTGTGTGTGGTGTGTGTGTGTGTGTGTGTGTGTGTGTGTGTGTGTGTGTGTGTGTGTGTGAGTACACACACACGAGAGAGAGAGAGAGAGAGAGAGAGAGAGAGAGAGAGAGAGAGTCTAGTTGTGTGTGTGTGTGTGTGTGTGTGTGTGTGTGTGTGTGTGTGTGTGTGTGTGTGTGTGTGTGAGAGAGTGTGTGTGTGTGAGTGTATGTATGTGTGTGTTTTTGTATGTGTGTGTGTGTGTGTGTGTGTGTGTGTGTGTGTGTGTGTTGTGTGTGAGTGTGTGTGTGTGTGTGTGTGTGTGTGTGTGTGTGTGTGTGTGTGTGTGTGTGTGTGTCGGTGTGTGTCGGTGTGTGTCGGTGTGTATGTGTGTGCGCGTGTGCGTGCGTGCTTATTTGCATGGGTGTAGAGGCGAGCGTGTGTGTGTTTGCGAAGTTTATATAGCAGGCCATGCAAATGCCAAACCCTTTGTTTGTGATGTATGAGCAAACATAGACCTCGGAGACAAAACAGCTGGACAAGGGTGGGGCAGGGGTTAGGATATAAGCCAGGATGGAACACAGGTCTTTGGTAAACACAGACTCGGGGTAACAGAGCCCTCGTGTCCTGGTTAAATTTCAAAGTAAAAACAAGGTTATAGTGACGCAATCGGATACTGAAAGTTACGTCCACAATACATACACCCACGTAACCCTGATCTAGGTTAACGGATACGTAACCAAGCACGCAATGTAGCAACGAGATTACAGATCTGTCGTGTTCCACAATAGTCAGCTGCCTTAATCGAGATTAAAGGTCAGGCGATCTGGAAAGAGTCATTGTGGCCTACAATGGCGTCTGAATTTTAACCTGGTGTGGGGTGCGGTGGCTTGTAGCTTGATGAACATTTCCTGAATGCCTTGGACTCTGTTCGCCCCGTCAGTCCATCAAACACATTAGAACTTGCACGTTTATTGTTCTTCCTGCCGGAAATTTATGAATTTCATCATTATCCTTGCACCTGTCTTCTAGCTAAATGGAGATTCTTTATCTAACAAACAAACAGTTTCTTTATCTAACAAACAAACAGTTTCTTTATCCAACAAAACAAATAAATTTACAAACCGAAAAGCTTTTCTGTCTGATGTGGTTGTGAATACACTTATGCTCTATAAGAAGCAATTCCAGAACAGAATGTGAGTGCGTCCTTATCCACATAATACGGAAATGATGAATCATCATTTTTTCAATATATGAAGTATAAGTATATATATATCAACATCATTCAGAAGTCCATAATCACCTTGTGTTCTACATCATGATGGATGGGGGTGTATGCGCATCCCAATAGTAAAGAACACACATTTTTTTAAAAGTCTCATTCAGAAGAGGTCTAAGGCGAATTGTCCTCTGCTAAATTACAGATCAACTGATCCAGACCGACGCTGATGGTCGAGTGACCCATAAAGGTTATGGTGACCTTGGCGGAAGCTAAACAGGAGGCAAAATTAGAATGGGTGAGAGTGACGCAAAGTGCTGTTTGGATTAAGTGGCGCAGAACGATTCAGGAGACAAGTCAAGTGATAGCAAAGTCGTTCAGATTAAAACTAACGGTGCACTGGCGCTAAACGCGTCTTTGTATTCCAACACTGATTAAAAGTGTCGACCTTTAATAGGATGGTATCCGAGGGATAGATAAAAGTTCAAGTGATAATAATGGGTCACTATGACCCACACTGATGTGAAATGTCAAGTGACCCAAGTTTTGAGTAAAGGTGAACTGACCAAGACAGAACCCATTATGGGTCACCATGACCCATTCTGTGTCATTCGACTAAGCTCTGATTGCCAGCGAAACATTCTCGGTCATTTGACAAGAAACACGTGTGATCTCACAAAATGCGTGAGGGATTGTCCAGATTGTCTCCACTTAAATTTCACAGTTAAAAGAAATCGTTTTTATTATGGAGGCCAGAATCATATATCTCCTTTCTCTCATTCTTCCTCTCCTTTAACACTGCGGGGAGACATTGGGGCGCTACACTGAAGAATGTTTCTCCAATTCTGTAGGTCGTGTTTCAAAGCTCGGGTCGTGGCAAACGGTTGTCTTGCCCATTCTGCAATGTTTTAGTACATTTTTTTTTCTGGCTTCCCGTCCTTCTCCTTCAACAGTACTCTGGAGAATTGTTTCAGCAAGGCCCGTGGATCTAGTGACATGCCACACAAGTCTTCTATTCCTGATTGATACTGGTAGATCTTCGTACTTTCTTATGTGCTGCCTGTCGACATAACGTATTTGCTGGTATGTGACGTGATCAGTAAATCCGCTGTTCAGTATCTCACATGAATATCTGATTTCCATGGCTTAGATTCTCCTTTCCAGATCCGCTGAGAGCCCACGTGTCCAGCGCGTGCAGGAAGATGGAATGTACCAGTGCATGCAGAAGCCTCGACTTGTGCTCATGTAGATAGTATTGCCCTTCCATATAATCTTTAGTCAGGAAGTGCTGATGTTTTCTTTGCTGCCCTTGAAAGGTCTTCTGGTTTGAATCCTTCATTGATGATGATGGATCCCAGATAAGTGATCTGTTGAGCACTTTCTAGTTTCTGTCCGTTGGCAGTATTGATGATGGCGGTGTCGCTGATCAGAGATCTGATACTGCCATCGCTGATTTCCATGGCACACCTTGTTACGCTTCATCCAGTCCTATAAACAATAGTTGGCGAGCTCTTCTCCACTGCCTGCTGGGTCATCAAGGTCACCTGCAAATCAAAGATTCGTAATGGTCCTTCCTCCAGTGCGAACTATGCTGACATGCTCTTCAAGTGCAAAACTATGATGCGTTTAAGGAAGATGTTAAAAGGTGTGGGAGACAGAAGGCAGCCCCGACAAACTCCGGCCGAAGCAAGGAGCTTTTCTGCAGTAGCTCCCCCTATGAGCGCTGGTCTAGTTGCTTTAGAGCAGAGTTGATGGACGTATTGGCTGGCTTTTGCCGAATGTTAAATGTCTTTCACTGCGGCCCCAAAGCCTGAAGCCAGTCTGCATTTGAATGCCATTGGGTGCACATGAGAACGCGGCTGACCTCAGTCTGATATTGCAGTTGCTTTTCACAAGGGTATGCGGTTTAAAAATCATAAGGATCTGTTTGATGATACTTTGCGGAATCTAGTCTGTTGCTCAGTAGTATTAGCTTGTGGCTTTGATTTATTCATGATGGCTTTTAGAATTATGTAGCTGGTGTGGCTGATCAAGCTGATAGTTCCGCACCCCTGACTGCGTTCTTGGGAAGTCCATGGCGCGAGCCAGTTCCCCGTGTTCCAGGTGTTGTTACAGACGGCAATTAGGTGATCAGCTACTGCCACTCTGCCATGCTTTAAGATTTCTGCAGGGTTGTGGTCAATGCCTGCATACTTCACAAATTTCAGTTGTTTCACCGCAGCTATGACTCATTCGTTGAATAGCCTACTGGCAAGTCATCCTCATTTGATGAATCCTGCAGTGTTAGCACATTTAGATCTCATTTGGTCTGTTCACTGTAGAGTTAAGAGCCATAGTCAGTCCACCTTTACATGACGCATTGTTTCTGTGTGTGACACTTGTCTTCTTTATCCAGAAGAATGTTGACTTTACCTTGTTTTTTTGTTGTTGCTCAAAATCTTTTACAATCTTAAAAGTTTTCATTGTGTCGTTGTCAAGCTTTTCCTCAATATTCTCACATTGGTTCAGTTCAGCTTTCCTTTGCATTCTTCATGTTTTTACTGATCGTCTGGTTACAGCATTGTATTTCTCCCCCTTAGTCTTCTTGAGCAGTTTTGAGCTCATTTTAGTGACATAAACTTCATCAAATAGGCTGTATCTGGGAATCAAAGATCTTTAAGAACAACTCAAGTGAATTATTGTTTAAAGCATGCAATCTTTCTATTACGCACATCAAAGCATTCTTTGCCCTACATGCAAAGTCTTTGCAAGCAAAGCTAAAACTTAGACGAGTAGAAAAGTAGATCCCCAGGTATTTATGCACATTCAGTACAGGTAAAACAAGACATCGACAAGGCATCCTACATCCATCTTCCCCTCGCAGACAAATAACCTCCCTTTCGAAATACCACGAAATTGCTTTTATTCATGTTCCCTTTCAACGAGAGAGAGAGAGAGAGAGAGAGAGAGAGAGAGAGAAGAGGAGAGAGAGAGAGAGAGAGAGAGAGAGAGATTAAATGAATACTTCTCATAATCTGTAACATTTAATGTAGCGTATGGCCATATGTAGTGGAAGAGGGGCGAGGGATTGTGTTGGTTTGACCTTAACACACACACACACACACACACACACACACACACACACACACACACACATATGTATGTATATACATAATATATATATATATATATATATATATATATATATATATATATGAGAAGCATTTATTATTTTCCATCCACCCACTCAAGCACATACTGTTAGTTAGGCAGAATTATCTACCACTGCAGATATGAATGCTTATCTCCCCCTATTTCTTCAATCTCAGGCATAAGAGCAAGCTTTGTTTATAATTGAATAATTCTTGCAGTCATTGCAACACCAAGCTGCTCTGTTAGTTGCTGGAATGGTGCTCGGTTACTTATCCTTGGAATTTATTAGTTTATTGTAATTTAGTCCCTTGCGGATTCATTCCAAGAACTGGCCCTCAGCACTTGTGTCTTAAGAGGATATCTTTTTATATTTTCTACTTTTCACAAGAAAATGTACCTTGTTTTGCTCTTTCATGATTTTCTTTTTGTTTCATAGGTGGCACCTTTGGTTGGTTTTTTGAAAACTCAACAAACATGCTACGGTATTGCATACCAGCTTTTTTCTAGGATAGCATTCTTCTTAAAACCGAAAAAAGCAGAGGAGTCAAGTTACCATTTTCCGCGGTCACTGAGGAGAAACAATCAGGTTTCGAAATACCGGTATCTGACCAGGAGTTACATGTTAGTGAGTTTCCTCCCTATTGGAGATTGTCTCCACCCTTGGAGACTATAAGCTTGCTAAAGGCTCACTTTGAGAAGCATTTATTATTTTCCATCCACCCACTCAAGCACATACTGTTAGGCAGAATTATCTACCACTGCAGATATGAATGCTTATCTCCCCCTATTTCTTCAATCTCAGACATAAGAGCAAGCTTTGTTTATTTATAATTGAATTATATATATATATATGTATATATATATATATATATAAATGATATATGAAAATAATGTACAGTTTCACAACTCAACTTTATTATACTGTAAAGGAAACTGTAGCATGAAAAACATAAAAGAATACATTACAAACTGCTCGACCAAGCGCAACAGCCCACCTGCTAAAGGCCTCGTAGGCCCTGATACAAACTATGCACACGTTTCTCAAAATAGTCTAGCTTTTATTGATAGGTAGTACAAATCCATAGCAATGACATAGATTTGCATACATTTGACGTACTGGTAGTATCAGCAACAACAGCACAGTATTAGTAACAACAACAGCAGCATCACTATTAGTATTGGGAATGGCAACAACAGGAATAGTAGTATTGGTTAATAGCAAAAGCGGCAGCAGTATACGTAGTTGTACAACAGCAGCAATATAAGTATATGTAGGGGGCAACAACTTCAGCAGTATTAGCATTGGCAATGTTAAGAACACTGGCAGAATTAGCAATGACAGCAACAACAGCAGCAGCGATGGTGTGTCTAGTAATGGCAACATCAGCTGCAGCACTGCTGCTATTGATGGAGATAACAACAACAGCACTATCAGTACTGGGAAACGCAAAATCAACAGAATGATAGGAACTGGAAACGTAACATCAACAGAATGATACGTACTGGAAAGGCAACATCAACAGAATGATACGTACTGGAAAAATAACATCAACAGAATTCAACAGATTGATATGTACTGGAAAGGCAACATCAACAGAACGATTGGTACTGGAAAGGCAACATCAACAGAATGATACGTACTGGAAAAGTAATATCAACAGATTTCAACAGATTGATAGGTACTGGAAACGTAATGTCAACACAATGATACGTACTGGAAACGTACCATCAACAGAATGATAGGTACTGGAAAGGCAACATCAACAGAACGATAGGTACTGGAAAGGCAACATCAACAGAACGATAGGTACTGGAAAGGCAACATCAACAGAACGATAGGTACTGGAAAGGCAACATCAACAGAACGATAGGTACTGGAAAGGCAACATCAACAGAACGATAGGTACTGGAAAGGCAACATCAACAGAACGATAGGTACTGGAAAGGCAACATCAACAGAATGATAGGTACTGGAAAGGCAACATCAACAGAATGATAGGTACTGGAAAGACATCAACAGAATGATACGTACTGGAAAGGCAACATCAACAGAATGACAGGTACTGGAAAGACAACATCAACAGAATGACAGGTACTGGAAAGGCAACATCAACAGAATGATACGTACTGGAAAGACAAAATCAACAGAATGATAGGTACTGGAAAGGCAACATCAACAGAATGATACGTACTGGAAAGGCAACATCAACAGAATGACAGGTACTGGAAAGGCAACATCAACAGAATGACAGGTACTGGAAAGGCAGCATCAACAGAATGATACGTACTGGAAAGGCAACATCAACAGAATGATAGGTATTGGAAAGGCAGCATCAACAGAATGATAGGTACTGGAAAGGCAACATCAACAGAATGACTGGTACTGGAAAGGCAACATCAACAGAATGATAGGTACTGGAAAGGCAACATCAACAGAATGACAGGTACTGGAAAGGCAGCATCAACAGAATGATAGGTACTGGAAAGGCAACATCAACAGAATGACAGGTACTGGAAAGGCAACATCAACAGAATGATACGTACTGGAAAGGCAACATCAACAGAATGATAGGTACTGGAAAGGCAACATCAACAGAATGACAGGTACTGGAAAGGCAACATCAACAGAATGACAGGTACTGGAAAGGCAACATCAACAGAATAACAGGTACTGGAAAGGCAGCATCAACAGAATGACAGGTACTGGAAAGGCAACATCAACAGAATGATAGGTACTGGAAAGGCAACATCAACAGAATGACAGGTACTGGAAAGGCAGCATCAACAGAATGACAGGTACTGGAAAGGCAGCATCAACAGAATGACAGGTACTGGAAAGGCAACATCAACAGAATGATAGGTACTGGAAAGGCAACATCAACAGAATGATAGGTACTGGAAAGGCAACATCAACAGAATGACAGGTACTGGAAAGGCAACATCAACAGAATGACAGGTACTGGAAAGGCAACATCAACAGAATGATAGGTATTGGAAAGGCAGCATCAACAGAATGACAGGTACTGGAAAGGCAACATCAACAGAATGATAGGTACTGGAAAGGCAACATCAACAGAATGATAGGTACTGGAAAGGCAGCATCAACAGAATGACAGGTACTGGAAAGGCAACATCAACAGAATGATAGGTACTGGAAAGGCAACATCAACAGAATGATAGGTACTGGAAAGGCAACATCAACAGAATGATAGGTACTGGAAAGGCAACATCAACAGAATGACAGGTACTGGAAAGGCAACATCAACAGAATGATAGGTACTGGAAAGGCAACATCAACAGAATGACAGGTACTGGAAAGGCAACATCAACAGAATGACTGGTACTGGAAAGGCAACATCAACAGAATGATAGGTATTGGAAAGGCAACGTGAACAGAACGATAGGTACTGGTGGTTAAAAAATCCCAGTAGCATTTTTTCGTAAAAGTATTGGCAAACCATAATGATATTGGTAGTGGCAATAACAGCAGTAGTAGCAGTTATATTTAGTGCACGTTGTGGCAGCAGGAACAATAGCAGCCCCAGCAGTGTGTAGTGTGTGCTGTCATGCTGCTTACAGATTCACCGGAGGAGGATCCAGGAACACGCACGACGCCTTGATGAATGTGATCTCTGCAAGTTTCACCCCCGCTGCCGGCCTCCGAGATGACGCATGGAAGCATCTCATTCTCATCATGGGTGGCAAATCCGCTGTCGGACAAGTCATCACTAAAGACACTCAAAACACTCTGCAACAGAAAAGTAAGAAGAGGGTGGGGGTGGGTGGGGGTGATGTGGCTGATCATATCGATCCATTCGCCTTGCTGCTGACATAGTTTATGTTCGAAATAAACCCATGGATGTGTGAGCACGCAAGGTATGATGCAGATGAGGTACGAAAGAACTGTGTACTTTCCTGCAGACTTTGCTGCTGCTGCTGCTGCTGCTGCTGCTGCTGCTAATGATGATGATGATGACGACGACGACGACGATGATGATGATGATGACGACGACGACGACGATGATGATGATGATGATGATGGTGATGGTGATGATGATAATGATGATTGGAGAGGTTGTGGCGGTTATGAAGAGAATATAACACCGCGCCGCCACCGCCACTGACGACGATGGTGATGATAGTTACGACGATTGGGATGGTGATAATGATAACTGTTTTGGTGACAACGTAATTATAATGACTATGTTTTTTTTTCGGTGTAAAACCTTGCCAAACTACAACATTGTTCTTAAACTGTCTTGTTTGCGCGAATGTGATGCTAACGTGCATATTTCTGAATTTATACAAACTGCATAGGGATTTATAGAAATCATAGTGTATGTGCCTTCTATGTATTTATGCTCAGCATCAAAGCTATGGGAATCTGTATGAAATGTGCCGCTTTACATTGCAGGCATTCACATTCTGACTGTCAATGCAAAACATGATACTTGCACATCAATATTCTTGTTCGGACTATGGTAGGCCGGCGGCCGTTAGATATAGAGTTACATCGGTACTCTTAATACGTGGCCTCACACCACGAAATGAGTCAATTGTCACTTCACAGTCTTCGTAGTTAGCAGCCAAATTAGATTTTTTTTGGGGGGGGGTGGGGGGGAGGGGGGGGGGAGGGGTGTCTGAAGTCGATTTAGGGATCTTGGCTGAAACGGATAGCTTGATTTCTTCTGTAAGTTCTACTATCTGTAAATTCTCACAACTTTGCGTCATTGTTTATCAAAGTGTTATTTGAAATTAAATATTTTAAAAGTAAATTATTATGTATCGTGTCACTTATCGGAAAAAAAATTCTCGGACGGACCCACAAAATGTTGTCAAATGTCATGTTTTATATGATTGATATGCTGGTACAAGTTGTCGTGGTGCGTGGTCAGCGTCGCGGATTCTCGGCTGGGGGGTCATGGGTTTGATTCCCATCACAGCCAGTTATATTTGTAGGATTTTATAGCCAATGACCGACTCCTACCCAGAGTTGAATTGGCCTTGGGCTCAGTTGGGAAGACTGGAAACAAAGTCCAGTATCAACCACCTGGTGGTTGCGTCTCTGAGAGTGTTGCTTAAATTCCTAACACTGGAATTGTCAGTATCTCTTGAGCCTGGTTGACATTGGGATAAATAATGAAAATAAGCGTTGAGTACAGCCCTCTCACGCAGTCTCAGACCTGAATGTAATACCATGGCATCATTTTCATCATCGTGCGCATCGTGCGTTAAAAAGTCTCAGATCCTCTGGCCCTCCATGCCCTGCTGTCATGGTGACCTCAGTTTTTTTTTTTAAATTTCCTTTGGTGTGTTCGTTTTGAGGTTGTTGCTATCAAAGGGACTGTCTTTGGACGCACGTGGCGGTGCTCACTCAAGCTGGTTCAGCGATTGAGAAAATGAAGACGTAATATTGAACAGCATCGAAGTGGCCCGGCAGCACTGCAGTGTATTCTCGGGTGGCAGGCCTCCTGATGACTTGGTATTGACTCCTCCTGTGGATTGTCGATGCCGGGTCTGCGATTGGATTGTGTGGATAAAGAGCAGGAATGAGCAATGTGGGGGATGATACCACAGATAAAAGGATGTTGGTTAAAGAAAAACCCACAAGTGTATAAAATACCACATGCAAGCAAGCCACTATATTCTTCCTACCAAAGCGTGCTGTCGAAAAGCTATGGCCTTTTGGAAATTTGAAAAAATAAGGACATAAACATAAGCTTCTGACTTGATTATTTTAGGGAAATTGCATTCGCAGAAAACGGAGAATGATGAATGTAGCCAGAGGCTTGACAATGCAATGCAAACTAAACTCGATTTATTGAATAAATCGATCACTGAAGATAATTTGTGAAAAGTAATCAGTGCTATATGTCATGGACAGACTACCGGTTGTGATCAGATACGATATGAATACATAAAACATAATGTTTCTGTTCATACAAATGTACCTTTAAAGACATTCACTGTTGTTTTGAATGATGGCAATGTGCCGGAAGAATCAATTAAAGGCTTAACACTACCAGCATACAAGGGTGATATGACTCTAAGGAGGTTTTATATCTTCCAGTTGTGTGGGCAAATTATTTACGAGCATCATTAAAAAAAGAATTCAAATTATGTCGAGACCAACAAACTTCTCTCAAAACGCCAAAGCTGTTTTAAGAAGAGCCGTAATATCATAAGGCAAATGTTTGTCTGACAGTCAAGTATCAATCTTTTCTTGTCTTCTGATAAAACTGTATTGTCCTTTCATTGCAAGAGAGTTCAAGAAAACACAACCAAAAGATATTAGCAACGTACCGTTGAAAAACAACAACAACAACAATAACAACTGAACAGAACGATAGCAAGGTTATGATCAGATGAGTTAAGGCTCATCAACGAGTCAGTGAGATCAATGGGTGATGGAAGACATGTATAATTCAATTACGTTAGCAGAAAGATTAAC
Organism: Conus canariensis; assembly: GCA_033310375.1. Classification (NCBI taxonomy): domain Eukaryota; kingdom Metazoa; phylum Mollusca; class Gastropoda; order Neogastropoda; family Conidae; genus Conus; species Conus canariensis. The sequence continues at coordinate 27,549,984 of CM065725.1, read as the reverse complement.
ATTATTTCATTTTTTTTTTCTCTCTGTTGAATTCGTTTTTTTCCCGTCATCCAGTTTTTTTTTTTTTTTTAGGTTGGAGACACAGAACACTGGGTGCTGTCGATCATTGTTGAAAGATGAGAGAGGACCCTGATTGCTAACCTGACTGTCGTCTGAGAAATTGTCATCCACGAGAGAAGATTCGATTTTTAAGAATTTGACAGCCTGATGTAGCCCTTCCTTCTCCCCTGTCCGTCCTACGCTCAGCTGGGCCATGAGCAACATGACCTCACTTAATCTAGAATGACAGACACTGAGCAAATGTACAACATTAAAGGACAAGCCCAAGAGAGCACCTTGTGCACACCATACAGCAACAGAATTGGGCTGGAGATAGGTCCATTGACGGAGACAAGATGATGACGTTTGATGACGTAGGAATGAAACCAGTCGAGGACTGTATCACAGAGGGTAAAAAAAAGTTATGCAAATGGGACAGAAGAACAGAATGGTCAGTGGTGCTGCACAGAGGGCGATTAGAGCGAGAACATCTCACAGCAATACTTCACTGCAGATTTTAAGAACAGCAGCTTCAGTTGTATAGTCAATGCGATAGGCAGACTGGAAAAAGATGGTCCATGAGTTGAGCAATACGTCCCTTTTCGGTTTACTTGGCCAAGTAAAAGCAATAGAAACAGTTCTGCATTCCCATAGATTTTTAGGGACAAGAGTAGGCTTTTCGAGAGATGCTGGTGATTGCAGATTTGAATGACGATAGCGGAGAATCATTTGACTGAGGTCTTGATGGAACGCATCAAGAGAAGATGCAGGCTATCAATCAAACTCACTGGTTATCATAAAAGACTTCACAGTGATCTTTCTAACAACATGACCAGACACAGGATGAATGAAAAAAAACAAACAAAACGTTTCAGGGAAGGGGGGATCAGGAAATAATGTGTAGTTTATAGACCGGGAGACTAAAGGCTTCATCACATCAGTGATCTCGCCCACAGAAGTCTGAAAAGTTCTGTCAGAACACAAATGGTGTTGAGTAAGAAGGCAATGGAGAAGAATCAGCTCGATCATGAAGTGTCTTTGTGATGGCTAAGAGTTGTTTAGAAGCAGATCAAGCAGTGATCTTGGCCATCAAGTACGCGCATCTGGATGCAGGGACAATGCAGTTCACAATGTTGTTTTTGCTTTAAAAGCTGCCGAACAACATGGACAAACGAATCACAAGACATGTATAACTCAGGACAACGTACATGAAGAACGAGCAATCACTTACCTTTGAATGAACTTCATTCAACGCCGAACTTGCGCCGAATTTGACAAAGATACGTCAATGCTCGTTCTTCATTTTCGTTGGTTGTCCTGAGTGTTGTTTATCTTGCCTGAAGAAGACCCAAGAGGCTGAAACGCGTCGTGTTGTGTCTTGTAAATCGTTTGTCCATGTTGTTCGGCAGAGTTAGTTTAACCACTTTTAAGATTTTGTTCAGATTTCCGCCTGCATGTCGCCTCTACTTACCACTGCCTATCCATAGAGGTGTTTCTCTTTATCTTCTTCCATTCTGTCTATTCCTATAAGCAGGTTGTCTCTCCACTTCTTCATCTGTCTATTCCATAAGCAGGTTGTCTCTCCACTTCTTCATCTGTCTATTCCATAGGAGGTTGTCTCTCCACTTCTTCATCTGTCTATTCCATAGGGAGGTTGTCTCTCCACTTCTTCATCATCTGTCTATTCCATAGGGAGGTTGTCTCTCCACTTCTTCTTCATCTGTCTATTCCATAGGGAGGTTGTCTCTCACTTCTTCTTCATCTGTCTATTCCATAGGGAGGTTGTCTCTCCACTTCTTCTTCATCTGTCTATTCCATAGGGAGGTTGTTCTCTCCACTTCTCCTTCATCTTCATGTCTATTCCATAGGGAGGTTGTCTCTCCACTTCTTCATCTGTCTATTCCATAGGGAGGTTGTCTCTCCACTTCTCCTTCATCTGTCTATTCCATAGGGAGGTTGTCTCCACTTCTTCTTCATCTGTCTATTCCATAGGGAGGTTGTCTCTCCACTTCTTCTTCATCTGTCTATTCCATAGGGAGGTTGTCTCTCCACTTCTTCATCTGTCTATTCCATAGGGAGGTTGTCTCTCCACTTCTTCATCTGTCTATTCCATAGGGAGGTTGTCTCTCCACTTCTCCTTCATCTGTCTATTCCATAGGGAGGTTGTCTCTCCACCAGGGGACGACATTCGCTGAAATGAATCTTTTTTGGGGGGTGGGGGGTGGGGGTGGGGTGGGGGGGGAGGGTACTCATAAAGCAAACAAAAACTTTGTTAAACGCCAACAAAGCACTTGTTTTTAAGTTCTAGTCAGGTTTTATACATTCATGATTTTGATGCTTTTGTTTGCCATGCAGGCCCAGTGGGTCACCGGTGGAACATAAAAAAAAAGTAGGTCAATCAGAATAAAATATGAATTTGATGATGGATGTCAGTTTCTTGCCTTGTTTAGAGACAGTGACCTGCTAAGAGTATTTTTCTTTCAACTGAAAGACTCTTTGGGCCTCTGAGGGTTAATTGTACAACAGGTCTCTAAAACTCTAAGGTTTCTACCATAGTCATATTCATGTTGTGTAAATCCATATTAAACTTGATTTCAGTACGTGTAACCTTAATTGGTACGTTCACGGAGCATATTCACGTTCCATTGATAAGCATCTTATTCATATGATTCCACTGCAGCTAAGTTATTATGATTAACATGGCAATTCTCCACGTTCTGGTGAGAACGTATTGGAACAGCGTCATCCTATCGCTGATATCTTTGTTCTGATTATAATGATATAATTTGGATGCTCATGCACTTGGCATTTAGTATCAAAGCTGTGCGATTCTGTTGCAGAGATCAATGCTATGACAATTGGCGTGGGACGCCATGAAGATTTCACAGAATTTGACCATTTTGACAAGGAAGCGATTCACATACTGCCCACATATGACTCCCTAGAGGCTCTGTCGTCGGAGACGGCTGCTAGTTTATGTGATGGTCAGTTTCGTTTGTGAGTGAGTGAGTGTGCGAGTGTTGTTGTTCTTCAATATAACATCTTCCCACTTAAAGTGATTGCGGACGGATAGTGTAATGGTGTGTGTGTGTGTGTGTGTGTGTGTGTGTGTGTGTGCGTGCGTGCGTGCGTGCGTGCGTGCGTGCGTGCTGCGTGCGTGTTTGCCAAAAGAACACAGAGCTCACAGCACACGACCGTCAGTTCAAAGATCACCTTTGACCCCCCCCCCACCCCCCTCTCTCCCCGACGAACTACTCGGTGAACAGAGAGGACGTTTGAAGAACATGGCAGACTGACTTTTCAAAAAATCGTGTAAAAACCCTGTTCCTAAAAAAAAAAAAAATCAGGGGAAGATAACACCTATCTTTTCTTTGTAAATAGAGCTACCTCTTCTCAGTGAATGGAGCTAGCAAATAGATGTAGAGAGTCAAATGTTTGATTTGAAAAACATGAACAATAACAATCAGGATACTGACTGTCTGCATTACAGGCGCAGCGTTGCACTCCCATCTTTCAACATTTTCTCTCTACTGAATTACTAAGCTGACAGATGAGGCAAAATCGTTTTGACCGGGCTTACTAGATGTATCCGTCCCATGAAAACGGCGGGATTACTCTCGCTGAACGCGAGCTTATCACGGATTACCTCTCTTGCAGATTTCTTAACAGCGTCCAACGCACCAATTCTTTTGACAACGCATCATGGATCTGTCGACTGCAAGCCAGGAACCGTACGATCTAGCAGTTTGGGTCTCTGCTCGTTAGTTTCTGTGATCGTAAATGTTGACTTGGCAACAAGCTGATGTCTGATCCTAAAAAAGTAAACTGATTAAACAAGGAATATTCTCTACCGGAAAAATGCACCAAGTCCTGTGGGGAAAATATTTCAACTAATCCAGTGCAAGTTTCTTTGCATCCGTGAATATAGATTTTGTGGTTGCATGTAGGGTGGGTTTTGTGTAGTGCCGGAGCAAACATGTGAAGGGTATGCGAAAAAAAAAATCCAGATATCCTATCTCCCTTCCCCCTCCCCGTCCCCCTTCCCCACTTTGCAAACCCAGTTTCATGTGTTTCTTTCCGATAATATGGCCTTTATCGTTATTGTAACTGTAGGAACGCTTTAAGGTAGCAAGCAAACATACATGGTAACAACAACAACAACAACAACACAACACTCCGAAATCGACTTTAATATCAGAGGGAAATTAAGACTTGTCGTTTGAAGACACGCAACACGAGCTGAAACTAATGACACTAACCGTTTCTAAACTGTCACTGAATTACGTTCAGGATTGCAAAACGTCGATCGTGTAAAACATTCGAAACCTGTGTTTCCTGCAGAAGACGTAGAGAACTATAAAATAGGCACTCTGGCTCACCCACCTCCGCCAGCTCCAACCGGCTAAAGCCGGTTTCGCTGTTGCTCCGCCGGCTTACCCAGAGTGCCTATTTTATAGTTCTCTAATAGTAAACACTTTACAAACATACATAATGTGTAGGATTATCTGTTTTTAACACTAATTTAGAAAACTTTTGAGACTTAAGTTTTTGCTTAATCCTTCGTTTTTCTTGATCGTCTTCAATAACATCATTTTCACGCATACATTCATCAAATGCGTCTCTGTCTTTCATGTGAAATAAAACTACAGTCTTTAATTGTTCTCTAAAGTCTTTTAAAACTGAGTTATATTTTTGACATAAAATCCACACACTTATCCCAGCATGTCTTCCACTGAAAGCCAGTTTCGGCCGAACAGTCATCTATAATAAATAGTGTCTGCGTTCCCCCAAACAGTCTGTACTACCAGTCGGTTGACTGTCAGCTTTTTTGCAAGGCCAAGACAACACAATTATAACGACGCAGTAAGTCAGCAGGCCGAGCGTCCTGTTTACAAACTGTGTGCCTCCCTATCAATAAAACACGCCTCGCGCGCCTACTGCGTTTCTTTTCTCACCGGGCTCGCGGCGCGCTTTGTCACAAATGTTCTTGAACATTCTCGAATGGGAAGCCACCACTTCGCTGTTTTCAGTGTGCGTGTCGGTTTGTTGGTGTGTGGGGATTACGACTTAACACAGACAAGAGGCCTTTGTTTACACAGAACACAGCACACAGTCAGTTAGTTGACAATGTACATACCTTCTTCACATCCAGTCAGCTGCCACACCGGCGTGGGTTTTTAGAGCAGCATGTATCTTTGGCGTCAACGCGATGGCTTGTGTAATAGAAATTGTCAGATTTGCGAGTTCCGGATATTTTTCAAAGAGTTCTGTCGTCTTTCTTAGTTTATTAATCCAACGAAGGGAGTACTTCAAATGACTACACATTTTTACTACACTATTTTACACACAGCAGCGCGCACACAACAGCAATGTTTAAAGTGTTGAGTCAGTCAGGGAAGGTCGGTCAACTATTCACCAAATGATAGGTCTGTCCGCACAGCGGGCGTGCGCTAACACGTTCTTTGCTATAGCGTGAGCTGCCTCTTTCTCTGTTCTTCATCGCGCTTAACTAGTAGTTGCAGGCCAGCCCGACAACGAATCACTGCACAGCGCCCACGCACATCCTGTTCAGTCACAAAGCAAGTGGCTGACATATCAAATGAGAAGTGGTCCTACCAGTTCCACTTTTCGCCCCAAGTCCTTAATTAAGTCACCCCAAGTCCTTAATTAGGTCACCCCAAGTCCTTAATTAAGTCACCCCAAGTCCTTAATTAAGTTCTTAATTAAGTCACCCCAAGTCCTTAATTAAGTTACCCCAAGTCCTTAATTAAGTCACCCCAAGTTCTTAATCAAGTTACCCCAAGTTCTTAATCTAGTTCTTAATCAAGTTACCTTAAGTTTTTAATCAAGTTACCTCAAGTTCTTAACTTAAGTTACTTTAAGTTTTTACTTAAGTCATCCTCTATGTACAACCAAGTTCTTATTCAAGTCAATTTATAATTATTTATTAAGTTCTTGAAATATTATTCCATCTGAAATGGATCAAAATGATCTTTTGTTGTTGGCGGTTCTGGCATGCTTTTTTGTTTGGCTTCTGTATTTAGTGGTTGAGATTTTTTTGACTGCTTTGGTTTTTGCTGGCGTTGTTTATATATTTTATAACCGTAATAACCACCCCCAGCAACAATGCCGCCAAAAATGACAATTGTTTTAAGTTCAATATTCCATAAAGACTTTGGTGTTGCAGGCCTTGAATCAACTTGTGTATTTACAGCTGGCATTGAAACAACTGTTGGCGTTGGCGGTGTTATGTTTTCATTATGAGTTATATTCTGTGATTGCAACATTAATTTTTTTTGTTTGTTCCACTCTGCTAATTTTTTTCCTGCTGCAACACGCCCAGGATGAGGAGGCTTTTTACTGGTCACTTTCTCCACCTGATTCAATGTTTTCTGATTCTGCTGATTTTCTGGCTCGGTCATTTTGAAGGGAAACAAAATCTATATGATTAAAAGTAATTAATCCCATGATTAATGGCGATAACAATGTTCCAAATCTGTAATATAGATCACATCCTAGAGACTCTAATGACTTTGTTAAAACGGGATCCTGTGTTAAATCATACATAAAATCTTGTTCAGAATCAATGGGAGCAAATCTACTAACTAGTTTAGTGTACAAACTAAGAACCGTTTGCCCAACACTTTTTACCATTCTTGACCCCAGTTGCGCTTCATACCTGTTGTGATACTTTACAATGTCTTGTGGTGACATTTGTTGAATCTGTTCTATGCTGAATTCATTTCCAAGGTACTGTTTTGTTTTTCCACATGCTGCTAAAGAATACAGCCTTTCCTTTTGGCGCATAATAGCTTGGTCATCAACTTGATCATTTGTAATCATAAGTTCAGGAAGTAGATCATCGCTGTTCATGTTTTTTATTAATTATAATTATTTTATTTTTTAAAAATGAGCACCGAAAAAACTATTACTAACCTTGTATACCATTCTGCTGTTATTGGAGGCCTAAGTGTAGGATACACAATGCTTGGTAAAAGCCTGTTAAAAATAAAACCAGCAGATCTTGGCAAACTAGACTTTGAAGACTCAGCAAAGCTGATTGCTGTTATTACAGCTTCATTTGCTACGAAAGATTTTCTAGTTAAGCAAGGAATAATTCCAGACAGTATCAATATGTAAAATTAAAAAAAATACATTTATAAAAATGGCTTCACTCGTAATGATGATTGGTGGCGCTGTGGTTAATGCGCTTGCTTTTAGCGGAAGTAATTACGCATTTAGTAAACTACAAAATAACAATGAGAGAAAAAGACATAACAGAGCTATGGAGCAACTAGCTGCTGCACAAGACACCTATGAAAAGCAAAGAATGGAGCAGTTAGATTTTATTAACGACAGACTTAAACAACAGGGACATGCAGCTTACACATTTAAAGATGTTGACCAGGCAATAAAAGAATATTTTCTAGTAACAGGCAAACAAGTTGAAACATTGCCCCCACCAAAATTTAGCGACTTTTATCAACCATCAGAAAAACAAAAGATGCAAGAAATATTGTTTATTGTCTTTGGCATGACCGCTGTGTATTTTGTTGCACAAAGTATTGGCTGAATAAAAATGTACAAAATCTATTATTCTCCAAAAGGATATTGGAAGGGAATAACAGCAATTAAAAAGCTTAGCCAAGCAGCGGGAGTCAGTGAACAAACAGCAAAAGAATGGTTATCTAAACAAGCGATTTGGCAAATTTATTTACCAGCGCCTAAACGAATACAAAGACCACACTTTGTCAACACAATACCGAACGACACCCATCAAATGGATCTTCTATATTTACCCCATGATACGATTAGACGAAAAAGATTTAAGTACGCACTTACAGTCATTGACATAGCTTCAAGATACAAAGATGCTGAACCATTAACACAAAAGAGTGCTTCTGCTGTTGCTGTCGCTTTACAACTGATATATCAACGAGGCCCTTTAACTTATCCTCGCATGATTCAAGTCGATGACGGAAAAGAATTTAAAGGTCAAGTGAATCAATTATTGTTAAAACATAGAGTTACCATTAAAAGAGGCATTCCGGGTGTTCACAGATCACAGGGTTTGGTTGAAAACTTTAACAAACAGTTATCTGAAAGGCTTTTCTCCTACCAGTATCACAGAGAGCTGATTGACAATTCTCGCAACACAGAATGGGTTAGAAGACTGCCCTCAGTTCTACGTGCAATGAATAATGAAGAATTTAAAGGTCTAAAACCAGTACAAGCAATCAAAAAACAAAAAATAAATGTTGTTGAAGGAGACGCCAGTTCATCAAGCAAACTATTACCATTTGGTTTGAAAGTAAGGTACCTTTATTTACCGGGAGAAGCAGAAGGGGACACTCGCATCAGGGCAACCGATCCAGTTTGGAGTGTTGACTCATATGAAATAAAAAGAATTGTAAAGATGAATCCGCCTGTGTATTATTTATGAGAAACTGACACAACAAAACGACCAGCCCCTCAAAGATCTTTTGTGAAAGAAGAACTGCAAATAATCCCGCCAGACACAGTTCCGCTTAATTAATTTACGTAAATATATTTGAGTTTAAAATGGAAGCTCAAAAGGAAGAAATCTTACATGAAACTAAAATGATGATAAAAAAAGAGACCTTAGAATTAATACAAGAATCATATGATACGTGTTCAGCTATTAAGGAAACAATTAAGTGGATTCATCGGTACATGGCAACGCATCCTGATCGCCTATGCCCAAAATCCCAAATTTTGATTATCAGAATAACGGATAAAGAATATCTTGAAAAAATAAAAAAAATTCGTGCACATCAAGCAAACATGAGAAAAATTTTGTCTGAATTGGATATTGATATGATTGAGCTTCTAGATAAATTTGAGGAAAAATATAAACCCGCGGATGAAGAAGGTATGTAATTATGCTGTTTTCCAATGCCCGATTGCATATGAAAACTCTGGATTAACAAACACACGTTTTGTGTTTGTTCTATCTAATGACTTCTTTGTTACAACAGTTGTGTTGATCTCATGTAGATTAGATCGTAGTTTTACGTTGTCATGATGAAAAGTCTTATTGTCAAACAATGCTTTTTTATAGTTGTCATGGGATATGCTTGATTGCACAACACTACGAGATATTCCCTTTGCTTTTTTAACAACTTTTTTTTGGCTTGAAAGACTGTACATTTTCGACCTTAAACCAATAAACTCCTTGATCACACCTCCAGATAATTCATCCTTCATCTTACCTAAAACCTTCTTGTTAACAGTTGAATGCAAAGGCGAATCTTTAGGATAATCAGATGTGTCGTACCATCCCGCATGCCCTTTAGCTACTTCTAATTCCATGTCTTTATAGATATCTTCAGTAGGGATATCTATAACAAAGGAATCTGTATCTGTGTACAGAACTCTGGACTCTGGATACAAGGGCTTAAAGTAGTCATAAAGAAATTCTAACATCAAAAGCTTCGACAGCTCTAAAACAGTAAACCCAATAAAAACGGGCTTATCCAATTTGACTTTCTTTTTTTTCATCATTATGCCAAAAAGCTGATCATGAAATCTTCTGAAGTCCTGATAATTAGGTTTAGAAGTTAGCTTAATTGCATCGTTCTCTCTGGTGACCAATCTAACATCTTTACGCTTGTGCGGATTCTCCATAGTCTTTCCAAAACAGCTGTTGTTCATCAGCTTGAAAAAGTCTTTTTCTGAAGCATCTGTGGATTTAGTTCTGAGATCAGTGTTCTTCATTATGTATGGTTTCATGAACTGTTCTTGATCAAAAGCAATTATACGATGAACAGCTGTCAACTTCAAACCATGTCTTAAATAAAATTGTAGAAGCCTGTAATGGCAGACATAATTTTTTTTGCCTCGAAGATTAGGCACAAGTTTAGGTGGTTCTGTTTTTGCCATCTTTAGACTTTCTGCTGCTAATGGATAGTCATTATGCAGGTCATGGAGTTTCTGAGGATATTCTAAGTCAACTTCTAGAATGTATCCACACTGTTGATCTGGCGTCAAACTGCCCAACCACTTTAATGCTTTTTGAATATTGTCCGTATCACTGTCTGTGTACATTTTAAAGTTGCGTAATGGAAGTGATTGCGCCATTGCCCATCCATACAGATTGTTTGCATCTAAATACATGAGATAGTTAGACCTTTTACTTGGATCATAGTCGTCCAAGTATTTGTTGTTTGCTTTACAGTAATGGTGCGACGCCATACTGATTCCCCCACGCAATCCGTTTTCAATCATCTGAAGCATTGGCAGGTTAGACAATAAATCAATTTGTACTCCAGT
>CM065725.1:27532113-27539552 GCA_033310375.1 Conus canariensis | reverse complement strand
TATGGTTCTTTATCATCTTCACACAGCAATAAAATACCTTTAAGGGATCGTGCTGCGGCGCTAAAACTAAAGTTCCATATTGTGTCTGCCCTGCTTTTAGGATATTTAGTATGATGAATCACTCTTTCGTAATATATTGCTAATTTTGACTGATATTGTTGCTCAATCAGCCTTGCTAAGTTAGGGTTGCTAACAATGTCAAACTCTAACGAGATGTCGAAAATGCTGTACTTTGCGTTAGAGTCTGTAGATTTAATGACACGTTTGTATTCATTAAAAGTTAGTTCATATGACAATCTGTCTTTTAATGCTCCTTGAAAGTATGGCGCATGCGCTTTTAACAACTCAAAATCTAAGGGTATGGAAAAGCGATTTCCATAAGCAAAACTTACAGCTTCATACTTGTTGCCGGCTTTAGCATCTTCGGCGTCTATTCTGTGTTTTAGTGCTTCGTTATTTTCGATTCCTTGAAACGCAAGATCGGCCCTTTCATTATCGGTTAGCCATAGATCACAATAGATTAGAAATATGTCTGCATTGTGTAAAGAAAATATTTCTTGCCCCTCAAGTTTTATAGAAATTTTCTTAACGATTGCCCGTCCCAGATTCTGAACTACTGTCCTGTTTGCGTCTGTTGCTGAATCAAGTTCTATTTTGAAAGTAAGCCGTGCAGATCCCGGCACAATCACTTCATCTGCTCCTAGGTCTGGAAATTTTAACAGTAAGAATTTGATCTGAATCAATAGTAGATGGATTATTTGGAACAATAATATTCTGTTTATTTCCCTTCACGCCAAAGGGCTCTTTCAGTCTTCTATGCGGGTCAAGAATCGAGCCATATGCTTGTGACATTTTTTTATAAAACAAAATAAAAAGTTAATTATTTAAAAACATGGCAGGCATTGAAGATTATGATGTTTTTGATCCTGGAGACGACATGAGTGAAATGACTCCTTTGACACATCCATTACAATCATTGCGGCGTGAATTAACAGAAAGTAAGGTCAAATCATTTTATCAAAGTTTAGGCCAAGAACCTCCTGATTTTATAGACCCTAATGATTTTGAAACAAAAGATGGCCATTTGTTTGTGAGAAACGACGAAGGACAACTTGTTCAGCTTACAACTAAACCAGACTCATCAAAGTTTTTAAAAAAGAGTACAATTAGACAAAGGCTCAGTGTGAGCGAACAAAATCGCCTTGGCATTACTAAACCAAAATTAGATAGGGAAGCAGTTGCTAAACTTCAAAACACACTACAAAAACTCCCAACAGAAAACCAAATTCAAAACATACCCCTTAAAGATTTAAGCCCAACAGCAGACGAAATAATACAAGCAGAAACCAGTTTTTCAGAAGAAACAGCATTAAAAACTATGCACGATCCGCCGCTACCTATGAGAGAAATAACAGCCCTTGATCATGCTTTAAGAAGCATCAGAGGCGAATTAACAAACAATTTAGCAAAACTGGGTGAACTAGATGAGCATATAAAAAGAGAAAAAGAAAAACTAGTTGAGGCTGATGACCACAACTTAGGACCTGGTGTTAAAGAAAGAATAACACAAAGACTAAAAGATCTTGAACAAGAGAGATCAGCAAGACTAGAAGTGTTGTCTAATAACCGAGAACAATTACGAACTCAAGTGAGCAGAATAAGAGAAACTATCCAAAGAATTTTATATGAAGACACAACGTTAGCAGAACGAATAAAAACACTGTTTAGAGAGCAAGGTGTCACATTAGCAAGTGTTATAACAGCCTTAGGATTTGCAATAAGTACACTGGTGTTGGCTATTACAGGCGGCGGTGGTGGGGGGGTAGTGCCTCCGCCACCATCTCCTCCACCTGATAAATCATGGGTAAAAAAACAACTTGATCATCTTGCAAGTTTATTAAAAAAATTAGCCAGTAAGGCAATAGATTCTTTGCCTGGTATAATAGGAGGGATCGTTAGCTGGCTTTTGTCTGCCGCAAGTAAAGTAGTTGGCTTTATGGCTGAGCACTTATGGGCATTAGTTGTCTTAATAGTTGGGTTACTTTATAGTAAGATAAAGACCAAGTAATCCTAGGGCAGTTAATCCAATAACAAGTGCCGTCTTTTCATATTCATGGGGGTCGCTTTTATTCACCATGGGGATTGGTTGGGGGTGGGGTTTTGAGGGGAGTATTGGATGGGGTTTTGGGGCCTTGGGGATTGGTGGGGATTCTTTTTTTATTGCTATTGCTGGCTTAGAATTTATGTCGTTTTTTCCGACCTTCTCTTCTTTACCAGCCACAAGGATTTCATTATTATAGTTTATTATTGTTCCTATCTGGAGTCTGAGGTCAGAAGGCAGCATGTATAAACCAGTGCCAACAGCAAAGTCTACTTTCGATCTTGCGTATTGCAAAACATTTTGGTACCTTTTAATACTTGAAGGCAAATCAATTGCAGAATTAATAGAATCCTCTAAATTTGCTAAATACTGTTTTTGGGCGTCAAAGCCAGTAGAAGGATCAATTATGTTTGATCTGTTTGTGCTTGCGAACCTAGCAAACACCAAACATAAGTACGAATAGAGTCGTTTATTCGTTCTATTCCCGCTTTTGTTAGACCCTTAGAAGTATCCAAAATAAATGTTGTCCATGCTGTTTTATGCTCTTGCTCTATGGACCCGAGGTGAACAGTTGTGCCTGAAGAGAAAGATGTGTAAGGAGGATTCCAATCATAGTTATACTTTCTATGCACGCCCCAATAATAAAGAGTGCCTAAACCATGATTAAGATCCAACTTTTGTCTAAAGTCTGTCTTTGGGTCAATATCAAATTCGTTACAGATCCTTTCAAAAGCCTTGTAATCTATTCTGTTGCTGAATGGATTAAACGTTTTGTCATTTGGTAATGGTGCTTGCAGTTCAGATAAAATACGTCTGAAGGTGTAATAAAAATGAAATCTATACACTGACCTCACCAAAGGATCAGGATGATTTAAATGATCAGCATACGACACTCCACACCCAGTTGATGCACAAAACACAGCAAAGTTTAACTGGTTCTGATAAAACTGCATCGGATGACTAAACCACACTTTCGGGATGTAGTCGTTTTTAATAGGGGGGTTAAGATATCTGTTTAATGGAGTACTAACCTTTACTTGAAAGGCGTCAGACTGAGTCACAGAAATGTCAAGGGTGTCAGTTGTTATATTTTTAAGATTGTAGTGCGGCCCAACAGAATATTTTGCATTAGTATATTTGAATGCACTCATTTTAAAATTTGTTTTAAAAATGTTTGTAACAATAACAACTCAAGACAGTCCTTCGTTTTTAGAATATGCTATTGATAATAACTGCGGAACCCAAAGGGTCGCACTCCATGAAATTTTTTACAAAGTCGTATGGTTTAATATAACTGAATCCAAGGAGAATAATAAGATTAAAAAATTTGATAATAGAGGAAACTTAGTTAGCCAGTTAACCATACCTGATGGTTATTACGGGTTTTGCTCGCTAAAAGAAGCAATGAGTAACTTCGACATTACTCTCAAACTTAACAATGCAAATTTGAAAATAATGTTGACATTCAAACCTGAAGAAGAAGTAGACCATTACCTTTTTGATGTAGAGCTAGCTAAAATGTTAGGCTTTGCAACTGACAATCATGGTTTTAGAGTTACATCAGACAAAACTACTTATGAGGGAGAAAACCCGCTCGATCTTGCATTACATTCATTACTCTATGTTCATTTGGACGAGCTGAGCACTGATGAAAACTTATATGATGGAAGGCCCTCAACTGTTTTAAGAGCTCTTCCATCAGGGAAAGCTGCATATTGCGATTATGAAATTATACAATTCCCTAATTTACAGTTTAAAAGATTAGCTTGTGGGAGGGTCAGATCATTTAATATAAAGATCACAGATAAAACAGGGAAAGTCGTGAAATGTGATAACCTGCACATTGTTTTAGAAATAAAATAATACGTTGTTTTAAAAAATGTCACGTGGACCAGACGATTCGGGGTCACATTAGCGCCTGAGAGGTGTGTAACTTTAGAATTAAAAGACCTTGCAGACGTTGAGGACTTTGAACAAAACGGTGAGATAGGCACTTTATATGGTTTTGAGTACACTAAAGATGGTTATTATAAGCGCAAAGAGGTTGACGACAACAAAAGGTTTCCTAAACTAGAACAACTACGCAATGTAGAAGCAAATAATGCGGGTCAGTATGAATATAAAATAGTTCGAAAAACTGACAACAAATGGCACTTAGAACCATATTTAGAATGGGACATAAAATTTGAATTCTTAAGCCCATTTACATTTTTTGACCGTCAAAAAAGTTTCAGAAAAGCATTGAACTCTGGCCCTTTACATGTAAGTCTTATGCCAGAGGACAACAGTCGGAAAGAGATCGAAATAAAGCCGTTTGGGGACAAACAGTACATCCTCCACAGAAGAGAATCGGTTTTAAAGAAAGCTTCTACAAAATTACAGTTCATTCCACGCACAAAATTAGGAGACACGTTCACAATGATATTTAAAATTTCTGTCTTAAAAGATGAGGTGAGAAATGGAGCTCTGGGCGTCAGTGACAATCTTATGAAAGGAATTCTTATTAGCTGGCAAAACTTAGACGTTGACAAACTTAAAGTTACTGTCGTTGTTCTTTACAATGGCGAGGATATTAAGGTCATAACAACAAGCAACAAAATTGATATTAGTTTAAATAGAAACGATCTTACAGAACTGAACTGGATTAATCTTACACATTTGGGCCTTATAGGGTTTTATTATACTGAACAAGTTTTGACAGAGAGTATGATAAAAACAATAACTGGATTAGATTAAATTCTGTTTTAAAACTATGGAGCAGACAACTTTGGTGTCAATGCCGATGTTAAACTTTATGACAAAAACCCCTCATTGTTCATTGATTTGTGGACAGACTGGTTGTGGAAAAACAATATTTGTCCTCGACCTATTACAAACAGTTTATAGTTATAATTTTGATCATATTGTAATTTTCTGTCCGACACTTAAATGGAACAAAGCATATCACGATAGAAGGTTTATATGGACGGATGATGAAATCTATTTAGTTGACCCTAGCAATAAACTGAGTGAGTGTTTAGAACATTTTTTTAAACTGTTTGAGGGAACACAGACATTATTTATTATAGATGATTGTTCGGCAGAAAAGGATATAGTCAAAAAAAGAAACACTTTATCAAAACTGGCTTTCAGTGGAAGACATGCTAGGATAAGTGTGTGGATTTTATGTCAGAAATATAACTCAGTTTTAAAAGACTTTAGAGAACAATTAAAGACTGTAGTTTTATTTCACATGAAAGACAGAGACGCATTTGATGAATGTATGCGTGAAAATGATGTTATTGAAGACGATCAAGAAAAACGAAGGATTAAGCAAAAACTTAAGTCTCAAAAGTTTTCTAAATTAGTGTTAAAAACAGATAATCCTACACATTATGTATGTTTGTAAAGTGTTTACTATTAGAGAACTATAAAATAGGCACTCTGGGTAAGCCGGCGGAGCAACAGCGAAACCGGCTTTAGCCGGTTGGAGCTGGCGGAGGTGGGTGAGCCAGAGTGCCTATTTTATAGTTCTCTGACGTACAACTGCAATCTACACATGAAAACTACACACACGGAAAATGACACGTGACTGCCAACTTGATTAATCAAAGTGTGTACACCATTTTCTCCAGCTATCGAAATGACAATTATTTATGGCTACTTACGCACTTATCCGCTTTCCTACTTTTTCATTGAAAATATCGAGAACCGTGACAGAGCATTGTAAATCAAAATGCATGTAAAAAAAGGTCTGAAGACCAGAACGCAACACAGCTAATCAGAATGTGTGGAATATTTCAAAAACAATCTCTGACACATCTTGGAATGCCATTAGGCAGTCCCAAAGCTTCCGGACGTACTACAGAAATCTGTCTGTTTGACCTGTATTGCTAAGCAGAACTGTATTAACATTGCATGAAACCTTTTGACAACAGTACAGCCTTTGCACAACGTAAACTTTTCAATATGAGTCGTCAAACAGTGCGGTGACAATTAGGATGTTGGTTACATTTACCTATCAGTTTGACCATGTGTACTCATTCCCTTCCAAAACAAACGCAGCGCAATTTGTTATACATAGGATTCAGAATTGTAAGCGTTCACAGAATCCAACTGAAGCCATCAGACCTTTCACGCAATAAAACGGCTCATGTGGTCAGCACCAACATTGTCCTTCCGGCAGACCTCCTCAGTTTCGATGTCCAGCTTTTTCAAGTACATTATCCATCCCATCAAGGAGTCATTGATGAGTTGGGGTGCATTCCATCGATTCATCAAAGGGTCGTCTGCAGGTAACACAAACTCCACGCCTTGAAGGTACAATTGTAATGTCCCTATAATTTTTTTTCTGTGTAGCTAGTTGTACCTTTGCTCTACGTGAATTTCCTATGTCACTGAATGCAGATTTACAGCCAATCAGCACATTTTGGATATTTGTAAATTTCCCCACTTTCTTCGCGATAACAGTGCTGTCTCCCTGCTAGAGTGCAATGGCTGCAAGATCCCACAGTTATCAGCAAAACTATGCACCTTCTGGGGTTGCGCTGGGGAACGAGAGAGCGCAGTTTTTTTTCTCAGATGACCTTAATTATGTAAGGCACCAGAAAGACCCAATAAAAGATTGATACGGTCAGGGAAAGAATGTCAGGGAAAGAATGTCAGGGAAAGAATGTCAGGGAAAGAATGCTGTATTCGAAGAGCAGCTCCTTCGAAACAATTAATTTTATACAAAAACATCAGAAGTAATTCTCCCTCCACTTTCCTTTGAAATGCTTCCCCTTTCTCTTCCTGTCTAAACTTCTTCGTCAAAAACCGAATCATCTGAACGATTCTAATAGCAAACTGATGGTTTGGAATAACTGAACCACACTTGCAGTTGAAATTCATTTGATTTGTTTAGCATCAATGAATCAAGATTTTTTTTACGGTACATCAAGGTCCTAAATAATTCATTTTGTTCTCCACTTTAAGTATCTTGTTACAATCATCTTGTTGTTTGTTTACACGATTCTTTGTAACTTTTCATTTTAACAAGATATTTGCTTAGCAGGTCTTCTTTCTTGTCAGAGTGCCTGAGTACGTTGAAAGTTTAATTCATTACGATTGGCTGCACTTTGTATGTAAGAGACATGCATTTGACACGTTTTCATTAATGTTTCCGTCAAGAGCAGCCGTAAAATTTTCGAAATCGATTTGTGTATTAGCTACAATATTGTTTAGAAAAATCAGCTATATTTTCCTTCCATAATAACCACTTTGACATTTTTCTCAAATGTGCTCGTGTCAAGGTCTCTTTTTTTTGACAGAATTTGTGGTGAAGAAAATCGAGCTTGAGAGGCAATCAGTCTATGAGAAA
>CM065725.1:27524613-27527113 GCA_033310375.1 Conus canariensis | reverse complement strand
CATAGTTAAAGTACACCGAGGGTGTCAAGTTTATATATCAAAGATTATTCTGCTCGGTATATTCTTTCTTACAGACCTGATAAAAGACGTGTAAAGGTGTAAACGTTTTTACAACGATATGGTCAAGCGACACAAAATCGTATCAAAGCACGATAACTTGAAGTGATTTTAATGCGGTGTATTTTTTTTTCTTTTCTTTTTTTCTTATCTTTTCTTTTTTTTCTTTTCTTTTTCTTTCTTTTTTTTTTTTTTTTTTACAAAGATGTGCTTTACAGAAGACACAGGGCAGATAAGTTTGTCTGCCTTGGAAGCACGTTATCACAAACTGCAACATTAACGAGGACGTTGCATGTAGAACTGCTAGGGTTAGTGCATCTTTTGGCAGACTCCAAGACAAGGTGTATGAAAGACGAGGAATAAGCCTGCAGACCAAGCTCAAAGTGTATCATGCATTTGTATTGCCATCTCTGCTGTATGTCTGTGAAACTTGGATGGTATACGGCCAATATGTCAGGCAGCTGAACACTTTCAACAGAAGATGCCTCAGAACCTTGCTGCACATCAAATGGCAGGACAAAGTACCAGATATACAGGCGCTTCAGAAGGCTCATATGGAGAGCATTCATGCAGTGCTAATACGCTCTCCAGTCAGGTGGGCAGGACATGTACACCGTGTGGATGAAAATAGTCTCCCAAAGAGACTGTTCTATGGCGAGCTGCTGGAAGGCAAGCGTTCCTATGGATGACAAAAGAAGCGCTACAAAGACACACTGAAGGCCTCGCTGAAGGTCTGAAGCATCGTCCCTGCCTCCTGGGAAGAAGTTGTACAATATCGCTCAACCTGGTGCACCATGATCAAACCCGGAGCGAAGATCTTGAAACGAGGAGGTTTGGAGAACAACAGAGCAAGAACAACCTTTCAGTCTGGCTCAACTTCACGTCTGCCCTGTCCACAACCTTTCAGTCTGGCTCAACTTCACGTCTGCCCTGTCCACAACCTTTCAGCCTGGCTCACCTTCACGTCTGCCCCCTGTCCACAACCTTTCAGTCTGGCTCAACTTCACGTCTGCCCTGTGCACAACCTTTCAGTCTGGATCACCTTCACGTCTGCCCTGTGCACAACCTTTCAGTCTGGCTCACCTTCACGTCTGCCCCCTGTCCACAACCTTTCAGTCTGGCTCAGCTTCACGTCTGCCCTGTGCACAACCTTTCAGTCTGGCTCACCTTCACGTCTGCCCCCTGTCCACAACCTTTCATCCTGGCTCACCTTCACGTCTGCCCCCTGTCCACAACCTTTCAGCCTGGCTCAACTTCACGTCTGCCCTGTCCACAACCTTTCAGTCTGGCTCAACTTCACGTCTGCCCTGTCCACAACCTTTCAGCCTGGCTCACCTTCACGTCTGCCCTGTGCACAACCTTTCAGTCTGGCTCACCTTCACGTCTGCCCCCTGTCCACAACCTTTCAGTCTGGCTCACCTTCACGTCTGCCCTGTCCACAACCTTTCAGTCTGGCTCACCTTCACGTCTGCCCCCTGTCCACAACCTTTCAGTCTGGCTCAACTTCACGTCTGCCCTGTGCACAACCTTTCAGTCTGGCTCACCTTCACGTCTGCCCTGTGCACAACCTTTCAGTCTGGCTCACCTTCACGTCTGCCCCCTGTCCACAACCTTTCAGCCTGGCTCACCTTCACGTCTGCCCTGTGCACAACCTTTCAGTCTGGCTCACCTTCACGTCTGCCCTGTGCACAACCTTTCAGTCTGGCTCACCTTCACGTCTGCCCCTGTCCACAACCTTTCATCCTGGCTCACCTTCACGTCTGCCCCCTGTCCACAACCTTTCAGCCTGGCTCAACTTCACGTCTGCCCTGTCCACAACCTTTCAGTCTGGCTCAACTTCACGTCTGCCCTGTCCACAACCTTTCAGCCTGGCTCACCTTCACGTCTGCCCTGTGCACAACCTTTCAGTCTGGCTCACCTTCACGTCTGCCCCCTGTCCACAACCTTTCAGCCTGGCTCACCTTCACGTCTGCCCTGTGCACAACCTTTCAGTCTGGCTCACCTTCACGTCTGCCCTGTGCACAACCTTTCAGTCTGGCTCACCTTCACGTCTGCCCCCTGTCCACAACCTTTCAGCCTGGCTCACCTTCACGTCTGCCCCCTGTCCACAACCTTTCAGCCTGGCTCAACTTCACGTCTGCCCTGTCCACAACCTTTCAGTCTGGCTCAACTTCACGTCTGCCCTGTGCACAACCTTTCAGTCTGGCTCACCTTCACGTCTGCCCTGTGCACAACCTTTCAGCCTGGCTCAACTTCACGTCTGCCCTGTGCACAACCTTTCAGCCTGGCTCACCTTCACGTCTGCCCTGTCCACAACCTTTCAGCCTGGCTCACCTTCACGTCTGCCCTGTGCACAACCTTTCAGCCTGGCTCACCTTCACGTCTGCCCTGTGCACAACCTTTCAGCCTGGCTCACCTTCACGTCTGCCCTGTCCACAACCTT
>CM065725.1:27517113-27522113 GCA_033310375.1 Conus canariensis | reverse complement strand
ACCAACTGGGAACACTATCGAACCACCCTTGGAAGCCTGCGCTGCGTTGACGCAGGATGTTGGCACACACAGGGAATTACATCAACATGTCAAGGGAATGAACTAGTCCTTAGCAGATGCCACTGTGTAATGCTCACTGTACGCGACATAGTAGAACCCTCACGGAAGTGTCGCCATTAATGCCCCTGCCCGCATTTCATGACTGCAGATCCCACCTGCCAAAAACCTCCAGCACTCAGCGAATTCTTCGCCCTTCCTGCAACCCGAATTGTTGCTGTTTCACTGACCGGTGAAAACAATCCAACCCCAGACACTGTCAGATTATTAAATCACATGGTCTTACGTGCCCTCTGAAGAAGATTCTGGGTTGCAGTTTTCCCTCTATCAAGTGATCGAAATCATCAGAAGATGACTGCATATTCCGGATGATAATAGATTATCCCACACCTGTGGACCAGCAAAAGTAAAAACAAAAATCTTCTGTCCAAAAGACTTTTTAATGTCTAGCTCAGCTAGATGTCTGGTGTTAGCAAGTGAACTGACTTTTGGTTGAAAACTGGACCCGGGGACGAAGTAATAAGATTTTATTGAGGATCCCAGACGATGAACCTTCTGGGCGTCCTTCAACTTGTTAGCGTTTTCAATTTTCAACTTTTTTCTTTGCTTTACCGGTCCTTAAAAAAACTGTGATAAGAGCTAACATTTCAATGAAATGTGGTATACAAGCTGTCACCAAAAGGCACTGACGGACAGTCATTCTATTTATATCTCCTATTTCTTTTCCAATGATTGACTTCTTCTGCCTCAACTGTTTTCTCCGCATGTTGCGGTGCTCATAACCTGCATATAATTTACATTACACATACGCGTGTATGTGTGTGTTGGGGGGGGGGGGGAGGTAAGGAGAGTGGGATTGAAACTGGATCTCGTGAAACTACACACAGATCAAATAAAGGTTGCTTTACAGACCATTACGCTTCATTGACTCTAAACTTTTTTGTGCTTAATGCAGACAGTGTCCCGGTATAACACCTTTATAAACACCACTGTGCCATGGAAAACTGCTGGCAAACATGGCTTTCAAATGGATGCCACTGTTCAAAACCCTGAAAGACAACTTCCCTTCGAAAGAGAGCTTCTTCCTGCGAAATACTAAAGTCGGATTCTTTTAAATAACAAAAAGATAATAGTGTGTGCTTATGAGGTATATAGGTATAATATTGAGTTGTTTTCTAATGAAATGTATTCGATTCTTGACAGAAAGAAAAGGAAAATGGAGAGAAACTGAAAAGAAAAGTTACTGTTCCGCCGAACGAAAGAGACAAATTAGACAAAACACGACGGTGGTTTGAGGGTGGTTTGAGGGTGGTTTGACCTCTTTGGACTTCTTCAGGCAATACAAACGACATTCAAGATAATGAAAACGAAGAACGAACTCTCACTTATCTCCTCAGACTAGGCGCAAAATGGATCATCACTTCTCTGTCGCTGCTGGTTTTCCATCTCCTTTCAAAAATACATTATTATCCGGGCTAAGTTTTGTAATATAACATACCTGTTTCAAATCTTTCTTTCATTGTCAAAGCCACTGAAATCAATGTTCTTGCTTAGCTCATGAACCATACATTCTAAAAGAAAGTTGTTTTTACCCCTTTCAGTCTGCATACCACTCTGACCACAGCACTGGAATGGCTCTTCTGAAAATTTGCAAGGGGTTACTGTCTTCGATAACAACACCATATCATTTCTGTCTCTTCTAGACATCTTCGCAGCTTTTGATACCATAAGCCATTCTATTGTCCTGTCCGGTTTGCATAGTATTTCAACCTCTGTGATACAGTCCTTATCTGTTCTCCATTCTTTCATTACCGACAGTAATCAGATCGTTTATATCAATGCTACTACATCCGCCCAACACCATAGCAGTATTGTGCGTCCTAGTCTTCCGTCTTGTGACCTGTACTTTTCATACACACATCCTGTCTGTGCTCTTGTGCGCCAGTGTTCTCTTTTCTGTCTCAGCTGCTATGATGATAATAACCTTTGTGTTTCTGAACTCTCTCTGATCTTTCGCTATGATCGAAAGCAGTGAATTCCGAGCGTCTGTACACAAAACCTGAAAGACAGATACTAACATGAAACTGACGACGACAAGACTGAAATGATATTGATATTTCCAGCGAAGTATTTGAATCAACCCTCTCTTTAATCTTCTGTCAATCAAGAAGACTCACCAGTGCCTCCCTCTTCTTTTGCTTGTAAACTTCATGTGACGCTCGACCAAACTCTGTCCCTTCAACAGTATGCTGTAAATGTGGTTCAGGTTTGTTTTCTCTAACTCTGTCGCATTGGTTCCATCCGCCTCCTCCTTTCTGGAGAGCCAGTAAAAGCTTTTCTGCGCATTTTTACTCTTCTCTCCTCTCGATTATTGGTATGCCGTTTTGTCTGGCTCTCCAAATTGTCTTATCTGTAAACTTCGAATGGGCTGCCCGCGTTATCTTCGGCTCATCTAAATTTGGCCATATTACCCCATTACTGTGTTCTCTTCAGTGACTTTCTTGTAAACAACGATCTCGTACACAGTTGCATCTCTTTGCTGAAGAAAAAAAAGAATTCTTCTGTGATCAGCATCTGACTGATCTGTTGCCCTTGTATACTCCATTACGCGAAGTACGTTTTTCTACTGGTACTCCTGTCGTTCTCGATTTCCCTCTCTCCAAGCTGAAACTTTTTGTTGGCATTCTTTTGCCTATCGAACCCTTTTCGTCTGGAACGAACCCGCACATCAGTTCAGATACTCTGCCTCTCTACCCTCTTTAAAATGTAACCTGAAAATGTTGCTTTTCCAATGTGACTGACATACATGAAAATTATGCTGGCGTTGGTTCAGGTGTATCATATCCGTTTGGATGACAGTGTTTATTCACCTGATGGTAATTGTTCTTGTTTGAGAGGAGGGAATGGGTGGAAAGTGGGGGTGAGACGACGAGGCAGAATGATAGTATGCTTTGATTTTGAGAGAGCGCTTGATTGCAGGATGCGTTTTATATATTGCCAACCGTTCTTGTTTATTTGGTTGACAGTTTGATTAGTATACTCGGTTATTGTGAACGCCCAGGGCATTGGATTAACTAGGCAGAGAAATATTTTCTTAACAATGATAAGTATGATGATAATGATCATATTGACAGTAGTCATGGAAATGATATGATAGCAATGGCAACAACAACAACAATAACAAGAATAACGATGATGTTGATGACTATGACAATGATAATGATCATAATAATAGTAATAATATTGATGATGATACTACTACTAATAATAACAACAACAATAATAATGATAATGATAATAATAATGATGATGATGAAAACATACATACATACACACATACATACATGCACACACATCTATCTATTATTTATGTATCTATGTATCTATGTATCTATCCATCTATTTGTCTGTCTGTCTATCTATCTATCTATCTATCTATCTATCTATCTATCTATCTATCTATCTATCTATCTATACACAACCTTTTCAGTAATGTTTAAAGACGGAAAACTTTGCGACAGCCTGGTGTTCAAAGAGATGCACGCATCGTCCCTCAGTTAAGTATATGCACTCTTTGCAGAGGTTTTCCAGGCTCAAGTAGGCGGGAAGTTTTGCTGCCCTCAACTTAGTGGACAGCGATGTAGACACTCTTGCTAATAACATCAAAGAGGTGCTAACTACAACAGCTGAAGAAGTGGGAAAAAAGCGAATGAAGATCCAGCCTTTGGTTACAAACGAGGTCTTAGATCTATGTGACAAGAGGCGGGAACTGAGAGGAAAGAAACACTCCAGTGACGAAGCCAGGATGCAGTACCAACAGGTGAACAGAGAAGTCAGCAAGAAGATGAAGACAGCTGAGGAAAATTGGATAGAGGAGCAGTGCAAAGCAATCGAGAAAGGCATGGAAGCAGGGAACAGCAAAGAAGCCTACAACACACTCAAGACCCTCAATAAGACTAACCAGACAAGATCAGCGGTCATTGAAGATAAGGATGGCAAGCTACTGACAGAGAGTGAAGAAGTCCTGAAGAGAGGGACAGAATACTGTGAGGGCCTCTACAATTACCAGCTCAACCCGGACACAACCATTTTGCAGGACAACCAACGACCCGCAGACAGCGAGAACGGTCTCCAAGTACTGAAGGAGGAGGTTGAGGCCGCAATACAAGAGTCTGAAGCCAGGGAAATCCCCAGGAGTGGACAATGTCCCAGCTGAGCTTTTGAAATACGGAGGGAAAGAGACCACAGAGGCTCTAACAATACTATATCAGAAGATCTAGACAGAAAAGAAGTGGCCAACAGAGTGGACCCAGTCATTGGTGATTCCTTTACCCAAGAAGGGCACTCTCAAACAATGCCAAAACTACAGGACTATAAGTCTGATCAGCCACCCCAGCAAAGTCATGCTTCGCATCATCCTCGACCGACTGAATTCCAAGGCTGAGGAATGCTATCAGAAGAACAAGCAGGATTTAGAAGAGGGCGGGGCACTGTGGAACAAATTTTCAACTGCCGAGTCCTGATTGAAAAGCATCTACAACACCAAAAGGACCTCTTCCACAACTTCATCGACTTTAAGAGGGCATTTGACCGGGTGTGGCACAACGGCCTATGGCAGGTTCTCAGAGACTTCAACATTGATGAGAGGCTCGTCCAAGTCATCCGGGCCCTCTACGAACACTCCAGCAGCACAGTTCTCCTCAACAACCAGCAGGGCCAGTTCTTCCCGACCACAGTCGGAGTCAGACAAGGGTGCCTACTATCTCCAGTACTTTTTAACATCTTTCTGGAGAGAATCATGCAAGAGACCCTCGAAGAACATCACACCTCCATCAGCATTGGCGGCAGGCCGGTCTGCAACCTTCGTTTTGCAGACGACATGACCTCATGGGGGCAGCAACACCGAGCTCCAGGATCTGACAAACAGACTTGTCACAAGAGCA
>CM065725.1:27492113-27512113 GCA_033310375.1 Conus canariensis | reverse complement strand
GAGAATGGCTTTGCACATCTTTTATGTTTGTTGTTTGTATCGTCTGAAGGAGAGGTATTTGTCGAAAATTCATTCGGAAAGTATTATGTATCAAGTCTTTTTTTTTTTGCACTCTGTTTTTTTGCGCGTTCTTGATGTATTTTCTGCCTTTTATCATTACGTTTTTGAAAACATGGATCCGTGATCTTACTTCTTTGTCATTTACCTTTTTCTATTTTTTTGTTCTCCTACCGATCTCATTTAGTACAGTCAATACTACGCCTTGTAGACCGTAGAAAGCATGTGTCATTTTGTTGATTGTTTCAGCAATCCCAGTTGTAGATCGAATGAAGGGTGAGTGCATGGTTTTTTCCTCCCATTTTTACTTGTATCATTTTGTTGATTGTTTTGGCGATAAATCGAATGCAGAGCGAGTATACGATTTTCCCTCCAGTTTTTGGTTCAAGGAAAATGGATAAATATGTGTGTGTGTGTGTGTGTGTGTGTGTGTGTGTGTGTGTGTGTGTGTGTGTGTGTGTGTGTGTGTGTGGCGCGCGCGGCGTGCGTGCGTGCGTGCGTGCGTGGTGTGTGTGTGTGTGTGTGTGTGTGTGTGTGTGTGTACGTGAACGACATATTATATATATATATATATATATATATATATATATATAGAGAGAGAGAGAGAGAGAGAGAGAGAGAGATTGAGTATGTGTGTATGTGTGTACGTGTGTGTGAGCACAGAGAGAGAGACAGAGAGAGAGAGAGAGGATAGAGAGAGAGAGAGGAGAGTGTGTGTGTGTGTGTGCGTGAGCGAGAGAGAGAGAGAGAGAGAGAGAGAGAGGAGAGAGAGAGAGAGAGAGAGAGAGAGAGAGGAGTGTGTGTGTGTGTGTGTGTGTGTGTGTGTGTACAGAGATATAGGATACAGCTGATGTTTTGTTCGTTTGTCCCTCACTAGGATGCGGAACACTGCCAGCTGACATTATGTTCTTGCTGGACACATCGACCAGCATCGGTACTGAAAACTACAAAAAGGTCAGTCACTAACCTCATTAGGCCTTCAAACAAATGTAAATAGACATCAATTAAAGAACCATGTTTACCTTCATTGTTTACCTTTCAGCCTGATTAACAATAAACACACGCCATTTGTAAACAGTGGACCAATTAAATTAAAGAGTTAATACATTGTGTTATGGTTCGATGCTAAGGGGGATCTCCTCAACTTTCTAATCTCATCACGTGCGACACACACACAACACACACACACACACACACACACACACACACACACACACACACACACGCGCGCGCGCGCGCGCGCGCGCGCACGCACGCACGCACGCACACATACACACACACTCCCACACACAAACACACACACACACAGACACACGCACACACACATACACCATTACACACGCGCGCGCGTGTTTGAACCGATAGCATTTAATGGTACATGAACATTAAGAATGATTTCTGTTATTTCTATCGCAGATCTTCAGTACATCTTCAAGGTAAGTTCTAACTGGTACATGAACAACCTTTTCGTCTTTATATCTATCAGCATGCCTGCTTGCCTACCTACCTACTTACCTCCCTCCCTCCCTCCCAGCCTACCTACCTACCTATTAACCATCTAAACTCACCTCTCACCTACTTGCTCTGTCCGTCACACACCCACCCACCCACACCCACACCCACACACACACACACACACACGTCTGTCTATCCTTCATGCCTGACTTCCAACCAAATACAGGAGCCTGATGATTTTCACTACAGATCAAAGACTTCTTGATGTACTTCGCCAAGAGTTTCAAGATCAGCCCCGACGGTGTGAACATGGGCGTGGCAACCTTTCATGAAGTCGCCTACAAAGAGTTCTGGATGAACGAATACACCTCGTCCCCCTCTCTGCTGCAGGCCATTGACGGGATCAACAGAGCGCAAAGGAATTTTACCCACACGGGCAGAGGTCTTCGGTTGATCCGTTTGCAAGCTTTTACCAAGGTGAGCCCAATGAGACAGGTGTGGCTGGTGGCTGTGTTTGCTGGTGGTGTTAACATGTGATTCAAACAGTATCTTACATTATCCGGCCACAGAACACACTTACAGACACACAGACACACAGAGACACACACACACATACACACACAACACACATACACACGTACGCACGCACGCACGCACGCACACACACACACACACACACACACACACACACACACACACACACACACACACACACAACGCACGCACGCACGCGCGCGCTTTGAACCGGACTAGAAATTGCAAACTTTCTACCAACCCCGAGGAAGAATGTTTTAAAGTGAAACGGAAGTAATCACTGTACAATATTCAAAATACAAATGTGTCACTGGTGACAGACATTTTTCTTAAATTGTTTCAGTCGGCTATCAGAGTGATAACTGACTTTAGTGTGAGCCAGTGATTATATGCTTATTCTTTGGAGTTGTAATTTAACACACAACGGGTTCCCTTTAAAAGAAGAAGAAAAAAACAAATTTTTTTTTGTACCATTCTAATCATGGATAGATTGCACGCATCTGTAGGTGTTTTGTGGATATATATATATAATGAGTTTGACTCGTCAGCTAAGCAATGTACAAGTTGGTATTGATTGTCAATAGATACACGAACATTTGCTGCTAGTATCATTTTGGAAATGTAAACTGTATACGATTGTTGTATTTGTCATGAATAGAGTATCTTGGTGCTTGTAAATAAACACCATGTCTGACAAGAAGGAGATTTCGAAGACAAATTTACACTAAACTCCCTTGCATCCAAATGAACGAAGCAGACAAGTTAGTTTGCACTACACAAAAATATGCACAGAAATTACACAATCAATTTTTTCCCATCATCATACTTTTCAGGAGCCCCAAACTCACTCTCATTTTCAACTAGGGCCATTTAATTCAGTTGATTCCCCTGAAACAACCTGTTTAAGTTTCAGGAACGTTTACAAAATGCGCTCAAAACGAGCTTCCTCGATAAAGAAGAAACTTTAGGGACAACTCGACAGCAGAAGGTCTTCAGAGAAGACACCCTCTTCTCTCCGACAAGTCTTTCGGTCCTAAACTTTACACTCGCAGGGGACCGGGCCGCGTCTAGGTCATGATTCCCAGATGCTTTTTGCTGCCCTTTTTTCCCTGCTGTAACTTTTGGATGGGTGGGCGTCTCAAGGTGTGCCTTTTTAGACGGATGTCTTACTCTCTTCGCTGTCGGACACCTGTTCCAAGTCAGGAGATTTAGAGTCTTGTGAAGTTCACTTTTGTTCTTTCTCGACCAGACCCATCTGGTACTCTTTTCAGCTGCTACTGCCATTACCTTCAGGGTTGTGGTCCTCTTCTCAGCATAAATCCCGAACTGTTTCATGAGATCATTGACTGATGAATCTATAAACCTCCATGCTCCAATCTCCATGGCGAGGACTTTGGCCTGAAAACCAGAATCCCTCAGGCCGCTAACTGGAACGACATTCTTCTGTCTTGTAGAAATGGGCTTGCTGTATTCTGCATTCGTGTGGCATAGTGAGTTCGATCAGAGTCCTTTGTTTTGATGAACTTTAGTGGAAAACAATTTCCGATCTCAGGCCACTCTTCCTGATGATCTCTGGATGGTTTTTCTATTTCGGAAGGTCTGCTGTTCATTCTCAGTTATCGGCTCCATTCAGTCAACTCTGCTTCCATGTTCTTAATATCACAGCCAATCCAGACCATGGTTTATGGCTTCCTGCCACTTAGACCATTGCCACTGAAGCTCCTGGTGGCATATTGTTTCCTCTGGCAGTCCTGATCCCGTGTGTCATCTCCTTAAGCACTTGGTTGTGCCTCCATGTGTACCATTCTGCTTCGGCGCTGCTTTACACGAACTCATGACATGCTCCACTCTTTTGTTTGCCGTGACAGAATGGACACATAGGGTCATGTGATTTTTCACAATTTCACCTGGTTTGAATTCGAGTGTTGGAGGTCACATACAGATCTGAGGAGGAAGCTGATTCTAAGATATGCCGTGTGCCGTTTGCCATTCTAGCCCAGACCTCTTTTGAGTGTTTTTCCACGCAGTCAACAGCCCGTGTTGGGGTTGCTGTGCTGCCTTCCGGATTCTCTTTACATATTCCTATTTCTTCAACTCCTCTATCACCATGTCTGTCTTTGCTTTCCCTTTTGCCTTTGAACCCAGTTCATTTCTATTGACCCCAGCCTTTGTGCGTGCGTGCGTGCGTGTGTGTGTGTATGTGTGTGTGTGTGTGTGTGTGTGTGTGTGTGTGTGCGTGCGTGCGTGCGTGCATGCGTGCGTGCGTGCGTGCGTGCGTGTGTGTGTGTGTGTGTGTGTGTGTGTGTGTGTGTGCGTGTGTGTGTGTGTGTGTGTGTGTGTGTGTGTGTGTGTGTGTGTGTGTGTGTGTGTGCGTGCGCTGTTATTTCTTGACCCTGAGGGGCTTCCTTTGCCCTGTCCACTGCATCCTGAACTTTCTAATTTCTAACAGTCTTTAGCTTGGGTAGGATTG
This sequence comes from Conus canariensis, assembly GCA_033310375.1. Taxonomy (NCBI): domain Eukaryota; kingdom Metazoa; phylum Mollusca; class Gastropoda; order Neogastropoda; family Conidae; genus Conus; species Conus canariensis. The sequence continues at coordinate 27,507,597 of CM065725.1, read as the reverse complement.
ATGTCACAGTCTTGTCCCCGGAATCCTAAAGCGTGGTTAGAAACTTTCTTTGCCCACTTTATACTCATCACGGACGAATGTAAGAAGAATATTTCAGCTTTGCTTGGCGGCAGTAGAGTGCAATATCAGTGAGTCCGGGTGGTATACCAAGCCATTTCTTTGTGTATTTGTTGATTTTGGCTTCCATTAATTCCATTGTTCTAGTGCTAATGATATTGTAAAATAAAAGAGGCCGGAGAAACTTTGGGATAAGCTCGAACTGCAGACCTCAGATCTTGCATTTGCCAGGGATGCCACACTGGTCTGTCATCTGCAGGCTGTCCTCTGCCATTTGCTTGGTTTCCTTTCCACTTTTTGTATCTTTCAAGGAGTCATAGCACCTTCCAAGCTTCTTGACTGGTTCTTTGTGTTACTGTTGCAATGGCTTGGTTGACTACAGAATATATGACAATTTCAGCTACTTTTCCTTTTCAGAGAGAGAGAGAGAGAGAGAGAGAGAGAGAGAGAGAGAGAGAGAGAGAGAGAGAGAGAGAGAGAGAGAGAGAGAGATTTCGTGGTTTCTTTGCTTTGTAATTCATCCTGGACGAAGTAACTGACTTAACTAATTGTTTTAGAATTTTGTGTGTCCCATGTTTCTTGGTGGAAAACACTGTTGTGTAATCCATGAAGGCTTTTAGAGAGGACTTGTCCATTCCCCAGATCTGCTGAACCTGCGCAGCTCATGGCAGCTTCCACGATGACCTCCACTACCATCACTATCAGAACTGGAGAAATTGCTCAACCTATTGCTATGCCATCTTCCAGACTGATCCGGTCCTTTGAATGTTCCTTTGTGGAGGACCTCATTTAGATGCCATGGAAGTAATATTTTGGCATTTCTCGGATGTTCTTTGGGACATGATGTATCTTGAGAGCCTGTTGAATTAATTTGTGTGGAACTGATTCATATCCATCTGCCAGATCGAGCCACACCACGTCAAGGTCCCGTTTCTCTGCTTCCCAAATCATAGTGGCATGTTCCACACAGCCAGACACGCCTGGGATATGCCTCCTTTCTGGACTGACTTCTTCTTCTTCTTCTTCTTCTTCTTTCGCAGTCGATTTCATAAACGTTGACGCGTGTGTGTCCTGATTAATCCCCGAAACCTACACCGAAGCTGGCACATTCCGAATTTGACAGGTTGGATCAATTTTTCTGTAGGGGGGAGGCTTCTCCCTTACGTCAAGACTAAAAAGTCCTACCCTGTGAGCACAGGGGGTGGTTTGTTCACTGCGGTGTCCTTTTCCAGGACTAAGAGATGCTCCTGTCATAGGAAATATGGGTTCTTCTGTGGAGATAAAAGTGTCACTTGTTATCCCGCCCCATCCTGCTAGGAACATCGTCATTTGGTCCAGGACTGCTTATTCGACCAAGCAAGCCTGACTTATATCGCAGCTAACCCTCATATCTGGGGGCATTCCCCTATCCGCCATCCGGGGACGCGCCTGCTTGGGGATGGTCTCCCTGCTCTAGATCGAGACTGATAAATCTAAGAACCCATTTTTTGTCAGACAGGTTGCCAGCCTGGCTGCCATGAATTATCGTAAAGAGAAAGCATTTCAGAGAGATAAACAAGGATGTTTTTTTTTTTGTCTGAAGGGATATTCCGTTTGAATTTCCTCGACCTAAAGACCACAACCGCGCAGAAGCTGTGCTACTCGGTAATTCTTTTTAAAACGTGTAGACTTCTGAAGTTCTACCAGCCCCGCAGACTGAGAGCAGGTACCCCAACACTGCAGAAAGCTCTCTATCATTATCGTCCTTTCCCTGTTCCAATGGTACTGTTAGATTTTTACTCGTTGATCATTTCTGTTTCGTTCCGTCAACTCTTATTATTACTAATACCATTTCCATCATTTTTACTATCGCTGTTATTGTCAACACTATCATTATTTCTATTACCATCCTCCTCCTCCTCCCCCTCCTCCCCTCCTCCTCCTCCTCCTCACTATCGTCGGTGTCGTTGCCATTACTAACATTAGTATCACTAACAACATGTTTATAAATACTTTTGTCCCATTATTATTAATCCAATCACCATCTTTAGAAGTGTGGTAGTAGTACTTATATAATAATAAAAAAGCAAAAAACCAACAAAACAAACCCACATTATCATTCTTATTAGCATTATTAGTATTAACATTACAATTATCATCATCATTACTAATGTGGTTACTATCATTCGTATGAATAATATTGATATTTTCACTATTGTGGTAGCTATCAATTTGCTATTACCATTATAACTGTCACAAGTATTATACTTTCTATCATTACTAATATCATCTTTACAGATGAGTAGATTTCATACATTTCAATCTACCATCTTTCTAATTTCCTATATCATTGTAATCATAATTTCATGGTTATAACCCTGATTATCATTATAGTTGGTAATATATTTCTTATATATATTCTATCGTTCTCTCTTTTCAATGATAATATCCCCCTTCTTCTCTTTGTTTTTCCTGTCCTCGCTCTCCCCCTTCTCCTTCCTCTTCCTCTCTTCTCTCATCCTCCTCCTCCTCTCTCTCCTCCTCCTCCTCCTCATTGTCATCATCATCGTCATCATGATTATCGTTATTATCATCATCATCGCCACTTTCACCGTCGTTACTGTAACCATGTTGTTTAACTAGCCTCTAATTTCTCTCCTTTCTTCCCTTCTGTCGGTGCAGATACTATACTAAAATTACTGTCATAATATTATTGCTAAAAGCGATGATACTAATCCTCTCCCTACTAGTTTTTGAAATACTTTTCATCATCATCATCATCATCATCACCATCGTTCTTCTTCATCTTATCTTAACCCACATTGTCACTCTTTCCAGCAGCCTCGTTTCCACTCCGCATCCATTTTGCAACCAATTTGAGGAGATAAGTGACTGTGCTTTTTTTTTTCATCGCCTTGAGAGTTGTTTGTCTTGTAATTTGTTTGCTTCTTTCGCTTGTCGGCATAATAATGTTTCTTTTAAGTGGGTTTCATCAGAAGTTCAATGTGACCACCCCAAGGCCTGGTTTTTAGGAACAGAATTTACAAAGCTTTCCAGGTTTGTCCCAACCTCGCCTTATACCAAATTTCAAGAATAATTCTTAGCGAGTCCGCCAAAAACAACAAACAAATTACAAGACAAAACACGACGCGTTTTGACCTCATAGGTCTTCTTTAGGCGAGATAAACAACATTAAGGACAATGAAAACGAAGCACGAGCTATCACTTACCTTCTCGTGTTCGGCGCAAGAAAATCATTCTTAAAGTTTGTTTCAATTTCCGCCTGCGGTCACTTCATTTTGAAACACACCCCTTCATCTTCATGTGCCGTGTACCAGTCACACGAAAGTCAAACAGGTATCGTCTCTCTACCTGGAACGGTAGTCATGTACTGCTTCTTTTCACTCTGATCCTTACCTCAGGAACACGGAGACCGTGACAACGCCACCAACATCCTGATCGTGATCACTGACGGGCAGTCGCAGAGAAAGAATGAAACGGAGTACGAGGCACGCGAGCTGCACAAGACCAGCGTGACCGTCCTTGCTGTTGGGATAGGAGACGACGTGAATGAAAATGAGCTGAAGTTGATTGGAAACGGATGGGACAACGTGTTTAAGGTCTCAGACTTCGGCGCATTGCAGAATCTGCAGTTCAGACTGAGGAGAACCACGTGCGATGGTAAGAGAGATATTGATCATGATAGTTTATCTTAATCCCATGACCGCTGGTCACTAAGGCATAGTTACAGGCTCTGTCCTGGGTCAAGTGTAACGGAACTGGGGTGATGATACTGACTGAGTGTCTAGTGCAACACATGTTGTCTTCAATGACGTGCAGCGGTCGGGTGTCAGTTACCGTGGACATTCATGTCAGTTATGTTTTGTGTATAGTATGCTTGATGTTGCTGACCGTCACGACAGTCTCAGCAGCTGGGTACAGCGGAGTTGATGCTGTTAACTCCATCTTCACAGATTGTAGTCTTCGAATGAGACTATAAACAGAGGTTCCGTATGTGAACGCATGCATATCTTGCACACACGTGAAATCCCATCACCAACTTTCGGAAGAGAAGGCCTGTTTGGCCGTTGGTATGGATGACACGTTACACATAGCATGCACCCTGCGTGAGAAATTGAAAGAATGAAGAAAATGAGGAAATTGATTGAACGATAATGACTGGATGACACGGAAAATGACTGAATGAAGCGCCGGCAGGCAGCTCTTCAGTCGGCACTGCCCAGGTAGGCAGCCAGGTTGTGTACACGAGAGTGTGGATTGTCAGCACCTAGAACCTTTGGCAAAGCGCTTTAAAAATGCTGTATCATCATCATCATTATTATTATAGATATTGCCCCCATTTGTGTGAAGCTAAGTCGATGTTGCCGTGACAGTGTGTCCAATACGACCGACTCTGGCCTCAGTCCTGTAAAGGACGATTGATGTTGCTGACTGACTTGTCCACCACGGCTAACTCTATCCTCAACTGTGGTCAGCAACGGTGGTTAATGACCGAGTGTCTATCACGGGTGACTTTGTGGACTTACACGTGTAGTAAGGAAGATGTTGCCGACTGCGTCTCCATCGCCACTGTCACTGCTGCAAATTACGTGTAGCACTGTTGACGCTGTTGTTTGGGTGTCAATTATGACTAATACTGCTCCAAATTATGTAACATGATTGACATTGCTGAATCATCAGGACTAATTCTGCTTCAAGTTTTGTGTAGCATGGTTGATGTCGCGGTCTGGGTGTCCATAACGACTGATGCTGCTCCAAATTACGTGTAGCATGGTGGACGCTGCTGTCTGGGTGTCTCACACGATCAATATTGGTCAAAATTATGTAACATGATTGACATTGCTGAATGGGTTTCCATCATAACTAATTCTGCTCCAAATGATGTGCAGTATGGTTGATGCTGCTGCTGTCTAGGTGTCCATCACGACTAATATTGCTCCAGATCATGTGTTGAATGATCGACGTTGCTAAATGTGTGTCCATCACGACTATTATGCTCCAAAGCATGTGTAGCATGGCTGATATTGCTTTTTGGGTGTCCATCACGAGTGTTGCGGCTCCAAATAATGCGTGGTATGGTTGACGGGGCTGACTGAGAATTCACCAAGATTGGCACTACGCTGTTATATGCAGTAGAGTTGATGTTGTGGACTGACATTGTTTTGAGTTACATGTAACTATAGTGTACCGTTAGTGCCGACTGAGAGGCCACCATGAAACACTTTTCACGATAGCGGCTGGCAGGGCTGATGTAACCCAATGTCCATCAGGACACAATTTTCTCAATTATTGATGGCAGGGTTGATGTTACTCAGTGTTCATTACAACAGACAATGTCCTTTAATTGTGACAAAAGTCAAAAATTGTAACTTTGTCCATTTTCGTTTCTTTAAGGTGAAACATTTGTGGCGATGATTCTATGAATAATTGTGGTTTAAAACCATTTCAGTTCACATCTATGATTCTGTTAATGTTTAGGAAACAAGTAACTCGTATTCCACGATGTAATTTTTCCGACACATTTAGAAATAGAATTAAGGCGATACGTTATCCTTGATACTGTCATAAAATTCCATCACGCGTTGGTCCCTGTTGCTGCGTTGTTTTACAAAGAAAACCTTTGCATCCGAATGCTCTCTTTCGCACAAACTGCAAAACCTGCATGTTTTCGCATTCGCACTAGACGATTTGATGTTGTAAACAGCATTCGTCTGGAGTCTTAGGGAAGGTGTCATTTTCTCATCATTTGAATAACAGTTATCGTACTTGTAACTGTCTCAGCAAACCAAACTGCCCCTGCTTGTTTGTTCTTTGCTGTATAATGTTTCCTGTCCCATCTCCCAGGATACTTGATTTTTTGTACTTGGTTCTTGTGTCTGTCTTTCAGTCTAGTTTTGTTTTGCTGTTATTTTGTGTTCTGTGTGTTTCAGTTATCCTTGCCCCGCCTAGCATTGGTAAGAATCCGGCTTGACATATTCTCTCTGTCTCTCCCTCTCTCCCTCCCTCCCTCCCTCTCTCTCTCTCTTTCTGTGTGTGTGTGTGTGTGTGTGTGTGTGTGTGTGTGTGTGTGTGTGTGTGTGTGTGTGTGTGTGGTGCAAGTCATTCTGACATGAGGAAGTGCATATGTTATAGAGTTGTTACATTTATGCACACATATTTTTTATTGTAGTCTTTTCCAGTTTGACTTTAGTAATCTACCCCCTTCAAATGGGACTGTGGCCCTTCTTGACTAAATTATCCTCTTGAGTAATTTATCTTCCCCCCCTCGTCTCTCTCTGTGTTGATCTCCCCGCCAGCCGTTGAGCTCTCTCTCTCTCTCTCTCTCTCTCTCTCTCTCTCTCCTCTCTCTCTCTCTCTCTCTCTCTCTTCTCTCTCTCTCTCTCTCTCTCTCTCTCTCTTCTCTCTCCCCACTTCATCTGAAATTATATCTAAGTTTCAAACCTTGACATTCTAAACATCAAGCCAATATTGGCCACTAAATATTGTCATCATGATGTATGACTTCCTTTGTAATCAAAAAGGAAATAATTCCTATAAGGTATACTGCACACGCCAGCACTTTTATTTCCCATAACAATATTGCCAGCCATAATGGCTTGAGATATAATGTCACAAATAGTTCGTATATGCAAAGCACAATACATAACATTTTATTTAATCATAATTACCATCATCTGAATGCACATATATATTTCTGCATCATAGCATAGCATTTTTGTTTTGCAATCGAGTACCATCCATTTGGTTTCTTACATTTTTTGCATTTTTGGTTTGTTATAGTTTTTTTAACTTCGGTGTAATCATGCTTTCCTTTTCAATAATATGGATGTTCTCAAACTGATTTAGGATGAACTTAGTGTACACACACACACACACACACACACACACACACACACACACACACACACACACGCACACACACACGTACGCACACACGCACGCACGCACGCATGCACTAACACACACACGTACTCTCTCTCTCTCTCTCTCTCTCTCTCTCTCTCTCTCTCTCTCCCTCAGTCTCGGACGCTAAGCTTGACGTCCCTCCCCACCAGCCGTTGTCCCTAAAAGTAAAAAACAAACAAACAACAACAACAACAAAAAAAGAACCCTCCAAGAAAAAATGCACAAACAGTGTTATTAACACAAACACCAAACACACACAGTTAAACACATTTGGGTCGTATGCAGTAGGATTTACAACATATAGTTCATTAGTGACAAAAACACTGGCCTTCCACAGACGTTTACTCCCCTAACAGTGAAGGTCTCCACCAAATATCTAACAGTGTATACTATTCTAAGCCATTTTCAGGCGAAACAAACAAAATCAGACTGAAGAACTGACCAGCTTGACGAGGGCACTAGACCAATGTCGCATTCAGGAAAAATCCCAAGTCACCGAATAAAGCCGGTAGGAGTGTGACTATTGTGTGTCAAAGTACAGAGACAGGGGTGACACACTATGTTTCTCCTCAATTCACGTCAACAAGCTGCTCGTCACCAAGACTCGTTCTCTCGCTGTCCGCACTGAAAGGCGCGATGAGGTCATTCTCAGACTCCTTGTGTGGACACACATTTCCTATACAACAAAATATAATTTTGACCTTCAGCAGAAATTTTCCCGCCGACCCAAAAGCAAACTAAACAAACAGTTAAGCTCATGCCACTGACATATTTCATTTTCTAAAGATAAAAAAAATCCTTGAACATTATTTGTGCTTCATATGTTCCCTCCCCCTTTTTTTTCTTTTTAAACAATCGTGGTGATGAGTAGATGGCCGAAAACCGATGCAACAACTTGAACAGGGAGCCAAAGCCCAGAATCAGATACCAGCGCACAGTGTTTGGTGCAGTGTGTGTATGCAAAAGTTTATATGTAAAACACACACTTGCGCAACGGGCTGACTGGATTCCACATGACAGGTCATGGATGCGACCAGCTCTAAATCATGAGCTTACAACCCAGGGTCTAGTAATGATCCCCACACTCCCAAAGAAGGATCTCTACGCGCCTCCAAATGGTGTACTGAAGAACAAAAGATGTCACTGACCTATACCACCCCCCGAAAGGTTGACTACAAAGAAGATTGAACACAGCCACCCTGACGTTTATGTAAAAAACAATCAGGACACACCTGGTCGTAGCACGATGCCACTCAACCACACACACACACACACACACACTACGTTGGGACTTGAACCCTAACAACAACTTGACAACAACCAGTTATGATTTTGCTGAACAGGATGCGAGTGGATGTTCTGTCGACAAGGACTGCTGGTCTGGTGCGTTCCCCTTTTTTTCAGCATGTAAAGATCAGTGCAACACACACACACACACACACGCACACACACACACACACACACACACACACACACACACACGCACGCACGCACGCACGCACACACACACACACACACACACACACACACACCACGCACGCACACGCACACACACACACACACACACACACACACACACACGCACGCACACGCACACTCACACGCGCGCGCGCGCGCGCGTTTAAGACCAGTCTACACCATTTCTGGCAGTTAAAGGGGAATAGAGGGCACTGAGGAAGGGGGGGAGGGGGGTGGCAACATTGGTCCTTCACCCTTGTAGGCCACTCTTCGCACGAACTGGGCCTACCTTACATTCCTTTAGCATTTAACCCGGGAAGACAACAAAGTAAACGGTGTACAACTTCTTTCTACGAACTCCCAGAGACTGGAGTGACCTTATAGAAGAATTTGCTAGTACCGAGACCGTTATGACCCAATCCTTTATTGTGCTCTCGCCATTTTTTTCCTGTTGGTGGTATCTGCTAGGTTACCAAATGGAGAAGCCGGAGCAGGTGCATGCCCATGCATATTCCAGTTTCAGAGAGTTCAGCCTCTCCCCACTTCAGTCAGAAGAATATACAAGCACTGTTGTGAATCTTGCTGAAATTTCATCCGAGGATTCCCTTTCGAGCTGTTATCAGAAATTATCCATTGACGGTGTTCGTTGGAGACAAGATTGAAACAAATCATTCAATCAAAACAACGTCCAATCATTTCAGCAACGCAATTGTTTTTTTTTTTTTTTTTTTTACCGCACGTCTCAACTCTCCATTGTAGACTACCTCACTTCATTCACTACAAATGACGGAATGAAATGAAAACCGTTCACTGTATGCATTCCACACATGACAATTACAAAACAAGGACAACATTCATATCCCGACGTTATATGAAAACCAGAAACAAATGATTATTTACCATGCACACTCCGAATCACACAACAGGACAACAATGGAGCAAGGCAACCCTTGATCCTGTGCACATGAGAACGATCAACAACGAAACAAACATCACACCAACAAGAGCCTTAAATACATTACTGACCAATAGAAATATAATAACCAACTTGGCGAACACAACACGATCATATTGACACGTTGTTAGCTTTAATTCCGAGAGAGGACGAGCTGGTGTATGTTCAGTATAACGAATGTGTATAGCACATGTGAAGAATGAAAAGGAATAGTGTGAGTGGTATAGCGGAGATGGTGGAGGTGACTGATGTTGTGTGCATGCGTGCGTGCGTGCGTGCGTGCGTGCGTGTGTGCGTGCGTGCGCACGCGTGTGTGTGTGTGTGTGTGTGTGGTGTGTGTGTGTGTGTGTGTGTGTTTCTGAATCACAGTTGCACCCTTTGTCACACCGGAAAACGTCATTGTAATGGACGGGGAAAACATCAACTACACCTGTAACATCTCAGATACTGGAGATGCCCAACCTACTTTCAAGTGGTTTAAGAATGGGAATGCAATACCTAATGCCACAGAACACACCTACACCTTCATCTCTTCTCTAAAGGATAATGAGAACGAATTCGCCTGCAGCTATAAAACCAGCCCTGATTTGGAATCTAACAAATCAAACCCCGTCACCCCGAAAGGTTTGTTCTCTCTCTCTGTCTCTCTTCTGTCTCTCTGTCTGTCTCTGTCTCCTTCCCCAAGTGTGTGTGTGTGTGTGTGTGTGTGTGTGTGTGTGTGTGTGTGTGTGTGTGTGCGCGCGCGCGCGCCTCTCTGTCTCTGTATCTCTGTCTCTGTCGGTCCGACAGAAGAGCAAGCAGACAGGACATTTGCCCGAACTTGTCCTCATGTAAGAATGGAGGCCTATCTTTAAGGCGCACAGCCGTATACAATGCCGGGAAAGGATTTCACATGGACAGAGTTCTGCTTCCGCCTGTTATTCTGTGCTTGAAAGGCAATCGCTCTGTTAGTCTTCAAAGTCTTCGTTTCCCCGGCTGGGTCTGTGAGATGCAGTAAGCTGCCGGTAGACTGTGTCCACATTTCTGCTCATGACGTCGCCCTTCTGTGTCTTTGTATCTGGCAACGGGCTCCAGCTTGGTCACATCGCCCATGCTTCAGCTAGCTGTTAAAGAGCATGTGGGGATCCTGCTGCCGTTCATCTGAGTGAAAGGTTCTGACCATCGCAGCTGACTTTTCATGAGAGATGCTGAGGTGTCCACACTTTCCCTGGCACTCTGAATGTTAGACGTTTTTTCCTCACCACTTGGTGTTTCGGATCTTGCTGAAGAAATGCTAGTTGACTCGTTCCCAGCGTAGAACGTACCGTCGGTAGGTGGTCCGGATCTCACATGAGAACACCGAGGACCTCAGGTCTGCACACAGCAATGTTGGAGGAGAGTTGGATGCTATGATCTTTCCACGTAGCCTGCTGCCTTGGCGCAGTAACTAGCATCGCGAACTCTCGGCACGGAAGTCGTGGTTCAGTTCCATAACAGTCACTTAGTTGTGGAATTTTTCTGCCTCGACCGTGTTCTACCCAGAGTTGAGTTTGCTATGGGTTCATCTGGGAAGACCGGGACAACACAGTCGAGTTTCATCCACTTAATGGGTGCGTTTTTTGAGAGTACTGCTCAAATTTCTTGACCAACACTGCAGGTGTCTATATCTCTCGGGCCTGGTTGACGCTGGGGTGTATTATGAAAGTAGCGTCGAGAGCAGACTTGTCACGCAGCCTCAGACCAGAATAGAACTCCAAAACATTTTCGTCATCCTCATGCTTATCGTTTAACATGAAAAAAAATCTCAAATTTGTGGCCTTTCATGCCCTGCTGTCATGGTGACCTCCGTTTTGATATCCTCTCCACGTCTATACCCCTGGTAAAGTTCGTGTCCAGATTGCGGGTATCGGCAAGTTCTTGGGAACCGTCATTGGATGGGTGGGGTGGCGCCTACTGGAGGGCGAGCCCACTCACGCTGTCACGACCGGCCCCTGGAGGTCGGCCCTGACAGGATCGGTTTAAAAGGGAGTGAAGGGAGTGACTGACCTCACACGCTCCGCAAGAGATCACACAGGAAAGATTACAATACAACACCATTTATTCACACCAAAACGCACATAGTCACAAATAAGCATTTCAACACACACAACATACACATAGTCACAAATAAGCATTTCAACACACATTCGTTTGTTCCTTCCCGTTGTCCCCCACCCTTACCTCCCCAAAGTTCACTGGGAGAATCATGTCCAATCGGGTGTCCAAAACGGGCCTGTTCTGAATAGTCTTTCAGTGCCGACACCCTCAGCACACACCCACACCACTTCCCCAATAGCACGACACGGAGCTAACCACACTTGCGTAGCTGTCACATGGGCTGCATGAAGTCTAAAGACACAGTGTAGAACACACCCCGCCGGACGAGGAGGTAGTCGTCAAAGGTCCCGGACAGGGGCAGGACCATCCGGTGAAGAACGTGTGCTCACACACTGTGGCCTCAAGGACGTCAGCCCCGGGTACAGCCAGCGGGAGGAGAAAAAAAAGGGAAAGGAACAGGAAAGGAAAGGGGTACTAGAACCCCGCAGTCAGTATGGTATGAAATATGCTGCTAAATCCTAACAGCCACCTGCATGAAGGGCGAGGTGTGGTGTTTGCTGAATACATTAGTAGCACCAGCTCAACATAGACCTGAACGTAAAACAGTAAACAAAACAAATGAGGAATGTTCGCTAAAGGTACTCTCACACGAGGCAGGCAAGAAATGACATTGAATTAACAGGTTGAAGAAAAGAATAGCAATTTATATCTCCATCCCTCCTTCACGTTTCAACGATCACAACACATTTTCCTTTTTTAAGATTTGAACTGAAGAGTACAGCAATCATTGCTTTACGATTGCCAGCACATTTACAAATAATCATAATTCAATGGCACGATTATCCCCACATTTATAGTAACACTTCAAAATTATCACACAATTCTCAAACCACGCATCCAAACGTCTAATCGTGCGTACGCACGCTCGGAAACACAAAACACTCGTTCCCCTTGCACACACAAGCAGACGGTGGGCGAAGGATATGAGACAGGCGATTGTGACTGTGGCGGACGGGTGAGACCAAGCAAGTCCCAACCCTCAATCACCAGGTTCTCCCCTATCCCCACCGACTACCGCATCAACAGATGAATTGAAAGGAGAGAGAATTTTGGATTTAATTTTGAATGGCCAGGTTAAAGATCGAATTAACCAGAGAAAAGTGGTTTCAAACAATATTTCTTTAATAGTTTTGAAAACAAAAAGAAACTTCGCAAAAGAGAAGAATTAGCCAGCTATCAAACAAACAACAGCAACAAAAAAAACACCCCACGAAACACAACTGATGCTTACCAGCTACCCGTGGGTGACCCAAGAAAGTGGCGGGTCAAGCGACTCTCTGCCCTCTGTCCAGTCGAGAGAACCAGCCGAGCAGATGCGGAAACGCTGACATCCCTCCCCTACAGGCCGACTGCAGGAATGAAGATACTGACTGTACCTTCGGCGATATGGTCGAGAACCAGAACTGGAGCGGGCGCTCCCAGGGACATCTTCCGCACAAGTGAAGAGAAAACCTTCCTAACCGTTGGCAGCAAACATGCCACCATACGTCACAGAGTGAGAATACCTCAAGCTAAGGGGAATGCTGCACGTGCGGCAGGTAAAAAGACAGGTGAGAGGCCGATCGAGACAGCCAGTTCAAGAGAAAGGCACCAGCCACACGTGAACCTGCAGGGTGAATTGCACGGACAGTGAAATTAGAGAGGAGAGAGAGAGAGAGAGAGAGAGAGAGAGAGAGAGAGAGAGAGAGAGAGAGAGAAAGTAAACCTAACCTGAGCTGAACGACATTAAGGTGCAAACACACTATAAGCTACATTAAGGGATTGATACACGACAACAACGACAACAAAAAATAAATAAATAAATAATACTACAACCCAAGATGGACCAACGTCACAGGCCTCGTGACACACGCCGACTCTGCGCCCAAACAATTATGATCGTCCCTAGAAGGATTTGGCGGTGTAGTCCTGTACATGGTGGATACGAGCAGGCGCTACTGAAAACCACCAAAGTGACTCGACAGCAGTGCAGTATCTTCTCTGGTGGGTTGCCTCATGACGATGTGACATTGCCTTTTCCCCTGTGGATTGCCGGTGCCGTGAACCAGGCAAGGATGGAGCTGTGGACAGGGAGTAGGAATGACTGGCGGATGGATAGTGCCACCAAATGGTACAGAAGATAAGACAGAAAAAAAGAAAAAAAAAGGTCTTCTCACATTTGTTTTTGTGTGCTGGTGACGGCGTATTTTGGCTTTTGTAGTTCTCAGTGTCACCTTTGGGTCCAGGGATCCATGTTGCTCAAGGCACCCATGGTCTTGATGTACATGGCCTCGGTCGTGTTGTGATTGATGGGTGTGAGGCCAGAACATCAGCAGACTGTTGTCAAGCACTCTGCCACGCAGTGCCTGTCATCATGGGAGAGCGGTGCCAGAGCGCATTATCTGCTAACAGGAACTCAGGCAATACGGCCTCAAACAGTTCTATCCTGCTCCGCTTCTATACATTACATGATGATTGATAAGCCGACTGTGTGTCATCCCCCCCCCCCCCCCCCCGCACCTGTGAATTGGCGGCCTCTTCATAATAACTCTTCAGTAATGTTCGTAATGCGCCTACAGAGATCTATCTATCTATCTATCTATCTATCTATCTATCTGTCTATCTATCTATCTATCTGTCTATCTATCTATATATATCTATCTATCAATCTGTCTGTCTGTCTGTCTGACTGACAATTTGCCTGCTTGTCTATCTATCTATGGATCTATCTATCTATCTATCTATCTATCTATCTATCTATCTGTCCATCTATCTATCTGTCTGTTTATCTATCTGTCTATCTATCTACCTTTCAAGAAAAACAGTTACTTACTTTGCAGGTGCCAGGAACCAGTATTTTAAATGAAATATATTGTCTTGCTTCATTGCTCATCATTTCTCTTGTGCTTGAAAGTACACATCTTTAGTGGCGTTTCAGAACTGCTTCAGTTGTTTGTGAACTCTAAGAACAGCAAGGTGGACATTTAGCTTTATTCCATTGACTAATTCGCGTAACAAATTAATAATAGGTGGAGCGAATTATACGTAGGAATTTGTTGTAAAGAAAAAGAATTTATTGTTTTCTGTGCTTGAAAAAGATCTTTGTTGCTGTTTATATGGAGTTTGACCGTTTGACGCAGTTGTGGACGATCGTTACATCTCCAGTTGAGATTCAGCTGCTCATTCTGATTGGTCATGAAATGTTCCTGTGTTTTCTTTCTGTTATTATGCGGTATGACGTAATTCACAGGCACCAGTATACAGCTGACGTCATTAGGGTGTGATAATGTCAGTTTCTCTTATTCCTCTCCTCCCCTCCTCCTACTGTTCTTTCTCTGCCTCTCAGTCTGTCTGTCTGTATATCTGTCACTCCGTGTGTCTGTCTGTTTGTCTGACTCTCTCTCTCTCTCTCGCTCTCTCTCTGTGTGTGTGTGTGTGTGTGTGTGTGTGTGTGTGTGTGTGTGTGTGTGTGTACACACACACATACAGAGAAAGAGAGAGAGAGAGAGAGAGAGAGAGAGAGAGAGAGAGAGAGAGAGAGAGAGACGAGAAGACAGAACAGAGAGAGGACAGAGACAGAGACAGAGACAGAGTCAGAGAGAGTGCGTGCGCAAACATCCTAAAATTCAGTGTGCTGTTTTGACAGCAGTGTCTATTCATTTTTTAAGATCTGAACTTCTGTCTGGCAGTCAGACCCCAGATGCCCTTCATAGTGCCACAGAACGTCACTGCTACGGATGGTAACAACATTGTCTACAGTTGTCAGACCCCGCGCCCTTACGCTACAACAGACGGAGTCAGCTACAAATGGATGCTAAAAGGAAACAAATTAACCGAGAAACAAAACCTAACTGTCCACGTTTCTCTGAATTCCATCTTACGTCTGTCCTGCATAGTTGAAAGCCCTACAGGTGGAGAATCCGATGAATCTCAACCTGTCACCCCAAACGGTTTGTTCTCTGTCTGTCTGTCTCCCTCATTGGCTGAAGCCTT
>CM065725.1:27482113-27484613 GCA_033310375.1 Conus canariensis | reverse complement strand
CTCATTATACATAATAATTCACGAATACATCTTTTCATCTTATTATACATAATTCAAGAATACATCTTTTCATCTCATTATACATAATTCAGAAATACATCTTTTAATGGTTTCTCCTCCTCACTGGAGAAACAATTCATACATTTTCTAACGAAGAGTCAAAGATGGCTAGTATCTGAATTCCGACCCAGGGGAACAATCAACAATGTTTGTGGGTCAACCTGATAAATTCTTTAAATTCTCTCACGACTGTCGCAGTCTTCTTCACAATTAGGTGCTGCCGCAGCACTGGAGATCAACTACTTCTGTGACTGCCTCAGTCGCCTAGTCCGTTACTGGTGCTGCCACAGCACCGGGAAGGGCTGAAACACGAATGAAGTCCGTGTAAGTAATCTATTTCAAAATCTGAATAATGATAAATTCTTTTCCCTTTTTCCCTTTTCTTAACTCTCTTTTTTTCTCTCCCCATCTGTCTATACCTCACCTGGTAATGGTGAATCGCAGGTGGAACTCGTTCTTCAGACAACCTGTCCGGTCAGTGTCCCCAAGCCATCTCCTTCCTTTCCTTTCTTTTTCCCTCCTGCGCTCACATTCAGTGAGTACTTGTCTAACTCTCCGCATTACCAGCCCTTGTTTGCTGACCAATGGACAACGTCCATCCATTCAACCAATAATCGGCCTAATTCTATAGCCACCAGCGACACCGATCACACTGGTCAGGCCACGTGAATTATTGTTTCTTTTACCTTTTCTTTTCCCTACCTAGGGAAATGCTTTATAACAAATAAGGGCGTACGCGATGGAACGTCACATGTCGCCATGTGAGGCTACATCACATGACACTCATATTCCATGGGATACCTCGCAAAGACAATGAAACGTGGAAAGATTGTGAAGACAGTGTCCGGGAACTGATTGTGGACCAACTGGAACTGACAGGAGAGTGTCAATTCGACCGTGTGCACCGTGTATCCTCCAAGAAGGACTCTCCGATTGTGGCTAGGTGTACATTTTTCAAAGACAAAGAAGACATTCTGAGAGCTAAAGGTAAGCTGAAAGGCACATCTATTTTCGTTGGAGAGGACTTCAGTAGAAGAGTCAGAGACATTAGGAAAAAACTTGGTCCTTATTTAAAAGAGGCAAGAGAGGCTGGGAAAAGAGCCAGTATGGTCTTTGACCACCTTATTAATGATGGAACCAAATTTTACCTCAGTGCTAATGGAAATCTTGTTAAGACGAAATAGCGATTAGGCCGGCCGAATGTGTTCAAAAGAAATTTAGCTTCTAGTGATTGATTTCAACGTTGCAGAATTTACACAGGGGATCACTGAACAAGTTACACCGGTCGAGTTTGTGTCAAAAACAGATCGTGCAAAATATGTGCTTTCCGTCGTTGGCGAACCTGTTAGCATGCCGCAGAAATCAGTGGGGTTCGAAGAAAATGGGTCACATTCATTAGGGGGCCGTATTAAAAGTGTTTTTGAAAAAAATGTTAACAATAAAAAGAATGGCACAAAGAATGTGCATGTAAATATGAACAAGAATATTCATTTTTTGCATTGGAACATATCTGGTATTTTGTCCAAATTGAATGACAATTCTTTCGCTTCCTATCTTTCATCTTTTCACTTTATTTGTTTAGTAGAGACATTTGTTGATAGCTTTGATCCACTAGCATTTCCGAATTACACAGCATATTGTAAACCAGCAGTTAAGCTGTCCAAACAGGGGAAACGTCCTGGGGGGGAGGGGGGGGGGTTCTTTGTCTCATTAAAAATGAAGTTGTTAATTATGTAACGGAAAGAACAGTTGAACGCGGGAATTTCCTTTGTTTTTCTATAAACAAATCATTGTTTAGTACTGATAAAGATATTCTTTTTATTTGTTGTTATATCCCGCCAGAGTATTCTCCACATTATAACTCTAGTAGTATAGACAGTGATGTGGAATTACTTGAAGATATTCTTACTGATACCGTACTAAGTGATGATATGTATATTTTGGAGTGTGGGGACTTAAACGGTAGAACCGGAGATACATTTCCAAGGAATAATGGTGGTTTTGGCAACACTGCTGTAGATGATGAAATCAACGAAGGAATGATTCGAAATTCGCAAGATAAAGTAATAAATTCATATGGAAGAAAGCTTTTAAACCTTTGTAATTCATTGGGAATATGTATGCTGAATGGTGTTTGTGATGGAGATAAAGATGGTCATTTTACTTACATTTCTGATACTGGCAGTAGTGTGAATGATTATTTTTTGGCATGTGACGACTTTTTCTCTGTTTTGGATTCATGTTGTGAAATTCATGTGGTGGAAAGGATAGAATCTGATCACCTCCCTGTAGAATTGTGTATTAAAACACAGAATAAGAATACATCTGCATTGTTTAACTGTAGATCAAAGGAAACATGTTTCATTGAGAGGTATAGATGGAAGTTGACTATGCTGAACAATTCATTGAAGCCATGAGTCATCAGGATTTTCAAGACACG
>CM065725.1:27452113-27477113 GCA_033310375.1 Conus canariensis | reverse complement strand
GCATCAAGATCAATCGCAGCTACCAGAGTGCCGATTATGACACTGACCACTCTTTGGTGTGCAACAAAGTGAAGCTCCGCGCGAAGAGACTGCACAGTAAGAGAAAGGAGGGCCGGCCTCGCATCGACACCAGCAAATCACGCGATCAAAGAAAAGTGGAGGAGTTCACGCGCGTGTTGGAGGATTCTCTCCCTGGCCCACCCACTGCAAATGCCCAAGACCGATGGGAACACTTCAGAGATGCTGTCTACAACGCCGCCATGTCCACCTTTGGCAAAAAGACCAGCAAGTCAGCTGATTGGTTCGAAGCCCATTTAGAAGAAATGACACCAGTCATCGAAGCCAAGAGAAACGCCCTGACAGCATAGAAAACCAATCCCAGTGAGCAGAACCTCCAGGTTCTCCGTGCTACTCGCAGCAAAGTTCAGCAGTGTGCCAGGCAATGCGCCAACGATTATTGGCTTCAGCTCTGCTCCCAGATTCAGATCGCAGCTGACACAGGCAACATTAAGGCGATGTATGACGGCATCAAGCAGGCAATGGGCCCAACGCGAAAGAAAACTGCCCCTTTGAAATCAGCTACAGGGGAGGTGATTCAGGACAGAGAACAACAGATGGAGCGCTGGGTAGAACACTACACTTTGTTGTCACAGATGACGCCCTGAATGCCATAGAGCGCCTACCAGAGCTGGAAGAGCTTGACAGAGAACCAACCATAGACGAACTCAACGAAGCCCTGGACTCTCTTGCCTCTGGCAAGGCACCAGGGAAAGATGGTATTCCCGCCGAAGTACTGAAGTGCTGTAAAGAGACACTCATCACCGAGTTGCATGAAATCCTCTGCCTCTGTTGGAGTGAAGGCGAAGTACCACAAGACATGAGGGATGCTAACGTCGTCACACTACAAAAACAAAGGTGACAGAAGCAACTGCAATAATAATCGTGGCATATCCCTCCTTAGTATTGTTAGGAAAGTCTTTGCATGGGTAGTACTGAAGAGGCTCCAAGTACTTGCAGAGCAAGTTTATCCTGAATCGCAGTGCGGTTTCCGTGCCAACAGATAGACTATAGATATGATCTTCTCCCTTAAACAGCTTCAGGAAAAATGTAGGGAGCAAAGACAGCCACTCTTCATTGCCTTCATAGATCTCACAAAGGCTTTCGATCTGGTCAGCAGGGATGGCCTCTTCAAGATCCTCTCCAAGATTGGATGTCCACCCAAACTTCTCAGCATCATCAGATCCTTCCACGAAGACATGAAAGGCACCGTCGTCTTTGACGGCTCAACATCAGCTGCCTTCAACATACGGAGCGGAGTGAAACAGGGTTGCGTCCTGGCTCCCGCCCTGTTCGGAATCTTCTTTGCTGTGATGCTGAAACACGCATTTGGTCCTGCAGCTGAAGGTATCTACCTCCGAACCAGGACAGACGGAAAGCTCTTCAACCTCTCCAGACTAAGAGCCAAGACGAAAGTCAAGCTGAGGTGCCTGCGTGACTTCCTCTTTGCAGACGACGCAGCAGTAACCGCCCACTCAGCCGAGGACCTACAGCAGCTCATGACTCGCTTCAGCGATACCTGCCAAGACTGCGGGCTTACCATTAGCTTGAAGAAAACACAGGTCATGGGACAGGATGTTGACTCTCCCCCAGTCATCAGCATCAGTGACCATGAACTGGATGTCGTCCATGACTTTGTTTATCTGGGCTCAACTATCTCAGACACCCTCTCACTTGACGCAGAGCTCAACAGGCGCATCGGCAAGGCAGCTACCACCATGACCAGACTAACAAAGAAAGCATGGAACATCAGCAAGCTGACCGAGCACACAAAGATCCAGATCTACAGAGCCTGCGTCATGAGCACTCTCCTGTATGGCAGCGAGTCTTGGACTTTGCATGCCCGACAAGAGCGAAAGCTCAATGCTTTTCATATGCGTAGCCTCCGACGCATTCTGAACATCACCTGGCAGGACAACGTCCCAAACAACACTGTCCTGGAAAGAGCCGGATGCACCAGCATGTACATGCTGCTGAAACAGAGACGTATGCGCTGGCTCGGCCATGTCGTGCGCATGGACGACGGACGGATCCCTATAGACCTCCTCTATGGAGAACTTGTGCAGGGAAAAAGTCCCACAGGCAGACCACAGCTGCGATTCAAAGACGTGTGCAAGAGGGACCTAAAGGCCTTGAACATCGACCAGAACAACTGGGAAGCAACAGCCCTCGAACAGTCAGCCTGGAGACAGACTGTGCAGAAAGGTCTCTCCAAGTTCGAAGAGACACTCGCTCAGCAGCACGGCGAAAAGAGAATGAGAAGAAAGGCTGCATCCCAGGCAGACAGACCAGCGTCAGACTTCATCTGTGCCCTCTGCCACAGGGACTGTATTTCCCGCGTCGGACTGGCCAGCCACACCCATCGTTGTACCAGAATAGACACCTAGAGCGCAACTCCATAGTCTTCCGAGACTGAAGGATGCCTACAGTGTATGTGTATATATATATATATATATATATATATATATATATATATATATATATATACACGCATGCTCACCAGCTCACATATATAACATACGTATGCACAATTTCTGTGATGCCAAGCATCTGTGAATGAAAAGATAGTCAGATGCATACACATATGTCAAACTGCAAAAAAGAAGAAAAATTATACATATTCCGTATACTCATTCTTAAACTAGAAGGATTAAAAACACTCTATGATCTACTCCGTATTACAGTCAGCGTTTTGTTTAACTGGCAATAATCTTTCTTAGAAAGCTTGTGTAATCAATTTAGACACTGAGCAGTTATATGGCCTTCCACATCATTCACGAACCGAGTGGAGATGGAGGAAACAGGATAACACTTTTCCCCCATGGATATTGGAATAACAGCGACAAAATAAACACACGATTTTCTGATTCCGGCCTCGTCTTGCGAACTGGGCACGAATTATTTTCATCTGTCATACTGAAGCGAGACTAGTGCATGTTTACAAATCTTAAATAAATGTTAGCGAACCGCCCAGAGAACGTGGACAAACGAGTCACAAGACGAAACACAACGCGTTTCGACCTCTTAGGTCTTCATCAGGTGAGACATAAACGAATAAAACAACGAAAATTCACTTAGCTTTGATCGCTTCAGATCACTTCACAGGGTTCAGCGCAAGGAAGAAGGCGTTGAAGATAACTGATCTAGTCCACTGTTCTGGAAAGATTGCTGTCGAAACAAAGAACATTAGATTTTTTAGGCCAGATTTGGTTTTATAATTCTTTGTTCCGCATGCTTAAACGTTTTTGCAATGATGCAATATTGACCTGGAGCTTTTTTGCACTTAAGGTTTGTAAACTGGTCCCTATTTCTTTCTAATTTCTGTCAGCATCGCACCATTACCAAATCTTCTGCGATGTCAGAGTAGAATTTTCTTTGTTGAAAATAAATCCATGTTCAGTGTTTAGAAGTCGATCGAAATGATGGTGTCAATCATCTCTAGTAGTGTCACTATTGACAGGTTTTGGGGTTGAAGTCTTCTTGCTTTAGACCGCAGCATTTATTAACATTTAAAGAGTTTATTGGTCAACATGCTGGTAGTTTATTAAATTTGTTTTCTTTTCTTTCCATGGTGTCCTGGTATACTATACGATGCTGTTCATATGCAATATAAATCCTCACTGATTTTGTTTGACTTAGCTTTCTAGGCTGCACTGTAGTTTTTTTGTTGTTCAACGGGTTTTCTATCGAACTCTAGAGATTCCTGTCGCTAGTTCTGTGGACTTTTCATTATACAACATTCATTTAGCAGCATCTAACAGAGAAGTTAGTAACATTTTGACATAGTAATCCAACATTTGAAAAAAAACACGCGTGGAGGCACCACTGAAGTGCGCTGACTCGATAGACGTACTACATACCTGTACTTTACAAAATTGCCAAAGAAATGTATTCCTTTCTTGTTTGTTTGTCGATTTTTTATGTTAATTCCCATGTTCTCTAAATTTGGTACCACACAGCCCATTTCCACTGGCATGTCTTCAGATTCGATTCTGTGATCAACTGGAAGATATTCAAGTACGTTAGCAGATGTGTTTGATACTAGAGAACAGTCACCGGCGCCACATCTATAGCTGGAAATAAAACAAAAGTTCTTCTCGTTGTCCTGTGAGAAAGAACCATTGCACATCCGAGGAGCTTTTGAAGAATTTCAACTCAGTTTTTGGCAAACAAACTACGGCGCTTCTTCCTACTGCTTACAGACCACATGATTGCTTTCTTACTGCCAGACTGTCAGAAGTACCCCCCCTTCCCTACAGAATGTCCCTCACTTCCCCCTGTTTATATTTCATTGGTACATTTCTCCACTCTTTTACTTTTGTCAGTGCATGCGTGCGTGTGTGTGTGTGTGTGTGTGTGTGTGTGTGTGTGTGTGTGTGTGTGTGTGTGTGTGTGTGTGTGTGTTGTGTCATTTTTATCTTTGCTTTTCTGTCGTCCAGTCAGACCCAAGACACCGACGGTCACATCGCAAACGACCCACGTTGTTGATGGCGACAGGATCTCCTTGACCTGTAACACGGAATACAGTTCCACTGCACATGATAAACTCACATTCCGATGGTTCCGGAACGGCACTGAAATACCTGGTGCTGACCAAACGATCTACGCCTTCACCTCGTCTCTGGCGGACAACAAATTCTCTTGCAGCGTCGAAAAAAACAGTTGGAGGGGAATCGGACCAATCGGATCCTATCAGTCCAACCGGTCAGCTCTCTCTCTCTCTCTCTCTCTCTCTCTCTCTCTCTCTCTCTCTCTCTCTCTCTCTCTCTCTCCCCTCATTTTCATGCTCTCCTTTTTCTTATTTCTAATATTAGTTTCTTTGTATTTCTTAACATTAGTTTGTCAGTGTGATTTAAATGTGTTTCGTTTTCAAATTGTGTGATATCGTTTTCTCATTGTTGTTCTGTCTTGAACTACTTCTTCTTTTCTTTTAGTTTATCTGATATAGTCTGCGCCCTTAGCTCCGTGAGAAGAATTAAATGATGATCTGGATTTCATCGTTTGCAATTTGGCCTGTATTCTCTGGATTGTAAGGCATACTGAATATTATTTTTAATACTTTCTGATTTGTTTCATTCACGAGTTCTACGTAGGCAATATCTACGTACGTAGGCAATGTCTACGTATGCAATATCTACGTAGGCAACATCTTCCAGGAGAGAGGAGCTGATTTCCAAAAGCCTGTATTTTTATGTCTTTTTTTGCTCAACCAAATGTTGACGACCATGTACGGATAGTGAAGTACTGAAACAGGATCAAACAAACAAACCAAATACACGAGTCAAAGAAAAAGACTTGGAATGGCTAAAATAAACTACAAACACCCGGTGTAAGTGCAAAATATATTTGCCTTTATTCAAAGCTTCTTCAGGACCGAACTGAAAGAATGAAACACCGAACTTAAAACGTAAACAACTGAATTAAAATAAAAAAAAAACTAAGCCTATTCAAAATGCACGGGTTTTTTCAATACAAGAGTTCAGTAGCTGAACATGATCAACACACACAACCACACACCCTATGCCTGAGCGCTAGCGCGCATGCGCACATGTATATCTTCCTGAACAATAATAAAGGCAGGCCCGTGAATCACCGCGATAAAAGAATCAAAATAAAAGAGAGGAGGGAGGAACTGGGCGTGGAAAGGGTGGGGAGAGGGAGGGGGAAGAAAGAAGGGTGTAAAGGGGAAAACCTCAAGTTTAACCTAGTGAAATTCAACTGTAAGTATTCACACACACACACACACACACACACACACACACACACACACACACACACACACACACACACACCCCCACACACACACACACACACACACCACACACACACACACACACACACACACACACACCACACACACACTCAAATGTAACCCCGCAAAACATGACTGTAAGCATAAACACACACACACACACACACATACACACGCACACATACACACGCACACGCACCGCACACACACACACACACACACACACACACACACACACACACACACACACACACACACACACACGCACATCTAAAGTTTAATCTAGTAAAATTGAACTGTAGGCCTGAAAACACACCCACCCACACACGCATACTCACTCACACCCACCCACCCACCCACCCACCCACACACACACGTACATGCACGCACACGCATAGACACCCACACACCCACACCCACACCACACACGCGCGCGCGCGCGCGCCCACACACACACACACACACACACACACACTCACACCCACAAGGTTTAACCTAATAAAGCTAAACTGTAAGCATTTGAGCACATACACACACTCAGCCACACACACACACACACACACACACACACACACACACACACACACACACACACACACACACACCATGTTTTAACCAAGGAAAATCTGACTGTAAGCTTTAAAACACATACACACCCAAACACATACACACTCCCACACATATACACACACACATACACATATACATACACTCACACCCACTTGCTGAACTCATGTTCCTATTCTATGCAAACTTTTTACAGTTTGTCCATCTAAAAGTCTAAGCTCAGTGTTTCCAGCTGCCGTCTCTTTTACAGACTTTCTTGCCGTCTCATCTATGCCACTCAAGTGGCATTACCCCCACGCTACTCATTCTGTCTCCCCGTCCAAGTCACACCCTGGCTTGTCCCTTTGCAGCCGCAGCACCGTCAATCGATAGGGGGAATCAACGTCAAGTCTTCATGAGGCAACCCACCAGAGAATACACTGCATTGCTCCCCCACCCCCACAGAGCACGTCACAATGCCCATCCATCGACTCCATTAACTCACCGATGTAAGCTACCTCAACGCGAACTCTCTGGGATCATAGGCGTGGAGAGAAAATCGAAACAGGTCACCATGAGAGCAGAGCATGATAGGCCACATAAATCGAGACGTTAATGCTGATCGATGAGGGTGATGAAGATGATGCTATGCAGTTACACTCTGGTCTGAGAATGTGAGGGCCTTCCTCTTTGTTTACTCTAATAAAGTGTTTGGCATCGACCAGGCCCGAGAGACACAGACACCTGCCATGCTGAATACTTTCAGAGATACATCCGTTAGGTTGATAAACAGTCGACCACGTGGTATCACTCTGTTCAGTTGAGCTCAACGTAGCGTAGGGACCGATCCAGGTGACGAGAGTTGAGGGTGAGTTGGCGTGCCCTGTTTCCCTTCAACCTCTCTCTTACTAATTATGTGAAGGAGCAACTTTTTGGTGCTAGTCATCAAAATAAATTTTTAATTTTCACGGGACTGTTAAAAGTACTTACGAATGGCTCAGTAAAACATTTCCCTAGGCTTGTACCATTAAAGTACTTGTAGCTCCGAGAGACAGAATTAGAATGATGTTCAAACATACTGAATGAACAACAAAGAACTGACACAAGTTCAGTGTAGTTTCACATATCAACTTTACTTGTTTATACATGGGTGAAATGTTCAAATCAATTTCACTAATTTAGTTCAGGCTTATTATTGTTTCCACTTCTTATGTCATTATTAAGAGAGAGGAAAGTTCTGAATGAGTTGAGTTGAAGTCCACTTGGAATATCATGACTTATCTGATGTTGGAGAGAATAGTTAATCTCTCTCTAGTTGCTAGTGACTGGTCCACTTCTCTGTTGACCAGCTGATCATGTGCTGGAATGCAGTGTTTGTCCACTACCAGGCATGCCCAGGGTAGGTAGGAACCCAGGTTCTAAAACAAACATAACCTGGTCACTGGTTAAGTAGTTGAGAGCCTGGCTTGTCGAGGTATCACACTTGCCCTCTGGCTTTCACTAAATGTGTGAAATCTGAGCCAAAAAGGAATTAAACTAGCATACAGATATCTTCCATAATTATAAGTCTCCACTTTTCTTCTGATTTTGAGTGGAGTTTAACAAAGGGTAGGAGACAGTTTATACAATGCTAAACAATGGGTGTCAAATAACTTTTCAATTTTTCTTATAAATTAAATTCCAGTAACTTGGAATAACTTTAGCCCAAGTACACATGCTGATTAAATTTAGAATCACATACTACAAAGCATTCTGACCGTCAAAAGTATTCATAAATCAACAGTTTTCACCTAGTATAGGCAAACTGTGTTTCTGATCAGAATCTGCCATTCAGTTATCATCTTAACAGATAGTATTGAATACTGACAAAAATCAGATTGAAAACAAAGAATGTTAATCGGATTGTTAACAAATAATCTTAACCAAGTATCTAAATAGTTTTTACCAAGTTGTGCCAAACAAACTATTACAACAGAAAACTCATTCATCATCTTGATAGATGTCACCATGTGTTGGCATACAGTTATACTGTTAAACCACATGGCATACATACAATCAACGCATAGTCTCAAAATTTACAAACATAGTTTCAATTTACAGGTCTTCTTGATGATCAGTGAGTCTTAGACAGGTTCAGAGTAGGTGAGATAAACTTTCACTCTCTCTGATTTACCCCTGTTGTAGTTCTTGATTCACTTACAGATGGTCTGTGAAGGGCAGTAATTGTTCACGATGAGTTTCCCCCAATGTTTTTGGCTAAGCCACCTTATCAGTTTCCGGTTCCGGTTGGCATTGTGTCACTAAAGGCAAAGAAAAAGGGAGGGGGTGGGTGCGTGGGTGATCATCCCCACCCACTTACAGTGGGAAGTGAGGGTAGAAGATTCGATAACGCTTTTTCTTAGCAGTTGGAGTTGTTGTTAGTGCGCCTTCATGCTAATTGACAAAGTGCTGTGTCTAAAAATCGTACTCTGAACAAGTCCTAAAACAATGTCACAAATCAAAAGGGGTTTTACTAAAACCTCCTTCAGGGACTTTTCCGGAAAAGTAGGCAGATATGTTTTCATTTTTCTACAGTGGAAAAGTATATGTTCATTAGAAATTTTCCCACCACAAACACATGTGATGTTGGAATTTGTGTGTGTGTGTGTGTGTGTGTGTGTGTGTGTGTGTGTGTGTGTGTGTGTGTGTGTGTGTGCGTGCGTGCGTACGTGTGTGATGTGTATACGCACGCTGAATCCAGCATACTGTTTCTTGTTCTCTTTTACAGTCAGACCCAAGAAACCCTCCGTCATTCCAGAAATCGTCACTGTTGTCGATGGAGAAAACATCACCTACACCTGTAACACCCCATACACTGCGAAGGACACAGTTAGCTTCAAGTGGTTTCAGAACAGGACTGAAATACCTAGCGCAAGAAAACAGAATTACACCTTTACGTCTTCCTTGGCGGACAACAATCGCTATTTTTCTTGCAGCGTTGAAACCACACCTGGCGGAGGATCTGAGAAATCTGATCCTGTCCTTCCAAACGGTTTGTCTTCTCTCATTCACTATCTGTCTCTCTGTCTCTGTCTCTCTCTCTCTCCCTCTCTGTATGTGTGTCTGTCTGTCTGTCCGTCTCTGTCTCATATCTCTCTGTCTCTGTTCCTCTCTGTCTCTCTCTCTCTCTCTGTGTCTGTCTCTGTGTCTGTCTGTCTCTGTCTGTTTGTCTGTCTCTCGATCTCTGTTCTTTCTCTCTCTCTCTCTCTCTCTCTCTCTCTCTCTCTCTCTCTCTCTGTATGTCTGTCTGCCTGCCCGTCTCCCTTGCTCTAACTCTCTTTCTCTTTCTCTGTCAGTGCCAGTGTGTGTGAATGCGTGCGTGCTGGCTTGCGTGCGCGCGCGCGCGCGCGCGCGCGTGTGTGTGTGTGTGTGTGTGTGTTTGCGAGCGCGCGCGCATGTGTATGTGTGCGTGTGTGCATTTGACAAATTGTCTCCAAATCCGACATGTTTGATTTTGTTGTTCATAAACTAGCCCTGTTCACAGACCCAATATTTGTTTTCTCTTAGATGCCATCATGTATTTAGTATCAGAAGTAGTTTAGATTCACCCCCCAAAAACAACTACAAAAACAACAACAACATCAACAACAACCCCCCTCCCCAAAACAAACAAAACAAAACCCTAAAAAGAATAAAAACAACAACAACAACAACAACAAAAACAACAACAACAACAACACAACAACAACAACAACAACACACACACACACACACACACACACACACACACACACACACACACACACACACACACACAAAATATCTAGTAAGTAGATTTATAAAACAAATGAACCTGTAAAACGCCGAGAAAAGCCCAACAGACGCAGAGTAGTCAGCTTTCGCTTAAATCATGGGTTTAGCCTAGGCAGTATATACATTATCATATCAAGTTTTTGCCTTTTTCTTGGAATGATACCCTGGTTGAAAACTATTTAAAAAAAAAAAAAAAAAAAAAAAAATCAAGTCTTAGGAGGGAGTCGGTGAGTAACACTCGTGGCGTGCGGTCACGGATTTGTTCGCTCTTCGCCGTGCCGATTCGAGCTAAGCCTACGCGATTTTTCAACTTAGTGCTTTTCTTGTTCGCTTTTCAGTCTCAGTGTTTTTTCTTCTTTTCTCTCTCTCTCTCTCTCTCTCTTTTCGTGACCGTTTAACGCGGATAAGAGCAAAATGTCTTCCGTCCAGCCCGTTTTTCTCAAAAATCGGGACATTCCGGACTCGGCGGAAAACCGCGTAACAGGACTGGAGCTGTGTCTGGCTGCGGAGCGTACGGCAGGCAGTGGCAGCATCGTTGGTGCCCAGGACATCAGAGGCCTTTGGAGGATCTACCCAGCGACCAGACAGGCAAGGAACGATCTTCTGGTCAAAGGTATGACTGTCCGTAATACTCTGGTCCAATTAGCCAACACCAATCCGTTTATTCTGAGAGAGGATTCCGGGGAAGAAAAACCTGCTACGAAGGTGTGGGTTGCAGACATCCCTATGTCGGTAGCCAACAGTGAAATAGAACACTCCTTAACTAAAATTGGATGTGAACTCCGATCTGATATAAAAATGGAACGATACAGGGATGCAGACAATAAACTTACTCGTTTCGAAACGGGGAGAAGATTCGTCTTCATAACCCTCCCCGCTAACCCTCTCGAGAAAACATTAAAAGTAGGTCCATTCACTGCCAAAATTTTCCACAAAGAACAGAAAAATGTCACGAAATCCGTTATTTGCTCAAACTGTCTACAGCCTAACCACCATGTGTCTGTGTGTGTGAATGAGGTTGTGTGTCGTGAGTGCAAGGAACCAGGGCATAAGAGAGGAGATGTCCGATGTAAAGGCCGGCCAGATAGTCAGGTCAGAGACAAGGGGAGTTTACCTCCTACTGGTTCTCCTCAGACTCCTCAACCAGGCCACTCCGGAAGCAAGATTTCCGACCCATCCTCCACTTCTCCTGCCTCCAAATCAATTGGTAAGGGAGACACACGCGGCGGGAAAGGTAAGCCCGTTGCCAGCGACAAAAAAAGTCAAAGAGAAAAGTCTGATCGAGGGCGGGCGGTTTCTAAACGCCAAACAACCCTGCATTCTAGTATGGGCCCCCACTCAGACAATAGGAACCGCTCAGAAACTCCAAAGCGCCAGCGATGTCGTGAGCAGGACAGCCCTTCAGCACCAAGAGAAAAACAGGCTAAATGTGATGCAGACACTGAAGAGGAAAGATCAGATGTTTCCGATTACGAAAAATAATCGGCTTGAATGTCAGTGTCATTTTTGATTACGGGTCGGCGTTTAGGCTTACTGTGTATTTTGGTCTGTTGTCTGTCCATTTGTCTGCCTGCCTGTTTGCTGCCTGTCTGTCAACCCCTCCCCCCCCCCACGCTCCAATCCTCCATCCAACCCCCCCCCCCCTTTTTTTTTTTTTTTCTCAGATAGAAATGCCTTTGTTGACTTTTGTGGGAGCTCAGTGCTTCGTTTTAGTCATTCATTTATCTTTCTTGGTAGATAATGGAACAGTTTAGAATTTGCTCTTTGAACTGCCGGGGACTAAAAAATAAAATGAAGCGTAATAGTTTGTTCAAATACTTTAAAAATCAAAAGTTTGATGTCATATGTTTGCAAGAAACTCATTTTGTAGAAAAGGAAAAATCACAATGGGAAAAAGAATGGGGTGGAAGGATTTTTGCAAAAGAGGGTACGTCCCGAAGAAAGGGCGAAGTTATATTGGTCTCCAAGTATGTTAATGATGACATTGAACTTGTTTTAACAGAGGATCGCACTGTTGCAATTAATATTAAATTTGAGCAAATCCTGATCACCATTGTAAATGTGTATGCGCCTAACGATTCTATGGACAAAAGGCGTTTCTTCCACAACCTGTATGTGAAGCTGCAAGATTTGGAAGCTGAAAATATCATTTTATGTGGTGATTTCAACTGTGTCTTAAACAACAAGCATGATGTTATTTCCGGAAATCCTTTCAATGAGGTAGAAGTTGAAGCTTTCAAGACCTGTGTACGTGAACTCTCTTTGACAGATGTATGGAGGGTCTTCCATGAGAATGATAAAGAATATACCTGGAATCGCTTTCATCCTTTTATCGCTCGTCGTTTAGATTATTGCTTTGCTTCAGAAGATATTATTTCCTTTATTGCGTCATGTGAACATTATACAGACTCTAATTCTGATCATAAAGCTGTAGTCACAGAATTAGAAAACGGCAAGTTCATAAGAGGTCCAGGGTATTGGAGATTTAATAATAGCTACCTCAGACATGAAAGTTTTGTAAAAAAAAAAAAAAAAAAAAAATGTGAATGCGTTAATAGATCATTGTGTAAATAATAAGGAACTTATAAATTCTGTTGATAAATGGGAACTTACGAAATCCGAAATACGTAATTATTGTGTTGATTTTGGCAAACGATTAGCTTGTTGTCGAAGAAACGAACAGTTAGACCTGCGAAAACAACTTCATGACATCGAATTTCGCATAACAAAAAACCCTGGAAATGCACGCTTGCAGAATGATTTATTAAGTACTAAACATAAACTAGAACTACTAGACATGCAAAAAACGAGAGGAGCCCAAATTAGATCAAGAGTGAAATGGATTGAAGAAGGAGAAAAAAACACCAAATATTTTTGTAACCTTGAAAAAGTAAGGAAAAGAAAAAACGTGATTACTCGTCTTGTATCAGATTCTGGGTTTACTACCACTGACCAGACCAAAATAATGAAAGAAGAGGTTACTTTCTATAGAAATCTTTACAATCAAAAGACTGACGTTGCAAATGTGACTGAAGCTGCGCACGACTTTATTGCTGGAGAAGATATTCCTCGCCTTAGAGACACTGACTCCAACTCATGTGAAGGTCTTGTCACGGTCAATGAAGCATCGTGCGCTTTACAAAGCATGAAAAATGGATCAGCGCCAGGTATGGACGGAATTACTGTTGAATTCATGAAATTTTTCTGGCCTAAATTAAAAGATATTGTAACCGCCTCTTTCAATGAATCCTTTCAGAAAGATGAGCTGTCTTATACTCAATACCAAGGTGTGATAACTCTAATTCATAAAGGCAAAGAACTGGATAAAGAACATCTAACAAACTGGAGACCTATTACCTTAACAAACACTGACTATAAAATTCTAGCTAAAGTTATGGCACAGAGACTAAGTGGTGTTATACAACATCTGGTCAGCGAAGACCAGGTTGGTTACATTAAAGGTCGAAATATATCTACAGTCATTCGTACAATTGACGATGCAATCAATTACGTAAACAAAACAGGTAAATCAGGTTTTATATTAGCGCTTGATTATTCAAAAGCATTTGATTCCATAACAAAAACGTACTTATTGAAAGCATTCGATGTTTTTGGATTTGGTCCCGATTTTAAGAAATGGATTCGAATTATGTTAAAAAAGGCTGTGAATCACATAAATCATGGGGGCTGGATATCGGAGAGTTTTGATGTTAATTGTGGTATTAGACAAGGATGTCCGTTTTCCCCTTTAGCCTTCGTTTTGGCTGTAGAACTGCTAGCTATTAAGATTAGAAATAGTGGCATTGAAGGAATACAGATACGAAATGAAACAAATGCATGCATCAAAATTCAACAGATGGCTGACGACACAACCCTTTTTTTAAAACACCAAAATGATATAACAACGGCAACAAATATTCTCAGACAATTTGCATGTTTCTCTGGCTTGAAACTAAACATACGCAAAACTAAAGTCTTGGCAATAGGTAATGTTGAAGAAAGAGTTCTTAACATACCCTTTGAAATAGTGGACAAAATAAAAATCTTAGGAATATCCTTTGCAAAAGACAAAATGGCCAAAGAAATAGAAGACAACTGGAAAAGTAGGCTGAAAACTCTAACAGCTATGATAAAAGAATGGAGTAAGAGAGACCTTAGCATACATGGTAAAATAGTGATCATAAAGACATTTTTGACCAGCCAATTTATTTATGTTATGCAGTCGGTTGGACTGCCAAGGGAAATACTGATTAAAGTTAATACAATTTTATATAAATTTCTTTGGCAAAGGAAACACAGTAACAGAAAAGCCTTTGAAAAGATTAAAAGAAAGGTCATGAAAGCAGATTATAAAGAAGGAGGGTTAAGAATGGTTGACATGATTGAATTGCAAAATACCTTCTACCTACAGTGGATTGGACGATTATACAACAAAAGAACTGAGACATGGTGCCTCATTCCTTTTTGGCACTTGAAAAGAATAGCTTCAGCTGAGGAAATATTTGAAATAAACTGTTCTCCTAAAGATATACCAGGGATCTCTACAATCGAAAATAATTTTTGGAAAGAAGTTTTATTAACTTACCTAGATAACAAAACTAAAGTAGAAAGCGATAGTGTGCTTGCAAAATATATTGGTACACAATGTCTCTTTTATAATAAGTTAATCAAATATAAAAGTAAGGTCCTCAATTTTGAAAAATGGCGAGAGAAAGGCCTCATCACAATAAACGATATTATTAAAACGCAGGAAAGGCGTTTTTTAACTTTAGTGGAAGTACAAGACCTACTTAACCAAAACAGGGCAATAACCATGTTTCAATACAATGCTCTACTAAATGCCATACCACAAACTTGGATTGACTTGATAAAAGATAGGAATAGACGATTTGAAATGGAGAATCATGGTACCTCTGATGCAAATCATTTCTATGCTAAAACAAAACAAATTAAAGAATATCTGTTGAAAAAGAGTAACAACAAACCGTTAACTCCACACGCCGTAGATTTCTGGAGCAGAAAACTGAACATTGAATTGAGTGAAAAGATGTGGCTTACGCCAAGACTGGCAACAAAAGAAGTACGCTTACGTGAGCTGCAATGGAAATTGTTACATAATATCTATCCCACAAATATTATGCTACAAAAAATGGGCGTGTGCCAATCTATTTCATGTGATTATTGTCCGGACACTGTGGATACCATTGAGCACTTTTTTTTTGAATGTCCATCAGTGAGACAATTTTGGTTAGAAATTGAAAATATTATTTTCTCAAAGGTAGGCATGAAATTGCATTTGTCTGTAACAGACGTGCTGTTCGGACTACATGAAAAGAAATCTTCACATAATTATGCGTGCATCAATAACATTTTGCTAGTGGGTAAAATGTGCATAAGCAAGATTAAAAAGACAAAGTCATCGATACCATATGAAATGGTTTTTGAGCAGGAGGCACAGTTAAGGAAGTTAATATAACACGCACGCAGGCACGCACGCAGGCACGCACGCATGCGCGCACGCACACACGCACGCGCACACACGCGCGCACAGACACACAAATGCGCGCGCGCGCGCGCGCACACACACACACACACACACACACACACACACACACACACAAGAGCATAAATATCGCGCCTCTCCAGCTCCCCTTTCCACACAAACAATAACAGACACGGCAAAAAGCAGGCATCCACACACTTTTTTGTGCTCAACCGCAATTGTGCATGTTCTGTCTTTTTAGTTAACGAATAATTCATGTTCATGAGCGCTTTGTAATGTTTCTAACGGCTTTGTAGAAAATGTTAACTTTATCTTTTACAAATAGTGTTATCACACGCGCACGCACGTCCGCACACCAACAGTGGATGTGGGATATGAGGGAAGGGAGGGAGGGGAGGGCAAGTGTGTGTTTAATTCAATTAAAAGTATACTATGCAGCAAACATAGCTGAATGAAAGTGTCAATGCACCACACATCAGTACATGAATAAACCCAGACGCTTTGTATCAAACGCCAAAACATTAAGATCCGCAATGGAATGTCCATTACTTAAAAAAAAAAAAAAAAAAAAAAAAAAGCACACACACACACGCAGACGATGCATGGTGAGTATGAGTCAATATATCAGAGGGGAAAAAGAAAATGAATGACAGCAGGAAAAAATAGGAGGATAGAAATTCTCTCTCTCTCTCTCTCTCTCTCTCTCTCTCTCTCTCTCTCTGTCTGTCTGTCTGTCTGTCTGTCTGTCTCTCTCTCTCTCTCTCTCTCTCTCTCTCTCTCTCTCTCTCTCTGTCTCTCTCTCATTGATACTGACTGTCTCGCTGCAAGGATGTCCTTGTGTCTCCCTTGTGGTCTCTCATTTTCACTATAAGGATAGCCTTCGGGGGAATAGGCCGGTTTGCGAGACGAGCTGTGCGCTTTCTTCACTACATCTCTCTCTCTCTCTCTCTCTCTCTCTCTCTCTCTCTCTCTCTCTCTTTATTTTCTGTTCCTCCCTTCTCTCCTTCGCGCACTTCTGGTATCATCCTTGCATACTTATTTTCGTCTTTCGTTTCAAGGATGGTTTCCGGAAAGATGTCCGGGCCTCTTTTTCTTTTTTTTTTTTTTTTTTTTTTTTTTTAAATTATTCTTTATATATGTGTATGTGTGTGTGTATATATATGTGTGTATGTATATATATGTGTGTATATATGTGTGTGTATATATGTGTGTATATGTATGTGTGGATATATATATGTATATATATATATATATATGTATATATATATATGTATATATACGTATGTATATATATATATATATATATATATATATATGTAACCCTTGTATCTTTTTGTGAAACACAGTGTGAGAGTGTCACTGCACCAAACACTAGTACAAAAATAAACCCTGACGCGCTGTAACAAACGCTAAAACATTAAAACCAGCACATTTATGTCCATTGATAGTAATACATCATACAGACCCGCATGGTGCGTGAGAGTTGAAGGGAAGGAAAAAAAAAAAAAAAAAAAAGGACCGCCTTTGCAAAAAAATAAATAAATAAATAAAAAATAAAAAAATAAAAATAAAGGAAGAAAAGTGAAAAAGTAAAAGAAAAAAAAAAATCAAACAAAAAAGAAACAAAGAAGGAAAAAATAAAAGAAAAAAAATATAGTAAAGGCGGGGGTGGTGGAGGGGAAAAAAAAAAAAAAAAAAAAAAAAATCTTAGGAACCCACATGCGTACGCGCACGTACGTGTGTATGTGTGTGTGTGTGTGTGTGTGTGTGTGTGTGTGTGTGTGTGTGTGTGTGTGCGCGCGCGTGCGCGCGCGTGTGCGTGCGTGAGTACGTGCGTGCGTGCGTGCGTGCGTGTGTGTGTGTGTGTGTGTGTGTGTGTGTGTGTGTGTGTGTGTGTGTTCGCGCGCGCGCACGTGCGTGTTTGTGCTCGCGCACACATGAATATACTTGGTACATTTTTTCTGGATCCCTCCTCAGATGGTAACTCTAGTGTCCTATATAAGCACTGCTGTAGGCTGCAAATTCTCCGAACTGCCTGACAGCTTCCATACTCCCTTGAAACCCCCAGCCCCCCCCCCCCCCACCACCCCCCTAACCCTCATCCCCATCCGCAGCCGGAATTATTTCCTTCAGCAGATGTTCTGTCGTTCTTTTGTCTGTTTGACACGGACCTCAATAGGACTAAGCGATGCGGACATTGATTTGGGGGTTCAGGTAGTTGTGTCATGTCCACAGCCTGAAGCTGATTACCTGCTCTGGTAGCTTTTCTTAGCACACAGTAGAAGTTGACTGGTTGTAGAGAGGTTGGTTCCACGAACATTGTCTTTGTTTTTCTGTCTCTGATGATGTTTCTGCTTCTTGGAGGCCCGTAGTCTTGTCGTCCTTGATTTTAGGTGATCTCACTGGTGTCAGAAAGTTCACAACAATATTGCTATAATATTGCTCACACGAAAATTGTATCCATTTGCAGGTAAAGGTATGATCTTTGCGAAGTGAGATAGGGGGAAGGGAAGAGGTCTCTCAGGTCTTTATCCTTAATATCTACAGGGCTCAGGAGAGAGAGAGAGAGAGAGAGAGAGAGAGAGAGAGAGAGAGAGAGAGAGAGAGAGAGAGAGAGAGAGAGTAAATATTCTTGATGGTTTCCATCATGAGGTACAACTACTCTGGCAGCCCCTGTTTCTGCCTCGAAGGTCAGCCTGGAACTTGGGAACACTTCTCTTACCGTCTGCCGGGAAACGTGATGGAGATTCCAGTCTTGCTCTTGTTTACCGCCATCATTGTGCGTCAAAGTCTGTTTATCTGCAGGATGGCTGCTTTGACTTGTTTCTTCGTTACGCCTGGGATTTCTCTTCAAGAACAAAGCTCTCTAGCAATATCTTTTAGCTCCTGGTATGTTATGTCTTTCTGTTTGTCCCCCCCCCAAAAAAAAAAAAAAAAAAAAATCAAATGTTATTCATATAAATTAAGAGATCCCAGATGCGCCAAAAAAGGACAGTGCTGAGAGTCTTCATCTCATGATAGGCATGTCTGTAAGACACTCAGAACTGTTCTCTATCATTTACTAGGAAAACCCCCCAGCAAAAACAACGAAAGAAGCAACAACAAGAGCGAGAACGTAAAGAAGAAAAGATAGGCGAAGAGATAAGCCGAGTTAGATACATCGTTAGTCATGACGGTTTGTTGTCTTCTTGTTAGTTTGTTGGTCAATGATCTCTCTCTCTCTCTCTCTCTCTCTCTCTCTCTCTCTCTCTCTCTCTCTCTCTCTTTATTAGGATGGTGAATAGGAGTGTGTGTGTGTGTGTGTGTGTGTGTGTGTGTGTGCGGCGCGCGCGCGCATACGTGCGTACGTGCATGCGTACGTGCGCGCGTGCGAACGTGCATAGGTGTGTGTGAACTCACATGCTCGATTCGGTGTACTCTTATGTTGTATAACATGCATTTTTTCTGTGAATTTTTGCCTTACAGTCAGACCCCAGAAACCCTCCGTCTCGCCCAAAGACATAAGCGTTATCGACGGAGAAACTATCACCTACATTTGCGTTACTTCGCATCATCTGGTTGGCAAAGCTCGCTTTAGATGGTTCTGGAACGGGACTGAAGTACCCAACGCTGAGGGAGAGAACTACACCTTCAATTCTTCGCTGACCAGCAACAGTAAAGAGTTCTCTTGCAGTGTCGGAATCGTTCCTGGCGGAGAATCTGACGAATCGGATCGTGTCATTCCGAACGGTAGATTACCTCTGTTTGTCTATCGTTTTGTCTGTCGGGCTGGCTATTTGTCTGTCTGGCTGGCTGGCTGTCTAGGTGTTTCTATCTCTTTGCATGCATGTTTCACTGACTCTGTCCATCTGACAGTCTGTCTTCCTGCTTGCTTGCCTACCCGCCTGCCTGCCTGCCTATGTGTCTGTCTATCTGTCTGCCTGTCTATCTGTCTGTTTCTGTCTGTCTGTCTCTCTTACTCACACGCACACAATTACATTGACAGCAAATTTCCTAATAGTTATTTCTTTAGATATCTTTTCTTTTCCTGAGTCAAATACGTGTAATGTGGGTTCCATTTAAAACCTTGGTTTGCTAGCTTCATCGTTTATCGGTACATTACATTAAATCAGGCTGTGTTGCTTGTCAGTGCTTGTGACGTGCCGCCACGCGCATCATGTGGGTCAGCGAATCAGACACAGAGACATGGCACAAGTTTTTCGAATGAAAAGCAAAATAGTCAAGAACTAGCAAAGCAAGACATTTTAAGAATTAAATACATGTAAATCGACAGGGAGTAAATAAAGGGTGATGGGGGTGGGTGAGGGTTGAGGGCAGTCAGAGGGATAGCGGGATGGTTAATTTCAATCGATATTTAGAGCCCAGCCGACCGCACGGGGCCATATCAAGGCTGTCATCTTGTCGAAATCATCCCTACACGAAGGAAGGGGGGGGGGGGGGGGGGGGATGGGAGACTGAGGTTTAAACAAGTCATGGAACACAGTAAACTGAAGCCAGGCAGTAATACAGCCATGCATGTCCTTGTCACTGCTGTCCGTAACGATATCTTTTTACTGGTAAATTATGGATCAATATAAAATACGAAAAATGACAAGATTGTTAAATCTGTTAAGACACAGTGTGGACTATTTTCAATTTGATGGTGAATGCAGTGGTGTATATGCTTGTTAAATGTCTATCAGTGATGCTATGTAAATGGTGGGGTGAAATGTTAAAGTGGTGTAAGTAGCGTGTATGGTGGCGGTAGTGGTGGTGGTGTAGTGATGGTGGTGTGGTGATGGTGGTGGTGTGTATTCGTGAGTGTGTGTATGTGTGTGTGGGGGGTGGGGTGGGGTGGGGGGGGGGTGGGGGCGCGCGCGCGCGCGCGTGTGTGTGTGTATGTGTGTGTGCTTATGGGGTTAGGTTGAAACATGTTCAAAGTCACCTTGCGTGTTGTCAGTAAACACATAATTCTTCTTCTATTTACAGTCAGATCCAAGCCACCCTCGGCCACACCAGAAAACATCACTGTTACTGATGGAGACAACATCATCTACACTTGTAACACCTCATATACTTCAGCTGACAAAGTGAGATTCAAGTGGTTCCGGAATGGGGCAGCTATAGCCGGTGCTACACAACGCGTTTACTCCTTTGCTTCCTCTCGAGGGGACAACAGTAACAAGTTCTCTTGCAGTGTTGAAACCACTCCCGGTGGAGGATCCCCCAAATCGAACCTTGTCAGTCCAAATGGTTTGTTCCCCTCCCCCCTCCCCCCCTCTCTCTCTCTCTCTCTCTGTCTCTGGGGACTTGAAAACAATATCGAAATAGAAAAAAAAATCACATCTTGACAGCGAAAAGATTTATGGGTGTACCAGTTCACTCTTCGAACAGAGTCATCCATGTCGAGACAGGCACACATCCATTGTATGCCTTAGGGCTACTTTAAAATGCATTCAAAATTGTTTACTTTACTTCAGATAAGAATTTGCAAGCAATCGTACGATATGCTTCTTTACCAGAACGATTCAGGTCATCACAACTGGACAATAAAGAGTATTAAGGTACTGGTTTTGGTAGTGTGTGGGTTTGCCTAGGCGCAGGATGCGCCAAGTTACCTGCATAGGTGAAATGAAGGATGGCTTGATATATAACTAAAACAAAACTGGCATGCACATGTGGAGAATGATGGTAAATATGGATGGCTTTATTCATGTAAGTGCTTATTTCAGGCTTATAAATACTTGTCACAAACGACAAACAAATGGTATAGAGACACATCTGCAAAATTTAGATTCTAAATGTGTGGGATACCCCCCCCCCCCCAAAAAAAAAAAAAAAAAAAAGAAAAGAAAAAAAAGAAAAAGCGATTCCTACCAAATATAGAAATTCTGTTTGCCTGGCATTTGGGACTGGTAACGAAATTCAAATTCACTTTTTTTTTCAAATGTCCAACGTATTCGCATTTACGTGACAATAGGACAAAAATTCGCGTAGCATATCCAGTTTACCATATATTTATATTATGAAGAACAGAACACGAAGAAAAACTCTTTGCGCCATCCACGTTTATGGCAAAGGCGTTCAAATCAGGACGATTCGCTGAGAAAGCAAACGAACATGCAAGCAGGCAATTTTACGTAAATTTATTCAAATATCACAAATGATTTTATCTACCCATGTTATACAACAAGAAATTAAGCTATCGACATATCCTCTTGTTATACAAGGCTTACAAAGCAATAGATAATACAATAGTCAGTATCAGTCGCTCTCTCTATCTCTGTCTGTCCGTCTGCCTGCATGCCTGTCCGTCTGTCTGTGTGTCTCTCTTGCGTTAAAGGAGAGAGAGAGAGAGAGAGAGAGAGAGAAGAGAGAGAGAGAGAGAGAGAGAGAGAGAGAGAGAGAGTGTGTGTGTGTGTGTGTTGTCCTCAAAAGTATTCATTCAGTACGTTGCTTTGCAATAAATACTTCTTTTTCCTGTGCACTCCCTTTCTACAGTTATACCCAAGTCACCTTCTATCACACCAACAGAAAGCATCAATGTCACTGAGGGAGAAACAGTCACCTACACCTGTAACACCTCTTATACCGTAAAGGACAAAGTCAGCTTCAAGTGGTTCCGGAATGGGGCAGCTATAGCCAATGCTACACAGCACGTCTACTCCTTCACTTCTGCCCTGGGGGACAACAGTGACAATTTCGCTTGCAGTGTTGAAACCACCCCTGGTGGAGGATCTAAAACATCGACTCCTGTCAGTCCAAACGGTTTGTTTCTCTCCCTCCCTCCACCCCTCTCCCTCTCCACTCCCTTCTTCCTCTCTCTCTCTCTCCTTCCTCCCGCTCTCATTTCTCTCTGTGTCTCATGTCTGTCACCCCAAAACAATAATGCAAGACCCCTCCCAAAAAACAACAACAACACAAAAACAAATAAACGTACGAATGCGGATTCACACACACGCACGCATGAACACGTGTGCGCACAAACAAACACTCAACACAACACACACACACCACACACACCACACACACACACACACACAACACACACACACACACACACACACACAACACACACACACACAACACACACACACACACACATGCATACGCACACATACCATAGCACCAGGTCAGTTTTCCACTTGACCAATCTGTAATGCAGTTTACGCTTTCTTGTTTATTGACACTTCTGTGTCTAAAATCGGAGATTTTGGTGGTGATCGTCATGAGCGTGAGTGTGCATGTGGGGTGTGTGTGTGTGTGTGTGTGTGTGTGTGTGTGTGTGTGTGTGTGTGTGTGCGCGTG
The DNA here is from genome assembly GCA_033310375.1 of Conus canariensis. Classification (NCBI taxonomy): domain Eukaryota; kingdom Metazoa; phylum Mollusca; class Gastropoda; order Neogastropoda; family Conidae; genus Conus; species Conus canariensis. The sequence goes on along the minus strand of CM065725.1, from coordinate 27,454,176 downwards.
GTGTGAGTGTGTGTGTGTGTGTGTGTGTGTGTGTGTGTGTGTGTGTGTGTGTGTGTGTGTGAGTGTGTGTCTGTGTGTGTAGATGGGGTTGGCGTAGGGTGCAAACATATTCAATTCATCTTGATATTTTGTCATCCATACCTCTTTTTCTCTGTTACAGTCAGACCCAAGCCACCCTCGGTCACACCAGTAAGCATCACTGTTTCTGATGGAGAAAAAATCAGCTACATCTGTAACACCCCATACACTACGAAGGACAAAGTCAGCTTCAAGTGGTTCCGGAATGGAACAGTTATAGCTAGTGCTACAAAACAGATCTACTCCTTCACTTCTTCTCTGGGGGACAACAGTGACAATTTCGCTTGTAGTGTTGAAACCACCCCTGGTGGAGGATCTAAAAAATCAAATCCTGTCAGTCCAGATGGTTTGTATTCTCTCTGTCTGTCTGTCCGTCTGTCTGTCTCTCTATCTGTCCATCTGTCTGTCTCTCACTGTCTCTCTCCCTTGCTGTCTCTCTGTCTGTCTGTATATACCTCCCTCCCTCTCTCTCTCTTAGTGTTGATAGCGCAAAAGCAGACGAACACCTGTGTGTGTGTGTGTGTGTGTGTGTGTGTGTGTGTGTGTGTGTGTGTGTGTGTGTGTGTGTGTGTGTGTGTTAGTGCGTGTGCGTGCAAGCGTGCGCATGTGTGTGTATGTGTGTGTGTGTGTGTGTGTGTGTGTGTGTGTGTGTGTGTGTGTGTGTGTGTGTTTACATGTGCTAGTTAAGTATAACTAAGACTCTTCGTATGCATTCCTTTTTCTACAGTCAAACCCAAGTCACCCTCTATCACTTCAGAGGGACACACTGCTTCTGACGGCGAAAACATTACCTACACATGTAAAACCTCTTATACTTCGAATGAAAAAGTCATCTTCAGGTGGTTTAAGAATGGAACTGTAATACCCCAAGCTACACAGCAGACCTACTCCTTCACTTCGTCTCTTGGGAACAACAATGACAAAATCTCTTGCAGTGTTGAAACCACTCCTGGTGGAGGATCTGACGAATCGACTCCTGTCATTCCTAAAGGTTGATGCTTTCTCTCTCTCCCGCTTTTCCTCTGTCTCGCTCTTCCTTCCTCCCATCCCACTCCCTCTTTTCCCCGGCTCTCAGTCATCCACACACACGTTCACACACACACACACACACACACACACACACACACACACACACACACACACACACACACACACACACTTGCGCGCGCTCCTGCGCGAGTGGAATCACACATAGACACACACAAACACGCACACAAACACACAACACAGACACAGACACACACACACAGAGACACGCACGAACGCATACGCCACACACACGCACGCACGCACAACACACACACACCACACACTCAGACACATACACACACACACACATACAGACACACAACACACACACACACACACACACACACACACACACACACACACCACACCACACGCGCGCACGCACACACACACACCACACACACACACACACACACACACACACCACACACACCACACACACAACACAACACACACACACACACACACACACACACACACACACACACCCCCGCACACACACACACACACACACACACACACACACACACACCCCGCCCCCCCCACACACACGCACACTACATACACACACACACACACACACACCTCACACACACACCCACACACCACCACACACACACACACACACACACATACACACACACACACACACACACACCACACATACACACACACCACACACACACTCATACACACCACACACAACGCACACACACACACATCACACATCACACACACACACACACACACACACACACACACACATACACCACGCACATGCACACACACACACACAACACACACACACACACACACACACACACACACACACACACACACAAACACACCAGACACACACACGCACATATATCACGTCACCACACACACACACACACACACACACACACACACACACACACACACACACACACACCACATAGACATAACACACATTA
>CM065725.1:27432113-27434613 GCA_033310375.1 Conus canariensis | reverse complement strand
TCGTTTCTGAGCCAGTATTGAGAGCGCAGTCATCAGCAAACAGAACGTCCCTGATGATGTCTGTCATAACCTTATATTTTGCCTGGAGCCTTTTGAGGTAAAACAGCTTTCCATCTGTTCTGAATCTGATGTCGATGCCTACGTCCCCTTCTCTGAAAGCATCAGTCAGCATTGCAGAGAACATGATGCTGAGCAGAGTGGATGCCAAAACAGCCCTGCTTTACGCCATTTGTGACAGGGAATGGGCTAGATGTCTAAACATTGTCCTGGATACGGGCCTCCATGCCATCATGGAATTGCTACATCATAGAGATGAATTTTGGTGGGCATACGTATTTCGCCATGATTTTTCACAGGCCTTCTCTGTTGACAGTATTAAAGACCTTGGTCAGGTCAACATAGGTGGAGAACAGGCCGGCATTTTGTTGCTGACATTTTTCTTAGAACTGTATGGCAGCAAATAGCATGTCAATGTTTCCTCTGTCTTTTCTGAAGCTGAACTGGCTCTGTGGCAAAAGCCCTTGCTCAAGGTGTGTCATAAGGCCTGCTATAGAAAGATAAGATATGCCTTGGTCGTTGTCACAAGCCTGAATGCACTCTTTGCACATGTCCATATGGATTATAGATGCATCTTTGAACTCCTGAGGGATCGTCTCCTGTTGTCACATCAGAAGAAACAAATGACGAAGCTTTTTAATCAGAGCTGTGCCACTTTTTGTACCACGTCAGCTGGTATGGAGTCTGAGCCTGGAGCTTTGCCACTGGACAGCAAACATATCGCTTTTTGGGTCTCTAACAGGCTTGGTGGTTCATCCATTTCTTTGCTGGTGGGCACTTGTGGAAGCCGGTCGATAGCTTTTCATTAATAGATGATGGGGGGGGGGGGGGGGGGGGGGAGGGGGTGTTAGTATGCTGTTGAAATGTGTTCTGCCCAGCGTTCCAAGATCTTTTCCTAGTCAGTGATGACTGTGGTTTCATCAGCGTTGAGCGGAGGGGATTATCCTGATGATGTGGGTCCATAAATGTTTTTCAAGGCATCATAAAGTACTTCATATCCAGAGGTGGACTTAGTGTCACTGAGGTAAGCTTCGTGCAAAAGATGTTCCTCATTCAGTAGTTGCTGGATGTCATCGCAGTTCTCATCAAACCAGCCCTTGTATTTCTTGGCTGCCGGCCCCAGGATCTCTGTAGCAGTATTGTAAACCAGTTTTCTGAAGGTGGACCAGCTGGCTTCCACATTCTGGTTGTCCAGAGAGGCGGATTCGTAGCATTCTTCCAGAGTGTCTACAAAAAACTGCTTGGTTCTGGCGTTCTTTAGTTTGGTGACATTAAGCTGTTTTGGATCCTTCTTGCCTTGCGGGCGTCTCTTGGGTCAGATCCAGCTGTTAAATGTGCTGACTATAAGACTGTGGTCAGTCCAGCATATGGCACGCACATGGATTTGGTGACTCTTACATGCTGTCTAGCTCTCTTCCGGACAATGATGTAGTCAATGAGATGCCAATGCTTGGAGCGGGAAAGCATCCATAACGACTTGTTTAGGGTAGGGTGGTCGGAAGACTGTGATGGTGATCAGCAATTCATGCTCAGCACAGGACTGGAGACCGTTGACTTGTTTAGGGTAGGGTGGTCGGAAGACTGTGATGGTGATCAGCAATTCATGCTCAGCACAGGACTGGAGACCGTTGACTTGTTTAGGGTAGGGTGGTCGGAAGACTGTGATGGTGATCAGCAATTCATGCTCAGCACAGGACTGGAGACCGTTGACTTGTTTAGGGTAGGGTGGTCGGAAGACTGTGATGGTGATCAGCAATTCATGCTCAGCACAGGACTGGAGACCGTTGACTTGTTTAGGGTAGGGTGGTCGGAAGACTGTGATGGTGATCAGCAATTCATGCTCAGCACAGGACTGGAGACCGTTGACTTGTTTAGGGTAGGGTGGTCGGAAGACTGTGATGGTGATCAGCAATTCATGCTCAGCACAGGACTGGAGACCGTTGCTGTTGCAGTGGCCTATTCTGTGTTTGCCCGATGACACCTTCCCAGAAGTTGCTCTCAGAACCGACACTAGTGTTAGAATCGCCAAGTATGGTGAGCTTGTCTGCTTTCGGAACACCAGCAATGATAGAGTGAAGATCCTCGTAGAATGTGTCCTTCACATCATCTGGGTTGGTCATGGTCGGCGCATTGGCGCTGATAATTGTCAAGTGCTCCTTTCCAAATGAAAGGGGGAGTTTCATGGTCATGGGCCTCCCTTTGGAGGTCCAGCTTGCTTGCCAAAAGAGCTGTCTTTATTGCAAAGCCGACACCAGCCTCTCGTCGCTCTTCACTTCCTCTCAGGATGAAAAAGGTATTGCCAGAGCCCTTTAACAAAGTTCGCCCCGTCCTGCAAGCTGGGTCTCACTCAAGGCTGCGATGTAGATGTTATACTGGGCGAGTTCTTTTCCAATTAGAGCTGTACTCCTCTGAGGCCTGTTTGCATCGTCTCTATCCAGGAGGG
>CM065725.1:27427113-27429613 GCA_033310375.1 Conus canariensis | reverse complement strand
TAATAAGTGCGTGTGTGTGTGTGTGTGTGTGTGTGTGTGTGTGTGTGTGTGTGTGTGTGTATGTGTGTGTGTGTGTGTGTGTGTGTGTGCGTATGTGTGTGTGTGTGTGTGTGTGTGTGTGTGTGTGCGTGTGTGTGTGTGTGTGTGTGTGTGTGTGTGTGTGTGTGTGTGTGTGTGTGCTCACATTGGAAAACGTTTTGAAAGAATCATGAAAAACAGAATAGAACATTTCCTTGAAAAAAATAGAGTCTTGCCTTCATTCCAGGCTGGTTTTAGGAAGGTAGTGGAGTCACAGACCACATTGTCCACTTATCCTCAAATGTGAAAAAAGCTCTTGCCAAGCGTCATTCGACCCTTGCAACGTTTTTTGATGTTCATAGAACCTACGATTCAGTATGACATTCTAAATTGTTGTACAAAGCACACGAAGTAGGAATACGAGGTCGTTTTTTTCAATTTCTAAAAGCTTTCTTATCACCAGCCGCCGTGGCGAAGTGGTCAGCGTCGCGGACTCCCGGCTGGGAGGTCGTGGGTTCGAATCCCATCAGAAGTCATGTGGGTTTTTCTGCCCCGACCGGCTCCTACCCAGAGTTGAGTTGCTGCGGACTCAGTTGGGAAGACTGGGACCACACAGTCGAGTTTCATCCACTTAATGGATGCGTTTCTGAGAGTGTTGCTCAAATTTCCTGACCAACACTGCAGGTGCCTGTATATCTCGGGCCTGGTTGACGCCGGGATATATTATGAAAGGAAGCGTAGAGTACAGCCCTGTCATGTAGTCTCAGACCGAAATGGAAATCTGTAGCATCATCTTAATCATCCTCATTCTCATCGATCAGCATAAAAAAAATGTCTCAAATTCTGTGGCCCTTCATGCCCTGCTCTCATGGTGACTTCAGTTTCGATGTCCTCTCCACGTCTCTGGCCTTGGTTTGGTTCCGTCGGGGTCACCGGTATCGGCGAGTCCATGGGAGCTGTCGTTGGACGGACGTGGTGGCGCCCTCCGGAGGGAGAGCTCACTCACGCCGGCTCCGCGACTAAGCAATTATTGTCGTCAGTAGGGGGCTTAGTAGGTGGTGTCCTGCGTATGTTAGATCAGAACAGGCGCCACTGAACACCACCGAAGTGACTCGGCAGCAGTGCAGTGTCTCCTCCGGTGGGTTGCCTCTTGATGACTTGACATTGACTGCTCCCTGTGGATTGCCGGTGCCGGGGCTGCGGCGGGGCCGACCGGGCTGTGGCTGTGGACGGGGTGTCGGAATGAGCGGCGTGGGTGCACTGCCTCTGAGGTGGCGCAGAGGTTGGGGACAGCAAAAAAAAAAAAAAAAAAAAAAAGCTTTCTTATCGGACAGAACTATCCAAGTCAATGTACATGGAGTTTAATCAACTTCTAGGTCTATTAACATTGGTGTTCCCCAAGGAAATGTAATCGCTCCAACATTTTTCTCGCTAATGCTTTACCATATTAAACAGGTTAATACAAAAGGTGCCGCATTAGCTCTTTATGTAGATGATGTTGCTCTGTGGAAAATTGTAAACTGCAATTTTTCCAAACAACAAACCAAAAGAAAGAAAATCATTGAACAGTCTCAGGAAATAGTTGACAATATTTTTTCATTATATGAAATCAAATGGGTTCGGTTTATCTGCTCACAAAACGACAAAATAGCAGAAGAGCACACAAAACAAAGTGTGAAGTAACACAGTTTTAATGCACGACACAAAACAGGACAAGAAATTTTCGGCAATATGCCTTCCTCAGCGACAAAAAAATAAAAACAGTACAGACATAAACATGCACAATACTCCCCTTGTGAAGCCAAAGTGGTGAATCACCACTTTGGCTTCACAAGGGGAGTATTGTGCATGTTTATGTCTGTACTGTTTTTATTTTTTTGTCGCTGAGGAAGGCATATTGCCGAAAATTTCTTGTCCTGTTTTGTGTCGTGCATTAAAACTATGTTACTTCACACTTTGTTTTGTGTGCTCTTCTGCTTTTTTGTCGTGTTCCAGTAACGCTGCAGTTTGTTTCATTTCCTGCTCACAAAACGGTTTTTGTTGTCTTTACAAAGAAAACAATTGCGTTTGAAGGCATAGTAGCTGTCTCTATAAGGGTTGATAATAATTTAATATACCCAAGCAAACAAGTTAAGTTTCTTGGTGTAATCTTCCACTATAAACTTTTTTTGAGTAAACATATTAATTACCTTGTAGAAAGGGCTAGGAAAAATTGGATTATTACGTGTTCTTTCTGCCATACCTCTGATTAACTGGGGATCTAATCTCATCTATGTCGCCTCAGGGCTAGTTCGTTCAATTCTGTTGTATGGCCAAGAAGTTTTTTTTACAGCTGGAAAGACGGATTTACACAAGCTAACCGGTATTGACTCGTTAGCCTTTAGAATTGCATTAGGACTTTCCCGATGGGCGTCAATTGATTTGACGTACAAGGAGGCTGGTGTGTTACTCTGAAACGAACACAGGCTAAATTGCGCCTGTA
>CM065725.1:27414613-27417113 GCA_033310375.1 Conus canariensis | reverse complement strand
AAAACTTGACTTAACTTGACTTGTTCGACGATAGAGACCTTTAAGGTCTGTTCGTAGGTCCTCTTATAACTCTCACTCAGTGACTGTCATGCGTTGCTTGCAAGACTGAGCGAACTAGTTTTGACATTTTGGCTCGTACAGGCTGGGTAGGTGCCTCCAGTGGTGGTCCATTCTACTCTTGAAGGCGTTGGTAGATGGCGCCGTCACAACCGCCTCAGGGAGACTGTTCCAAGTTGACACCACTCTGTGAGCGAAGTAGTTACCCCTGAGGTCCAGTCGGTACCTGTCCTTCTGCAGCTTGAGAGAGTGCCCACGGAGGGCCCTTCCACTTGCCAGTGTCAGTTCCGGTCGCTGGACTTCATAATATCCATGAAGGTACTTGAATACCTCGATCATGTCGCCCCTGAATCGGCGATGTTGCAGTATGGGCAGTCCTAGGGCTCTCAGCCTCTCTGGATACGGCTTGTTCTTCATGGATCCCAGCAGTTTTGTGGCCCGCCACTGCACGTCCTCAATGTCACTGCAAAGCGTTTTCTGGCATGGCTGCCAGACACTGTGTCCATATTCCAGAATAGGCCGCTCTAGGCTCTTGAAGAGCTGGACGAACATCTGCTCCGTTAGGTAGTCAAATGACCTCCTGATGAGTCCAACTATCCTAGTTGCCTTCCCAGTTGCGTGTGCTACAAGGTCCCCAAAGTTCAGCTTGTTGTCCACCCATACACCAAGGTCTTTCTCTGCCACCGTTTCTGTCAAGGTCAGTTTTTTGGTGCTTCCGTCCTCTGCTTTAACTGACATGGAGTATGATGCCTCTGATTTTGTGGCACCAAGCTTCATGACGGCGCACTTTTGCGGATGGAACCTTAATAGCCACCGGTCCGACCACATCTGGAGTTGGTCCAGGTCGTCCTACATTTCCTGGATGCCCTGAGCGGTGTCGTTTCTGCCATACAGCTTTGTATCGTTCGTGAACATTTTTACTGCAGACTTTACTACTCTGGGCAGGTCGTTGATGAACATGACGAACAGGAGTGGGCCTAGCACGCTGCCCTGGGGGATGCCACTTGTTACGTCTTGGGAGTGGATGCCATTGATGACGACTTTATGTCTCCTTTCATTCAGGAAGTCTTGTATCCACCCCAGTACTTTCCCCCCCACTCCATGTGCTCTAATCTTCTCAAGGAGCCTGCAGTGTGGCACGGGGTCAAAGGCCTTCTGGTAGTCCATGTAGACAACATCGACACTACCCCCTTCGTCGATAATGCTTGTCCATGTATCCATGACCTCCAAGAGTTGCGTGATGGTTGAGCGGCCCGGGACGAAGCCATGCTAATCCTTACTGATGAGCTGGTTTCTCTGTAAGTGGTCCATGACTCTCTCTCTCTCTCTCACCATCTTCTCTATCACCTTACATGCTATGCAGGTTAGACTGACTGGCCTGTAGTTGGACGGCGTCGTCTTGCTCCCCTTTTTAAAGACAGGAGTTACGAAAGCAGTCTTCCAGTCCTCTGGGATCTTTCCACAGTCCAGGCTCTTTCTGAAGAGGTGGGTGAAAGGCTTTTCCAGCTCGCCTGCAGCCTTGGCTAGAATGTTGGGAGGTATTCCGTCCGGGCCTGGCGCCTTGCCTGTCTGGAGATTTGCTAGGTATTTTTTAACTTCCTCCTCTGTGAACTCAGGCGTCGTTGACTGATAGGTCTGCCAGCTCCTCTTCCCATCCAACCTGACCAAGTACTTCCTTGAGTTTCTCTACGTCTGTCCTCTGGTAGTTGAACTTCTTTGCTTTAGGTGGTTCTGCAAATGTACAGCTGAGTTTGATCACTAGTGCAAAGTGTTCGCTCTTCCCAATGCCTGCAACCGTACTGATGTCGTCTATCATGTTGTCTCTATTTGTGAAGATCAGGTCTACGACGTTAGACTTCTCTCCCTCGCTAAACCTTCTTGGCACCTTCTGATGCGATATCAGGAAAGCGTCTCTTGTCGCCTTCAAAAACCTGGTCGCAGCATGGTTAGGGCCTTCTTCACTTCTCTCCTCTGCCCAGTTGATTAAGGTCGCCCATGATCAGGGTGTTGGATGCTACCTGTAACAGTGAATTTAATCTCTCCGTGTTCTCAGGCGTGTTGCTGGGACTCTTGTACTCAAGGTCTACAAGTAGCTTGTTGTCATCATCCTGCTGGCACTCTACGAAAATGTTCTCTGAAAATTCTGTCTTCAGTTTGTCGCATAGTGACGGCTTTAGTTCTCTTTTGACATACAGTGCCGTACCTCTGTTGTCTTCCCTCAGGGTGTGAAACAGTTCAAGTCCTGTCAAGGACAGTTCACTCTCTTAAATGCTATATCTTGCATTTTTTGGTTTCACCTCAGTTATTCCAGTAATGTCTGGATGATAGATGTCTATCATTGCCTTCATCTCGCTCCTTTTGTTCATGTACTGATTAGCGTTTGTGTATATACGTGTGCAGTTTGCTAACTTCTTTACAGAAAAATCTTGACTAGGAGAAGAAA
>CM065725.1:27397113-27399613 GCA_033310375.1 Conus canariensis | reverse complement strand
TGCCAGAATTTCTACACATAAGATAAATAAATACGGCGAGAGTGGGTCACCCTGTCTACAACCTCGCCCCACGTCAAACCATTGAGAGATTTGACCATTAGCAAGAACACATGATTTAATATTTGAATAAAATGATTCTACCCATTTACAAATTCCTGATTGAAAACAAAATGCTTTCAATACTTTAAACATAAAGTCCCAGCTAACAGAGTCAAACGCTTTCTCGAAGTCTATATTTAGTAAAAGTCCAGGTAAACTGTGTTGGTCTAAGTATACTGTAGTATTGTAAATAAGCCTTAAATTGTCACCAATATATCGGTTTTGAAGACAACCAGTTTGATCCTCACTGATGAGCTTCGGAAGAACGGTTTCAAACGATTTGCTATGCAAAATGAGCCAATTTTATATATAACATTTAACAGTGAGATTGGCCTCCAGTTCTTTATGAAATTTCTGGTTTATCCCTTTTGGAATACAAACTATGACTCCTTGTCTTTGGACACACGAAAGCTCTCCTTTCTTAAATCCTGCGTCCAGTGCCCTAACAACAAATATACCAATCCTGCTCCAAAAACACTTGAAAAATTTCTACTGTGAAGCCATCTGTTCCTGGACTTTTATTGTTTTTCATATTTTTTTAAAACTAAAGTTGCTTCTTCCAGAGTAATCTCTCCTTCTAAATTCTTTGCCTCCTCTGTGTCTAAATGTGGAACATTCTTTGCAAGATCATTAATTATACAGTCATCAACACTTCTTTTTTTATATAAGTTTTCATAAAAGCACTGAACTTCCTTCAAGATGTCTTTTTGATCATTCAGAGTGTTACCATATTTGTCAGTTAGCTTAGCCATGCTTTTAAGTAAAAGCATGTTTTACTTTTTTGTCTTACAGTCAGACCCCGGCCACCCACTGTCACTCCAGAACTTGTGACGGTTGTTGATGGAGAAAATATCACTTACACCTGTAACACATCGTATACTGGGAAGAACAAAGTCACATTCAAGTGGTTCAAGAACGGAGCTGAAATATCTGATGCTAAAGAACAGAAGTACACCTTCGTCTCTTCTTTGAAAGACAACAAAAACAAGTTCTCTTGCATGATTGAATCTACTCCTGGTGGTGAATCAGAGAAATCAGATAACGTCAGTCCAAAAGGTGTGTTTCACTTTCTTTGTCTCCCTCCCTCCTCCCTCCCTCCCTCTCTCTCTCTCTCTCTCTCTCTCTCTCTCTCTCTCTCTCTCTCTCTCTCTCTCTCTCGTACTCTCACTTCCTCTTTCTATTGCATGCAGAGACATGCAGACTCACAGTCGCCCACACATACATACTAGTGCCTGTACACACACACACACACACACACACACACACACACACACACACACACACACACACACACACACACACACACATACACACACGCACGCACGCACGCATGCAGATATAGCATTTTGATTTTGCGCCGAATATGAGAAGATAAGCGGTTTCTGGTTCGTTTTCACTGTCCTAAATGTTATTTGTTTTTGCCTGAAGAAGACCCAAGAGGTCGAAATGCATTATGTTTTGACCTGTACATTGTTTGTCTTTGTCCATGGCGGTATCTAACTCCCTCTCTTTCTAAATGTTGTTACGAAAGGTATAATAATATGTATGTGTGTGAACTGTGTGTGTGTGTGTGTGTGTGTGTGTGTGTGTGTGTGTGTGTGTGTGTGTGCATTATATATATATATATATATACATATGTGTGTGTGTGTGTGTGTGTGTGTGTGTGTGTGTGTGTGTGTGTGTGTGTGTGTGTGTGAATACAAATATGTCCAGTCCAGTGTCTTGGTGTGCTATCTATCCATTGCTGTTTTCTGCATTTCTGTCTTGCAGTAAGACCCCATCCACCCACTGTCACTCCAGAACTTGTGACGGTTGTTGATGGAGAAAATGTCACTTACACCTGTAACACATCGTATACTGGGAAGGACAAAGTCAATTTCAAGTGGTTCAAGAACGGAGCTGAAATATCTGACGCTAAAGAACATAAGTACACCTTCGTCTCCTCTTTGAAAGACAACAAAAACAAGTTCTCTTGCATGATCGAAATTACTCCTGGTGGTGAATCGGAGAAATCAGATAACGTCAGTCCAAAAGGTATGTGTCCCACCTACCCCTCCGCATTCTCTCCCTCTTTCTCTGTCTCTCTTTCCCTGGCTTGCTCACTCACCCTCTATCTTATTCTTTAGTGCATGGAAACAGACAGACAGACAGACAGACAGACAGACAGACACACACACACACACACACACACACACACACACACACACACACACACGTCCACACACACACACACACACACACACACACACACACGCCACATGCCGCCCCCCCCCCACTCACAGTACAGACGGACACACGCACACACATTCATTCACGCACGTGCACTCACCACACAGACAGAGATAAGGACGCAAAGACAGACAGACAGACAGCACGACAGACAGACAGACAGCACATGCAC
>CM065725.1:27382113-27384613 GCA_033310375.1 Conus canariensis | reverse complement strand
ATATGATCATAACTCACCCACAACATTGTTTACATGTGGTCCCCTACCCACCCACCCACCCTTTGTGTGGTGTGTGTGTGTGTGTGTGTGTGTGTGTGTGTGTGTGTGTGTGGTGTATGTGTGCGTGCGTGTATGTGTGTGTGTGTGTGTGTGTGTGTGTGTGTGTGTGTGTGTGTGTGTGTGTGTGTGTGTGTGTGTACAACACATGATACCCTGTTTTTCATTGATCACTGCTATCTTCTCTCAACCAACATCAGCATATTGATGCCAACACATTATTTCACCTGTTACAATGAACATCATCCCACAGCATTGTTTACTTTTTCAACAACACTATTTATATGAACCTCCCAACCTCCCACCCCCACCCCCACCCCCTAGTGTGGATGAAGAGATATGAGCTCTCCTTCTCTTGCCCCCCCCCCCCCACACACACATTACCCTCCTACCCCACCCACCCTACCCCCCCTTTTTTCTAACCCCCCCCCCAATTATACCTTATCACCCATTTATCTTCCATCCCCTTCCCTCCCTTATTAACATTACCCACACACCTTCCACAACTACCCACGCAAAGCTACTATCACCTCTTTCATCACCCAGCGAAATCATTTATTTTATTCACCTAACCTTTTTTTTTTAAATTACAGTTTCTTTCATTCTATTCATCTACGTATTTATCATTTATATATATATATATATATATATATATATATATATATATATATATATAATAACATTTTTTCTACAATCCCCCCCCCCCCCTTATTATTATTATTATCAATCCTCCATTACCACTAACGTCACAAATATATCACACCACCCCACTAAACTACACACACAACCCTATCGTATCACCCCCCTCCCCCCACGCAACCCCCCTCCTTTTCCTCTCCCATAATCCCCTCTGTCATTTCCGCCTGGCGGCTATTCTCCCTAGCACATGGACAACAACAGATGAGTCACTCTTCGTTCTTTGTTTGTACTGTCCTAAATGTTAAATGTGATCTATATTTTTTTTGCCTGAAGAAGACCCAAGAGGTTGAAATGCATCGTGTCTTGTCATTGCTTTGTTTGTCAATGTCATTGGCGGTAACTAACACCCTCTCTTTCTAAATTTTGCTTTTAAAATTAATTTCAACGAGCTGTCGACGATCAGTGAGAAAAGAAGTAATAAATTTTAAGGCTTGATTCGATACTGTGTAACACATAAGCTTTTTCATCAGAAAGGAGTGGTTGATAACGTCAAATGCTTTTGCAAAATCTACAAAGAGAATTCCAGTAAGGTTGTTATTGTTAATGTTTGTAAGACATCTATTGATGAGTTGTGTACGAGAAGTGTGACAAGAGTGACAAGAGTGATTGATTTTCATGAATAAATCAAAATATTTTATATGAGAATACATGTATGTTTGAACATGTTTTTCGAGAGGTTTTGACAAAAGACATAATATTGAGATAGGTCTATGGTAAGAGGGATCGGTGGGATCGCCTGTTTTATATAAAGATTTAACTTTAGCTTGTTTAAATTTTAAGGGAATATGGCTTTTATCAATACATGAATTATAGGTAAGTTAGTGCATCAGCAATAACCAGTGAAGCGATTTTTAGTATATTACCATCGGGTATCTAAATCTCTTGTTCCAGACTGGTTTAAACGTGTTAAACTATTGAATACTTTGTTTAATGACAATGCTGGTATATCGAAACATGAAGAAATATTTTTACCACGACAGTATTCCTCTAATGCATTTATATCATTATCATTTGTTTTATTGTTTACAATTGTTTTCAGTAATATTTGTAAAATGCAAGTTTAAATCTTCGGATGATATTCTTTTTATTGGATTTTGTACTCTTGAATTACTGTTGGTCAAGAGGTTGACAGCTTTCCAAATTCAGTGCGAATTTTGAGAAGACGATACTACATTTTGAAAGTATTGTTTCTCAGCTTTCCTCTTCATGGAAGTTACTTTATTCCTTTGTTTTCTAAATGACACTTTATCCTTTGACTTGAGTATATGATCTCTTTTGTGTATCTCATTATCTATCTCCTTTGTTAACCGTGGTGGTTCAATGACACGCTTCACTCTTTTTCTTACAAAGGGTGCGTGTTTATTATATATTGAATTGAACGTACTTACCCCAAAATTTACTGCATGGTCAGGATTCCTGATCTGATACACGTAATCTAAATCACAGTGAAGTAAATCGTTTAGGAAAGCATATTTATCAAAATGTGTGAAGTATCTATAACAAATTTCCTTATGTCCAGACTTAGGAATTTTGACACCTTTTTCCATCCATGTTAGCCATACAGAAGAATGGTCACTATAGCCTGTTTGTACAAACACATTTCTACTACGTTAGCTTTTGTGTTGACGTAAATGTGATTAATAAGAGTTTCTGTACGTTCCGTAATGCGAGTAGGATGATCGATTATTTGTTCCAAACCATACATAGTATAAGCACAATTCCATTTTGTCCCAGGCACTGCTAA
>CM065725.1:27352113-27357113 GCA_033310375.1 Conus canariensis | reverse complement strand
TAAGTTTTCTCTCACTTTAGAAGTTAAAATGTTAATGTTATCATTTTTCCGGACATCAGTGTAATCTACATCAAAGATAGCCTGTCTATGTTCCCATGGAGGCACCGGGGGAACAACAGGAGCAGGTGAGAGTGAAGTGACATCAATATTGCATTTTTCAAAAGAATCTTTCGTATAATTTCGAACGGGACAAAGATAACCCAGCTGTTGAGCTCTTTTGGGATATTCAACATTTGAATCCATCAACACTTCGTTTTCGACTGAATTATTCGGCGTGTGTGTGTGTGTGTGTGTGTGTGTGTGTGTGTGTGTGTGTGTGTGTGTGTGTGTGTGTGTGTGTGTGTGTGTGTGTGTGTGTGTGTGTGTGTGTGTGTGTGTGTGTATGCGCGCGCGCATGTATGTGTAGGTGAGAGAGAGAGAGAGAGAGAGAGAGAGAGAGAGAGAGAGAGAGAGAGAGAGAGAGAGAGAGAGAGGTAGCGAGATGTCAAGCTGACCTGCTTAAGTACCAAATATTTTATTAATGTCGCATCATTTTTTGTTGTTGAAAACTCGCCCTTTTTCTTAAGGATTCCTATCCTGGTCACTTGAAATCTTAGCATTACTATCAACACCACTGATATTTTTTTTTCTTTTCACATCCCACACATCCTCTCTGTCTGTCTGTCTGCCTGTCTGTCTGTTCGTTCGTCCATCGGTCTGTCTGTCTGTCTGTCTGTCACTCTCTCTCACTCTCATTTTTTGTCCCACTACTCTCGTATTTCTCGTTGTAATTGGCCCAGAGGAGCTTTTAATTGGCAATGCTGTTGTTAATATTTGCCAGAAACAAAGGCAATCGAATACAGTTGAAAACAGCTGATTTAATATGTTCCTGAAGGCCTCTGTTGGGTTAAATAGGTCAGAAGGTCAGAGCATGTCCAGAGAAGATGAAATGTACTGTTCTTTGACAGTAAATTATTTTTAAGAGAGAGAGAGAGAGAGAGAGAGAGAGAGAGAGAGAGAGAGAGAGAGAGGAGAGAGAGAGAGAGTATGTTTACATATTCACGTTCAAACCTACCAATATAAGCACTAAATGTTTGATTCATGTCGTATCAGCTTTTTTTTTTAACTCACTGCTTGTTTTTCTCAGGAACCCCTGTTACTCCCACTCTGAACATCACTATCACACCCACTGGTAAAGTTCTCTTTTCATATCCTGGACATCTCTCTCTCTCTCTCTCTCTCTCTCTCTCTCTCTCTCTCTCTCTCTCTCTCTCTCTCTCTCTCTCTCTGTGGCTCCATCTCTGTTGTAACTTCTCTCTTTTTCTCTCTAAATCCCTGTCTGTCTGTCAGTCTGTCAGCCTGCATTGCCTATGTGTCTGTCTGTTTGCGTCAGTCTATTTGACTGTCTGTCTATCTGTCTGTCTGCCCTCCCCCCCCCCCTCTCTGTCTCTCTCCATCTGTGTCTCAACATCTCTATCATTCTCTGTCCCTGTCTGCCTGTTTGTCCATCTGTCTGTCTATCTCACTCTCATTGTTTATCTATCTATCTGTCTGTCTGTCTCCTTCTCTCTCTCTCTTCCTCCCTCTCACTGTTTTTGTGTGTCCCTTATCTTTCAGTTCATTTTATGTGTTCTCTGACCAGTATCTATCTTTCCCTCTCAATAAGCCCACAAATAAAAAGCAATTGAAAGCAACCATGACTACATATTCAAGCAGGCCCACAGTCTGGTCCAATAGCTTTCAGCCCGTACTCAGTGTGTGTGTGTGTGTGTGTGTGTGTTGTGTGTGTGTGTGTGTGTGTGTGTGTGTGTGTGTGTGTGTGTGTGTGTGTGTGTGTGTGTGTGTGTGCGTGCGATATTACCAAGGTTTCATCGCTAGTATTTTGTACTGCAGAGTTATAATCGTATCGTATAACATTTCTGTGCATATACACGTACTTTCATATATACACATATATATATATATATATATATATATATATATATATATATAATATATAACATATACAAAAAAATGAGTGCATACGTAGTTCCATTTATGTAAACATGGTATACATAGTTCCATGTATACATACATGAGTACAAAATAAGTTACGTAGGCGTGCAATAACCAGTGCTTCTGTTTATGCTGCACGTGTGTGTTGTTGCACCAATTCAACCTCTTTTTCTGTACATAGCAGTGGTTTTATTTGGCATGGTTTTTTTTTCAGTAGCCCCTGTCACTCCTGCTCCTACCATCACTATCAACACCACTGGTTAGTGTCTCTGTTGACACACTGTTCATGTGTATAAACTCTCTGTATCTTTCTTTTTCTCTTCCTTCGTCCCCCAATTAAAAACAGTAGAGTGAAAACATGACTATATATAAAAGCAGCCTAGAGTCTGTTCTAATTGTTTACAGTCCATACTCAGAAGGTGAAAATCATTGCTATTTTTTTTACATGGGACTTTTTTTTTAATGGTAAGAATGAACTTTATGTGTTAGGTGTCATTGTGATATTGAGTGCACTTTCTCAATGGATTGAGTGTGTGTGTGTGTGTGTGTGTGTGTGTGTGTGTGTGTGTGTGTGTGTGTGTGCGTGTTGTGTGTGTGTGTGTGTGTGTGTGTGTGTGTGTGTGTGTGTGTGTGTGTGTGTGTGTGTGTGTGTGTGTGTGTGTGTGTGTGTGTGTGTGTGTGTGTGTGTGTGTGTGTGTGTGTGTGTGTGTGTGTGTGTGTGTGTGTGTGTGTGTGTGCGCTCCTCCTGTCTCTCTCTGTCCTCTTTGACTCCATCTCTGTTTTGACCATTCTCTCTTTCTCTCTGATTCTCTGTCTGTCTGTCTGTCTGTCAGTGTATCAGTCTGTCTGCTTGCCTGCCCGTCTGTCTGTCTGTCTTTCTCTGTGTCCTCTCTCTCTCTTTCTCTGTCTTTGTCTGCCTGTCTGACTGTCTGTTTGTCTCTCTCCCTCTCTTTGTCTCTCTTCCTCTCACTTTCCATGTCTCCTTTGTCTTTCTTTTTCTTTTTATGTTTTTCCCGGACCAGGAATGATGCAGTGAGGTTAGAGGATTTAGAGTATATAACATGTAATGTTTATTTTTTTCTGCTAATGGCAAATAATGTTTATGAGATCAAAAAGCCTGAAATGCATTTTTGTTTAGTTATTTGAAAGAATTCCAAATTTTTCAGTTCACGAGTGTGTGTGTGTGTGTGTGTGTGTGTGTGTGTGTGTGTGTGTGTGTGTGTGTGTGTGTGTGTGTGTGTGTGTGTGTGTGTGTGTGTGTGTGTGTGTGTGTGTGTGTGTGTGTGTGTGTGTGTGTGTGTGTGTTGTGTGTGTGTGTGTGCGTGTGTGTTTTGTGTGTGTGTGTGTGTGTGTGTGTGTGTGGCGTGTGCGTGTGCGTGTGTGTATGTGCACGCGCGCGCGCACACGCGCGCATGGCGCGTGTGTTGTGTGTGTGTGTGTGTGTGTGTGTGTGTGTGTGTGTGTGTGTGTGTGTTTGTATGCTAGCGAGGATGTGCACATGTGTGTGTGTGGTGTGTGGTGTGTGTGTGTGTGTGTGTGTGTTGTGTGTGTGTGTGTGTGTGTGTGTGTGTGTGTGTGTGTGTGTGTGTGTGTGTGTGTGTGTGTGTGTGTGTGTGTGTGTGTGTGTGTGTGTGTGTGTGTGTGTGTGTGTGTGTGTGTGTGTGTGTGTGTGTGTGGTGTGTGTGTATGTGTGTGTGTGTGTGTGTGTGTGTGTGTTGTGTGTGTTGGCGCGCGCGCGCGCGTGCGTGTGTCTGTGTCTTTGTCTGTGATATCACGAAACTTTTGTTCCTTGTATTTTATACTGTAGAGTTATAATGGTATTGTATAACATTTCTGTACATATACACATGCATTCGTATATACATACATTTACACACATTTAAGTGAATACATAATTTTATTTATGCCAAGAAGGTATACATTGTTCCACTCATACATATAAGTATACAAAATAAGTTACGTATGCGTGTAATAACCACTGCTTCTTTTTATGTTGCACGTGTGCATTCGTGCACCAATTCAACCTCTTTTTCTGTGCATAGCAGTGGTTTTATTTGGCATGGTTTTTTCAGGAACCCCTGTCACTCCTACTCCTAGCATCCGTATATACATACATATACAAACAAATATGAGTAAATACATAGTTTTATGTATGCAAAAATGGTATACATAGTTCCATTTATACATATGTGAATACAAAAAAGTTACGTAGGTGTGTAATAATGAATGTTTCTTTTTATGCTGCACGTGTGTATTGGTGCACCAATTCAACCTTTATTTTCTGCGCACAGCAGTGGTGTTATCTGGGATTGTTTTTTCAGTAACCCCTATCACTCCTACTTCTAGCATCACCATCAACACCACTGGTTAGTGTCTCTGTTGACACACTGTCCCTGTGTATATACTCTCTGTATCTATCTTTTTCTCTCCCTGAGTTCCTCAATTATAAGGAGTTGAGAGCAATCATGACTACATATTCAAGGAGCCTAGAGTCTGTTCTAATTGCTTATAGCCCACACTCAGAAGGTAAAACTTATAGCCTTTTTTTTACATTGGGCTTTGTTGTGGTAAGAATGAACTTGATGTTTTAGGTGTCATTGCGATATTGAGTGCAGTCTCTCAATGGATTGATTAGTGTGTGTGTGTGTGTGTGTGTGTGTGTGTGTGTGTGTGTGTGTGTGTGTGTGTGTGTGTGTGTGTGTGTGTGTGTGTGTGTGTGTGTGTGTGCGCGCCCCTCCTGTCTCTCTGTGTGTCCTGTTTGACTCTAGCTCTGTTTTGACCATTCTCTCTTTGTCTCTGAGTCTCTGTCGGTCTGTCGGTCTGTCGGTCTGTCGGTTTCTCTCTCTGTCTGTATGTCTGTATGTCTGTCAGTCTGTCAGTCTGTCTGCTTGCCTGCCCGTCTGTTCTAAATGTTTACAGCCCACACTCAGAAGGTAAAACGTATGTCTTTTTTCACATTGGACTTTTTTAGTGGTAAGAATCAACTTGATGTGTTAGGTGGCATTGTAATAATATGTGCACATTCT
>CM065725.1:27307113-27334613 GCA_033310375.1 Conus canariensis | reverse complement strand
CTTAATAGCTAAAGAGCCAGTTGTATTCAACATCTATTGATCATCGTAGAACTTCAGACCTCTAGCGTAAGGCGTTGAATCCGATATCAACTGGGGTTGTGTAAGCTTAATATTGCTTTCGTGTCAATCACTGATGTATTTTCGATCGGAAGACATAAGGTTTTCATAGCAATAGTTCCAACTGTTGAACACAGTGTATGCTTTAAGGCGTAAAGAGCCATCCACCCATCAATACATTTTGTCATATACACTTACATTGTTTCTACATACATGCATACATACATACCAAATACAAATACATACATACATGGATTCCAAAGTCTGACTAATGGCATAATTCCATTTGTTCGTTCATGGCTACGGTTATGGATACCACTTCCATTAACCTGTCTCGCTGGATATTGATCGCCGCATGCTCCGATCAAGAACGACGTTCCATAAAGTGTACTCCTTGCTGTATCCCTAACCGGAAACAAAAAATCACGCCCTTTTCATGTCCATTGACGCGATACTTGCCGTGTCCTTAACCGTTACTGTAGATAGAAAACTGGTATGGTGTTTTAAATATTCTATGCGTGCTGCTCATTTTGATGGGTTGACCCAAGCAGTTTCTCCGTCTGTATTTAGCGGTAGCTTAATTTGGCATGCCACTTTGTCCCCTAGCAACTCCTGTTACTTCAACTGTGAACAGTACTATCATGATGGCTAGTTCTTCGTTTGCGAAGATTAGTGGGAAGTTCCCGCCAGGGATGGGGGGCACACCATTTGATGACTAATTAGTCCAATCGTGATCTACAGGATCTGTGACATTGTGGGTAGGTGTAGATCTGGCCTGCGTTGTTGGGCTGCGGACCTGGGTCTTCCCTTCTCCTTCTCTTCTCCAGTATGTTCTGACGTCTGGTTTCCTCGAAGTGTTGGGTTCCCCTGAGCGTTGAAGCTCTCCAGCTACCTCTATCTGATGCTGACTGCTCCCAAGTCTTGGGGTTGATGTCCGCTTGGGATAGTTGCTTCTTCAGTTGGTCCTTGAATCTTGTCTGTGGTGCGCCTGTATTGCGTTTGCTTTGGACCACCTCTCCATAGAATACTGCTCTTGGCATGCGAGTGTCAGGCATCCGTGTGATGTCCCCTGCCCAGCGAAGTTGTTTTAGCATGAGCATTGGCTCGATGCTTTGCAGTTGAGCTCTTTCTAGTACTTCTATATTCGTTATGTAGTCCTTCCACTTGTTGCCCACGATGGACCGGAGGCATCTCTGATGGAACTGCTCCAGCTGCTTTATTTGTTTCCGGTACAGAACCCATGCCTCTGATTCGTATAGCAGTGTGGACTGTACAGCAGCTCGGAGACTTGCATCTTTGTGGAGAGCCGCAAGGGATGGATTTTCCATACTCTGTTCTGTAGGCGGCCAAATGCACTGCTTGCCTTTGAGAGGTGGTTGTCCGCATCTTTGGTCACCGTAGCGTCGTTCGATATGACGCTGCCCAGGTAGGTGAAATGCTCTACCGTGTCAAGGGGATGGCCATCAATGCTTATGTGGGGAGCAGTGTACAGGATCCCTGGTGCTTTTTGGTGGAGGACTTCAGTTTTCTTCAGACTTATAGTCAGACCGAATGCCTTGGCTACCTGTGAAAAACGGTCTACGATGACCTGCAGAGCTACTTCTGTGTGTGCCAGGAGGGCGCAGTCATCTGCAAAGAGCAGGTCCAGGATAGCTTCTTCTGAGGTCTTTGTGTGGGCCATAAGCCTTCGTAAATTGAATACGCTGCCATTGGTCCTAAATCTAATATAAATCCCCTCGTCTAAATTCTCCTTTGCTTCTCTCAGCATCATGCTGAAGAAGATCTCGAAGAGTGCAGGGGCTAATACGCAGTCTTGCTTCACTCCATTGCTGATTGGGAATTCTTCAGAGTAATCACCATTACACTTGATTTGACCCATATGTCCTTCGTGGAGTTGTTGTAGGATTGCAAGGAACTTTGGGGGGCATCCCAGTTTGGTCATTATTTTCCATAGGCCATCTCTGCTGACTGTGTCGAAGGCTTTCGTGAGGTCTATAAATGCTGCATATAGGTTCATATTCTGTTCTCTGCACTTCTTTTGGATCTGTCTCAGCACGAAGATCATGTCAGCTGTTCCTCTATTTGCTCTGAAACCGCACTGGCTCTCCGGGAGCTAAAGAAACCTCAGGTCGACAAGCTGTCAATGTTGGAGGAGGAATTCCAGAGGGAAGTAAACCAAAGGCTGAGAAACACCACCGCCCCAGTAAATGCACCCCTCGACCAATGGAAGGAACTTAAAACCATCCTTCAGGAGGCCACAGAAAAAGTAGTTGGCTTCTCAACACGGAAAAATCAGGATTGGTTAGATGAAAACGACGTGGAGATACAAGAACTCCTCGAGGAAAAGAGGTCATGCCATGGCAACATGCTCAGCTCTCCTAATGGCCAGAAGACCAAAATGGCTTACAGACCAGCTTGCAGCAAACTGCAAGCAAAATTGAGAGTCATGGAAAATTCATGGTGGATAGCATTGGCCACCACTGGTAAGTGCACCTTTTGACAAACCATCTGTTCTAAAATTCTGTCTGTTCGTCCGTCTATCTGTCTGCCTGTCTGTCTGTCTCTGTCTCTGTGTCTCACTCTCTCTCAATATTTCCCTCCCTCTCCCTCTGTCTCTCCTCTTTGTCTGTTTCTGTGTGTTTCTCTGTCACCCTTCCTTTTTTGGTCTCGTGGTCCTTTGAGTTCCAAACGAAATTAAGTTCACGCAAAACGAGCACGATAAATAGTGATTGAAAATGACCGACATGACATGTTTGTAGACGTATAGGTCAGTTCATGTACCCAGGATCTAAAATGCACTCACTCTTCTTTGCAATTCTTTTCATGTGATAAAGATGGGTTAAGGTGTACGCAAGCGTTGCGATGTCTTGGGTTTTTCCAATGGATCCATGAATCCAGTGTGCCGAGTGTGTGTGTGTGTTTGAATATCAATCAATCAATTAATCTAACAGTCAAACTATGTATCAACCTATCTTTTATGTATGTATGTATGTATGTATGTATGTATGTATGTATGTATGTATGTATGTATGCATTTATCTATTATCTATATATTTATCTATCTGTGTGTGTGTGTGTGTGTGGTGTGTGTGTGTTGTGTTGTGTGTGTGTGTGTGTGTGTGTGTGTGTGTTGTGTGTGTGGTGCGGTGTATTATGTGGTGTGTGTGTGTGTGGCGCGTGTGGTGCGTGATGTGTGTGTATGTGTGTGTGTGTTGTGTGTGTGTGTGTGTGTGTGTGTGTGTGTGTGTGTGTGTGAGTGTGTGTGCATGTGTGTGTGTGTGTGTGTGTGTGTGTGTGTGTGTGTGTGTGTGTGTGTGTGTGTGTGTGTGTGTGTGTGTGTAAGTAATAATTCATAATTAATGTTGCGTTGACACCGCTTGTTTAAATGGATCCTCCTATTCGATGTCTCTTCATATATTCAGCTATGGCTTTATTTGGCATGCCATTTGTTTCAGCAACCCCACACACCGTTTGATATTCTCTCTCTCTCTCTCTCTCTCTCTCTCTCTCTCTCTCTCTCTCCTCTCTCAGACATTCTCTTTAACTTTGCTATGTACATTTAAGAAGCACAAAAGAGGTTACGTACTGTGTATTCCTAATAACATTGTATGATGCATATGTACTTGCTTTCTCTTGTCATTTTCCTTCATTTCAGTAATTGATATCATGTATATTGCGGGTACCACCCCTTTAGTATGGGCTATGGCCTTAATCTGAATAAATATTCGCATTCGCATTCTCTCTCTCTCTCTCTCTCTCTCTCTCTCTCTCTCTCTCTCTCTCTCTCTCTCTCTTGTCATATGCAAATGCGATCTAGTAGTGTGTGAGCATATGAAAACTGGGACATTGCTTTTGTGTTTTTCTTTCATTGTGTCGTTTTCATCAGAAAGTTATTGACGCACTATACGACAACTTCAAAAATAATGGTATTTAAGTCAAAGTGATATGGTGTGTGTGTGTGTGTGTGTGTGTGTGTGTGTGTGTGTGTGTGTGTTGCGTGTGCGTGCGTGCGTGCGCGCGCGCGCGCGTGCGTGCGTCCGTGCGTGTGTGTGTGTGAGTGAGTGAGTGTGTGTGTGGTGTGTGTGTGTGTGTGTGTGTGTGTGTGTGTGTGTGTGGTGTGCAGGACACCACTGTCTATACAATGGGAAGCAGTATGGTCAAGGCGTTCAGTGGGAAGATGGCTGTGACTATGTCTGTGAGTGTGTGGATGCTCTCACTGGAAACTATCAGTGCCACAACATGTAAGTTTCTCAAGTAACTCTCTGTCATCATTTTATCTATTTATTTCTAATTATCAGTAAATTATCACGAATTTCTATATATTTGATCGCACGATTGTTTTAATCTAAACCTTTGTGTACACGTATGTTATCATGGGTCTCCCAGGAGGAAAAGCTAGAGCTTGAAAGCAATTTACAAGTCAACGTTTAAAAGGAGATCAAGAGGCATTTTCCGACCAAAGATTTGACCTTTTACAACCAGCACTGTGGAGACGTCTTCTGTCGCTGTTATGTAACATTTATAGTACAAGGTTGGATTGAATTTGTTGAATTTCTCGCCGTCATATCCTTCCTGCGTCTTTGCTTTTCAGAACAGTTTCACGATTCCATCTTTCAGTGCACGGTGCTGTAGTCAGCATTGAAATAGACAGAAAACGGAGTGAAACGGACTGTTGAGCAGTCTCACCGCCTGACAGTATCATTAGTCAGGCACATAGAGTGCTACATCAATTCTTGCTGTCCAGCTGTCTGTCTGTCTACCTGCGGCTGCTGCTGTGAAACTTTTTTTCCAAATATAGAACTGTGGTCAGTCTGTGCCGGGCTTAGCACAAATACGAGATCGCCAGAGAACTGGCTGACAGTGCTGTGTGTACGCTATGGATAACGAGACCAGAATGTTTTTTAACATATACTTTCATGCTTAGACGCCACGTCGTGCAGGATACATGGAAACTAAACTTTGGGAGATATGATAGCAAGATAGAGAATGTATTGGAAACACCAACAGTGCGCCCGCAAAATAGAACATTCTGATCACCTACTTTCTTAATGAAAGAAAAGATAGGAAGGACTTTTTTAATATTTAAAGAATGTTCTCTCCTTTTGATAATGTATAACAATTAATACACGTATCCACATCCACACAGAAGTAAACTTTCGCGCATATGCAATATTGAAACTAACTAAGCAGCTAACTAAGTAACTAACTCACTCACTCACTAAGTAAGTAACTCACCACTCACTCACTAACTCACTCACTAACTCACTCACTCACTCACTCACTCACTAACAAAGTAATTAACTAACTAACTAATTAAGTTACAAAGTAACTAACTTACTAACTAAATCACACACAAACACGCAGGCGCGCGCGCGTGCGCAAGAGCGCCCGCGCACGTGCGCGCGCACACACACATGTATACACATACACACATACATATATATGTGTACACACACACACACACACACACACACACACACACACACACACACACACATATATATATATATATATATATATATATGTATTTATCTATCTGTCATATAAATATATTATATATATATATATATATATATTTGTGTGTGTGTGTGTGTGTGTGTGTGTGTGTGTGTGTGTGTGTGTGTGTGCGCGTGTGCGTGTTGTGTGTGTTTATGTATATCTATGTATCTATCTGTATATATAGTGTGTATGGGTGTATAGATAGATAGATAAAAAGTTAAATCGATAGATAGTTAAACAGATTGACAGAGATATAGACGTCATGATATTAAAGCCTGGCTGGCCCTAGAGCTTTCTGTCTCCATAGAAAAGGACTTCAAACGCCATAGACCATCCCTCTGGTAATACATCACGTCAACAACTAAGCACGTGTTAACAGGCAAGAGGGCGGGAGAGGGCACATAAAGAAACTCTTCTTCATTGAGTAGTCTGACAGTTTACGGTTCTTCGAAATGATAGGACAGCAGCACGATGTACAGACAATGCTGTTTCCCTGTATCAAGAACTAAATGTTGAATAGCAAGGCAGTGGCGAAAACAAGTGCATGCTAACCGTTACTCATGCGTTACAACTATGACTTGGCAAAGACTAAAAAAGAAAGGAGGGGAAAAAGGGAGAGGAGAGTTTTGAGAAAAAAAAGGAATGAAAAAGAATACAGAAAAATAAAGTAGTTACTGCTTACTCGTCTCAAATAAATAAAGGGAAAAGGTGGCAAAAAGAGTACCTGGAGAGGGGATGGCCGACGTTTCGTGTCGTAGACACTTCAACAGGGAATGGCAGCAGAGGGTTAGGGTTAGGGTTAGGGTTAGGGTTGATGGTGGTTGACTTGAGTCACTGAGCGCGGTTCATGGTTTGAAGGGGTGGAAAGGGCAGAGGTGGGAGTGTTGGGCAATATTGAATGTAGGGGTGATCATGATTCACAATAGAAATGGGCAGCAAAGGAGAGACAAAGGAAGGGGGGGAAAGGGAGGGGGAAGGGGGGGATGGGGGGGGGGGGAGAGGAGGGGAGAAAGAAAGGAAGGGGGGGGGGGGGAAGAGGAGGGCTGATGGTTTGGGGTGAGGTATCATTCCCTGACGTTGAGCCCATGTGGGCTCAAGGTGCCAAGGCGCTGTATTAACTGGCTTTCCATGTATTTTCTGTAGTTCCCTTCTTGACGACCATTTCTCCAAAGGGCTGCCACTCTGATGTGGGAAAGATGGTGATGGTCCGAATTGAAGTGGTTTGCCACAGGAGTGTCTTTTCCTGTGAGGATGCTGTCTCTATGTTCTTTAAAACGTTCGTTTAGAGATCTGTATGTTTCACCCACATACATCTTGGGACACAGGGTACAACTAAGAACATAGACTATATTCTGAGTCTGGCAGGTGAAGTGGGACCTCATGTGGAAGCTGCGTCCGGATGGGCCTTTCACAGTAATTGTCGGATTAAGAAAGTCACAGGTTTTGCATTTAGGTTTCCTGCACTGGAAATTGCCTGGTTGGGTTGGGGGGGGGGGGGGGGGGATGAAGGGTGGAAGGTAGAGTGCATCAGGTGGTCACCAAGGTTTTTGTCCCTTTTGAATGCCACCATAGGTGGTAGACTGAAAATGTTTAGGAGAGCTGGATCCTCCTTCAGAATAGTGAAGTTGCGGAGCAGAACGTTTTTCACAGATAGATTGTGTGGGTGGTAGGTCAGAGTGGCAATACATTATGAATATAAAATACTTCGCTAGCAGCATATGGGGACATCATAATCTATCTTAAAACGGAACCCTTCATACCGCCTACCAAGAAGCCTTTCGTCCATTGAATCAGACTCATCAGTGGGACACGGTTGATTGTGTCGGTCCTCCCTTGGCATCGAATTGTGATGTACCACTTTCTCTGATTCTGAGGCATTCTGACCACCAAAGGTTCAATAACAGAATCCAACAGGACCACGAGGCAGCCCGCAAAAGATAGAAAAGTGAAATGAGAAGAAACCACAATCAGGAAATAAGTTGCTATAAACATAAAACCCATGTGCGACGGATAGACATGGGGGAATCTTTGAGCCTGTCCTTTCTGTCAGTCTTTAGCTTGGACTGAATCGATCTCACAATCTTGCCTCCCGAGTCCTGACACACGATTTGCAGTCTTGTAAATTCCTCTTTGGCCCCATCGAGGATGGATTTCAGGTTCTGCTTTGCCTGGTGACGGCAGTGCGCAACGTCAGTGAGACCATTTGAGACACCAAACCATTTTCTTGTGTACTTGGCGTCCACTGAGAGAGAGGGTGGGGGAGGGATGGTAGTTTTACAAAACAGAAAGAATGGAGGTATACAGCGAGGATAGACGGACAAAAAGAAGACAAGCAGAAAGTCAAACAGACCAAGGCAAGACTTCAATTGGACCCTGTCCACCCGCTGTGCAGCCATATGGTCTCCCTCAATCAAAAGTCACAGTCCGCTAGTGAAAGGGCTTAGGCAGTAATGTTTTCCCGATGATTTTGTCAGGCAAATACTAAAGTTACTGCGATATCCGATGAAAAGCATATAGACAGAAACTGTGTTTTACGCGGGGGGGGGGGGGGGGGGGGGGGGGGGGGGGGGGGGGACGGGAAAGGTAAAGGGAAGGGATAAGTCCTGGGGGGAGGGGAGGGGCGAGGAGCAAACTACCTCGATAAATATTTTTAAAAAAAAAGCAATAGGAAGCAAAATCAGTGAAATAAACGCAAACAAATGTGTGCTTCATCGGGTAATATCTGAAATCAAATATTCTGATCGTTTAAAAACCCTTCTTTCTGGACCACAGCACATTGTTAGTTTATTACATAGAATGAGGCTCGATGCTTGGAAGAAAATATATTAAGAATTTTCTGTGTGTGTGTGGTGGTGTTATTTCCATCCACACATTCTTTTTAACTGTCAGATTCTGAATATGCTGTATTTTGATAAGTTGTGCATGTTAGACAATAGATTATCTGCTGATTCTGTGTTATATAATCAATTACTTAAAGTATATGGCATTGGTGGATGTATATTGAATAGTCCTGTACGCCTTTTACTATAATTTGGTTTTACATTTTGTGATTATTTGATAGTGTAATGTAATGTAGTATATTTGTGTAAGTATACATAGGAATGTGTGCATGTGTGCGTGTGTGTGTGTGTGTGTGTGTGTGTGTGTGTGTGTGTGTGTGTGTGTGTGTGTGTGTGTGTGTGTGTGTGTGTGTGTGTGTGTGTGTGTGTGTGTGTGTGTGTGTGTGTGTGTGTGTGTGTGCGCGAGCACGTATCTTTGCTTTTCATTTCATTTCATTTTATTTCATTTATTAGTCTTTTCACTTTTTTTCGTGTAATATCGCCAATGACGGTGAAAACACGTTAAATAAAAAATTCTTTCTTCTGAAATCAAACGCTATTTCTTCTTCAAAGTTATCTCACGCTGAGTCTGTTGTCTTCAATATTGTAATTTTTGATGCCACATTGAAGTTATTCTTCTCAGTCTTATTTAAAAAAGCATGTAGCTTGTAAGAATGACACGCGTGTATGACATTGACGTTTCGCACTTCCCTTACCCAGAAAAGTGTGTACTGTTCTCGTGTGCAGCTGTCCCACGTACTATAACCTGCCGCCACAGTGCACACTGGCACCCGCTTTAGGCATGTGTTGCCTGCAACCCCTGTGTTACTTTGATCCCGTCTTCCCGACTGTCAGCTCTCAAAAAGTGGACAAGTACCCTGGCACAAGTAATCGCTTACCTGTTTCCTCTCTCTCTTCTTCTATCTCCCTCCCTCCCTCCCTCCCTCTCTCTCTCTCTCTCTCTCTCTCGCACACACACACACACACACACACACACACACACACACACACACACACACACACACACACGCACACACACACACACACCATATCTTTGAATATGTCATGAAATTGTGTGTCTTACTAGAAAAGAGTTGTTTCGTCAGGCAGCATTCATTCTATTTGTTGCGGTTTACACGTTGCCTTAGATTTTGATTTATTTTGTAATACTGTCTGGGGTTCTAAAAGTCATCATTTCAATAGTTGACATAACAAGTGGAGGGAATACGGCGCTTCCTTGTTGAATGACTTGATGTAGCGGGAAAGACCCAGATATCCATTCAAAAAGTTGATGTGGTTCTCAGGTTGCCAGGTCCAGGATAAATTTGCTTAAAACAGTCCAGCATGAATATCTTTGAGACTGTATCGACAGAACTTCGATCTTGTTGTACCCGTGGCCTGTTTCCCAATGAGAGTGCCTGTTCACATTATCGTTCCAGTCCATCACGCGAATGAGGCATTCAGTGCCCAGGTTCTCTTCCCTAGTATGCATTATCTCCATGTTTAGGACAGAAAGAGGGATGTTGTTTTTATTATGTAGAACTGTTCGAATCTCCCCCTCTTCTTCATTCTCGTTATCACAAAAGGGTTTAGGTCTTCAGGCTAAACCAGCAGTCTTGGTTAATGAAATCCATCACATACTAGTTTTGACCTGATATCAAGTGTGACTACCGACTTTCGTACTCATTTGATACTGTGAAACCTAAAGCGCTTCTCGGCAGCAATCGACAGTCCGGTCGCCTTTTAGTCCAGCTCCTCTGACACAGGGTTTGGGACTGGTGCCGCTATTCTTCAGCAGCCAGGCGGTGTGGCGTTTTGGATCATATCCGCGCCAGCACACTCCAGCTCTTTTTCACGGCGTTGTGAGCGATATACGACATAGACGAATTATACTGAATACGCCAACTAATTGACAACAAAAAGAAACAAATGAATGAGTCTGTTTAGCCTTGAGCAGAAACCCACACTTTCTGTTTACAACCTCACAGAATAACTCTCGATTTATGAGAAGAAAAAAGGAACAAAACCGTAAAGCTCCAAACAGTTCCACGTGGATCTGAGTAAGGCGGGAGTGGGGGTGGGTGGTGGGTGGAGGGGGGAGGTAGTAAACATCGTATGACTTTGAATTTCTAACTCACAGAATAAGAATATTGCGTTAGCTATAAGGGATAGATGTAATGTTGTACATATGTAAAGAAACGGTTTTCTTCGTCAAGTGGATACTGTTACGACAGATGTAAAACTTAGAAATAGATATATACTCTGAAAAAAATATTTTCAACTCGGCAAGGCGTAATTCATTGCTATTAAATATCAACAAAAACCAAAACAACACTGACACCTCGTTTGTAATATTTACATGTATGTTCACATGTCCGAAATTCTCTAAAAGCCTTGAATATCTCTGGACCACATGTTTGGAATTATCTTTCCAAAACAATAGCATGGTAACTGTAAAGAAACACCTCTAATAACTTGTGCACAAGCGCTTAATCTTACAATATAACTACGCCTTTCTGGGAATGCTGAGTGAAGAGTAGGCTTTGGCCTTAAATCTTCTTCCTTGCGTTGTAAATATCCAGTTAGTCTCTCTCTCTCTCTCTCTCTCTCTCTCTCTCTCTCTCTCTCTCTCTCTCTCTCTCTCTCTCTCTCAAGCACCGTCTTAGACACGGCTTTAGCGCGTCGGCCCTTTAAGCCCTGAACATTGTTTTTGACTTGTTCTTTTCTCATCTTGTCTTTTCTGATTTAAGAGAAGATACTGCATCTTTAAACACCCTGATCAGCTGACTGAAAACATTCGGCAATTACAGAACCGATGGTGCAGACCTCCAAAATTAGCAAGTCCATAATGATGTGAAGAACTAGCATTTTTTTTCTTAAGTTCGAAATGCATTTGGGGGAGAGGGGGGTGGTGAAGAGGGGGAAGGAGGAGAGGACTGAAAGACTAGAAATTGCCCACCACAATCAAACCAACACTACCCTAAGGCCTCTCTTGCCATATTTTCTGTCAGATGTGTTATGTGTGAGTTGGAAAGGTCCGCATTTTTTTTTTATCCATATGCTCTTGCACATAATCGACATGCATCTCTAAGTTTGGGAATCAATAAAGCAGTCTTGAGGTATCTTAGAATCGAACTAGGCTTTGTCAATACAATTCTTATCGTCATCATCATCATCATCATCATCATCATCATCATCATCATCGTCATCATCATCATCACCATTATTATTATTGTTATTATCATCATCATTATCATTAGTATTTAATTGTGATTATGTCGTTGTTGTTATTTTGTTGTTGTTGGTTTATTGTCGTTTTTGTGGCAGGGATTTTGTGTGCAAATGACAAATGCACTACCAAAGCCAGATCTGGAAAGCGTGACCTGGAACCTTTCATCATTTTTACCATCACCATCACCACCACCACCACCGCCGCCACCACCACCACCACTACCACCACCACTACCACAAACATCATCATCATCATCATCATTATCACCTTTTTCAGTTTCAGTATCATCTGTCTTTTTTTCTGTCAGATAATTGTAAGAGGAATGATAAGTGTGTTATTAGAGTCAGACATGGACAGTGGGATGTTTAGATCTAGGGTGTATTTCTTCTTCTTCTTCTTCTTCTTCTTCTTCTTCTTCTTCTTCTTCTTCTCCTCCTCCTCCTCCTCCTCCTCCTCGTCCTCTTCCTCCTTCTACTGCTGCTGCCACAACTGCCGCTACGATAAACCAATGCTTTGGATGCTGCTGCTATTGTCACTATCTCTACTTCTACTACTGCTACTATTCCTGCTGAGGCTGCTGCTACTGCGATTCCTACTGTTGCAGCGGTGTGCGTATTCAACGGACAGATGTTCTACCAGAGTCAGACGTGGACGGTGGGGTGTGATCTAGACTGCGTTTGTAACGATGCCAGGATCGGCCTCTTCATTTGCCAGAGCAGGTCAGTGCCACATGAAAAAAAAGTCTTTCACCTATGTATATGTATACATATATATATATATATATATATATATATATATATATATATATATATATATATAGAGAGAGAGAGAGAGAGAGAGAGAGAGAGAGAGGGAGAAAGAGAGAGAGAGAGAGAGAGAGAGAGAGAGACAGACAGACAGACAGATAGACAGACAGACAGACAGACACAGAGACTGTGGGTCAGACACACACACACACACACACACACACACACACACACACACACACACACACAGAGAGAGAGAGAGAGAGAGAGAGAGAGAGAGAGAGTTTTTTCTATTTATCTCTTTCTTCCTTTTTTCTTGTTTTTCTTTCCTTTTTTCATTTTTTCGATAAGCTTCTCTCTGTCTCTGTCTGTCTCTGTCTCTATCTCTTTCTCTCTCTTACGGACCGGATGAAAAAAAGCATGTGTTTGCTTATCTGTTACCATTGAAAATAAACATTCTCTCTCTACTGAACCTAGTCTGTTCACATCTCCATCGAACTCTCTCAACACCCACATGACTTCATCCGCCCGCCAAATACATTGCGAAATAACTCATTTATGTAACTCATCATCTTTGATATCATTAACATCATTTGTCATGTGTTTATAGAGACAAGAAGAAACACTGCTACAAATGTTTGCTTTACTTTGTAGAACATAGACAAGACGTTCAGATTAGGACACATTGCTCAAGAGCTGGTCAGAAAGGAGCTTCTGTGACTGCATTAAAGTCATTTCTGTATCTCTTGCTTTCCTTACTTCTCAGGATCTTTTCTTGGTGAGTCTTATTTAAAACGAATCATCACGTGGTCAGTCAAACAGATTAACTAAGAACCGTATGTAAGTTGTAATCGTGTGACTCGCAGTTGTTAGAATAGCCCATGTAGGAAGAAAAAAGCCAGATGCAAGCTAGATATTAAATTAAAACGTTAGGACCTGACAAATACCGGTTTTGCATGCTTTTTTACCAAGTAGTTACCAAACTTTGGGGTACCTGTTTAGAAAAAAAAGGACCCCTACAAAAAACATATTAGCCAGTCAGCGACCGATAAAATCATGTTTGTCCTAACCTGAAATTTATTGGCTTGTGTGATCATTGCAACGGCTTTCTCATCCCAACCAGGATTTGCGCTGCTGGAAAAAATCCTCCAAATTGCAGGGTAGAAAAGAAAAGTAATTTCGCAATGGATTATTATTAACCTAATACAAATTGGTGCAGTAGCTCTATTAGACTCCCCCCCCCAAAAAAAAAAGAAAAGAAAAGAAAAAAACAAAAAGTACTGCAGAAGTTAAATTATCACATTATCAGAATTTCCAATCGAAGATCAACCATATGATCAAAAACGATGTTTAACTCGAGTTTGGTCCGGTAGAATGAAGACAGGGATGCGGTCAGGTGTCCACCCAGTTGGAGTGCTGTTATAACGGACGAGTCACAATCACAAACACCATTTGTCCTAATATCCCCACCTTTAACTTGATTGAAATCATGGTGTTTCTGCGGTGTTTGTGTTTCAGGTGTGTTGAGTATACAGCACTGCCTCCCAACTGCTGGTTTGTCTTTGTTCAAGACGTGTGCTGTGCCCAAGTGAAATGCGAGTTTTATGCTCTGGAAGGAACGTTCATGGGAATCGGCGAGCTCACTGCGACTTGGCAGACTTTGTTTAGATTAAGCAAATAAGTTCACCCAAATGATTGGTTCTGGAGGTCATATATACAGTCGCTTTACCGTGTAATTGAATAAAATAGTCTCCCTTTAGTAAGGTGTGTTTAATTATTGACTGATGCAAAACAATCATTCACAAGTTTGCTGCCTCCAAGACGTATAAAAATCAGGCGTACTTGGTAGGCGAGTTCAAACAATCATTCAACATTCAATGGCAAAGAGAATACGTAATTGTATTCCCTGTTTCAAATAGCCAGCAGTTAGTAAATTTAACGAGACTTACCTGTAAGTTGAGGTTAAATTGGAATTATCTAGAGTCTAGGGATGGGAATGAGCAATTACGTGAGATGTGATGCGCGCGCATCTAGCCAGTATTTAGACACAAGTGACCTCTAAAATAAATTTAACAGACAATACCTGGGAGGGTAAGCGAGAATCATCCAGAGCCGAGATGGGAGGGCACGTAATGGCTCATTCCCATCCCTAGACTCTAGATAATTCTAATTTAACCTCAACTTACAGGTACGTCTCGTTGAATTCACTGATTATCAATCGTCTAGCGATTGGTCATTCACAATGACGTGAGACTTCAGAGTTAGAGGTCATGAGTACTGAATCAATCATAAAAGCAATCCAAACAAGTCGATGGATTTTGTTTGTCTACATTTAATTACACAAGAACTGTAAGGTTTCTGGTAATCCAAAAACAATTTGTAATTTGGCATGCAATCATTTTCAATCAGTCAATGGGCCAAACTGTACCATGAAACATCAGTCAGTCATCGGGTCAAAACTGGACCCTGCAGCATTCCTACTTCTTATTTACAAAACTGTCTAGAACTGATTGTCCCAAAGATTTCTGAAGCGCAGGTTTGCAGTGGAACTTGGTAAAAGTGGTCTGTCTAGACCACCCAGCCGCTCTCATTATGCAGTCAATAGGCACATTTCTGCTGAATGCTGCTGAAGTGCTAGCTGCTCTGGTGCTGTGAGCTGAAAAACGGCTGATATCAACCCTGGCAAACTTCAAAAAGTTTTAATCCACCTGGATATAGTGTCTCTTGAGACTTCACTGTGGGGTTTGACAAATGAAATGAAGAGTTGTTTCCCTTTCCTCAGAGTCTTTGTCACTCTTAAATACTGTTTAATGTGGGTAACAATACACAATTTTTGGTTTACAAAAGACTCTAGTTCTAATGGTTGCACATGTGACCCTGGTTTAGTTTGCTTCAGCACAGCACTAAACACTAAGACACACTTGCCATCTTTAAATCTTACATCATCACATTTTAATGTGTGGATTGTTTGACCCCTCTGACCAAACAGCAGGGCTAACAACATAACCAGTCTAAGGGTCAACTGCTTAAGAGTCATCTTTCCTACGTCCGGCCAGCCAGCTAAGTATTGCAGTACACTATCCACATCCCATGTATCATGATATTTGGGAATGGAGGGTCTTTCTTCAAACACCCCTTTCACCAGACGACACACTAGACTGCCTACTACCTCGGTGCCTGGCCTGTGCAAATAAGCTGAAACTGCACTTCGGGCTAAATTTACTGTACTGTGACTAGCTCCAGAAGCATACATGTCTGCCAGAAAATGTATTACATGGACATAAGTTGGTGTTTTTATTCCCTTGCTATCTACAAAAGTTTTCCACCTTCTTATGTAAGAGTCATACGCTTTCTGGGTAGAGTTTCTCCAAGAGCGCATAACCAAATCAGCAGCCCCACTGCTTAGACCAGAGCTGGTTAAAGAACACCTGAGATCCGGCAAACTAGCAGGTGAAGTCTCTTCTGCTGAATCAGGCGATGGACTGCATCTGGGTGGCTGGGGAGATGCAACAGGTTCTTTCTGCAGATCAGACGCACTGGCTCTGCTGTCAACAGTCGTAACAATATTGGATACCATGTCTGAGTTGGCTAATCTGGGACCACCAGCACACCCGAACTGTGATCCCTCTGCACCTTCTGGAGGAATCGGGTGACAACGCTGAAAGGGGGAAAAGCATAGAAATTCATGTCGCTCCAAGTTACACTGAAAGCATCAATAGCTTCTGCATCTGGATCTGGCCTGAAAGAGATGAATCTTTTCATTTGCGCATTCAGCCCAGAAGCAAACAAACCTATGTCAGGTGCTGCATTCAGCTGTCTAAGAGCAGCTTGCAGAAGATCATTGTTCAGCTTCCATTCAGTGTCCAGATTTACCTTCCTGGATTCTGCACCAGGCACCACATTTTCCGCTCCTGGTATGTGGGCTGCACTGACAAATATATTATGTTCAATGCACCAAGACCAGATCTGAAATGTTAAATCATTACAGGAGTCAGAGTGAGATGTACCCATGTGGTTTAAGCATGCTATGGCTGTGGTATTATCCAGCATGAGCCTTACATGTTTCCCTTGAAGCTGCATCTGAAAAGATTTCAAGGCAAAAAATGCAGTTTTTAATTCCAAGTAATTTATATGAAACTTCTTTTCTGCTGGTGACCACACTCCTCTTGAAGAGACTTCTGCACACACACACAGCCCCAGACATAAAGGCTTGCATCAGAATGGATCACAATGTCTGGATCTCTGCAATACACATCATTGAAAGCATCAGAAATATTGTCAATCCAGCATGTCAGCTCCTTTCTTCCAGCTTTAGATATCTCCATCACCTGGTCAAAATGTCCTTTGCTTTTCTTCAGGGCTCTACACTTATCTTTTTCCAACTGCCTGTAATGCAGGGGCCCAAATTTGACAGCGGGGAAGCTGGCCACCATTAACCCAATGACTTTTGCCAAATCTCTTATAGATATCTCAGCTGCCTTCAGCAGGTTCTTGCAGCTTAGAAGCATTTTCTCTTTCCTTTCTGAGGTTAAAGTGACAGTCATTGAGACTGAGTCAATGATCACTCCTAAATACTGAATCACAATAGTTGGTTGAAAAACTGACTTTGTGGGATGTACAATGAATCCTAGCTTATGTAATGTGTCCAGTGTGTCCATAACATTTTCCTGGCACTGTCTCTTTGAAATGCCCATAAGCAAGGTATCATCCAAGAAAGCTGTTGAGATGTGTCCTTTCAATCTCAAGGTAGCAAAAACTGGCTTCATTATTTTTGTGAACAAGCGTGGTGCCAACCCATTTGGGAGCGCATTGTATTCAAAGATTTTTCCTTTCCATTCAAATCTCAGCAGCTTTCTGTGTTCCTTGCAAATGGGTACAGAGTAGTAAGCATCTTTCAAGTCCAATGATGCCATATAGCAGATTTTGCTAACCAAAGCCAATGCCGTAGTCAAAGTGTCCGTCTTAAAATGGTGACATGTTATTTCTTCATTTAGACTTTTTAGGTTTAGGGTCATTCTCTGTGATCCATCTTTTTTCTGCCGAGTGAAGATTGGTGACAAAACTTCTCCATGAGTGTGCTCACACTCTGTTATAACTTTTTTCCTAACCAATTTGTTAGTATCTTCATCAGTAACAGCTGTTTCTGCAGCATTCTTTCTGAATGAATATGAGGGTGGACATGACAAAGTAGGTAAATCTTCCAGATTATAGTCAGTCTCAATTTTAGCACCAGTCACTGATTTTAGGATGTTGGGGTCTGATGTCAGCTTAACCCAATTTTCTGTAAATTTAGCCAATCTTGCTGCTTCAAACTCTTCTGCGTCCAGTCTCAGCAACTGAACAATGCTGTCTAACTGTGCATCAAAATCACTTACCTCAGTTACTGAGACTGAGAGAAGCTGCTCCTCTGGTTGCGCCCTTTGGAGAAGCTGTTGTAGCGCTGCCCTTGTGTCCGTGGTTTTGGGTACTGATAGCCCCCACGTCTGGCTGGGAAATGCTTGTTCAAGACGGCCCCTAAAAAAGACCCTTTTCTGTTGCCCCCATTTCCATCATACTGGAAGCGACTAAATTTGGGGTTGTTTCCCTTTTTCCCAGCAGACAAGGCCTTGTAGCCTATCTTCTCCATTTCGTTTATATCTTTGAGTGTGGATGCAAGACTGTTCCGTAACGTCAATCGTTTCGTCGCACAAGCGCGGGTTGACCGGTGGACACATCGCTCGACGGTGGAACATACATAGCTCGTGTGTGGCGTGTATTACTTCGGCATTTTGTCGCGAAGCCTCGTTCTGGTCTGCCACGCGGGCAATTGCGGTTGTTGCCTTGATAATGGCGCGCTGTGCGTGTGCGATCTTCAGATCCGATTTGCATTGATCTGTTGAAAGTTTGGATCATACCGCCTTGTTTACCAATGGCACAACTAATTTTGCACAATTTTCCGGTCGATTGTGAGCCTCAAATTTGTCCTTCTGGACCTTTTCGCTCAACTTTCGGCTAAAACGCCCGTTCACTATTGTTGCCAAACCATCACTGATCTTTGAACCTAGCATTTCTTTTCCACTGAGCTCTTGTTCAATTTCATCGAACAACAGAGCGTTGTCTTTCTTAGTGGTGCTAGAGGTAGAACTACACGCATTTCCCTCAATCAGTGCCTTCTCACACTGCTGTAGGTCTAGCTCTTCTTGAGCCTCTTGCAGAACAAGAACATCGCGTTCGTCATATTCCACGTCAGAATCGTTTCCGCGCATGTCTCTGATATCGAGTTTACGTTTTAAGGAAGTTCTCAAAGAGTTTCAAATTCATCGAACCTCTTTTCCCATTTCGCATCCAAACTTTGAGTTACATCTTGAAGCCTGTCCTCTAATTTTTCCTCCAGTTTGGAATCTCTCAAGTCCTTACCTTCAATGGCAGGCCTTTCACCTTGATCATGTGAGGCCATGGTGCCAGACTCGGTACCGATACCGGGCAGAAAGCCGGCAATTACTATTTTGTTGATCTGATCAGCAACACAAAATCTGGCTGATAAAAAGTCACTGAAAGGACACAGCCTTGCTATCTTTAACCAATAAAGTTAAAAAAGAATAAAAAGGGATGGACTGACCTTGTGAAACGGTGATTTTTCTTTCGGCGGAAAAAGCACGTGTCTTGTCTCTGGCATGATCAAGCATCACTGGCTAGATGCGCGCGCATCACATCTCACGTCATTGTGAATGACCAATCGCTAGACGATTGATAATTGTGATTAAACTGCACATTACTCACGATTTTCTAGTTTAACTCGGTATCTATTCTACAGCTGTTCACTTTGTCCTTTAAAATCACTTGTTATAAGTTTGTGGCTTAGGGCCTGCACAGTTTTCCACTTTTGAAAGCAAACCGAGTCCAAAATATTTTAATATTCTGAGCCAAAGTCCAAAACATTTTTTGTCAAGCCTCTGACCCATGGCACAAGTAAGTTACAAAGGATATGTGTGTGTGTGTGTGTGTGTGTGTGTGTGTGTGTGTGTGGAGAGAGAGAGAGAAGAGAGAGAGAGAGAGAGAGAGAGAGAGAGAGAGAGAGAGAGAGAGGAGAGAGGAGAGAGAGAGAATGGCTTGATTTATAGTGCTAAAAGGAGAAAATCATAAAACTGATCTCTCCGTAAAAGAAAAATACATCAACTGCTAAAACGTTTCGAACTGTTTTTTTTTTTTTTTTTTTTTTTTTTTTTTCTGAAAACGTGCTAGTGGAAGCAAAAACGATCAGCTTCGGCGTTCATCCATTGCTAAGCAACCACATTTCATAAAACAGAGTAACCATACAGCATTCAGGTGGATGTCTGTCTGTCTGTCTGTCTATCTATTTATCTATCTATCGATCGATCTATCTGTGAGTACGTGTGTTTGCATGCATGTATGTATGAATGTATAACGCATGCTAACCTGAACATTAGAACACAAACATTTTTGGCTTTTATTCTTGAAAACAAAAATTCCAGACCCTGCCACTTTATCCTCAATATACGTTAATGCAAATGAAACTGAAAACTGATGTTATCCGAGAGACAGCCAAGTACCACATTGTTCTCCATAGCATGCTCTCCCGTACCCTGAAAGATTAACATATTTGTAGTATGGGAATCTGACTGCAGATGATCATTAAATGCGAGGGGACAAGTTACCAGTCCACAACTGTAGTTTTGCTTTCGAATTCTGTTATATTGACAAAGGCTAGTCTAATGTGCGTATATCTATCTAGGCAACAAGAAATACCTTGGGTGCTTTCGGTGCTCTTTCTCTCTCTCTGTCTCTCTCTCCTGCACACTGGGATGAAATGAGAACACCAGAACCGAAAAGCAGAGTTTCCGGCAGCAGAGTTTCCTCCAGTTGATATATGTTTCTTTAGATCTAATGCGCAAAATTTTCTGACCAACACTGCCGGTGTCTATGCCAGAATACACATGAAAGAAAGCGCATAGTTCAACCCTGTCATGTACAAATCTTAAATAAATGTTAGCGAACCGCCCAGAGAACGTGGACAAACGAGTCACAAGACGAAACACAACTAGTTTCGACCTCTTAGGTCTTCATCAGGTGAGACATTAACGAATAAAACAATGAAAATTCACTTAGCTTTGATCGCTTCAGATCACTTGGTAGGGTTCAGCGCAAGGAAGAAGGCGTTGAATGAGAACGAGGCTGTTGGAAGGGAAATAGTGAGGGAGTCAAAGTCGTAATGAAGATAATAATATTACTGATAGGAATACTAATAATGGTCAAAATACTGAAAAAAAAAAAAAAAAAAAAGGGACAAGATTACTACCAATCTGTGTCAATAAGTATGGGTATGGGAGAAAGCAGAGTGGGTTAGAGGATTCTTAAACAGCAGGGTTGCCGTGGCAACAGTCCCAGAGGCGAAGGCGATGGTGATGTCAATGCCAGTGGTAGTATCAATACTAGCAATAGTATTACTGAATGATACTGCTAACAACGATAGTGAAGGTTAAGGTAATGAAAGCATGATACAGAAATATATTTAGAAAATACAATTTTTATAATAATCAAATAAATAAATAAATGAAACATTAAAAATAATAATAAATTAAAAAATCAGTAAATAATAATAATTAAAAAAAAAATTAAAAAAAAAAAAAATAATAATAATGATAATAAATGCATAAATAAGATAGCTTAAGTTGTGTGAGGTGAATAGTGGGAGATAAGGTAGTATGTGGGTGTGTGGTGGGAGGATATTATGGGCTGAGATAGAAGTGGTGGGTTGGTACATGTTACTTTAAGGTGTAGATGCTATGAGGGTGGAGGGAAGAAGGGGATGGGTTTACGTACTAACTGGGGGAGGGGGAGGGGCAACATATTCACACCTATACACAATCTCTCTCTCTCTCTCTCTCTCTCTCTCTCTCTCTCCCCCCCCCCTTTCACGACCAACGATAAAGGAGCCAGCATTCTATTTATTATGTGTGTGTGTATGTGTGAGTGTGAGTGTGTGTGTGTGTGTGTGTGTGTGTGTGTGTGTGTGTGTGTGTGTGTGTGTGTGTGTGTGTTCCATTTGTAATATCAGCCTTATTCATTGGTTACCCCCACCTCCACCCCCAGCAACCGCCATATCCACCAACACCCCTACACACATACACACACACATAATAAATAGAATGCTGGCTCCTTTATCGTTGGTCGTGAAAGGGGGGGGGGGGGGGGGGGGGGAGAGAGAGAGAGAGAGAGAGAGAGAGAGAGAGAGAGAGAGAGATTGTGTATAGGTGTGAATATGTTGCCCCTCCCCCTCCCCCAGTTAGTACGTAAACCCATCCCCTTCTTCCCTCCACCCTCATAGCATCTACACCTTAAAGTAACATGTACCAACCCACCACTTCTATCTCAGCCCATAATATCCTCCCACCACACACCCACATACTACCTTATCTCCCACTATTCACCTCACACAACTTATAGCTATCTTATTTATGCATTTATTATCATTATTATTATTATTATTTTTTTAATTATTTTTTTTTATTATTTTTTTAATTATTATTATTTACTGATTTTTTAATTTATTATTATTTTTAATGTTTCATTTATTTATTTATTTGATTATTATAAAAATTGTATTTTCTAAATATATTTCTGTATCATGCTTTCATTACCTTAACCTTCACTATCGTTGTTAGCAGTATCATTCAGTAATACTATTGCTAGTATTGATACTACCACTGGCATTGACATCACCATCGCCTTCGCCTCTGGGACTGTTGCCACGGCAACCCTGCTGTTTAAGAATCCTCTAACCCACTCTCCTTTCTCCCATACCCATACTTATTGACACAGATTGGTAGTAATCTTGTCCCTTTTTTTTTTTTTTTTTTTTTTTTCTCTCAGTATTTTGACCATTATTAGTATTCCTATCAGTAATATTATTATCTTCATTACGACTTTGACTCCCTCACTATTTCCCTTCCAACAGCCTCGTTCTCATTCAACGCCTTCTTCCTTGCGCTGAACCCTACCAAGTGATCTGAAGCGATCAAAGCTAAGTGAATTTTCATTGTTTTATTCGTTAATGTCTCACCTGATGAAGACCTAAGAGGTCGAAACTAGTTGTGTTTCGTCTTGTGACTCGTTTGTCCACGTTCTCTGGGCGGTTCGCTAACATTTATTTAAGATTTGTTTAGATTTCCGCCTGCAGTCCTCTGGCTTTGCAACTAGACCTGTCATGTAGTTTCAGGCCAAAATGGAATTTCAAAGCAGCAGCTTTATTGTTCGCAATGATGACCAATCTTGTGGTCTTTTATTCTATAGCCTTCCATGCCATGCCCTACCCTTCTGTGACCTCCATCTGATTTGCTCTCCACTCTCGTGTCTTTGATGCGTTCATATCAAATCCGTCCAGCGTTTCCGTGGACTGTCTTTGGGTGATCATGATGCGTCTTTCAGAGGTGGGTCCTCACAAATGCTGGCTAGGCAATTATCGTCAATAATAAGACACTTAGTAGGTGGTTTCCTGCGGTTGTTTGACCAGAAAAGTCACTACAGGACCAGTCAAAGGAACTCATGAGTACTACAGTGTCTCTTTCGGCAGGTGGCCTTTCTACGACCTGATATAGACTGCTGGTACTGGGGCCAGAATAGGACGGTACCTGCGTGTGGCTTTGCTTGACGATGCTGATACGAACAGCATGGAAGTACTGCCACAGAAAAGACTAGCGAATTCATTTTTTTTACTGAATTGAGTAATTATGATTTGTGTAGTTTGTGACTAACATTGCCTTGAAATTAGTAGCTTTATTTGTTTGCTACTAGATTTGTGTATTCTGTGATTAACTTAAGTCTTGAAAATGGTAGATGTAATTATTTGCCAGAAAAACAAAGAGCAGCATCACTATTTTGCATTTCATGTGCATATATGTTTTCTTGTACTTGATACGCGTCTTCATGTTCCAAGATGGGTTACGGGATGAGTAAATATTTTTCAATCTTGAATCGTGTGTGTGTGTGTGTGTGTGTGTGTGTGTGTGTGTGTGTGTGTGTGTGTGTGTGTGTGTGTGTGCGTGCGTGCGTGCGCGCGCGCATGCGTGCGTGCGTGCGTGCGTGAGTGTGTGTGCCCGCGTGCGCATCGGTGTGTGTATGTGTGTGCGTGCGTGCGTGCATGTGTGTGTGTGTGTGTGTGTGTGTGTGTGTGTGTGTGTGTGTGTGTGTGTGTGTGTGTGTATGCTATAAGCTTGCATATATTATCTTTGCCGTCTGTCTGTCTGTCTGTCTCTGTCTCTCTCTATCTGTCTCTCTCTCTGTCTCTGTATCACTCCCCCCGCTCTCTCATATGTCAAGACTACAGGAAGTCATGGTCTTCATGGAATTCTTGGTATAATTCTGCTACTTCTGACTCCAGTAATGGTTGAAACATTTATTTAAAGTCTTCAACCTGAGTACGCATTAAAGTTGCGACGATCGCTCCCCATTAAATCTGGGGACAACTCTGAACCAACGAATTATAATCCAACATCTGTCTTGCTATTATATAAATCCTTATTATAGTTTATAAATAAATTCATCTACGATCGTCTTGTGTCATATGGTCTACTAAGTGAAAGTTGATCTGGTTTCATTAAAAAATAATTCGTGTCGTACAGCTGTAAGAAACTGCGTGAATCACTATCATACGAATATCAACGAATTAGAATTTTAGAACATTGATTGCTGGCGTTATAAAAGGTTTAGACGTAATGGACTAGGAGTTATTAAGTATAACAGTTGTCATTATGTGGGAAACAGTGAACGGGCTGTAGCTGATTTCATTTGAAATGGTCGTCAACAGTTTGTCTGAATTCTTCATCATCAACGTTATAACCTGTCAGATATGGTACCTCTGGGTTTAGTGTTAGGTCCAGTTTTTTTCTGTATATGGAAGCGATCTCTATCTCTTCGCACTGGAAAATCACATGATCTCTCTTTGTGATGATACCACAGTTCATGCAAGCAGCTCCAACATTAACTCCGTGAACATGTCTTTTCTTTCGAAAAGACCGTTGACATCCTAAGTAAATGATGCATTGTAAATCACATGTCACTAAACCACGCAAAGTCTAAAGTGACACTTATAACAACATATGAAAGTCGGCAGAATTTGGAACGGTTACCTTGTGCTTCAATGAATAAAATGAGAATGAATTAAAAAAGTAGTATTCCAGGTATGATTATTGACAACAATCTTTAATAGATAACTCTGCAAAATAGTATCCAGACAAATGCATAATATGCAGAACCAAGCTCTTCCTGAAGTTTCATGCTAGAAAATTATTTTTTGATACATACGTATTCCCTTCAATCAATAATTTTCAAATTCATTTGACTCAGCCAGCGCATACATTTTGTTTGTATCTATAAACGTGCCCTAATAATATTTCTTCTGAAATCTTCAAGTCTTGTAGGAACGGATTATATCTAAGTGGGAAGGAAAGTTCATGCAAACAAAATCTATTTAGATTAGCCTCACTAACTGTTCGGTCCTGCAAAACTCCAAGTTCCTATTCTTAGAAAAAGTCTTCGACCAGCCACCATGGTCAGGTGTTTGGTATCACATCAGTGTTTGGTATCACAGACTCCCGGCTGGGAAGTCGTGTATTCCATACCCACCAGAGCCTTTTTGTGGTATTTTTCTGCTTCAACCGGCACCTACCCTGAGATGAGTTTACTATCTGCTTAACTGCGAAGACTTGTACCAGACATTAAAGTTTCACCCATTCAGTGGAT
Source organism: Conus canariensis (assembly GCA_033310375.1). Taxonomy (NCBI): domain Eukaryota; kingdom Metazoa; phylum Mollusca; class Gastropoda; order Neogastropoda; family Conidae; genus Conus; species Conus canariensis. Next base: position 27,309,522 of record CM065725.1, on the reverse strand, counting down.
GCTTCTCTGAGTATGTTGCTCAAATTTCTTGACCAACATTACAGGTGTCTGTATCTCACGGGTGTGGCTGACGCCGGGATATATTATGAAAGTGAGCGTAGAGTACAGCCCTGTCATGCAGTCTCAGACCTAAATGGAAACCTGTATCATCATATTCATCAGTCTTATCTTCATCGGTCAGTAATGAAGAAAAAAATCTCAAACTCTGTCGCCCTTCTTGACCTGCTCTCAAGGTGACCTCAGTGTTTAGATTAACTCTCCATGTCTGTGCCTTTGGTTTGGTTCTGTCGGGGTCACCGGGACCCGCAAATCCTTGGGACTGTCTTTGGACGGACATGGTGGCGCCCTCCAGAGAAGAGCTCACTCACGCTAGTTTCGGGACTAAGCAATTATTGTCGTCTTTAGGGAGCTTAGTAGACTGTGTCCTTCGTAAGGTGGGTCAGAACGGGCGTCACTGAACACCACCGAAATGTCTTGACAGCAGTGCAGTGTCTCCTCTGGTGGGTTGCCTCATGACGTCTTGACATTGACTCCTCCCTGTGGATTGCCAGTGCCGGGGCTGTGGCAGGACTGGTCAGACTGTGACTATGGACGGGGGCGGGGAGGGATGAGTAAGGGCGGAATGAGTGGCGTGAGTGCCATGCCACTGACGTGGCACAGAAGACGGAGAGAAAAAATACGGTTTGTCATCCTGTTCTTCTGCTCTGGAATTCATTTCTGCCAGAGCTCGAAGGCCATCTTACTGAAGAAGACTCTTACTGAAGAAACGCGTTCACAGACAATTGTATCGCATTTTCTCACTAGTCCTTTAGATTTACAGAATTGTTTATAGTATCAATGCATATCCACGTATAAGTAAGTCGCTCTACAGCTCCACATGTACAGCATTATCGTATCATAGACAAGAAACACTTGTACAGACTTTCCGAGATGGTTTCCTTCCTGTTTACTGGTACTGTTGTTTCAAAAAAAAGCTTGCCTCATTGTGATTGGCCACGCTATGTCAACACAAGCACGTATTAGTAAGTGAACAATATGCTGTGTTCTTCAAGTCGTTTCTTTATGTGAGTGCGAGCGTATTACTCATACATCGTGTTTGTCTTTTTTTTTTTACACATAATATCAACAGACATACGACTCTCTCTCTCTCTCTCTCTCTCTCCTCTCTCTCTCTCTCTCTCTCTCTCTCTCTTTTCCATTTTCTCTCTGCACCATTAGCTCTTTCTCCCTGTCTGCCTTTAAAATCAATCTCTCATTAAAGTGTTGCATGTTAATATATGTATGCGTACTGAATAGAATGCCCCATAATACTTGTAGTATAGCTTCCAGACTATGCCTATGTTACTGTATTTGGTGACGAATTCTTCTCACATTGTAACTCTACTTAAGAATCATATGTATCAATGAATGGCTGACATACTGATAACTTTTTATTCTTTCCTGAATGCACAGTGCTCATATAATGGGTAGGTTTCTCCAGATCAGTTTGGCCATAAGATCTAATGCTTACAGTATGTATCTAGCGAGTTTTTGAAAAATGTTAAGCGATGGCAATGTGATCAGATGCTTTCGGCAATTTCAGTGGGTGTCCCGTGTACAAATATTGTCTGAGGTAAAAAGAAAAAAAAAACAAGATTGAAAGCATATAAACGTACTCCCAGTTTATCCTGAATACGCGTGAGATATTCCATAAAGAGTAAAAGCCGTCTTGGGCTGGTGTAACCGTTAGTAATGGCTATTCTGGTAAACATCGGCCATCATCTGGGACCTATAATGAACATACTTACAAAGTTTCAGAAAGATCGGCCAAGAACTTTCGGAGATTTTCCATAGAGAAGAAAACCGTTATGGACGCGTTAGTAACGGATATAACAGTAAACTTAAACATCGGCCATCATCCGTGACCCATAATGAACATATCTACAAATTTTCAGAAATATCGGCCATGTACTTTTTGAGATATTCCATGAAGAATAAAAACCGTTAGGGGCCGTCATAGCCTGTTAGTAACGGCTATAACGGTAAACTAAAACATCGGACATCATCCGTGACCCATAATGATCATACCTACAAATTTTCAGAAAGATCGGTCACGTACTTTCTGAGATATTCCATAAAAAAGAAAAAACCGTTATGGGTCGTTATAGCCGTTAGTAACGGCTATAACAGTAAACTAAAACGTCGGGCATCATCCGTGACCCATAATGAACATACCTACAAATGTTCAGAAAGATCGGCCGAATACTTTCTAAGACATTCCATAAAAAAGAAAAACCATTATGGGCCGTTATAGCCGTTAGTAACGGCTATAACGGTAAACTAAAACATCGGGCATTATCCGTCGCCCATAATGAACATACCTACAAATTTTCAGAAAGATCGGCCAAGTACTTTCTGAGATATTCCATA
>CM065725.1:27287113-27292113 GCA_033310375.1 Conus canariensis | reverse complement strand
TATTTTCTAAACACAAATTATGTCACGGGACATTCTGTGGCAGAGTGGTAAACCCCACACCCTTCCCCATGCCACTGGCCGATCTGCGTGTTGTGGTTACACAGATGAGTGAATAGTGTGTAAAGATGGTAGGCATGAGACGCATCACTCCCACCCACCCCTACCACCGTTGTGTGCGTTGATGAGGTTGGGTGGGGCGGGAAGAGTGCGGTCAAAATGAATCCCCGCCATTGTCACGTTTCTTTGTTGAAGAGAGTGAATTTCAACACTGGGCCCAAACCTATCCATGTTTTCCTACATTATGTGTGCTTGGCGAGGGGAAGGTTGAGATCGAGCTTAGGGCTCAAATCACACTCCACGAACTTGCTCGATAGGTTGAAATGCGGTGATCTAGGTCACGCGGTCACCATCCCACCTGTCACCCCCTTTGATAACCGTGGTTTGAGAGTTTGTCATCTGTGCAAACTCACTCCTCGCCAAGATGTGACAAGCAAAACAAACAACGAAAAGGGGGTTTGGAGTGGGGGACGGGGGTAGGACACATATTGCACAAGGCGCAAGATACTCCCAATTCATGGTTTTCATTTGAAGTGATGTGAAAAATAATGCGAGCATAAGACCCCCCCCCCCCCCCCCCCAAGCTTAATGTGGTAGTATTAGGTTCCGTAGATGATGTGGTTTGGGGGTGAATTTGGTCATAAAGACCGCCGGGCTGTAAACATATAGTAGTATGTTTATTAAGCTGAATATCTTTTTTGCTGAGCGTAGATTTGGGTGTAAGTATAAAGTCACTCCCTGTCTCCATGTCTAAGTTGTGTGTCTTCAGGGAGGGTGGGTTTGAGCCTGAAACCAAAATAGTTCCAACCACCCACCCTCCTGTCCTTCGCCTATCAGAAGTGTGTTGATGAGGGCAGAGGATTTGGGATAGAGAGCTCAAATCACTTCCCATACAGTATTAGCTTTTTTTCATATAGGAGGGGGTGAATTTTGGTAGAAGACCAGACCAGACCCCCTTGCGGCCATATGTTAAGCAGTGGAGTGCATTTGGACTTCAAGCCAGAATTACTATGTGCTAGGTGCGTTTCATATGTTAAAGGAGAGAGAGTTATGACATCAGGACATGAAAGGACCATGTCCACATGTCTAAGGTGTGTGCGTGTGCGTGCGTGCGTGCGTGCGAGCGAGCGCGCGCGTGTATGTGTATGTGCGTGCGTGCGCGCGCGCGTGTGTGTGGGCGTATGTGTGTGTAGGAGTGGTGTTGAGGGATGAGTTTGGGCATGAGGCCTCACAACACTGTCCATCCAAAAGCAACAAGTGGTGCTCATGTCGAAGGTGGGGATAACTTAGGGGACAAGGCCAGTATAAATGACCCAGGTCTTTTCTCCGTCACAGGATGTTCATGGGGACCGTTTCAGTTTTAGTTTCATCTACGAGATATCACTGCGTGTGAACGAGTCCACATACGCTACACCACATCCGCTAAGTTTTGAGACCACACTGCGCATGATTTAGACCTGATGGATAAGAAAATTAACGACTAAAATGAGATAATTGAAGAAGAATGTCTCATGCCTATGACTTCGCAGATGTCTGACCTACGCATTAGCCTAGCGCGCTGGTTAGACCTCAGGTACCTGTCTAACATTGGCTGTGCCATTATTGCCATTTATGTGTCTGTGGTGATTGTACTCATGTATGTGTACATGTGTATGCATGAGTGTATGGGCACGGGCCCATGTGTGTGTGTGTGTGTGTGTGTGTGTGTGTGTGTGTGTGTGTGTGTGTGTGCGTGTGCGTGTCAGTGTATGCAGTGTGCGTATGCATGTGCATGTGCATTTGTGTGCGTGCGTGCGTGTGTGTGCGTGCGTGTGTGTGTGTGTGTGTGTGTGTGTGTGTGTGTGTGTGTGTGTGTGTGTGTGTGTGTGTGTGTGTGTCTATGTGTGTGTGCGTGTGTGTGTGCGTGCGTGCGTGTGCATGTGTGTGTGTTATCTGTGGGCTTGTGTAAGCATGCTTCTGCGCATGCATCTGCACATGTCCGATACCTATATGTGTGTAGGTATGTGTGACGGTGTATCTGAGCGTATACCTGTGTGTGTAGGTGTGTGTGTGTGAGTGTGTGTGTGTGTGTGTGTGTGTGTGTGTGTGTGTGTGTGTGTGTTTGTTTGTGGTGTGTGTGGTGTGTGTGTGTGTGTGTGCGCATGCGTGCGTGCGCGCGCGCGCGCGCGCGCGTGTGTGTGGCATGTGTGTGTGTGCATGCGCGTGTGAGCATATGTTTGCCTGTATGTGCGCACGTGTGTGCGCATGTATGAGCGCGTGCACGCACGTGCATGTGTGTGCGCCTGTGTGCGTGTAGATGTGCATGCGTATGCTCGTATGTGATCTATGTCCTTGTGTAAACATGCTCTTGCATGCACGCATCTGCACATGTATAATTATGTACACACATGTGTATGTATGCTGTATATATAGGCATCTACACGAGTGTAGACTTTTTCCATCCCAGATGATACGTTTCAAGATTTTCTTTTGATGAAGATTAGATCAAAAACAATATCCTATGCCGCAATGAAAAAGCGAAAAACAGCAGAAGAAGAACGACAACCAGAAAATTACATCAAGGTGTGAGAAAAGATTCAGCAGAAAAGTGAGAATGTCATTATAGCTATAGAAAGGAAACAAGAACAGTTGAATGCTATAAGGGAAAAACGAATTGAGGGAGTATTATAAAGATCCAGAGCTAGGTGGATAGATGAAGGTGAAAGAGTTAGCAGGTACAGTTGTAGTCTAGAGAAACGTCACTATGTAAGTAAAAATATGGCTAGAATAATTGACGATCAAAATAACACTTTGACAAATCAGAAAGACATACGTCAAGAGGTACAGAAGTTTTACAAATCGTTATACGCGAAAGTTGAAAAATGTGAAATAAAAGATGTGGTAAGTAATATTCAACATCCAAGTGAAGTGGAAGCAAATGACTTAGAAGGTGAAAATACCCTGGAGGAAGCGGCATTTGTTTTAAGAGATATAAAAAATAACAAAAGCCCAGGCTCAGATGGGTTTACCGTGGAGTATTCTTTTAAAACTGCTTTTGGAAACAGATAGGCATAATTATTTGTTATAAAAGCACCAAATGCGAGTTTCAGAAAAGGCGAACTGTCGTGCGTACAAAGAGGAGGATTGTTACCTGCATCCCAAAAATGTGACAAGCCAAGGCACTATATAAAGAATTGGAGACCAATTTCACTCCGGAATGTAGTTTATAAAATTGGTTCAGCTTGTATCGCAAATCGTCTGAAGAAAGTATTACCAAAAACAAATCATGAACATCAAACAGGATTTTTCAGAAACAGGTACATTGGTGACAATATAAGATTAATATATGATACAGCATCTATTTAGATAAACATAATTTGCATGCAATGTTATTCAATATAGATTTGGAAAAGGCATTTGATTCAGTCAGCTGAGTCACAGATGTACGCAGACGTACGCATGCATACACACTCACATCTGTGGACTCTCCACTTTACACACTTGCATCGCCTTACCGATGCACACCCACCAGCACACACACGTCTGCAGTACACACTGGAAAAAGAAGGGGGTGGTGGGTGGAAAGGGGGAGGGCGAGCGGATTTGTTGTTGGCTTAGGCTTAACTCTTTCCCGACCCATTTCCTTGAAACGGTGCGAGTTTGAACTAAAGCCTAAAATTGCTCCCTGTCCCCACAAGTACACTGTGTGACCTCAGGAAACAGGATAGTGTGAATTTGTGCATAAGGCCCATTCTCTTCCCACCCGTAAGAGGTAATTTGGTACAAGATATAAAAAGTCCCCCTCCCCTTCCTCCCTCCCTCCCGCCCACCGTATATTTCGCCCTCCCAGTTGTGGGAATATCAATGAGAAACTTAAAAGGAAAATTACTGTACCACTGAACGAAGAGACAAACAAATTACAAGACAAAACACGGCACATTTCCAACACTTTGGCCTTCCCCAGAAAAGTCGAACAACATTGAAGAAAATGAAAATGAAGAACGAATAATCACTTATCTGCTTAGATTGGACGCAAAATGGATGTGGAAGAAGCCAAAACTAACCCATCCATTCAATGAAGATGCGGAATACGTCGGCACGGGAATGGGGTTGGGGGCGTGAGGGTGGAGGCATCAGTCACCCACCGTCCCTTCCCCCTACCTTAATTGTGTCATTATGTGTGGGGTCAGGCCAAAATAACTCTCCACCTATGTTCTACATATATTCATTTAACTAAAATGGAGTAACATGGAACCTAATGATAGTATAACATTCCCATAACTACTGCTTCTTGTCTCTCACAGATGTGTATATCGCAGCAGATGGTGCATAAATGTATGTGTGGTGGAAGAGGAGTGGAGGGACGAGCTGGGCGGTTGACTTTAGGCACGTTATCTATTGTGAGTGTGTTCATCAGAGCAGATGGTGCACAGGCGGGAGGGGGGGGATTGGGTGGGGAGGTGGGGAGCAGGTTTAGGCATAAAACCCAAGGCACTCCCCATCCTTGTACATCCATGTGTGTATGCATGTGTGTGATCTCCGGGATTGTGTAACGTGTTCCTACACGCACGCATCTACACATGTATGTATACATATATGCGTGTGTATGTATGTGTGCCTGTACACACACACACACACACACACACACACACACACACACACACACACACACACACACACACACACACACACACGCTCACTCACTTGCGTCTATGAACTCTCCACTTTACACACCTGCGTCGCCCCACCGATGCACACCCACCAGTGCACACATGCCTGCAGCATACACTGGGAACAGAAAGGATGCGGGGGAGTGGTATGGGGATTAGGCATAAGGCTGGAACCGTTCCCGACCCATTTCCTTGAAGTGGTGCGAGTTGGAACCAAAGGCTAAAAATGCTCCCTGTCCCCACAGGTACGCTGTGCGACCTCAGGAAATGGGGTGGCGTGAATTTGTGCATAAG
>CM065725.1:27279613-27282113 GCA_033310375.1 Conus canariensis | reverse complement strand
CAAAAAGGTAGATATGTTAATGAATGAAACTAGCAAATCAACGCAGTTTTTGAGAAATTCAAGGAAAACGGGAAGCAGGCAGAATAAAACCAAACGATAACAATGTTACTTTAGATGAATGGTTCAAGCATTTCACGTTGTTTTTGAAAATAACAGCGATGAGCAGTGTGAAATTCAAGTCGATCTGTTCGAGGAATCAGACCATGTCTGGAATCAGGATACTTCAGAGGATGAAGTCAGTCAAGCTTTTGCAGAACTTAAGAAAAATGTAGCCAGTGGAGAAGATGATATTTCTGCACAAATGTTAAAATCTGATGATACAGGTGTTCGTAAATTTCTAAAACAATGTTAATAATGTCTTTGATAAATCTTTGAGAATGGACCAAACCAATACTAGTATTGAAGAAAGGTAACTCGATGGTGCTAATAATTGTAGAGGAGTGCCTTTGCTAAGCATCTTATTAAAGTGTCATACATCAATATTCAACACAAGACTGTACACCTGGTTAGAAAACAATACTTAATTTTAGATAACCAGATAGGATTTCGAAGAAACATTCTACCATTTATCATATCTTTACTTGTATGCTGGTACCCAGAAATATATGAGTTGGAAAGGTACAAAACTATACGTTGCTTTTGTTGATTTTAAAAATACTTTCGAATCTGTGCGTTATCACAAAACCTTTTGAATGTATGAAAATGTGAAAGGGAAATTGTTGGCGTCTTTCAAAGCAATAGACAATTTTCTGAGATGTTTGAAGCCCAGAAGAGTAAGACAAGGATGCGATTTGAGTACCGCATGATTTTCAGCGTGTATAAATCACTTGGCAAAACGTGTAGACATAGTGTGCAGCTCTTATTGGTGTGTGCGTGCCCACACATAATGGGATGCGCACGTCCGCGCGCGCGCGCGCGCGCGCGCGCGCGCACACACACACACCCCACACACACACACACACACCACACACACACACACACATACACACACACCCGCGTGCGGGCACGCGTGCGCATACACGAAACACAAGCATGTACGCCCACACATACAGGCACGTACACATTTATGTTCGCATGCGCGCGCATGTGCATGCATACAGAAACAAGTTCTCACGGGTCCACAGATCACACATGCACTCACGCACACACTAATGCACATATGCTGGCACACACACACACCACACACACACACACACACACACACACACAAAACACACACACACACACACACACACACACACACACACACACACACACACACACACACACACACATATGCCCTTAAACTTTCATGGCTCAGAAAATAAAAACAACAAATCATAAATGGATAAATATTGCACTAGAAATGTACCCTTTTCTTAGAAACTTGGAATGTTATGGATCAACATACGCTTTAAATCATACAAATGCTAACCTCTTTTGGAATCATGCTTTTAGAGCATATCGAACTTTTTGCCTCAGTATTATTCCACAACGTCTTTGTGAGCTACTTGATGAACCGATTTTTTATAATGAAAATATAACAGTAGGAAACGCTGTTATTAAGCAAAATAGGATAATAGAGAAAGGGATATATTCCATCAGGCACCTTCTGAAAGATAATGGTGAATTTTTCAAGTATGAGGAATTCATAGCCACAACACATTTACCAGTTAATTTTATTACGTACAATGGATGGATTTCTTCAATAAAATCATACATTAAAAAAATGTGGAATTCAGATAAATGATAATATTAATTTCACTCAAGGTATGCCTAACGCATTAAAAATCATAAATAGTACAAATAAAGGTGCGAAAGGATATTATGAGTACTACACACTTAACAATAATAAACCAAAGTGTTGTTCAAAGTGGTCAGCAAAAATGAATTTGAATATTTCCTGGAGAAAGGTATTTTTTAAAATCAGTAAAATCAGAGATGTCAAACTTAAGTGGCTACAAATAAGAATTATCCATCGAATCATTGCGACTAATATTGTTTTGAATGCAATGGGTGTAACTGATACGGTTCAGTGTTCATTTTGTAATGAAGAACGAGATGCCATTCAACATTTCTTATGGGGCTGCAAATATATACAGGTTTTCTGGAAATCTGTCGAACGTGTATTGCAAGGAAAATGTGAACATACTCATGATTCAATAATTTCATGTAAACTGGCAATTTTTGGTGGAGATGAAAAGTTAAAAATAGATTCTGTCTTACAGTTTATAATAATGTTTGCAAAGATGTATATCTATCGATGTAAAATAGAAAAACATGTTCCTGATTTATTTTCTTTCCCATGACAACTCAGTATTAGATACCAGATTGAAGAACGTATCGCTAAAATTAACTATAACTTAGTAGAGTTTAATCATAATTGGTATCCATATAGATCAATGGTCCATCACATAACGGACTATAGTTTACTGTTTGCTGTTGTTGTTGTTGATATTGTTGTTCTCCCAAACTTACAAAACTAGGGCTTTGTGTTGTTAAATTCCTTTGACTGGTTAAT
>CM065725.1:27237113-27267113 GCA_033310375.1 Conus canariensis | reverse complement strand
ACGTTTATCCTTGCCATATAATTTTCATCATTATCATATCATGATACGACTGCAAACTGTAAACTGAAAACCTTATTTGTCTTCAAACTAATTATACGAGATTTTCATGCTAAATACACGTGCATGTACTCCTCAGTGTGGCTGCGACAGTAGAAAGAAACTCGTGGAGAGCGTGGCAGCAGAGAGTCCTCAGAAGAGAAGCCCCCTTCAAGCAAGTGTTTCGGCCCTTATCTCCTGACACTCTAGGGGGGTTGGGCCACACCCGGTTCATGACTCCGGATGCCCTCTGCTGCCCCTTTTATTTTTTTCCCCATCCTGGGACGAGTCATGGCTGGGATTCGAACCCATGACCCTCTGAACATGCTCATTTTCCACTTAATGACTCGCACTCTAACCACTGAGCCACTGGGGCATCTGATATTTGTAGGGAAAGTTAAGCCTTATGAAGTTCACTTTTGTTCCTCCTTGACCAGATCCAGCTTGAACACCTCTCTGCCACTTCTGCCATTGATTTCAGGGCTCTGGTTTTTTCCCTCCTTGCAGCTGAGAGCTGTTTCATGAGGCTGTATGCAGACGTTCCTACAAACCCCCTAGCTCCAATTTCTGCAGTGAGGACTTTGACCTGATAGCCTTCTCTCCTCAGGCTGTTTGCCAGATCAGCATACTTTTCAGTCTTGTAGATTTGAGCTGCCTCCATTCTGGTCTCATATGGCACTGTGAGTTCGATCAATATCAGCTGCTGGGTTGACTGAGAGTGGACTACTATGTCTGGTCTCATGTCACTCTTGCTGATGATCTCTGGGTGACTCTTCCATTCTGGGAGGTCTGCAGTGCACTCCCAGTCATCTGCCCCTTCCAGCAGACTCTGCCTGCATGTTCCGAGTGGCACTGTTGTTCTTGGCCATGATTTGCTACCTCCTGCCGTGAAGAATGTTGCGGGTGCTTTTGGAGTCCTGATTTTCCCTTTTGTGGTGTTGGTACTAGCCCAGACGGGTTGTACAATCTCTTTGAGCACTTGGTTGTGCCTCCATGAGTACCTTCCTTGAGCCAGGGCTACTTTACATGAGCTTAGGACATGCTGCACTGTTTGTTTTTCATGGCAGAGGGGGTATGCAGGATCATCTGTTTTTCCCCACTTCACCAGGTTTGCATTTGAGGGCAGAAGGTCATATGCAGATCTGAGAATGAAGGTGATCCTGAGAGGGGTCATGTGCCAAATGTCATTTTCCAAGTGAGACTTCTTTGGAGTGCATTCTCCCACGTTGTCCATTGCCCTTGCTGGCTCTGCTGGACTGCTTTTTGGAGTCTTATGATCTTCTTTTCTCATCTCCTCAATCATCATGTCTCTTTTGGCTTTTCCTTTGGCCTTTGACCACCATTCAGTTTTGGTCACCCCCAGTCTTGTCTGTTGGTCTGTGTGTGTCCTGTTATTTCTCTGATCTTGAGCTTTCTTTTGCAGAATCCATCGCCTCTTGAACGTTCCATTTTCTGCCTGTCTTCAGTTGGGGCTTGATTTCTTCTACCACCTTGTCTCCTGAGTCCTCCAGCATGCTTTGAAGTCTGATCTTCCCTGCTTTGTATTCCTCCAAGATGGATTTCAGTGGTAGTTTCAGCTTTGCTTGGCGACAGTACAGCGCTATGTCAGTGAGACAGGGTGGGACACCAAGCCATTTCCTTGTGAATTTATAATTAGTCACTGATTTTTAACCCTATTCCTAACCCTTATCATACCCTGTGTCCCTCAATATGAATGCAACATGCAGACACGCACAGTTTCCTGACTGTGGGGATTTACACATCAACCATGTCCTTAGAATAGCTGGAAAGTGCAAAAGCATTTTGTGTTTTGTATGATTGTAAATTGCATGCATCTGACTAGAGGCACAACTCGCAAATATGCGCAGCCATCTGTGAAAATTCTCTGTGTTGTGTGTGTGTTGTTGTTGTTGTTGTTGTTTGTGTGCTTCCTGGCTTTGACAGTGATGTAGTGTTATGACGATTTTAAAGATCTCATAGAATATGCTGGAAATTTGGACTCGACGAAAGATGATAACGAATATTTTTCTTAAACTGGTCAATACTATTAAGAGAAAGAGTCCTCAAAATTCAGGTGCACGATGATGTTCCTCGCAACTCACAATTTATAAATGTGTGGAGGGTAGGGGTGGGTGCAGGGACGATGCATGTGTGTGTGTGTGCGTGCGTTCATGTGTGTGTGTGTTGTGTGGTGTGTGTGTGTGTGTGTGTGTGTGTGTGTGTGTGTGTGTGTGTGTGTGTGTGTGTGTGTGTGTGTGTGAGGCTCGCTAAGACCTGAACTAGCTAGGGAAGGACAGACAGACTTACAGACCTACAATACCTAACGCTCCAACTCAAATAAGCAGTCCAGAAACAGATGACCAGTTCACACACGTATAATTTCATTCAAACCACGACATCGGGGTCCATAACATTGAATATTCCACTCACTACCCACACGATCACTCTCTCTCAAACTCAAACATTCAATCCCTTGACACAATTCGCACGCAGATTTCTAGTCCCCCCCCCCCCCCTTGCACAACAAAACTAACACAAGGTCATGAAATTAATTATGACTAACCTTAGTTCGGGTCAAATCCCAATGTGCCCAACCTGGTGTGATGCATCGCTACAATGCAATGCAACACACACGACCGATAACACCTTGGCTATTGGCCCAAAGGACACTGTGAATCCGAGACCTACTCAACAAATTCACTTACAGGTTCATACACAAGCCAGCAACCAGGGAATGAACTCCAACACAATGACAGACCAATCACTAATATAGAATGCCCAGAACTACAATTTTGTAACACAATGACAGACCAATCACTAATATAGAATGCTCAAAGCTACAATGATTCTGTAACACATACTTTCAAGATTAATTAAACCGGGTTACATTCCAACAACTAGGCACTTAAATCATACGTGACCAATTGATAACCCAATAACTGGGTTGCTATGAAACACTCACACAGAATGGCCCAACCAAGTTGTCCAAAATGTCAGAAATGTTGATCTAAATGTCTCTTGCCACCACACAAAAGACAAATTGTCTTGAAAACCCGTGCAGCTTGTGACATACACAAGCAATGACTAATTAACCAACAACTAAACCAACTGTGCAATGGTGTTAACTAAATAAATTTAAAGTCACTAAGGATTTTTGCTAGTGTCTTTCACACACTGGGTAGTCCGCTCCACGACCGATGAACGATGGCTCACTTTCTTGATCCTGGAAATAATGTCCCAATGCTGTTACCTCAAAACAGCCCCTGTTTGTCGTCAGCATTCACAAGTACTACCCGGACTGTCACAGCAACATGAACAGTAGCTCACACTGTGTCACTCCTCACACAGGGATCCCGTCACCAGCTAAGGCAGGAGTACAGGGAGATATCTGTGGACACATACAGGCGCATCCCCCACTAAGATCTATCATGAATCCCATAGGACCCTACACATACTAAATTCACATTCACCATGAGCACAACACGTGGGAGTCGAAGTCATTACTGTGGATGTTCTGTCTCTTAAACTCACCTTATCCAAATTAAAAAAAAAAACCAGCGTTAGCAACTAGCCTTAGTCTGAATATTATTCATTTGTATAAAAAGGAAAGAGATTTCCAGCAACCCAGTTACTGGGTTATCAATTGGTCACGTATGCTTTAAGTGCCTAGTTGTTGGAATGTAACCCGGTTTAATTAATCTTGAAAGTATGTGTTACAGAATCATTGTAGCTTTGAGCATTCTATATTAGTGATTGGTCTGTCATTGTGTTACAAAATTGTAGTTCTGGGCATTCTATATTAGTGATTGGTCTGTCATTGTGTTGGAGTTCATTCCCTGGTTGCTGGCTTGTGTATGAACCTGTAAGTGAATTTGTTGAGTAGGTCTCGGATTCACAGTGTCCTGTTGGGCCAATAGCCAAGGTGTTATCGGTCGTGTGTGTTGCATTGCATTGTAGCGATGCATCACATCAGGTTGGGCACATTGGGATTTGACCCGAACTAAGGTTAGTCGTTAATTAATTTCATGACCTTGTGTTAGTTTTGTTGTGCAAGGGTGGGGGGGGGGGGGTGTTACTAGAAATCTGCGTGCGAATTGTGTCAAGGGTTGAATGTTTGAGTTTGAGAGAGAGTGATCGTGTGGGTAGTGAGTGGAATATTCAATGTTATGGACCCCGATGTCGTGGTTTGAATGAAATTATACGTGTGTGAACTGGTCATCTGTTTCTGGACTGCTTATTTGAGTTGGAGCGTTAGGTATTGTAGGTCTGTAAGTCTGTCTGTCCTTCCCTAGCTAGTTCAGGTCTTAGCGAGCCTGACACACACACACACAACACACCACCGCACAAAACGCACACATGCATCGTCCCTGCACCCACCCCTACCCTCCACACATTTATAAATTGTGAGTTGCGAGGAACATCATCGTGCACCTGAATTTTGAGGACTATTTCTCTTAATAGTATTGACCAGTTTAACAAAAAATATTCGTTACCATCTTTCGTCGAGTCCAATTTCCAGCATATTCTATGAGATCTTTAAAATCGTCATAACACTACATCACTGTCAAAGCCAGGAAGCACACAAACAACAACAACAACAACAACACACACACAACACAGAATTTTCACAGATGGCTGCGCATATTTGCGAGTTGTGCCTCTAGTCAGATGCATGCAATTTACAATCATACAAAACACAAAATGCTTTTGCACTTTCCAGCTATTCTAAGGACATGGTTGATGTGTAAATCCCCACAGTCAGGAAACTGTGCGTGTCTGCATGTTGCATTCATATTGAGGGACACAGGGTATGATAAGGGTTAGGAATAGGGTTAAAAATCAGTGACTAATTATAAATTCACAAGGAAATGGCTTGGTGTCCCACCCTGTCTCACTGACATAGCGCTGTACTGTCGCCAAGCAAAGCTGAAACTACCACTGAAATCCATCTTGGAGGAATACAAAGCAGGGAAGATCAGACTTCAAAGCATGCTGGAGGACTCAGGAGACAAGGTGGTAGAAGCAAATCAAGCCCCAACTGAAGACAGGCAGAAAATGGAACGTTCAAGAGGCGATGGATTCTGCAAAAGAAAGTCTCAAGATCAGAGAAATAACAGGACACACACAGACCAACAGACAAGACTGGGGGTGACCAAAACTGAATGGTGGTCAAAGGCCAAAGGAAAAGCCAAAAGAGACATGATGATTGAGGAGATGAGAAAAGATCATAAGACTCCAAAAAGCAGTCCAGCAGAGCCAGCAAGGGCAATGGACAACGTGGGAGAATGCACTCCAAAGAAGTCTCACTTGGAAAATGACATTTGGCACATGACCCCTCTCAGGATCACTTCATTCTCAGATCTGCATATGACCTTCTGCCCTCAAATGCAAACCTGGTGAAGTGGGGAAAAACAGATGATCCTGCATGCCCCCTCTGCCATGAAAACAAACAGTGCAGCATGTCCTAAGCTCATGTAAAGTAGCCCTGGCTCAAGGAAGGTACTCATGGAGGCACAACCAAGTGCTCAAAGAGATTGTACAACCCGTCTGGGCTAGTACCAACACCACAAAAGGGAAAATCAGGACTCCAAAAGCACCCGCAACATTCTTCACGGCAGGAGGTAGCAAATCATGGCCAAGAACAACAGTGCCACTCGGAACATGCAGGCAGAGTCTGCTGGAAGGGGCAGATGACTGGGAGTGCACTGCAGACCTCCCAGAATGGAAGAGTCACCCAGAGATCATCAGCAAGAGTGGCATGAGATCAGACATAGTAGTCCACTCTAAGTCAACCCAGCAGCTGATATTGATCGAACTCACAGTGCCATATGAGACCAGAATGGAGGCAGCTCAAATCTACAAGACTGAAAAGTATGCTGATCTGGCAAACAGCCTGAGGAGAGAAGGCTATCAGGTCAAAGTCCTCACTGCAGAAATTGGAGCTAGGGGGTTTGTAGGAACGTCTGCATACAGCCTCATGAAACAGCTCTCAGCTGCAGGGAGGGAAAAAAACCAGAGCCCTGAAAGCAATGGCAGAAGTGGCAGAGAGGTGTTCAAGCTGGATCTGGTCAAGGAGGAACAAAAGTGAACATCATAAGGCTTAACTTTCCCTACAAATATGCAGATGCCCCAGTGGCTCAGTGGTTAGAGTGCGAGTCATTAAGTGGAAAATGAGCATGTTCAGAGGGTCATGGGTTCGAATCCCAGCCATGACTCGTCCCAGGATGGGGAAAAAAAAAGGGGCAGCAGAGGGACATCCGGAGTCATGAACCGGGTGTGGCCCAACCCCCCTAGAGTGTCAGGAGATAAGGGCCGAAACACTTGCTTGAAGGGGGCTTCTCTTCTGAGGACTCTCTGCTGCCACGCTCTCCACGAGTTTCTTTCTACTGTCGCAGCCACACTGAGGAGGACATGCACGTGTATTTAGCATGAAAATCTCGTATAATTAGTTTGAAGACAAATAAGGTTTTCAGTTTACAGTTTGCAGTCGTATCATGATATGATAATGATGAAAATTATATGGCAAGGATAAACGTTTAACCCATCGAGCAACAGCATATTTGTACTAAGTGGACTTTGGTGCCCTTTTTGAAAAAAAAAAACGTTTGCTGTCCAACCTTTTGTGCCACCTCAGTGGCTTTGTTTCCACGCTGCTCATTCTGACACGTGTCCACAGCCACAGCTCAGTTTGTCCTGCCGCAGCGCCAGCACTGGGATTTCACAAGGAGCACTGTCAAGTCGTCAAGAGGCAACCCACAGGAGGAGGCACTGTACTGCTGCCGAGTCACATCAGTGGTGTTCAGTGGTGCCTATTCTGATTCGATACACACAGGACACCACCTACTAAGCCCCCAACTGACAATAGTTGCTTAGTCGCGGAACCGGCGTGAGTCACCTCTCCCTCAAGCCCCCATGAAGTCGCCGATACCGGTGACCCCGATGGAATCAAACCAAAGCCATAGACGTGGAGAGGACATCGAAACTGAGGTCACTTTGAGAGCAGGGTGTGAAGGGCCACAGAACTGAGATTTTTTTTATCAACATACTGATCGATGAGAATGAAGATGATGCTATGGATTTCCATTCTGATGTGGGACAGGATGTCAGGGCTGTACTCTAAGCTAATATATATGTATATCCTGGCATCAGGCCTGAGAGATACAGACACCTGCAGCATTGATTAGGAGATTTGAGCAACACTCTCAAAGACACAATCATCTAGTGGATGAGACGTGACTGTGTAGTCCAAGTCTTCCCAATGAGTTGAGCCCTTAGCAAACTCAACTCTGGGTAGCGGCTGGTTGAGGCAGAAAAATCCCATATGACACGATGGGAATTGAACCCACGACCTCCCAGCCTGGAGTCCGTGACACTGACCACTTCGCCACGGCGGCTGGTGTTTTAACATGAAATAGATAAAACAATAATGATGATGATGATGATGATGATGATGATGAATGATGATGATGATGATAAAAACAATGATGAAAACAATATGATAATGATGATAATAATAATGATAACGATAATAACAATTATAATAATATAATGATGATGATAATAATAATAATAATAATAATAATAATAATAATAACAATAATAATAATAATAATAATGACAATAATGATAATAATAACATGCTTGTGCCACATAAATTTTGATATTTTGACATCTCTTTCTAATAGAACCAAACTAAAAGATACATTTCTCATCCCGTCCATGCTCCTGCCGTGTAAGTACTCCCATCCCACCATAAAATAGGGAAAGTTTTCGGTGCAAACCAGTAAACAGCTCTGTGGTCGGCCAGCCACAGTCTGCAGGTGAAAAATTCCTCTCGAAATGACCGGTCCCAGTCTTAACTGTCGAAACCACCTGACCTGTATCATGCTCTTTTGACACCTCACCTCCTCTCCCTTTCTTGCTAAAATGCCTGGTAATTCGTCTCCCCGTTTCCGTACCTTTCATAGGCACTTCTTGCTCCCCTTCTCTCATGACACTCTTCGGCTGTAATGCTGGTGCTCGCTAGTTCATGCAAGCCACGCCCGCCAGCCTGAACTGTGTCAAGACTAACTTTAAGACAGACAAGTTGAAGGAGTAACGTGTTCCTCACCTCAGGCACACAGGGACCGTGACGGCATCGCCAACATCCTGATCGTGGTGACGGACGGGATTCCAGCAATCCTAATCAAACTGCTATAGAGGCAGCTAAGCTCCACAAGGCCAACGTGACCGTTCTGGCTGTTGGCGTAGGCAGCAACGTACATCAGTTGGAGTTGCAGTGGATTGCAAGTGGACCAGAGAACGTGTTTAACGTCACAGGCTTAGCTGCTCTAGAATTCTTGCTGGACAGACTGAAAAAAAGTGCATGTGCAAGTAAGAAGGAAATCTCAGAATATCTTTCTGTCTGACTCTCTCTCTCTCTCTCTCTCTCTCTTTCTCTCTCTCTCTCTTCTCTCTCTCTCTCTCCCCCCTCTCTCTCTCTCCTCTCTCTCTCTCTCTCTCTCCTCTCTCTTTCTCGCCACCCACCCACCCACGCACACTTACACACAGACATACATATATATTTACGCATTAGTTTTCTCTCTCTCTCTCTCTCTCTCTCTCTCTCTCTCTCTCTTCTCGCCACCCACCCACCCACGCACACTTACACACAGACATACATATATATTTATGCATTAGTTTTCTCCTCTCTCTCTCTTCTCTCTCTCTCTCTCTCTCTCTCTCTCTCTCTCTCTCTCTCTCTCTCTCTCTGGACTGCGTTAGTCATTTAGTTTGTTTGTTTGTTCCTTTTTCGTTTTTTTTCACCGTGATAAAATATACATAATATTCAGAAATCCAAACAGGGCGCTAATGCATCTATGTATGGCTCTAAATGTGTGCGGGTACTACAAGTGTTAGTTTTGGCGCGCGCGCGCGCGCGTGTGTATGTGAGTGTGTGTGTAAGTGTGTGTGTGTGTGTGTGTGTGTGTGTGTGTGTGTGTGTGTGTGTGGTGTGGTGTGTGTGTGTGTGTGTGTGTGTGTGTGTGTGAGAGAGAGAGAGAGAGTGAGAGAGAGAAGAGAGAGAGAGAGAGAGAGAGAGAGAGAGAGAGAGAGAGAGAGAGAAAGAGATTTTTTTCTGTGTTGGAACGCACGGATATGTTTGTACATGTCTGTCTGGATTGAACGCACACCGTTTCACACTCATATTTAAGATTTTCTCTCTGTTTTGAAGTGTTAAGGTAAATGGACTAAAATGCTTTGGGCGCGCCCACTAGTACCATTTGTTTTATGAAAACGGCGGGGTCACTGTCGCTGAACACGAGCCCCAAAACGCGTTGCTTCCCTTGCAGATTTTCAAACATCGTCTATTGACACGAAGAGAGTCTGACTAGTAGGACTGATTGTTGTGCATAGAGAGTTAGAAGCACTGACAATGGGGTAGCGTTCAGGGACAGAACATGGTGAAGGTTCTTTAGGTGTTCACAACAGGACAGAAAACACACACACACACACACACACACACACACACACACACACACACACACACACACACACACACACACACACACAGAGAGAGAGAGAGAGAGAGAGAGAGAGAGAGAGAGTGACTGTGTATGTGTGTGTGTGTGTGTGTATGTGTGTGTGTGAGGAGAGAGAGAGAGAGAGAGAGAGAGAGAGAGAAGAGACAGAGACAGAGACAGAGAGAGAGAACGAAAGATTTTAATCAGTAAAGGCCTTGCCCCTTTCGATGGGGGTACAATATACCGAAACCAATCCATACAGCAATATAACATAGTATAGTTTGACAATGAGAAACGGACAGCTAAGCATAAGAAGTGCACACAATAAATACGACAACTGGGTTCATTTAATTGACCACAGTTGTGCATCCCTTGAAGGCCTCGAATAAATGTATACATAAGCTCTTCAGTACTTTATTCAGTTTCAATTGCCATAAGCAAAGCAGCTCGAAATACACACGGGTTTAAAAAAAATTCCTAGGAATGTATTCATATAGTAAATCCTGCAGAACAGGACAACAAAGCAGGAAATGCAGTTCTTCTTCATTTCCGTTTGTGCATAAAGGCCATAGCATATTAATGATTTTAATACTTGCATATCGGTACTGATACGCTTTGATGTCAGTAATTCTTAATCTAAATCTTGTCAGATCACTTCTAATATGCCTGCGAATATTAAGTGAGATTTTTTTTCATAACTACTAGATGTCTTAAAATTTCTATAAAGCGAATATAGCTCACTGTTCTGGATATTTTCATGTCAGTTCTGCAATCCGTTATCGATCAGACTTTGCGGGAGCTATTTCAAAAACACTTTTACATCATTTGATTTAGCCAGACAAACCCAAATACAGTACAAAATAGAAAATGCTGAACACCTGAAACCCACGAATTTTTAAAACGTGATTCCAATCCCAGGAACGTTATATGCTTCAAGTGGTAATCTATTATCATCCATCTGTACAATCCTCAGCCAGTATCTAATGCACTGCATGGATGAATGGATATAGATAGGACAGCGGTTAGTTTCCCCAGAAACACGTTCATTAAGTGTCTTCATGTGATGAGAGAGAGAGAGAGAGAGAGAGAGAGAGAGAGAGAGAGAGAGAGAGAGAGAGAGAGAGAGAGAGAGAGAGAGAGCGTTTACTCTCGATTTCTGTCTTTTGTTCAGTTCAATGTGTCAGATACTTATGTAAGTGATGTAGATGGATGACGTTGTGCTGATGTTTTCTGTGGTGTTGTTGCTGATAAATGTGTGTGTATGTGTGTGTGTGTGTGTGTGTGTGTGTGTGTGTGTGTGTGTGTGTGTGTGTGTGTGTGTGTGTGTGTGTGTGTGTGTGTGTGTGTGTGTGTGTGTGTGTGTGTGGGCGTATGTTGTATGTTGTATGTATGTATGTATGTATGTATGTGTATGTGTGTGTGTGTGTGTGTGTGTGTGTGTGTGTGTGTGTGTGTGTGTGTGTGTGTGTGTGTGTGTGTGTGCTGTTGTTTGAACGTCTATTCACGCTGGGTGATATTAGACCGAAACTGGCAGACAACAGGAAAAGAGAGTTGAGAGGTCAATTGATATATGTGCATATGATTGAGCGCATGCACCCACACCCACCCCCACCACACACATACCACACACACAAAACAAAACTCAACACCTATATATTTATATTGCATCTGTTAAAGTAGTACTGATCTCTTGTCGTTACATAAAGCTCACCTCCACATAAAGAGAAAAATAACTGTCACACAGTCAAAGAAAAGCGCCAACAGAACTCTTGATTACATCTTGAATAACCTTAACCATCGGATCATTATCAGCTAGTACGTCTATATGTGAAGGCTTTGAGTCTGATCGCAAGCATTTGGTAAATTGGTTCCAGGTTTTGACAATAAAGAAGCACATTGATTGGGTTAAATCAGAACCACAAATGTATGTTGTTTTTTTCCATAAAAAAAAATGTTTCTAAAGCATCCAATCAAAATCTATAGCTTATACATGTGAAAAGTTTATATTTATGGGTATAATAATTTGAGTAACAGTATAGGTCTCTTGTTCTATTAAAAGAATCAGTCACCTCTTTATGTTATCAATATGAATTTTTCCAGTTTAAGATAGCCTTCTTGGAGACTAAAACGAATGTTTAATTTGGATGTACGTTCACTATGCGTGTACAGATACATAAGGATATAACTGATCGCTTGATTATGTCTTTATCAGCAATATGCGGAACAGGAGCAGCTGACATCGAATTTGCGTTGGATACCTCCATCAGCGTCGGCGAAGCCAACTTCGAGAAGGTCTGTTATCTGGGGATCTTAGTAGACCTCCACAATTCTTTGAAACCTATGTAACCACATGGAGCTCCATTCTTTGCATGGTGGCCTGATTTACGTTTACATACATGTAATTAAAAAGCTATGCATATATGGGCAGCGAGTACAGTGTTTATAATCAAACGAAAGCTGTAGTCATCATCTGTCACCGTGTGATTTTCTAGCAGTCTGTTATTCATGTACAGTATTTTTAAAACTTGAATGAATGACAGTTTTGCGCGGGCCGAATGAAAAAAAAACAACAAACACTATTGTTCATCACATCCTTTTGACTACGCTTAAACAAGTACTTCCACTATGTCTCCTTTGAAGTAGTCTTCTAAACAGTGACAATGACAAAAAATGGGTTCGTCAAATAACACTTAGCCAAAGAACAAAGAAACAAATAACGACGCGAAGTAACGCTTAACTGTTACCTAATATGAAACAGACTGATAAATTTTCAACAAATTTGTCTTCTTTATGTTACATGTAACGTACATGAAAACGGCGCAAGACAGTCTTTCCCAGAAATCTATTAACAGGGTGGCAATGTAGTAGGAAAATAAGTATCAAAACACAGAAGTGGAGACAGATGCAGATCAGGGAGTTGGGAAGGTTAGCAGTGGAAGGGAAATGAGGGGAGGGGGGGGGGGGGGCGCTAACAAAGGACACAGCCATCCGCTGAGTCGAAGCATTGTTGTTTTAGTTTGCTTCTTTCGTTTTCGTTTCTTTTCTTCTTTTTGTTTCTTCTAGTTTTCTGTTGCTGTTTTGGCTCTAGGCCTTATCTGCCAGGTTTTCGTATTTCCCGTGATTATTGCAGAAAGAAACTTACATTCTAATTTCATGAAGAGGAGAGTCAAGAGAACTTCGAGGCTAATACTCTTTTCATTAGTTTTATTAAATATAAAAAGGAGCATTTCTGAAGAATATTCTTAATTTTTTGAAGGAAACTTCAGAGTTATGAGGAAACTGCTTTTTGCTTTTTTTTTAACTGAACCTTGAGACTAATGACCCTCTCTCTAGTTTTTTTTTTCTTGTTGTTTCTCCATCTTTTCGTTCCGTCGGCTGTGTGCTAAAGCCTGTCTTCGATAATGTTTTCACTGTTCACTCTGCAATGCTGTTAGTGCCTCATTTTTCTTCTGTCTCCTCCTCCCTCCCACCCACCTCCCCTCCGTCTCCCTCCTTCCGCAGTTTCCTCAAAGATAGGTCTAGCAAGACCATTTCATCTTGTTACTCGGCCATGCTTATGTTGTTTTCTTCTCCCCACTGATTTCAGTATATGTTTGTGCGATCCTATGTGCTAATGGTTTGACGCACTTGTTGACTGGTGATAAGATCAATGTATCTGATGTTGTCTTCGGTAACACCTGATTTCCGTGGCTTGGGTTCTTCTTTTTAGATCTGGTATGAGGGGCCATGTATGGCATGTGGACAGGAAGATGGAGCATAGCTCTTCACACAAGGTCCTAATCTTGTGTTTCATGCAGATGGTCTTGTCCTTCCATACAGGCTTTACTCTAATTGAGAGTGCTGTGGTTGTCTTTACTGACCTTGGTTTCACTGGATGCAGAGGTGAATAATTTGGAAGGATATTCTTCATGTCTCGGAGCACTTACCTTCAGCTGGTTTTAGAGTGAAAAGAACAAGTCTGATAATCGTAGATTGTGTGCTGTGTTATGTCAATAGTTCGAGCGATTTCCAAGACATACGCTTTGTCAGTCCAGTATGCCCTCGTCTCTCTTCGTTCATGATAACAAGGGCATAGTGAAGTCTGAATAAGTTCTTTCTTCATGCTGTCTGCTCAGGACTCCTTTGCTCTGTCACTGCCCTCTGTACAGTTGTCTTGGACAGACAGTCATAGCGAGATACATTCCAGTATCAAGTAAGCTTACAGCGCTCGGTAAAGCAAATACAGACTCTGATGATTTGTGCACAGAGCGAAACAGTCGCCAGTTCCTTGTATCCGTGCATGCTGACTCCCGTTGTGAGGAACAACTGACCCGCAGATCGCACAACAGCAGATCTAATGTTTCTACGTACGTCCATTCATTAAGTTTGCAATTTAACACTAGTATAGATCTTCGACGCTGATTCCATTCAAAGAATTTGTTTTATTTTTGAAACGTGCTTCTCATGCATTCATTCTGGCTGGTGTTTCGGAGTGCAGTTATATATATCTATCTATATAGCCATGGTTATGCTCCAGTCACGCATGTATTATCTGGCAAGACAGAGTACAAGAGAAGAGGACAATCATTTGAGAAAAAGGCCACGACAGTGGCACGTTCTCAACGTTCCAACTGATTGGAGTTGGAAAGCTGGTGCTTTTTGCCCAGCCTCTCATTCCATTTGTCATAATCAGTCGTAAAGGCTTTAGCTGTCAAGGGTAGACCCGCCTAGTTTTGAGGAAAGTCAACAAGTTAGACGCCTTCAAGATAATGGTACAAGCCTGCTCCTGCCATCCTGGTATATATGACCAAACTATTTATCCCTAACAATCGACCCACCTATTTGTCTGTATACGTAATCACCTATTAACCAAGAAACTAGCCTCTTACCTACTCTTTATATCAATTTGTTTCATGCACTGCCCTTTCCTGGTTTACATCACCACTCTATATGTCTTTATGCATAACGATCGACCTACCTTTCTATCTGTACACCTAATTACCTATCAATTGGAAGCTAGACTCCTACCTGCTCGTTCTATTTATCTACATATGTGCCTTCTAATCATTTCACGTGCCTGTCGCTTTACTCATTATCTGCTGATATTTACACCAGGTCAAAGACTTCTTAAAGGTCTTCGCAGACATGTTCGAAATCGGCCCAAGGAAGACGAACGTAGGTGTTGTCAGCTTTGATGATAAACTCCACAATGAGTTTTGGCTGAATAACTACACCTCGAAGAGCTCTCTCATCGAGGCAATCAACGGGATCCAGTATCACAATGGATCAAGCACAAACACATTTCTTGCTCTACACCATGTCCTTGAAGAAGCTTTTACCGAGGTGAGCCGACTGCCATGGTTGTAGTAGTGGTGGTGGTGGAGTCTCGTTGTGGTGAGTTTGGGTGTAAACAGTGTCTTGTTTGGTCAGGTCATGTCACACACACACACACACACACGCACACACACACACACACACACACACACACACACACACACACACACACACACACACACGCACACACGCACACACACAAACGCATACACGCACACACGCACGTACGCACGCACGCACGCACGCACGCACTCACGCAAGTACACACACACACACACACACACACACACACACACACACACACTCACACACACACACACACACACACACACACACACACACACACACACACACACACACACACACACACACAACATCGCGTTGAATTCCCCTGGAAGAGGCCTTTACTAGAAACTGATGACTGTAAAAGCTTTATAAATGTATCACAGTTGATACACAGTTTCTTTAATAGTTTTGGTCAACGACCAGATTGACGAGCGGGTTATTTTTTTATCTACTGGTCGTATGCTTGTGCTTGCATGTTGCAATGTACCACAAAATTCCTCTTTTTTTTTTTGCTGTCCCATCTTCTGTGTCACCTCAGTGGCAGTGCAACCGCGCTGCTCATTCAGACACCACGTCCACAGCCACAGCCCGGTCAGTCCCGTATCACCCCCAGCACCGGCCATCCACAGGGAGCAGTCTATGTCAAGTCGTCAAGAGGCAACCCACCGGAGGAGACACTGCACTGCTGCCGAGTCACTTCGGTGGGGTTCGGTGACACCTGTTCTGATCCAACATACGCAGGACACCACCTACGTAGCCCCCTACTGACGACAATAATTGCTTAGTCGCGGAACCGGCATGAGTGAGCTCTCCCTCCGGAGGGCGTCACCGCGTCCGTCCAACAACAGCCCCATGGACTTCCGATATCGGTGACCCCGACGGAGCCTAACCAAGGCCACAGACGTGAAGAGGACATCGAAACTGAGGTTACCATGAGAGCAGGGCATGAAGGGCCACAGAATCTGATACTTTTTTTATGCTGATCGATGAGAATGAGGATGATGAAGATGATGCTACGGATTTCCATGCCGGTCAGAGACTGCATGACAGGGCGGTGCTCCACGCTTCCTTCCATAATATATCCCGGCGTCAACCAGGTCCAAAAGATACAGACATCTGCAGTGTTGGTCAGGAAATTTGACAACACTCTGAGAGACACATCCATTTAAGTGGATGAAACTTGAGTGTATGATCCCAGTCTTCCCAACTGAGGCCGTAGCAAACCCAACTCTGGGTAGGAGCAGCTCGGGGCAGAAGAATCCCACATGACTCTGATGGGAATCGAACCCATGACATCCCAGCCAGGAGTCGCGAGTACCACAAAACTCTTTGTTGAAAAAAAAAAAACCGACATTTTTATGTTAAGTGTTCTGCATTCAGAACAAAATATGTTGCGTTGTTTTCGTGTCATTCTGATTATGCACATAATTATTGCTTTTATTTGTTTGTATTGTACGAACGATATGAGTGTTATTCGTGGGCTAGATAATTTGTAAGTTGATCTTTGCTTTTTAGCAGACATGCGGACATTTCTCTGCTACTAGGGTTCGGAGATTTCAGGTGGGTAACATCATTGTGTTTTTATTCCAAAGTTTTCGCTTTAGTTGTTGCTCAACGATAGTATTGCCATACTGGATGCACATGAGCCAGATATTGTGATGGGACTTTTGATCTAATATGATGGCTCTTAGTATCCGAATGTTGTAACAAGTAAAAATTCAGCACCCACTTCCATCTTGTTCTCAGTTTCTGTTATATGCATGCTTCAGTGAATGGAAATTAGAAAAGACAAAAATTCAAAAGCGAGAGGATTTCATACTTGTAGTATAAAGAAGAAGACAGATGTTTTACGGTAAGTTTTGATTCTTGTTTTAGTGACAGGCAGAAAACGAGAATCGAAAAGAAAAGATACAATGAACAAATTGATAGTTTCTCACTCAGTTTTTGATGCTACACGCAAAAAAGGTCAACATCCAAATAACACAATTACAAAAATACTATTATTAGCAAATGCACGCATGACATGTTAAAGTACAAGAACCAAAATTACATGAGATTATGAGATAACCGAAAGGACTATGCAATATCCTTCGTTCAATGTCATGTAGATATTGATCTTTAAAGAATGTCAAAATGTTTAGCTGGAAGGCATGGACTAGTGTTATTTTAATTTCAGTTAGTATTTTTAGTTTCGGAAATATTAGAACAGTATATTGAGCGGATACATTTTCATTACAAAATGCAGGTTTGATAAAAAAAAAAATCAGATGGTGGCTGATTTTTTTTTAATGTGAATACATTTTTATTCCAAGTACACATATCATTGGCTGACGAAATTAATTATATCACTACTGAATTACCGGTATTTCGGTCATCTATGTACTATTTGATTTCTGAATATTCCGCATATATGATAGGAAATCTGTCAAAAATGTCATCAATAGACAAATAGACAAGATGTCTTACCTCGAAGACAATATTCCTATACTACCTGATTTAGTTATTGCTAATAGCACACAATTCTGCTTTAGTACACACACACACACACACACACACACACACACACACACCACACACACACACACACCACACGCACACACACACACACACACACACACAGAGAATTAAAGTTCCCACAGCATACTTGTCGTTGGGGTACTGACCTTTCAGAGGTTCATCACGCCCAGGGCATGGAGTAATGGAAGGCGGGGCCTATACCATTCCTTCCACTACCTTTAACCTTCCTTGAACTGAATCAGGTTCCCATTAACTGTTTGGTAGACAGAGAAGGTTTTCAGGTAGAAACAAAAATCAGACTTGACAAGTGGTTCGAACTAACGATAGCCAGCTCCGTAGGCAAACACTCTAATCCTAGCAGAGTCGACAGTCTTCAGAATGATACAGTTTGTCATCGGTAAACCTACGGCTTGCCGCAGAGCCATTACTGATACAATCAGATCAGCTATGAAAATTGCACATGTTCAAGGTGATAAGATTTTTGTGCTTGAAAACTAGGCATTAGTAACCCGGCACCATTATTACTATCTTCAGTTACAGAACTATCTATGGTAACTTTAAGATCATTAGGATAATGTTCAGTAATATGGGATGTGACAAATCACAGCAACTGATAGAACTTGCAGTAGAATATGATGTGTATTTCAAATGCAAGTTTGCTTAAAAATGCCTACGTTGGAAGAGGTGTGCAGGCTATATTTTGGTGACATTTGAATATTGTATACTTAAAAAGTCAGAGGCACAGATTTCTTGTGTTCTGACAGATATTTCGTTGCTTCTTTTTTTTTCCCTAGAGATGCAAAACTGACTGGCTTTTAATTTCTAGATTTTAATTTCTGCATCTTCTGCATCTCTGCTGTTTCAACTGAAGAGGTCTTTACTATAATTTTGCTGGTAAATTTTCATAAAGTTGTTCGAAGAAAAACAAATCAAGCCAGTCTGTGTTTTTCATCAACTGAGGAATGAACAGGCACTCCAGTTGCTAGTTCATGCACTCTGCTGTTTAATAAAGCTCTGAAGCTTTTTTTTCTTAAAAAGATAAGTAACAGGAGCTGAGGGTGAAAAATCCCACTGACTGCAGGTCATTTGCTCCTGACGAAAGACTTCGCGCAGTGAATCAAAGTCGTTTAGCTTGATACCAACGGTATTCACTGACAGTCTTGACACGAACTCTTTCCAGCCTATGTACACGTTTTGTCTATAGCAATTTGACTGAAAGAAGATTTCCAGAAGTTTCACGTCCAGCTGATATTCCAAAACTATGCTGTTTTTGCTGATATGTTGGAGAATCTGAGGTCTTGCACCGTTACTGAAATCAACCATGGCTTTTTCATGCTGGACATTCTGAACTCGTTAATTTTATATAATGGCATAAGTTATCAATTTCTGTGTAATAGATATATGCTCTGCATGCTACTCATGATTCATGTTATGTGTTTTTATAGACTACTGCATTTTTACAGTCTACATTTATCACAATTTCCAACTGCTCTTTGGGTTAGCAAAACATTTTCTTGATTTTTTCCCCCTGCAGTATCCACAACTATTTTAGAAACGTTTTATCAAAAATGTCAGCATTTCCGTCTTTAATATTATCTCTACTATATGCATTTCGTAAATCTACAAAATGGTCCCAGTCAGCAAGAACATAGCTGAATTCGGGTGTCAGCTCATTCTGTGAAGTAAAAATATTCAATTGATTCTGTAGTTTATTACAGTCGGAAGATGTTCTCTCCCAAAGAATGCCATATCCAGTTTCCCATGTGATAATCCGCTGCTATCTCTGGGGAAGACAGAGTCAAGTAAAGATCGTTGTTGAACGGTGTTTGTGGACGTCAGGCATTCACGTTACACGGTCATTATTCATTAAGCAATTGGGGAATCAACATTACTATTCATTGCCAGTTGTACTATTTCAGTTTTTCTCCTCAGACGGCGAGTGTGCGTCGAACTCGCTTGCAACAATCCACTTTTCTAGATCTGTTGTCAAAGATCTCAGTCATCCTATGTTGTTTGTCATCTAGAACACTAACACAAAGTTTATACTTTGCTCACGCCTGATGGCGTGAAAGGACAAAAAGGTAGATAACCTATTTTATAATGTATATCAGTGGCAACATAAATGTTATTAATGTTTCCATTTTGAACACAAGCAGATTGCTAGTTGTAATACTTTGACTTTACAACATTCGGGACTGTAGTAAAAGTGTATCATTATGTAGAAGATAGTCTTATAGGCAATGCTGATTTACTGCAACAGACCTACCGAAATATTTTTGGAATGCGTTTATTGTTCTTCATGGCTCAAACTGTTGTTCAAAATACTGTCTATCTATCTATCTGTCTGATCTCAGTCTGTCTATGTATTGATCTATGTATCTGCCTATCTATGTATCTACGTGTCGATTTCTCAATCTATCTGAATATCTATGTATCTATCGATCGATCGATCGATCTGTCTATTTATCTATCTTATTATCTATTACCTGTCTATCTATCTATCTATCTATCTATCTATCTATCTATCTATCTATCTATCTATCTATTACTATCTATCTATCTACCTATCTATCTGTCTCTGCCTGCCTGATGCTGTCTATTTTATCTATCTATCTATCTATCTATCTATCTATCTATCTATCTATCTATCTATCTATCTATCTATCTATCTGTACTAAAAAAAAATTCCTGTTAGCACCTGGCACCACGCTATAGTGTTGTCGTTGATGTTGAAGGTGGCCCCTTAATAAAAACAGACCTTATCAAATAAGAATGAGCAACAACCTACCGACACAAAAAGGTATGACGAGACAGTGTCGTATCAGTACTTTGCATCAGTCTCCTTATTTTTACTGGTGAAACTTTTTACAGTGTGTATTTTACTCTGTTGTGTTCTCTTCCCTCTGATGACCCTGAGGAAAGCGTCGGTGAGGTGAAATTTGGTTAGTGAAATAAATAGTTTACGAGCGGACGGCGAGTGCAGTGTTTTGATATGATATTATTTATATGTTTAGAGTGAATATGACACGATTTGTTTTATTCAGTTGTTGTTCATCAGCCGTACTTGGAAACTCATCAAGAAAAGTTGTTGTCACTACCAGCCTTCTGTTCCTGGAAATGTCTATGATTTAGCACTGTTAATGCCACACTTGTTCAAATTCCTCGTGAGAGTATAGCTTATCAGGCTTATTATTTTACTTATGATGAAGATGGTGGTGGTGGTGATGACGATGATGATGATGATGATGATGATGATGATGGATACTTATATAGCGCCGATCATCGGCCAGAGACCAAGCTCTAAGCGCACTACAATCTACACTCGTTTACACAATAGGCTGCCTACTTGGGTAGTGCCGACTGCAGAGCTGCCAGCTGGCGCTTCATTCAGTCGTTTACCGTGTCATCCAGTCAATATCGTTCACTCAATTTCCTTACTTCCTTCATTCTTTCCATTTCTCACGCAGTGTGCATGCTATGTGTAACGTGTCATTCATACCAACAACCAAACTGGTCTTCTCTTCCGAAAGTGGGTGATGGGATTTTACGTGTGTGCAAGATGTTTTGCATGCGTTCACGCACGGAACCTCGGTTTATAGTCTTATTCGAAGGACTGTATGGGAAATGGAGTCAGAAGAAACAATGTTAACTCCGAAGGAAAATTCCCCCTGTACCAAAACTGTCCGGTGGAGGTTCGAACCCGCAGCCCCAGGATCACCAAGATTACGAATCCGGCGCTCTACCACCGAGCTATTGCGGCCCCCTTAACATGTTGGAAGTGTGATGTCCTTGTTGGAATACTTTATGCTCACCGAGGGTGTTTGTAAAACACGTCATAATTTTTAGCAATTGCCTGTGGGCATCGTCATCAATTTTTCGTGATCTGGTTACCGAAAGGGCCGCAGATTGTTTTTTTCATTTTTTTTAATGGGCACACTACAAGATAAAAAAAAAAGCAAAACGTATATCAAAGTTATGATACATATCTCATACAACCTCCAGTCCAAAGAACCCGGCCAGTTTCATCAGTCTTGGGAGGCAACGAAATTACCCGACACAATAAAGCGACTGCACTATTAATTAATTATTGATTTAACATATTGGGGTAGGGGGTGGTGGTGGTGGTGTCTGTCTCTTCATGATATATCTGTAGGCCAGCTGCGTCGAAAACGTGCATAGATTAGGTTCCATTGTATTAATTTCATATTTGTAGAGGCCGCAGAAATTCTTCCAGTGTTTTTCGGCACCTGCTTTATCTTTTGCTTTCCAGTCATCATAAACAGGAGGAGGTCTTTCTTTTCAAATTTGTTCACGAGCCTTTGAACCTAAGTATACACTGCTCCTTTTCACGTTGTTTCTCACCTCAGGCACACGGGGACCGTGACAATATCACCAACATCCTGATCGTGATCACGGACGGAAAATCAGTTCGTCGATCTTTCACTGAGCACTTTGCAAAGAAGCTGCACGAGACGAACCTGACCATCCTTGCTATTGGCGTAGGAGACTACGTGGATTTTTCTGAGCTGGAGTTTATTGCAAATGGAAAAGAAAACGTGTTTAATGTCACAGACTTTGCTGCTTTGGATACGTTGAAGAACCAACTTAAGCTAACGACATGTGAAGGTGAGAGGTATACAATTTATAATCTTATTGTCATTATTTACAGTAATACAGCGAACAGTTAGTTGCCTCAAGCAGGTGCAGTAGGACTCATGTTGCTCAGTGTACTCTACGACAGACATTTTGTCAATGATGCTTGGCAGGTTGATAGCCTAATTCTGACAGTATCCAGTACAGCTGACGCTGACCTTAATATTTTGCACAGTGATGTTGCTGACTGAATGTTCATCACGACTGTTACTGCCGTCAGTTATAATGAGAAGGGTCGATATCATGACCAAGTATCAGCCAATACAGACAAAATCTTTATTTGTATGTTGTGGAACTGATTTTGTGCAAGTGCCCGTCATCACGGTGTACTCAATTGTGCTTCTGACAGACATTTTTCTCAGTTGTGTCTAACATGGTTGATGTTGCTGAACGTGTGAACTTTAGCACAGACACTGTTCTCAATCATGTCTAACACTATGTTTTTCGCGTACGCTGGCTGATACTCTTGCGGACACTCCCTGTATAGATGGGCAAGGATTAATCCCAATTACCCACCAAAGGGAGTGGAGCTTTGTGTGTATTACCATATTTTTATCCTGCCATAAAGGCAGCCGTACTCCAACTTCGGGGAAGTCTTGACTTACTTGACTCAATCCCGTTGGCTCCTAGTGGAGCATAGGTCATCCACGAGCCTTCTCCATCTCTGCCTGTCCCGGGCGGTGACTTCCAGCTGGCCCCAGGAATAGCCCAGTCGAGTTGTCTCCGCCTCCATTGATCTTCTCCAGGTGGTGCGCGGTCGGCCTTTCTTGCGTCTTCCCTGTGGGATCCATCGCAAGGCATGGCGGACAACGCTGGATGCCGGTTTTCTGAGGGTATGGCCACTTCCTGCGCTTAATTTGATTTTCAATGGGCTCTTGTCCAGCTCTTCTCCACAAGTCTTCGTTTGTGACCATGTCCTGCCACCTGATCTATAGATGTACCTCAAGCATCTGTTCACAAAGGTCTGCAGGCGGTGTGTCGATGACTTGGTGGTGAGCCACGTTTCACAGGCATAGAGAAGCACAGACTTCACATTTGTGTTGAAGATGCGGATCTTGGTTTTTGCAGAGATGGTATGGGAGGTCCAGACAGGTCGGAGCATCTTGAAAGCTGCGGATGCCTTGCCTATTCTTGTTTGGATGTCTTTGTCTGTGCCCCCGTCCTTGCTGACAACGCTGCCGAGGTATGTGAAGCTGTCAACGTTCTCCAGGTCTTCTCCGTCTAGTACAATGTTGTTGTCGTTGACCTCATTGATCCTCATCACCCTGGTGTTTGCCTTACTGATCTTCAGTCCTGTCCGTGCGGCAGTGCTGTCCAGGGCAGCGGTTTTCTCCTGCATATGGCTGTGACGGTGGGACAGGAGGGCAACATCATCGGCAAAGTCAATGTCTTCCAGCTGGGAGGTCAGGGTCCACTGGATGTCTCGTTGTTGGTCTTGTATCGTTCTCTTCATGATCCAGTCGATGGCAGTCAGGAACAGGAACGGTGAGAGCAGGCCGCCCTGACGAACGCCGCTCAAGATGTCAAAGGGTTCCGTCAGGGATCCACCGTGTACCACTTGGCATGTTGATGGTTCATATGCTGCTCGGATGAGGTTTTTGAACTTCTCTGGGACGCCATGGTGGGAAAGAAGCTTCCCGAGGGTTGGTCTGTCGATGCTATCAAAGGCCTTCTCGAAGTCGACGAATGTGACATACAGGGGCGAGTTCCATTCCAGTGACTGGTCGATGATAATACGGAGAGCAGCTATCTGGTCTGTGCATGATCTTTCACTGCAGAATCCAGCCTGTTCTTTTCTCAGCCTCTTGTCGATGTTGTCCTTCAGCCGCTCGAGGATGATTCTGTTGAAGACCTTCCCGGGGATGCTGAGCAGTGTAATGCCTCTCCAGTTCTTGCACTCCTTCAGGTTTCCTTTCTTAGGGAACTTAATAAGGTAGCCGTGCTTTCAGTCTCGGGGTAGTTCTTCGGTCTCCCAAACTTTCTGGAAGAGTTCAAGAAGCATATTGATGGTTGCTTCGCTGCCAGTCTTGATTGCTTCCGGTGGGATATTGTCGGGGCCTGGTGCTTTGTTGTTCTTGAGGTGTCGGATGGCCTTCCGGATCTCTTCCTTGGTAGGGGGGTTGGTGTTGATGTCTAGTGGTGTCTCGGAGGGTGGTATGTCCGGTGGATTTGGTGGTGCTGGCCGGTTGAGGAGCTCCTGGAAGTGTTCTTTCCAGCGGTGCAACTGGGCATCTGGGTTGGTGAGCGTGTTCCCGTCCTTGTCCTTCACAGGTGCCTCTGTCACTCATCGACTCCCTGCTAACTTTCGTGTTATGTCGTACAGCTCCTTCATGTTCTTCTGTCCGGCTGCTTTTTCTGCTTCTTCTGCCAGGTTCTCCGCATAGTTTCTCTTGTCCTGTCTTATGCTTCTCCTCACTTCTTTGTGTGCTCCTGTGTGCAGTTTCTGCGCCTCTGCCTTACTTGCTCTGGTCTTGCTAACGTTGACTGCTGCTTTCCTATCTTTTCTCTCTTTCACTTTCCTCAGTGTCCTCAGCGGTCCACTCCATCAGTGCTGCCGCAGCCTGTCTGGAGAGCATAAGCCCGACCCCCTGGGTGTGTGGAGCTCTCTCTTCTTCATGCCCTGAGTAGATCAAGGTCTCTCCAGTGCCAAGCCGCATCAATCCTGATTGGGTCCATCTGGTCTTACACAAGCCTAACACAGCAAGGTTGTACTGCTGCATCTCTGCTGCAACCTGTGCAGTTTTCCCAGCCTCGTACATGGTCCGAAGGTTCCATGTGCCGATCCGGGTAGTTGTCTTGGGTGACAGAAGAGTCCTCGGCGAAGCAGCTTTCTTTCGGCTTTCACTGCGACGCTTCATCCGCAATCTGGCTAGATTGTCTTCCTCTCCCAGGACATGCAAAGTAGACAAGTTTATCGTGGACGTTTCTGTAACTGGCTTTTTTTACAGGCCGGGTAGTTAACCCTACGCAAACCTATTATCCTCTAGGAGAGTGGTCCAAATTTCGTCTGGCTTCTCCCCCTTGACCTGTCCAGTATGTATGCACCTATCTGGCATAGCTCTCGGGATCGTAAAAGCACACAAGCCCCACCACTACGACAAAGTAAAGGACCATGGTGAGGTCGGGGAAGTCTAACACCATTGATCTTGCTGATTGAGTGACCATCGCCTCAGACATTGTTTTCATTAATGTCTGGCTGGGTTCGTTTTGCTGAATATGTGTCCATCACCATATTTTTTTCATTTATATCTGGCAGGGTTCGTGTTGCTGAGTATGTGTCCATCACCACGGACATTGCCCTGAATCATATCTAGCAGAGTTCATGTCGCTTAATGTGTGTCCATCACCACAGACATTGTCCTCAATTGTGTCAAACATGATTGATGTCGTCGAATGTGTATCTGTAATCAAAGACACTGTCCTCAGTTATGTCTAGCAGGGTTCTGTTGTTTTATGTATGTCCATCGCTACAGACATTGTGTTCAATGATGTTTAGCTAGGCTGATATTGCTGAATGCGCATTCATCACTACAAACATTGGCTTAAATTATATCTAGCACAGTTGATTTTCCTGAAAGTGTGTCCATCATCACAGAGACTACCCTCAATTATTCTTAGTAATGTTAATGTTTCTGACCAGGCATCTAATTTGATAGAAACTGTCCTCAATTGTGCGTGTGTGTGCATTACCGCAAACATTGTCATTACTGCAGAAACGGTCCTCAATTGTGGCTAGGAGGGCTGAATTTGCTGTCTTGGCGTCAATCACAGTAGTCAATGTCCTTTATCATGTCTAAGAAGATCGATGTTTCCCACCAAGTGTCCATCACCAAAGGCACTGTAATCACTTGAATGTAGCAGGATTGATGTTGCTGCCCATCAAGGTTGACACTGTCTTCAATTGCATGTAACAGGGTTGATGTTGCTGCCCATCAGGGTTGACACTGTCTTCAATTGCATGTAACAGGGTTGATGTTGCTGCCCATCAAGGTTGACACTGTCTTCAATTGCATGTAACAGGGTTGATGTTGCTGCCCATCAAGGTTGACACTGTCGTCAATTGCATGTAACAGGGTTGATGTTGCTGCCCATCAAGGTTGACACTGTCTTCAATTGCATGTAACAGGGTTGATGTTGCTGACTAAATGCCAACGACTGCAAAGAATACCTTCAATTATATGCAGCAGGAATGATGTTGTTGAGTGTCCATGACGACTGACACCACAGTTCTATGTGCAGTGAAGCTGGCGTGGCCGACTGGGTGTTAATCACGACAGAGGTTGTCTGTAATTGTTCGTAGAACGGTCGATGCTACTGAGGTCCATTACTTCTGACGTTATCCTCAATTATTGGTAACATAATCAACATTGCTACATGAATGTCCATTACGACATAATTTTGCCAGCCAAAGGAGGGAGGTAGAGTCAAGAAATGGATGATGGAAGAGAAGTAGAAGAGCTGTACTTTATGAAGGGGCAAGCAGGCTAGATGGAGGCAGGAGTAAAAAAGAATCTACAGAAGCGATCCACTGAAGATGCTGTAGTAAGATTGCAGAATATTACTTGACGGACTATGTGAAAGGCTAGTCTTCAATTTAACAGCAGGAACAACTGATAATGAATCTTAAAACAATGGTAATATCTGAAGGTGACACATTTCATTGTAAGAAAGGCTTCCATAAATCACAGTCAAAAGTGATCTGTTGAACATTATGGTGACAGATACACGATGTATAACAATATTTTTGAACGCCATGAATCGCAGACAAATTTGAAAGTTAGGCTTAAAATGGGTCTGTAAACTAAAACAAAGTCTACAACAGTCTCATGACGAGAGCTGGAAGATAAATTGAAAATCATGAAAAAGGATCTTTCAAGCATATTCCTCGTATCTTCATGTGACAATGGACAATTGACTCTTTTAAACTATTTGAGACGTTTGTTGCTCCTTTTTGTATTCTGTGTCTGTTCAGTCATGGAAACGAACGCTGGGACGGTTTTTGAAAAAAAAAATCAACAGTTGTTCCTTTCAGATAAAGAGACTGTCAAATGCTTCATTTCAAATAATAATTCATCTTTCTGAGTATTCTCATATGCAGTATCCTCCATATCATTATTTGTGGCACGAACAGGTCTGCCAAATGTCTACCTCGGCGCGGATAAGTAGTGCTGACTGATAATCCACCACGACTAACAGTATCCTATTATAGTTGCGAAAAGTTTTTGGATTCATTTTCAGTAAAACGGCCATGGCGACAAGTATATGGATACTTTTAGTTTGAAATAATTTCTGTTTCATGCCTTTGAGTTTGCATATCTTCAGGTAGGGCATGTCCCATGTTATCTCATGTCTTGTGTTATCTGAACATCTGAGATAGCATTTGGAATTTAAGTTCCGGTAGATCAATATCCTGCGAGATGTTTGTGCCTCCCATGAAAATGTTTTTCTCTCTGTTTTGCGGCAATTTGCTTTGTGTCTCACTATTATGTTGAGAGGAAAGCCCATGCGTGTTAATGTATTCTATAATGTACACCAAATACGTAGCACATATAAAACAAGCAAGTTGTACATTTCATTGCAGGAAACAGGTTCAACAAGGATATCTTCTTGACTCCCAGGCTTAGCTTAATACTGAACTAGTTTATTTGCCACACATAATTATGTGCTTAAAAACACGTTATCGGTAGTATTCTTTAGAAGGTACATAGAAACAGCTTGAATTGAACCTTTGCATTTTACCCAGCCTCAGTGCCGTTTCAAACAGCAATGTATCTTTATATCCGTGTTTCTGTTTGAATCGATTTATCCATTTGAACTACAATGCGACAATATCGATGTTTATTTCAGTTATGTTACTTCCTTCACATTTCACATCTTTTACAGGTTTGCCCGACTAATTTCATCTTGTTTTCAGCCGGAGACATGTATGTAGTACATTTTAATATGTCTTTATAGGGAAACTGTCCGATGAATTAACTCTGACAGAATAGGTGACTATTAAGTGGAGCCTTTATCCTGTTATTTAGTCATACGTTTCAACCAGACATTGACAGAGAATCCAGATCATTTAGTTCGTCCATATTTGGGAGATCTTGAGCAAAATATATTCCCATTTAAGTTGGTTTCAGGACTCTATATTGTCATAGTGTTCGTGTTTCCTCTTAACTTTTATTTGTTCCAGTTCTCAAAAGCTTTATTACTTTTGTCCCTGATCAGCAATAGAGCCCACGAGTTTCCAGACTTCTAAAACATTCGATTACAATACGATAACTGTCCTAACATGTTGCAAACTTACCCCCCCCCCCCCCGTAGCCACTCCCGTTACTCCCGCCCCTATCAAACCAAACTACCTTGATGGCCAACACATCAATATCAGAGATTGGTAACCACACAGGTTTATTAATAATGATCGACACATATATTGATAGTAATTATGGTTACAATATAATTGATGGCAATGGCTTCGTACAGTGACCATAGTACTGTAACCACATACACTGATTACATGATGGTCAGCATATAGATTTATGATACGGCGGCAGCCAGGTAATTTTTAAACTACCTACTTTTCGTCAACAGTATCTCTGGCACCAGAGTTTCTATGACCTCTTCATAGGTTTCATACAGGCTTTCGACAGAATCTGGCAGGAGGCGCTATAGGCCCCAATTACGAAAATTAGTACCGGACAAAGAGGTATTAACACCTTCCAGCAAATGTTCTCCAAAGTGACAGGTGCGGTGCTGATACAGGGTTCTTTTGGATAACGGAACGCATCATGACCGATACACTTGAACATTATGCCTGCACAGTCAGCTCTGGAGGAAGCACCACCACAAACCTTCGCTTTGCAGATGACATCAATGGTCTGACAGGCAGTGAACAAGAACTCGGGAAGCTTGTTGAACGACGTTATGAAACATCAACATGATATGGCACAGAAATCACAGATTTATCAAATTATGGTGACACGTGACCACACAGATTCATCACATTATGGCGACAAGACTGATTCATCGTATTATGATGCCCACGCAGATACAGCGTATTATGGTGACTACAAGAATTCATCACATTACAATACCCACACAGATTCATCACATTACAATGTCCACACAGAATCATTACATTATGGTGACCACACAGATTCATCATATTACAATGACCACACAGATCCAGCACATTATGGTAACCGTACAGAATCATCACCTAATGGTGACCATAGGGATTTATGATGTTATGGTGACCATACAGAATTACACTACAGTGACTACACACAATCTTCACATCATGATTACGACTCATGTTAGTCACATGACGATGACCACACATATTCATCACATGCAGGTGACCACAACTGTCCATCACATAACATTAACAACACAGATTCATCGCAATATGGT
Source organism: Conus canariensis (assembly GCA_033310375.1). Lineage (NCBI taxonomy): Eukaryota > Metazoa > Mollusca > Gastropoda > Neogastropoda > Conidae > Conus > Conus canariensis. Next base: position 27,237,627 of record CM065725.1, on the reverse strand, counting down.
AACCACACGGATTCAGCACATTACAGTAAACGCAAAGATTCACATTGATTATAGTGACCATACAGAATCATCACATTACGGCTAACCACACAGATCCAGTCCATTATGGTGACCACACAAATTCATCACATAAACGTAAGCACACAAATTCATCGCATTATGGTGACTACACAGACTCGGCACATTATGATCACCTTACAGATTCATCATATTATGGTGACGACACAGAATCATTACATCGTGATCACCACACTGACATATCACATTACAGTGTCCACACAGATTTATCACATGGTGGTGACCACACAGATTCATTTCATTACGATAATCTTTCAGATTCTTCACAATTTGGTGACCAAACACATTCAGCACATTATAGTTACCACATAAGATTATCACATTATGGTGACCACACAGATTCAACCACACAAAGATGACCACACATATTTTGCATTAATATGATGACCATTGAAGTTCATCACATAATGGTGACCACAACGAATCGTCACGTTAC
>CM065725.1:27214613-27232113 GCA_033310375.1 Conus canariensis | reverse complement strand
CGAGTGGCCTGTATGCAAACTGCACAAAACTGTTTCTTATTTACGGACATCTTGGGAACATGGTAAAAACTCTTTGAAGTTTGAACGGATTTTAAATAGTTTGTTATCCATCTGCGAGTCCTATTCCTCTTGCCAGAGGTCTTTGACATACGCCTTGGTTTTGGGTTTCAGTGTGAGGAATAGACAATCAACTCAACTTTTCCTTTGTGGCACTTTTGGCAAGTTGATCAACAATTTGGTTGCCTCGAATGACCGCATGGCTGGGAACCCAAGCAAAGACTATGTTGTATCGGTCTAATTTCAGAGACGTGTACAGTTCGAATAATTTCAACAGTTGAGGATGTTTGAGGTTACGGCCGGCAATGGCCTCCAATGCAGAAAGGGACTCCGACAAAATAAGGAAATCTTTATGTTTGGATTTAGAAACAATTTCAAGAGCCAGGACCAAGGCTGTCAACTCAGCAGTGCAGATGGAGCTGTCATTTGGAATGTGTTTAGAACAATTCTGAGAGGACTTGTTGCACAATACACAACAGAGGCAACCCCCTCCTCAGATTTGGAACCGTCAGTGAAAATTCTTGTGAAGGATGGTAACTTGGAACATAGTTCAGCAAGAAAAGGACTTGTATGCCAAGGAGCTAGTGGAATCTTTACCGTATGATGCTTAATCAAACCGGATCTCTGGACTAAAGAAAGTCCATGGTGGGTCATCAGGAAACTTTGAGAAATCACGCACCCATCCAGGTCTATATCTGCATTGTTGAAATAGGAAAGAATACGAATTCCCAGGGGTGGGATGGAACTGAGGTGGTCATCGAATTTTGTTTAAAACTTGGGGACAAAAACACAGTCATATGCAGGATTTGGAGGTTCAGAATAGAGATTCAAACAGTAGTTCAAGGCACGTTTCAGTCGACGGTTTGAGAGGGATGGTTCTCCTGCCCCAGCATACAGCTTATAAACAATGGTGGTGCGGAATACACCCAGACACAATCGAAGTCCTTGCTGGTGGATAGGATCTAGACTTTTCAGGTAGGAGGGTCTGGCCAAACCGTACACTACACACCCGCAGTCCAGTTTGGAGCGGATCAGAGCCCTGCAAAGATGGAGAAGAGTTTTCTTATCAACGCCCCAATCCGTGTGTGCCACAACTCTTAGAATGTTCAGTGCTTTTTGACAAGCAGTTTTTAGGTGTTGGATGTGACTTTTAAAGTTCAGTTTTTGATAATAAAAAAAGAACACCACCCACAAATTTGGTTTCTTTCACAGCTGGAATGGTGGATTTGTCCAGACGAATTTCAGGATCAGCAAAAACTGACGAAAACTGTGAAAATGGATATACTGTATTTTAGTGCTTGAAAAGGTAAACCTGTTTTTCTCGGCCCACTGTGGAATCTTATCCACACAAAGTTGGAGTCTATGCAGTACGCTGGCATAGGAGGCTCCAACTGCGTACAGTGCAAGGTCATCAACAAACAGAGAGGACTCGGAACACTGGTTTACTGATTTGACAATGTCGTTAATTCTGATCGAATCAAATTCGCATAAGCTTATCGCGATTTCATAGGTTGAGTTTACCGATATGCAGATTATTCTAGACAAGAATGATCGAGTATGTTCGAGAATATTCTTTAGATAACGTATAAAAGGATGAGAGCTGTGCGACTGGGAGGAAGAGAGAAATGAGAGTGGCTGAGGAGTTGTAGTCATTGTCTATCACAGAAGTGTTCGAGTCTTCATTGAGTTTGAATCTAGTCGTTGAATAGCTGACAGTAGTAGAATATTGGCTGCTGCATGTACGTTTGAGCTCCTGTACAACTTATTGAATCTGAATGTTAGTTAATTGCTGTTTGTTGTTCCTATATCCTTCAACGTTTGTAAATAAAAAGATCCTCTTCGTTTCAATACCGCCTAGTATATTTTGTCGTCTACAAGTTGAACACCTACCACAGGATCTACAACGAACTCTTACAAGCTACTGCACTTACCTGTACATGTTCACTCATCTTGTACCAAGGAAGTCAGCGGTTTAGCATGTAACACTCTGACTCCCTCACTCTCTCTCCTTCCCCTGCCCCCCCCATCTCTCCCCCTTTCTTTCTCTCTCTCTCTCTCTCTCTCTCTCTCTCTCTCCTCTCTCTCCTCCCTCCGCCTCTCTCTCTCTCTTCCCCCTCTCTAGCATCTATCCTTTTAAGCCTCATTAGTCTTTCGGATACGGGATGGAATAAGTGTTCTCAGAAAACGAAGAAACGAAGGTATAGTTAAAAGTAAAATAAAGATTCTGTATCTTTGGATTGTACTAATACTAAATTCAGGCAATTTCTTTTACTATCGGCTGTGGTTCATTATCCAGGAACGCCGACCGTTAACAACACTGTCAACACCACTGGTACTAGTATCACTTGACACTCTGTCCTTCAGTCCCAAATCTCTCTCCCTGTCTCTGTCTGTCTCTGTCTCTATCTTGCTCTCTCTCTCTCTCTCTCTCTCTCTCTCTCTCTCTCTCTCTCTCTCTCTCTCTCTCTCTTTTCGCCCTCACCCCTCCCCTTCTCTGTCTCGACCACCCTTTTCTTTCCAGCCTAGTAGCGTTTTAAGCTCACAATGAAAAATGATTTCCCCCAAAAGTGATGTAATCAACAATAGTTAGGAATAATGATTATTTTTCTCCTCGTTTGAATGGTTTCAGTCATAATCTTTTTCTTTTCCTTTACAGTAGTGGTCTTATTTGACATCCATTTCTTTTTACAGAAACCCCTTTTGTCACAACTACTAGCAACAGTGTAAACATCACTGGCCATGCTATTATCTCATTTTATTTTTAATGGATTCGCCCGTGTAGTTTGTTCTTCTATTTTCAGCAGTGGTTTTATTTGGCATCCGATCTCTTTTTCAGGAACTCCTGTCACTCCACCTGATAACAGCACTATGAACATCACTGGTAATGTCATCTCTTGATTGACTGTCCATCTGTCTTTACTCTCTCTCTCTCTCTCTCTCTCTCTCTCTCTCTCTCTCTCTCTCTCTCTCTCTCTCTCTCTCTCTCTCTCTCTTATCCACCTTTTTCAGCCTCGTGGATCTTTGAGTATCCTATGGAATTGTGTTTGCCAGAAACGACGACAGTGAATGATCGTTGTAAAGAACATACGCATTCTATCTATACAGTCTGTTAGCAGTATTCTAGTTCCCGTACTTTTTTTTTCAGGAACCCCTGTCACGCCAGTGGTTAACAACACTACCGTAATAACATCTGTTGACGCTCTGTCCATCTGTTTTATCTCTCTCTTTCTCTCAGTCTGTTTCTTTCCATTGTTCCTCCGTCTCTCTACCTACCTCCTCATTCCTCTTTCTATGTTTCTGTCTCCTCCTCTCCTCCTGTCACTCTGTCTGTTTGACTGTCTGTCTGCCTGTCTGCCTCTCTGTCTTTCTAACTGTCTATTCGTGTGTCTGCCTGTCTGTCTCTCTGTCTGTTTGTCTGTCTTCCTCTCTCTCTCTCTCTCTCTCTCTCGCTCTCTTCCTACTCTGTCTCTGTCTCTGTCTCTGTCTGTCTGCTGTCTCTCTCTCTCTCTCTCTCTCTCTCTCTCTCTCTCTCTCTCTCTCTCTCTCTTACTTTTGTCTTTCTCTATCTCTGTCTGCCTATGTCTCTGTCCCTGGTCTCTCTCTCTCACTGTGTCTTTCTCTCTCTGACCCTTTCTGTCTCTCCCCCCCCTCCCCCCCCCCCACACACGCTCTCTCTTTTTCTCTCTCACGTATCCTTTTAGCCTTATTAATCCCTTGGGTGTAGTGTTCTCAGGAAATGAAGAAAATTAGACAGTTGGAAGCAACTTGAAGATTCTGCCACTGTGCCTGGTGCTAAGCGGTCCATTCAAGCATTTCGTTTTACATTACTGTTAGCACCGTACATTTCTTTAACCAGGAACGTCTATAACTCAGACCGTTAATAACACTGTCAACACCACAGATGCTAACATTTCATGACACTCTGTCTATCTGCCCCAAGTCTCTGTCTGTCTGTCTCTGTCTCTTTCTGTCTCTCTCTCTCTGTCTCTGTCTTTCTGTCTGTCTCTCTCTCTCTCTGTCTTTCTGTCTGTCTCTCTCTCTCTCTGTCTCTCTCTTCCCTCTCTCTCTCTCTCTCTCTCTCTCTTCCCTTTCTCTCTCTCTGTATCTGTCTGTCTGTCTGCGTCTGTCTCTGTTTCTCTTTATGTGAATTGATTCACTCATGTTATTTGTTTTTCTATTTTCAGCAGTATTTTACTTGACATCCATTCCCTTTTTTCAGGAACTCCTGTCACTCCAACTGATAACAGCACTATGAACATCACTGGTAATGTCATCTCTTGATCGACTGTCCGTCTTAACTCTCTCTCTCCCCTCTCTCTCTCTCTCTCTCTCTCTCTCTCTCTCTCTCTCTCTCTCTCTCTCTCTCTCTTTCCATTTACAGTAGTGGTCTCAATTGTTATCGATTTATTTCTAGAGGAACACCATTTATTCCAGCTGCCAACACAACCGTATACATTTCAGGCTATGTAATCACTAATTGATTTTCAGCCTCTGTCTCTGTTTCTTCTCTGTCTCTGTCTCTGTCTCTGTCTCTGTCTGTCTCTCTCTCTCTCTCTCTCTCTCTCTCTCTCTCTCTCTTCCTCTCTCACTGTCTCTGTCTGTGCCTCTGTCTCTGTCTCCCCTTCTCCCTTCCTCTCTTCCCCCTTCTCTCTCTGTGTTAATCTGTATCTGTTACTCTGTTTCTCTGCCTTTTTTCTGTCCCTGTATCTGTCTCTGTCTATCATGCTGTCTGTCTCATTCTCTCTCTCTCTCTCTCTCTCTCTCCCCCTCCCTTTCGTTCTCTCTCTCTCTCTCTCTCTCTCTCTCTCTCTCTCTCTCTCTCTCTCTCTCTCTCTCAATTGTAACTCGCTCTGCAGCTATGTTCATTTTCAAAGCATTGAAACGAAGAGAACTGCTATCAGCTAACACACAAATGCCAGAGTAATTTCAGGAAGAACATAAATTTTTATTATGCAAATATTTCGTTCATAATTTTGAGTATATGCACCCAGCACGTGTGTGTTCTATTTTAGTTTTTGACCTCTTTGAAGACAGACCGGTGGCCTTTGCAATTAAACTATTTGAGCTGAGTTGAGTTGTGTCTGAACTATACCTTCTTGACCAAGAAGTGCTTTGAGTTCAGAGAGTTCAACACCGTGAACATCTCAGACTATGTCATCAACTAACTGATTTTCCACCTGTCTTAACTCTGTCTCTCTCTCTCCCCTCCCCCCCCTCTCTCTCTCCCTTTTGTCTCCTGCTATTCCCCCTTCCCTTCATCATTCTCGGTCTGTCTGTATGTCTGTGTGTTGGTCTGTCTGTCTCTGTATTTGTCACTCAGTGTCCTTGTCTCTGTCTCTCTTTTTCTGTCGCTCTCTCAGTATCTGTCTGTCTGTGTGTCTCTCTCAGTCTCTCTCTCTCTCAGTTTTTCTCTCTCTCTCTCTCTCTCTCTCTCTCTCCCCCCCCTCCTCTCTCTCTCTCTCTCTCTCTGCCCTCTCTCTGTCCTCTGTCTCTGCTCTCTCTGACCCCCCCCCCCCTCTCTCTCTCTCTCTCTCTGAGTCTGGCTCTCTCTCTGAACCACACTTTCTGAGTCAGTAGTGCTTTGAGTTCAGGCTGAAGATTGCGTGTCCAGCAATGATGATTTTAATGGATTAGATCATGTAATTTGTTTCTCCTATTTTCAGCTGTGGTTTTATTTGGCATCCGTTCTCTTTTTCAGGAACTCCTGTCACTCCAACTGATAACAGCACTATGAACATCACTGGTAATGTAATTTCTTGATTGACTGTCTATCTATCTTTACACTCTTTGTTCCCCCCTTCTCCCCCCCCTCCCCTCTCTTCTCTCTCTCTCTCTCTCTTTCGACCATTCATTTTTTTCAGTTTAGTAGCGTTTCGAGTCAAAAGAGAAATTTAATTTCCACAATAATGGATGCAATCAACACTAGTTGGGAATAAGAGTATATTTGACGTTTTTTTTAAGGAACTCCTGTCACTCCAACTAGATACAGCACGATAAACACCACTGGTGATGTTATCTGCTGATTAACTGTCCATCTGTCAAACTAGGGTGGTCAGTTTTAAAGTTGACGTGAACCCATTTCATGTAAGACAGAGGCAGTGTAAATTTAGATCTGACTGGTTTGGCCAGCAGACGGAGCAGAGCAGCCTCAGCCACAGGATGTGAATATAGAAATGGGACAAATCAGGAGAGAAAACAAAGTAATGAATCGTCGAAAATGAGTTAAAAAACATCCATAATCAGTCAGGCTAGGCTGAGTCCAAGAAACCTTGTGAACGTCATTGTAGTAAGTCGTGAGTATACTGTGGGTAGCTTCTGTTTATGCTTTCCTACCTGTAAATAAATGCATGTTCTCTTTAGTGTTAAGTCAGTGCCCTTCCACCTTACTGTGTACCTTACTTGCAGCACCTAGCGACAGGATCTAATCATCTTTCCTCAAATTAATTTTGTGAAAGGCGTCGTCGAAGAAAATACTATTGAACAGTTCGCGTTTTATTCGTATAAAGCATTCACAATGCAAAGGATGTGTCAAGATACTAAAAGATGTTTATAGTTAGCTAAATGAGTTTACGTTCATAGACTGCGCGGTTTGTTAATCCTTTACCCCTTCTATGGCCTTTACAAATAAAAACCTGCATCTGCGTCTGCCCTCTCTCACTAAAGAACCCAGTCGTTGATGGGGAGTAATTTGATCACCATATTAAAGAACAATTTACCATATTACGCAAGTTCTCTTGGTTCCGTTCCTTAATCTCTGTCTCTTCTCTGTCTCTGTCTCTGTCTGTCTCTGTCTGTCTGCCTCGTCTGTCTGTCTGCTCTCTCTTCTGTCTGTTGCTCTCTCTCTGCTTCTCTCTCTCTCTCTTCTCTCCTTCTCCTCTCTGTACTCCTCTCTGATTTTCTCCTTACCCCTCTGTCTGTACTCCTCTGATTTTTGTCTTCTCTCTTGCCTGTCTGTCTCTCCCTCTCCCTCTCTCTTTCTCTCTTTCTCATGCCCTTTCTTTGTATAACACACACACACACACACACACACACCACGCACCACCACCACACACCAGCCACACACCACGCACGCCAGGCACGCGCACGCACACGCACCACCACAACACACGCGCGCGCGCGCACGCACACCCACCAACGCACACACCCACGCATGTATGCGCCTATGGATGCACAGGCGCGAGCGCAACACGCACACACACACACACACACACACACACACACACACACACACACACACCACACACACACACACACACACGGCGCACGCACATACGCAAGCACACTTCTTTGTTAACAGTAGTACCGACCACTCTGACCGTTGGCACCTTTTGACCTTCCTTGGATCCCTAGATGGAACCTCAAGCCTCGGCTTAAAGAATCTTTCCAATATTTGATACTGTTTATATAATAGTTTTCGTTTGCCACAAACTTATTTCCTGACCGTGATATTTTTTTCTTTTTACTTTTCTTTTCTTTCTCGCTGCCTTGAGCGCTTATGGTTTTAGTTTGAGTATTTTAGTGTTCTAGAGTGTTCGTAAGGTCATAAAGCATAATTTCACTGAATATAGAAATCTGGACAAATCAGGCGAGAAAACAAATTAATCAATGCGTTCTTGTTTTCTTGGTTTATTTTCTGTATAACAATAATCAGTCAGGTTAGTGCGAATCCAAGAAATCTCGTGAATTTCATTGTGGTAAATCGTGAGTGTACTGTGGGTAGCTTCTGTTTATGATTTCCTACCTGTAAATAAACACATGTTCTCTTCAGTTGTTAAGTTAGGGTTTGAGTTTTCGCAGAAACCTCAGTGCTCTTCCACCTTACTCTCTACCTCACTGGCAGCACCTAGCAACAGGATCTCCCCTTTCCAGGAAGACGAGAACGTAAGGAATCGCTTTCAGATAGAGGAAAGTTTACAGATCCTTTCATTGCCAGCCCAAGACACATCGATTACCTGAGACAAAAACATAGTGGAAAAAAAATCAAAAAAAAATCATAGGTAAAGTGGAAGGAAACTATTAAATGAGTTGTGTGTAAAGAGATTACAGGGATATTTAGACAATGCGCTATTCATGGCTGTTTATTTTGTTGTTTTTTATGTTATCCTGATTACCCATATTAAGTGTTTTGCCTGGATGTGAACAAATGCAGTCTGTGACACAGCCTGACTTATCTAGTTGCCATTTTTTGGTATTCACCAGTGGTTTTAGCTGGAGTACTTTTGATTTTTCAGAACTCCCGACACAATATCTGAACCCAACACTACAAACGCCACTGGTAAGGGTCAGATGTTTAACCATTTGTTGGTACTGTCTTGTTCACTCTCTCCCTCTCTCTCTCTCTCTTTCTCTCTCTGTTCATTTATCTATCCATTGCTCTCGCCTTCAAACTTTATTTATGTATGTTTGTATGTTTTAAGTGACTATCTATGTGTGTATGTATTTATGTACGTTTGTATGTATGTATGTATGTGTGTATGTATGTATGTATGTATGTATGTATGTATGTATGTATGTATGTATGTATGTTTGTATATATGTATGTATATTTGTATCCATGTGTGTAAGCATAGATACATAGAAAGTTAGATGGATAGATAGATACATAGACAGACAGACAGATAGGTAATTAGATATAGATGTAGATATCTCAAAATAACTAGCTAGCTAGCTAGATAGATGGATAAATAGAAAGATATAAACTAGGCAGCCGGTATCATCACGCCACAGAGTCGGTGTTTGTATTTAAAATGACTCTGATAAAAACACAATTGTCAAAAGATGAACAAAATACAAAATATCTTGCATTGGCCATCCGCTCATAAACTGTTCGTTGCAACTACCGTTTTCTTCCTCGATGAGGATTCCTCAGGGTCTGTAACAAACACATGCAACAAGTGTTTGACCTTGTGTGGGAGAAACGTGGTGTAGATGGCAAAAATAGTTATATATGTGTGTTTAGGCAAAAGTTAATCGATTATAACCAGAAGAATTAGCATTCTCATTTTTTTTAAGCCACCTCTTTGATGCGATTGTAACTAGCACAATTGGAATTCTCATGCAAAAGAAAAGTCACTGATTTAATGCTTACAGAGTGTTAAATGTTACATGTTGTATTCCAAAGAACATAACAGACACAACAAATATATGGTCACAACATTCAGATTTGGTGTATTTTTGCACATTTGAACCGTTCCAGGCATGTGATTTTGATGTTCTAATTTTACGTATCCTCTCTTTCGTGAAGACTATAAAAATGAAATTTAATTTTTCTCTCTTGTTCTAAAGTAAACCTCACCTCACCTCACCTTAGGCCCATAACTACAGAAGTAGTCGTTGGGGGGAAACCTGAGGACCGCAGACGCAACCTCCCTTCTCCATCTGTCTCTGTCAGCAGCCGCCGGCAGCAGCTCCCGCGTATGGAGTCCGGTCCATTCTTTGATGTTCTCATGCCAGTTCTTCCGCTGTCTTCTTCTTCTCCCGCCCACGATGGTGCCTTGCATGATTGTTTTGGACAGACTGCTGTGTCGAGTGTTGTGCCCAAAAATATCAGCTTGCGTCTCTTCACAGTTGAAAGGAGAGGTTCCGGAGGTCCAGCAAGGTTCTCAATTCTGCTCCGTACATATTTATTGGTCCTGTGCTCTATCCAGGAGATTTGAAGGAGCTTCCTCAGGCATTTGCTCTCGAAAGCCTGGATCTTCCTTTCAGTTTCAGCCGTCAGTGTCCATGCCTCGCAACCATACAGTGCAATGGAGACCACCAGGGCTTTGTAGAGTTTGAATTTTGTGGAGAATCGGATGTTACTTTACCACACTCTGTTCAGTTTAGTCACGGCTGCGGTGGCTGTGCCAAATACGAATTCTTATTTCTGCTTTGCAGCTTCCATCCTTTATCAGGGTTGCTCCTAGATATTTGAAGTTTCCGACATCTTCCAGTTGTTCTCCGTTCATGAAAATAGTGGCATGGTCCATGATCTCGCTGTTTACCATGGTTTTGGATTTCTCTGTGCTGACCTCCATTCCGTAAGCACCCGCTCTATCAACAAGTCTGTTGGTAAGTTCCTGCAGTTCTTCGTTCGTTCCCCCCATCAGATCTATATCATCAGCAAACCGGAGGTTGCATATTCGTCTGCCAGCAATGGAGATAGAAGTTTCATGGTTTCCCCTTTCTGAAACCAGCTTGTTCTTCAGCGAGTACTTTTGGGCCCTTGACTTCAGTCTGTTGAGGAGAATTCGTAGTACGATCTTGCTTAGGTGACTAATAAGACTAATGGTCCTATAGTTCTGGCATTGTCTCAGGTTGCCCTTCTTTGGCAGGGGAATCACCAGTGATTGCGTCCACTGTTCTGGCCATCTCTTCTCATCAAGTATTTTCTGGCATACTGCTTGAAGGACTGCGACATACGCCTCACCACCTTGCCGCAACATTTCTACTGGGATATTGTCCACACCCGGTGATTTCCCTTCTTTCAAGCTTCGTATTGCGCTTCTGACCTCCTCCTTCAGTATGGGTGGACAATAGTTGTCACGTTCAATTAACAGAGTGTCATTTTCCAATATGGAGCTGTCTGGGTGGAGCTGGTGGTTATACAGGCCAGTGCAATATTCTGTCCACCTTTCCAGGACGTCTTCACTGTCTGAAAGGAGTTTGCCTTCTTTGTTCTCTATTACGGCAGTTTTTGCTTGACTTGACTGAGTTATGTTTCTTAGTGTGCTGTAGGCCTGTTTGCTGCTCCCATTTTCAAAGCCCTTTTCAATCTCGTTGCTCTGTTCCTCTATCCAGATTTCTTCCGCTTCCTTCATCTTCCTTCTCACCTTCCTGTTAGGTTCCTGGTATTGCCATCTTGCCAGATCACTTTCATTCTTTTCGCCCTTGAGTTCACGTCTCATGTCACACAGGTCGAGGATTTTGTCTGTGATTCATGGTTTCTTTTTCTTCCTTTCACTTCCGAGGAGGTCTTCGCCGGCATCCATGTACACTTCGTTGGCGTTGTTGATAAGTGTATCCATGTCTTCTAGAAGGTTCAGTGCAGCGAACTTTCCACCTACTTGGGCTTTAAATACCTCCGCTATCTCCGGGTCTTTCTCACTGCGAGTGTGGCATAGCAGTGGACGCCAGGGGAGAGGTGGCAGCTCTCCTTTGAGGGACACTGATGTGAGAGATCAGTGTCGGGCGGCGCAGACAACCTTCCAGTCATGTGGGTGACGGCGGGTCTAGCCTGTGTCGCCGGGGAACGGCTCCTGGAGATGTAGGGCGATCGGCAAAGGAGCGCTGCCTGACTGTGACTACCGTGTCCTGGAATACCGTGCTGTTTTGTGGGGTGACAGACATGGGGGCACTCCTTATGGGGTTGGGCTGAAAAATTGCCCTCTCGGCCGCAGTCAGCGAGTACCCGCCAAGTTTCAGGGACTCATGCAGCGCTCCAGCGAGTTTCGTCCTGCTCCTTCCTTGAGGTGGCCTCACGCGGCACAGGACCATCGCCACCCGAGCATGAAAAGGCCGCCCGGTGGTCCTGAAGACAGCCTGATGTTTGGGGGACAGCAGGCAACACACACCGACGCCCATCGTCGGTCGACCAACAACCTGAAATGAACCAACGTTCAAGACCAGTTCGACCAAACTTGAACCAACATTCAAGAAGAACACGACCAGAATTGAGCCAATGTTCAAGAGGAACACGAGCTCGGAGAGACAAATGCGACGACCCCCATTGAACTACCCACTACTGCCAGGCGACAGCAGTTGCCACAAATATGCAGACCTATGTCTGCAGGAACCTTGTCCTTAAGGGCCTCAGGCCGATAGGACGTTAATCTCACCCCTAACGCCAACGCTAACGGGTCTCTCAGTTTCTCCAGGTTAAAGCGGATGCGAGGGCTCTTTGAGAATTGCTTCGCTTTGAGTTTGAGCTTAAAGGTTGCCAGAACAAGGTCATGGTCACTTCCAATGTCAGCGCCTGGGAAGGTTCTTGTCTGTGCCTTGTTAATGCTCGACTTGAAGCGCTGTGGTGCCAGAATGAAATCGATCTGGTTATGCACTTGTCCATTGGGTGAATGCCATGTCGCAGTCCTAGAGAGTTTGTGTGGGTGAAGGGTGTTGGCTACAGTGAAGCGATGGCTTTTAGCAAATTCTAGCAGTCGGATGCCTCGTTCGTTTGTTTCTCCCAAGCCAAATTTTCCTACTGTTCCAGCTCAGTCGTTGTAAGTGTCAGGCCCAATTTTGGCATTCCAATCACCTTGTACTATGAGGATGTCTTTCTTTGGAATCTTTGCAATGATGGAATCCAAATGTTCATAAAACTTCTCAACTTCTTCATCCTCGTACTCAGATGTAGTATACACTTTCAAACATAATTCCTCTGAATTACCTAAGACATCTTCTTTCTTCAAATTGATTTTGTTAAAGGTATCATTGAAGAAAAATGCTATTGAACAGTTCGCTTTGCATTTATATAAGCATTCACCATGCAAAATGATGTGTCAAGATAATAAAAGATGTGTAAAGCTAGTTGAATGAGTTTACATTCCTAGACTGAGCGGTTTCCCAAATTTATACCCCATTCTATGGCCTTTATAAACACCTGCATCTGTGTGTGCCTCACTCTCACTAAAGCACCCGGTCTTCAATTGGAAGTAATTGGATCACCGTATTAAAGAACAATTCACCATGATACCTACGTTCTCTTGGTTCTGTTCCTTCTCTCTCTCTCTCTCTCTCTCTCTCTCTCTCTCTCTCTCTCTCTCTCTCTCTCTTTGTTTGAAGTGGAAGTGATGTGGCAATCCCATGTTCAATCTGTCATTAACAGGCTGGCTGGCAGTCTTCTAGTGCTTAAATATCTGAAGCTTCACATAGATAGAAACGCTCGAAAAAAGTTTTTATTCAAGGTTCACTGTCTCTCTCACATCAACTTACATCTGTAGTCTGGTACTGTGCATCACAAATTCACCATAGAAAACTCTGTTCAATGCACAGAAGAGCTGCATGCAAAGATACTTCTGCCAGATTCGGCCTTATTAACCTCCGAAAAGCAGGCTAATTTGAACATACTGCCGCTGCAAACAAAACTAGATTTAAACAAAGCTTTCGTATGTATAAAGCACACAATTATCTGTCCACACAATACCTCAGAGATTAATTTCGGAAGCCTTTATTCAATATAGTTCTAATCATATTCTACCACGTACTCGGATCGACATGTTCAAAACTAGTTTTGCATTTTCAGGTTCATCCGTTTGGACCTCTCTTCCCCCAAACCTAAAATTGTGCCGTTCACTGCACACTTTGACAAAAGACGTTCCAAAATATTTCACAGAAATATTTTGCAGCAATCACTGAAATCAGCAGCAATTACAGATGTGTAGGCTGTTACCGCACTAGTTATGTCAATAAATGATACCACTGACTATCATTATTCAATAAGGAAAACACACACACACACACACACACACACACACACACACACACACACACACACACACACACACACACTCAGCAGCACAAATACACAAACACACACACACACACACACGCCACCCACGCACGAACGCACGCACACACACGCACGCACTCACACACACAAGCACACACACACATACACACATACACATACAAACACACACACACACACACACACACACACACACACACACGCACGCACGCACGCACCCACGCACGCACGCACGCACGCACGCATGCACGCACGCACGCACGCACGCACGCACGCACACACACAAATGCACACACATCACAATTCAAAGTAATAGCTTTTGTGTACATGGTTTATTTTTCTAATTATGATTCTTGACTTTAAGCCCACTCAAATAACACTGAGCGAGTCCAATTTTTATCTATTCCTCATTTTCAAAAAAATCAGGAATTACTGCCGCTGTCACCAATTATCACACTATGTCTACATTTCTGATTACTCTCACTGCGTTGACAATTCATTTTCTGTCTTGCCTGCTTCATGGTGATTTCACTTATTTTTTCATTCAATCACTTTTTATACACTAATTCAGTTAGGGCGGTAAGAATTTGTGGCGGTGCACACACACACACACACACACACACACACACACACACACACACACACACACACACACACACACACACACACACACGTGTGGGGGTGTGTGTGTGTGTGTGTGTGTGTGTGTGTGTGTGTGTGTGTGTGTAAGTGCACGTGGCACATGTGTGTATGTGTGTGTGTGCGCCTGTGTGTTGTGTGTGTGTGTGTGTGTGTGTGTGTGTGTGTGTGTGTGTGTGTGTGTGTGTGTGTGTGTGTGTGTGTGTGTGTGTGTGTGTGTGTGTGTGTGTGTGTGTGAGTGTGTGTGTGTGTGTGTGTGTGTGTGTGTGTGTGTGTGTGTGTGTGTGTGTGTGTGTGTGTGCGTTCGCTTCACTAATATGTATTCATGTATGTATTCGTTTGCCTACGTATCTTCAAACAGGATGCGGTACACAGCCAGCAGACATCGTGTTCTTGTTGGACACTTCATTTAGTGTCGGTGTCATAAACTTTGACAAGGTCAGTCAACTGGGATCTCAGGTAGGATTTCTTGCATTTGTACACATTTGTACAGAACACTTGTGTCACATTTATGTTTAATTTCAATATTCGCATCAGCGTCTGATTTATAATCAGTAAAACATCTTTTAATGGTTACAATCACAAATAGCAAATACACAAAGCATGTATACAACACAGACAGCATTGACTAGATGGTTTACAGCTGTTAACCGATATCAAAAGGAGTATCGCTTTCTGCAATTCTTATGTCTGCAGTTTTTCACGTTTGAAGAAGACATGTTTGCAGGAAATAAGTTTGCCTGCTTCGTATTGCCTGTTAAACAGATGCTGGTTCACACGAGTTTTTAAGCGTCTACATTGATTTCTTTCTTTCTTTTTTTTTTTTTTTTAGAAACGCCAATGTATGTTTCGGTTCCCTGTCATTTCTGTAGTTTCTTTCAATTGGAGATTAATTCATATTTAACTCAATTTCGAAAGGAGGTCACCTCGAGTGCTGCATATAAACAACTTTATCTTGGGCAATGTGAACTTTATAAAGATTTTATCAAGATTTTTACAGATTGTTCTAAAAAAAAGGTGAGAGGGCTGCAGCTGCCGTTGTGTGTGATAACAATTTTCAGGAGCCTACTTTGTTAAGATTGCGGGATTGGTCGTCTGTTTATACTGCTGAACTGAAGGCTTTAAATCTGGCCCTCAGTGCGGTATCCAGGTCAGATCAGAACGATTTCCTTATTTTATCGGATTCATTGTCAGCATTGTCGGCTTTATCGACAAAAGAAGTTTCACATCCAGTTCTGGCTGATATTCATGATCTTCATACTCAGCTTGTTTCTTCGGGAAAGCATATAGTTTTCTTGTGGGTCCCCAGCCATATGGGAATCTATGGTAACTCAGTGGTGGACAAAGCAGCCAAACAAGCTCTCGGTGCAAGTCTTTCCAGGAGGCCTATGCAGTTTGTTCCTCACTCAGATCTACGTCATAAATCTAGTTTGTATTGTCGTGAACTGTGGCAGAGTGAATGGTCTAATCAAAGTCATAATAAACTGTTTAAAATTTGCCCAGATTTAACCAATCCTTTCTCATCGATGGTACGTAACCTTAAAGAGGAATCGGTTTTGTCACGGTTACATATTGGGCACAGCTATATAACGCACAGTTGGATACTCAGAAGGGAAGACCCCCCATGGTGTGTTGCGTGTGACAGCTTGTTCAGTGTTAATCATTTTTTGACAGAATGTGCTGATTTGATGTGTATCAAAGAGAAGTTCTTTTCCACCAGTGATTTATCAGTTCTTTTTCGTGAGATTTCAGTAGATCTTATTTTTTTCTTTTTTGAAAGAGGTAAACTTATTTTATAAAATATAGTGTTTTAATAATGTATACAGGTGTCGTTGGAGTTGAACAGATAATTGTGCTTTTGTCCTCATAAATTTTAAGCGATGTGTTAATACTAGTGTGGGTATTTGTATCTAGAGACTCAGCAGATATGATAGCTGAGGTCCTGATTTGGCTCTTAGTAGTCCGCTGGACCCTATAAACACTAACTAATTGGAGATTACCTCAAAACAAAAGTTTTGGTTTTTTTGGCGTGCATTGATTGTCGTTGATTGGTGGTAGATTTTGTTCCACCATCCACCAACAACTTTCACTTCATTGTAGAAGGAATGGTTTTCCGTGGAGAAACTCACAGTGTCTCTGCACACGACACATTGCCAGTCTCTGTCTACCTTTCTGCCTTTATGTCCATCTGTCTATCTGTCTGTCTGCATGTCTGTCACATTTTCTCTTTATCTGTCTGTTACCACTTTCCGCGGTCACTGAGGAGAAACAATCAGGTTTCGAAATACCGGTATCTGACCAGGAGTTATATGTTAGTCAGTTTCCTCCCCATTGGAGATTGTCTCCCCCTTGGAGACTATAAGCTTGCTGAAGGCTCATTTTGAGAAGCATTTATTATTCCCCATTCACCCTCTCAAGCACATACTGTTAGTTAGGCAGAATTATCTACCACTGCAGATATGAATGCTTCTCTCCCCCTATTTCTTCAATCTAAGACATAACAGCAAGCTTGTTTTAATGAATTTTCATATATATAATATTTCATATATATATATATATATATATATATATATATAAACAGTCAAAGTAGATACAAATCCAAACAAACAAGATTAAAATATCCCAAATTTTCGGCTTTATTTGCCTTCGTCAGGGGTACAGACTGTGACAGTAAAAAGCTCGCATTCCCCACCCTCAGATCCTGAACACGAATCACGAATGTATACAGTAGGGAAAAGGCACCTTAATTAAAATGTTTTAACTTTAAAATAAAACGTTGAGTATAAAAAATTTCATCAACAGGAAACATAAAATTAGGATGGGAGTGAAGGGTGAGGGGGCCAAAGGGTGCGGATTGACAATAGGTTGACCATAATTTTGATTGCCAGCACAGACCACGAGCTTGACATATGCAACGTGAGAGAGCGAGAGCGAGAGAGAGAGAAGAGAGAGAGAGAGAGAGAGAGAGAGAGAGAGAGAGAGAGAGAGAGAGAGACAGAGCGCGTGCGGGGGGGGGGGGGGGATTCCACGTTCAGAGAAGCAGCAAAAGAAAAACTTCCACCAGGTGCCTGTTTCATAGGGGGATGAAGAAAAGGAGACCACGCACGAGAACCATTATTGTCCTATATATATATATATATATATATATATATATATATATGTTCTGCACAATTCTTAGCCGCTGACAATGCTTGGGTTATTGAACAGCAGTGCTGACCACTCAGACTGTTCCATATCTTTTGATCTCCCTTGCATCCTTAAATGGATCCACAAGCATAGGCTCAAAGATTGTCCCCTACATTTTATACTGTTTGCATAATGTTTTTAGTTTTTCAGCAACTTTTTTCCTCTCCACACTTT
>CM065725.1:27199613-27204613 GCA_033310375.1 Conus canariensis | reverse complement strand
TCTCTCTCTCTCTCTCTCTCTCTCCGTCTGTCTGTCTGAACTATCCCTTTTTGACCTAGTAGTGCTTTGAGTTCAGGCTGGAATGTTAAGTTTCCAGCACTAATAAGTGGGAAAAACAACTGTTTCTCTTTATTGGAATGGATTCGCCCATGTTATTTGTTTTCCTATTTTCAGCGGTATTTTATTTGACATCCATTCCTTTTTTCAGGAACTCACGTCACTCCAACTGATAACAGCACTATGAACACTACAGGTGATGATTGACCGTTTATCTTAACTCTCTCTCTCTCTCTCTCTCTCTCTCTCTCTCTCTCTCTCTCTCTCTCTCTCTCTCTCTCTCTCTCTCTCATCCATCTTTTCGAGCAAAATAAACCGTTGGGTATGCAATGTAATTAAAGTTTGCCCCAAGTGACGATAGTGAATGGTAGCTGTAAACAACATAAACATTCTATTTATTTTGTTTGTTTTTGTGACTCCAACGGTTACAAACACTGTAAACACCACAGAAAGTAGCATTCAGCAATAATAAGTGGGAAAAACATTTGTTTCTCTTTATTTTACTGGATTCACAAATGTAATCTTTCACTTTTTTTTTAATTTTCAGCAGTGGTTGTATTGGCATTCATTCCCTTTTTCAGGCACTCCTGTCACTCCAACTGATAACAGCACAACAAACATCACTCGTAATTGTCATCTCTTGATGGGTTGTCCATCTGTCTTTACTCTCTCTCTCTCTCTCTCTCTCTCTCTCTCTCTCTCTCTCTCTCTCTCCGCACGCGCATCCAACTTTTCCATCCACGTGGATCATTGAGTATGCTCTGGAATTTCAAGTGTGCCCGAAACGGCGACAGTGAATGATAGTTCTAGATAACATAAATATTCTATTTCATCAGTTTCGTTCTAATGACTGTCCATAGAGTGTGTTACTGTTAGCAGTATTCTAGTTCCCGTACTTTTTTTTCAGGAACCCCTGTCACTCCAACGGTTAACAACATTATCAACACCACATGTAATAACATCCATCGACGCTCTGTCCATTTGTCGTATCTCTCTTTTTCTCTCCATTAATCCTTCTTCTCTCTGCCTACGTCCCCCTTCCTGTTTCTGTATTTATGTCTCTTCTTCTGTTCCTGTCTGTCTGTCTTGTCTGCCTGTCTGTCTACCTGACCGACTGTTTGTCTGTCTATCTATATGTCTGTCTGTCTGTCTGTTTTTCTTTCTGTCTACTCCGGCTGTGTATATCCCTCTGTTACTGTGTCTTTCTCTATCTCTGTCTGCCTATGTTTTTGTCTCTGACCTCTCTCTCTCTCACTGTGTCTCTATTTGTCTCTCTCTGTCTCTCCCCCATCCCTCTTTCTCTCTGTCGCTCACCTATCTTTCTTAGCTTTGTTGGTCTTTTGGATTTACTCTTCTCAGAAAATGAAGAAACTGAGACACAGTGGGAAGAAAATTTAAATTTTTGTGACTTTGCCTTTTGCTAATGGCTCCATTCAAGCAATTTACATTTCTGTGCCTTGTGCTGATGGCTCCATTCAAGCAATTTTTCTGTTAGAAGTGGGTTATTATCTACACATTTCTTTATCCAACGCCAGTGATGGTAACTTCTCATGACATTCTGTCCATCTGCCCAAAGTCTCTCTCTGTCTCTGTCTGTCTGTCTGTCTGTCTCTCTCTCTCTCTCTCTCTCTGTCACTGTGTCTCTCAGTCTGTCTGTTTCTCTGTCTGTCTCTGATGGTTTTATGGAGGCAAAGAAGTGACGGGTAAAAATTCTAACAAATATTCTGGATTTTTTAAACTACAAAATTAAGTGTTTGTAGCAGTTTATCAGACGTCTGTAGAAAAGGGAAGAAGGGAGTAATGGACATATTGAGATTCGCAAGAAGATTGAACACTGGGGATAACGATCTCTTTTGGAAAATGTTCGGCACACAAATAGAGCCCACATCAACAAACGCAGCTGAAGTGTGAGGACTGGAGAAAGATAGCAAATTCAAAAAGTGCACATCTTTGCAACAAAAAGACTTTTATGTGTTCATCTCCGCATATCTAACAAATTAGTTTCGATCGAAACTGGAAGATATTCCCTCTGTATTCGAATGTCTGTAAAGTGTATTAAATATTGGCTTAAACTCCTTAGCGCACCAACGTCGAGAATGTGCAAACAGTTCTACGAAATGCTCATCATACAACACGAATCTGGTCACTTAAAATGGGCATCAAACGTTAAGAAAATGTATGGAAGAATGGATTTGGTATCATGTGGCTGAGCTAAGGTGCTGGTTGTGAGTATGGTTTTATCAATGAATTCAAAGACAGATTTATCTCGTGCTATAAACAGCATTGACATTCGAAATTGGAAGATAATGATAGATGTAGGTGGCTTCATTCTTTCAAAAATGCTTTTCAAACAGAAACATATCTGTCATTTAAATTTTGTACTGGATAAATGGTACAGGCTTATTATTATCAGATTCAGACTAAGAGTAGGCGGCTGAAATATGTCAAGCAATGCTTTTAAAATGAAAAAGATTTAAACAACGTGTGCCCATCATGTAAAAATGGAACAGAGGATAAGATTCGTCTACTTTTCAATTGTCCTGCAAATGTTGGAAAGCGCAAAAGCTGTGATATTCTTAATTCCTTCACTGGAAACCCTGATCAGAAATCAGTAGAAAATATTCTTTCAAATAGCAATGAAAATGTAAAAAATCTCTGCCTAGGTTCTTAGGAGTAGCAACGAAGATAAGAACAGTGTTAACTGCAGAAAATCAGCAAACGCATGATGATCCATCATCTGCATATGTACGTGCACACATCTCTCTCTCTCTCTCTCTCTCTCTCTCTCTCTTCTCTCTCTCTTCCACTGTGTGTGTGCGTGCGTGCGTGCGTGCGTGCGTGCGTGCGTGCGTGCGTGCGTGCGTGAGGTCATATGTGTGTGTGTGTGTGTGTGTGTGCGCGCGTGTTCGCGCGAATACACGCGTGTGTATGCATTTGCATGCGCATGTGCATATGTGTACGTATAATCCTTCATGCACATGTGTTGGTGTATACATTTTTGATAAAGGTGATTTCAGCTCATTTATGGTATACCGATAAATCTTATGTGATTGTCCACCTTTGTTTTAAACGGCTGTACAGCTATCGGGCAATAAAAAAAGAAATGTGTCAGTGTCAGTGTGTGTAAGTATTTCTAACTTTCTCTATTTCTGTCTGTCTCTCTCCCTCTTCCTATCTCCCTCTATCGCTCTCTCTTTAAATCACCCATTATTGAGCCAGTAGTGCTTTGAGTTCAAGCTGCAATTTTAAGTTTTCGGGGAGAATAGTTGGCCAAATCATTTGTTCCTTTGATTTAAAGGATTTACTCATGTAACTTGTTTTCTATTTTCAGCAGTGGTTACATTAGCGTTCATTTCCTTTTTTAGGAACTCCTGTCTCTCCAACTGATAACAGCACTATAAACATCACTGGTAATTGCCATGTCTTGATTGATTGTCCATCTCTCTATAGTCTCACTCTCTCTCCTTCTCTTGCTCTCTCTCTTTATCTCTCTCTCTCTCTCTCTCTCTCTCTCTCTCTCTCTCTCTCTATGCCTTGAAGAAAAGAGAAGCATTTTTACTGGGGAGAGAACATTAGGAGTACCATGTGTTTCCATAAATGTATCTGCTTTACCTTGTTTCGTGGTCGATACGTCTTGTGTATACTTAGGGATCATGATGAAAAAATGTGTATATATATATATATGTGTGTGTGTGTGTGTGTGTGTGTGTGTGTGTGTGTGTGTGTGTGTGTGTGTGTGTGTGTGTGTGTGTATGTGTGTGTGTATGTATGCTTGTGTATGTGTGTGTGTGTGTGTGTGTGTGTGTGTGTGTGTGTGTGTGGTTTGCGCGCGCGCAATTGTAAGTGCGAGCGAAATTGTATGTGCGAGCTGTGCGAGTCTAGGAGAGTGCTACATACGGGTGTGATTTTGTACGTATCTTTCGGTATACTCAATTTACGATTATACAGTTGGTGTGAGCAAGTTTTGTAAATGATCGTGATCAGTAGAAATGTTACAGCGTCAGTGTGTGTGATTTCATTTTTGTTTCTTGACCTCATTGCAGATAGGTCGGTGGTCTTTGCAATTAAAATTTTCCGAGTTCCGAGTTCCGAGTTCTCTCTCTCTCTCTCTCTTTGACAACACCTTTTCCCAGCCTAGTAGCGTTTTGAATTCACAATTAAATTTTGATTTCCACCAAAACAGACGCAGTCAATAATAGTTAGGAAAACAATTGTTTTCCTACTCGTTCTAATGGCTTCAGCCATGAACTTTCTCTTTTCCTTAACAGTAGCGGTCTTATTTCACGTGCATTTCCTTTAACAGGATCTCCTTTTATTCCAGCTGCTAACACCACTGTAAACATCTCAGACTATGTCATCAACTAATTGACTTCTCACATGTGTCTGACTCAGTGTCTCTGGCTCAGTGTCTCTGTCTCCCTTTCTCTGTCTGTCTGTCTGTCTGTCTGTCTGTCTGTCTGTCTGTCTGTCTCTCTCTCTCTCTCTCTCTCTCTCTCTCTCTCTCTCTCTCTCCCCCATCCCCCTCTCTATCCCTATCTCTCTCTGTCTATAATGCTCTCTCTATATCCACCACTATGTCTCTCGGTCTCTCTCTGTTTTAGTATCTGTCTATCTGTCTGTCTTCATCTCTCTCTGCCTCGCTTTAAACAACCCTCTATTTGAGCTAGTAGTGTTTTAAGTTCAGGGTGCAATTAAAGAGTTTCCAGTGATAATAGTTTAGAAGAAAAAAAAATTTCTCTTTGTTGTAATCGAGTCACCATGTGTTGTCAGCAGTGGTTTTATTTGCCATCCATTCCTTTTACAGGAACTCCTGTCACTCCAACTGATAACAGTACTATGAACATCACTGGTAATTTCATTTCTTGACTGACTGTCCATCTCTCTCTCTCTCTCTGTCTCTGTCTGTCTGTCTGTCTGTCTCTCTCTCTCTCTCTGTGTCTCTC
>CM065725.1:27184613-27197113 GCA_033310375.1 Conus canariensis | reverse complement strand
AATATCACCAAAACTGATGCATTCAATACTGGTTGGGAATAACAAAATATTTGACGTCCTTTTTCAGTTACTCCTGTCACTCCAACTGATAACAGCACGATAAACATCACTGGTAACGCCATTTCTTGATTGACTCGTCTGTCTGTCTTCACTCTCTCTCTCTCTCTCTCTCTCTCTCTCTCTCTCTCTCTCTTTTTTTCTTTTCTTTTCCTCTCTGTAACTGTCTGTCTGTCTCTCTTTCTCTGCCTCTCTCTGTCTGTCTCTGTCTCTCACTCTGTCTGTCTCTGTCTCTCTCTGTGTTTCTTTCTCTCTCTCTCTCTCTCTCTCTCTCTCTCTCTCTCTCTCTCTCTCTCTCTCTCTCTCTCCCACTCATTTTACCAGTCTAGTAGTGTTTCGAGTACACAATGAAATTTCAGTTTGCTCAAAAACAAATGGAATCAATAGTAGTCAGGAGTATTCATAATTGTTCTGCTCATTATAATGGCTTCAGCCATAAATTTTCTCTTTTCATATAATTATAGTAGTGGCCTCATTTGTGATCGATTTCTTTTTCGAGTAGCCCCTTTTGTTCCAACCGCTAATACAACGTAATCAGTAATTGATTTTCAGCCTGTCTGTATCATGTGTCTCTCTCTCCTCTCTCTCTCTCCTTCTCTCTGTCTTTATCTCTGTCTCTGTCTCCCGTGCTCTCATCCTCTATTCCCCCTTCTCAGTTCTCTCTCTCTCTCTCTCTCTCTCTCTCTCTCTCTCTCAATCTGTATCTGTTACTCTGTTTCTCTACCTCTCTCTCTGTCCCTGTATCTGTCTCTGTCTGTCATTCTGTCTGTTTGTCTCTTTCACTCTCTATCTCTTTCTCTCTGACTGTCTCTCTGTCTGTCTGTCTGTCTGTCTGAACTACCCTTTTTGACCTAGTAGTGCTTTGAGTTCAGACTGCAGATTTAAGCTTCCAGCACGAATAAGTGGGCAAACCATCGGTTTCTCTTTGTTTTAATGGATTCACCCATGCTATTTGTTTTCCTATTTTCAGCAGTATTTTAGTTGACATCCATTCCTATTTTTCAGGCACTCCCGTCACTCCAACTGATAACAGCACTATGAACATCACTGGTAATGACATCTCTTGATTGACTGTCCGTCTTAACTCTCTCTCTCTCTCTTTCTCTCTCTCTCTCTCTCTCTCTCTCTCTCTCTCTCTCTCTCTCCCTCTCTCTCTCGTGGTGCATTCCATGTCATGTGCCACTCACAATGAAACATATTCTTTTAGAGTGTTGGGACTTGCACGATGTGAGACACAAACATTTTACGGCAGATTTCATGAAAACCTTGTTCAGAGATGTCCCACCTGATGCCATCTTTGAGTTCTTGAAAGAGATTAACATTTTTCATCGGATCTGAGTTTTTACAGTGGAAAGATTTTTAACAAACTTTCAGATGGTTTTTCGATGTATTTTAAAGAATTGTGTGAATGAATGACTTGTGAGTTGATTTTAACGTGGTGACAGCCCTGATGTGGCCCTTTGCGGTCGGCTGGGCTATAAGTAACATTATCTTATCTTATCTTATCTCTCTCTCTCTCTCTTTCTTTCTCTCTCTCTCTCTCTCTTCTCTCTCTCTCTCTCTCTCTCTCTCTCTCTCTCTCTCCTCTCTCTCTCTCATCCACCTTTTCATGCAAGATGGACCGTTGAGTGTGCAATGGAATTTCAAGTTTGCCCCAAACAACGACATTGAAGGGTAGCTGTAAACAACATAAATATTCTATTCATTTAGTTTGTTATTGGTGACTCCATTCATGCAGTCTGCATTACTGTTTGCAGAAGTTTAGTATCTGTACATTTCTTTTCAAGAACTCAAACGGTTTAAACCACTACAAACACCACAGAAAATAGCAATTGTTGACTCTCTTTCCATCTGTCTTATTTCTGTCTTTCTCTCAATCGTTTTCTCTCCGATATCCTTTCTCCCCTCTGACTACCTCCTCCCTTCCTCTGTCTATTTCTGTCTCTTCCTCTCTTTCTGTCTGTCTGTCTGTCTGTCTAACTGTCTGTCTGTCTGTCTGTCTGTCTCTCTCTCTTTCTCTCTCTCCTCTCTGTATCTCTCTCCGTTATTGTCTCTCTCTCTCTGTCTCTGCCTCTGATCTCTCTCTCTCTCTCTCTCTCTCTCTCTCCTCTCTCTCTCTCTCTCTCTCTCTCTCTCTCCTCTCTCTCTCTCTCCAGTATCGTTTCTGGCCTTTTCAGTGTTTTTCTTAATTTAGTAAGTTCTTACAAAATACCAGCCGCCGTGACGAAGTGGTTAGCATCGCGGACTCCCGCTGGTAGGTCGTGGGTTCGAATCCCATCATGTGGGTCATGTGGGTCATGTGGGTTTTTCTGCCCCGACCGGCTCCTTCCCAGAGTTGAGTTTGCTGCGGACTCAGTTGGGAAGACTGGGACCACACAGTCGAGTTTCATCCACCTAATGGATGCGTTTCTGAGAGTGTTGCTCAAGTTTCCTGACCAACACTGCAGGTGCCTGTATCTCTCGGGCCTGGTTGACGCCGGGATATATTATGAAAGGAAGCGTAGAGTACAGCCCAGTCATGTAGCCTCAGACCGAAATGGAAATCCGTAGCATCATCTTAATCATCCTCATTCTCATCGATCAGCATTAAAAAAGTCTCAAATTCTGTGGCCCTTCATGCTCTACTCTCATGGTGACCTCAATGTTGATGTCCTCTCTACGTGTGTGGTCTTGGTTTGGTTCCGTCGGCGTCACCGGTATCGGCGAGTCCATGGGGGCTGTCGTTGGACGGACGTGGTGGCACCCTCCGGAGGGAGAGTTCACTTACGCCGGCTCCGCGACTAAGCGATTATAGTCGTCAGTAGGGGGCTTAGTAGTTGGTGTCCTGCGTGTTAGATCAGAACAGGCGCCACTGAACACCACCGAAGTGGCTCGGCAGCAGTGCAGTGTCTCCTTCGAAGGGTTGCCTCTTGACGACTTGACATGGACTGCTCCCTGTGGATTGCCGGTGTCGGGGCTGCGGCTGGGCCGACCGGGCTGTGGCTGTGGACAGGGTGTCGGAATGAGCGGCGTGGGTGCACTGCCTCTGAGGTGGCGCAGAGGTTGGGACAGCAAAAAAAAAAAAAGTTCGTCCAAAATGAAGACACTGAGATATGTTTGGAAACAAAATAGAAGTTCTCTTACTTTGCTGTTGGCTCCATTCAAGCAATGTATATTACCGTTAGCAGTGGTTTATTATCCGTGCATTTCTCTATCTGGGAACTCCTGTAACAATGACCATTAAAAGCACTGTCAACACCACTGGTGGTAGCATCTCTTAACACTCTCCATCTGTCCCAAATTTCTCTCTCTCTCTCTCTCTCTCTCTCTCTCTCTCTCTCTCTCTCTCTCTCTCTCTCTCTCTCTCTCTCTCTCGACCACCCCTTTTTCCACATTGGCTTTTGGAGTTTACAACCCCTTGAGTTCAGGCTGCAATTTCAAGTTTCAAGCCAGCTGGAAGAAATTGTTTTACTACATTTTAATAGAATCACCCATGTGATCCTTTTAATATTTTCAGCAGTGGTTTTATTTGGCATCCATTCCCTTTTTTCAGGAACTCCTGTCACTCCAACTGATAACAGCACTATAAACATCTCTGGTGATGGCATATCCTGATTGACTGCTCATCTGTCTTCTCTCTCTCTCTCTCTCTCTCTCTCTCTCTCTCTCTCTCTCTCTCTCTCTCTCATCCTCTCCAACTGATAACAACATGCGCATGTGCATGTGGGCGCATATTCCTTCATGCATGTGTGTTGGTGTATACGTTATTGATAAAAGTGATTTGAGCTCATATATGATATACTGTAAAGTCATATGTGATTGTCCCCCTTTGTCTAAAAGGCTGTACAGTTAGCACACAATAAAAAATGCGTCAGTGTCAGTGGGTGTAAGTGTCTCTCTCTATCTCTCTCTGTTTCTGTCTGTCTGTCTGTCTGTCTGTCTGTCTGTCTCTCTCTCTCTCTCTCTCTCTGTCTCTGTCTCTCCGTTTCCCTCTGTCTCCCTCGCTCTGTCTTTGAACCACCCATTATTGAGCTAGTAGTGCTTTGAGGTCAAGCTGCAATTTGAAGTTATCAGCAATGATAGCTGGGAAAAACAATTGCTCTCTTTATTTTAATGGATGCACCCATGTAATTTGTTTGTGTGTTTTCAGCAGTGGTTGTATTGACATTCATTCCCTTTTTCAGGCACTCCTGTCACTCCAACTGATAACAGCACAACAAACATCACAGGTAATTGTCATCTCTTGATTGGTTGTCCGTCTATCATAACTCTTACCTTCTCTCCTTCTCTCCCCCACCTCTCTTTTCCTGTCTGTCTGTCTGTCTGTCTGTCTGTCTGTCTGTCTGTCTGTCTGTCTGTCTCGTCTCTCTCTCTCTCTCTCTCTCTCTCTCTCTTTGACAACACCTTGTCCCTGCCTAGTAACGTTTTGCATTCACAATTAAATTTTGATTTCCACAAAAATTGACGCAGTCAATAATAGTTAGGAAACAATTATTTTTTTTACTTGTTCTAATGGCTTCAGCCATGAACTTTCTCTTTTCATTTACAGTGGTGGTCTTATTTCACGTGCATTTCCTTTAACAGGATCTCCTTTTATTCCAACTGCTAATACCACTGTAAACATCTCAGGCTATGTCATCAACTAATTGACTTCTCACCTGTCTCCGACTCAGTGTCCCTCTCTCCCTTTCTCTCTCTCTCTCTCCCCCCCCCCCTATCTCTCTGTGTTTCTCTCTCTATCTCACTCTCTCTACATCCGTCACTGCGTCTCTCGGTCTCTCTCTGTTTCAGTATGTATCTCTCTTTCTGTCTCTCTGTCTCCATCTCTCTCTCTACCTCCCTTTAAACCACCCTGTCTTTGAGCTAGTAGTGTTTTGAGTTCAGGGTGCAATTTAGAGTTTCCAGCGATAATAGTTTAGAAAAAAAACCACATATTTCTCTTTGTTGTTCTTTTACAGGAACTCCTGTCACTCCAACTGATAACAGCACTATGAACATCACTGGTAATTTTATTTCTTGACTGACTGTCCATCTCTCCCTTCTCTCTGTCTTTCTCTCTCTCTTTGTCTCTCTCCCTCTCTCTCTCTCTCTCTCTCTCTCTCTCTCTCTCTCTCTCTCTCTCTCTCTCTCTCTCTCTCTCTCTCTCTCTCTGTCGTCCACCCATTTTCCCCAGCCTAATAGCATTTGGAGTTCACAATGAAATTTTAATTTTCATGAAAAAAGCAATAGATAATCGTTAGCAAAAACAATCCCTTTTTCTTCATTACGTTTTTAAGGGACTCCTGTAACTCCAACTGATAACAGCACTATAAACATCACTGGTGATGTTATCGTTTGATTGACTGTTCGTCTGTCTTTACTCTCTGTCACTCCTATCTCTCTCTCTCTCCCCGCCCCATCTCTCTCTGTCTCCCTCCTCCCTCCCTCCCCTCTCTCTCTCTCTCTCTCTCTCTCTCTCTCTCTCTCTCTCTCTCTCTCTCTCTCTCTCTCTCCCGCCATTTTACCAGCGTATTAGTGTTTCGATTTTACAATGAAATTTTGATTTTCACGGAAATGGATGGAATCAATGATAGTCAGGAATAACAGTTGTTTTTCTCCTCGTTTTAATAGCCCCAGCCTTGAACGTTCTCTTTTCATTTACAGTAGTGGTCTTATTTGACATCCCTTAAATTTTTGGTTTACAGGAACCCCATTTATTCCAACCGTTAACACAACTGTAAACATTTCAGGCTATGTAATCAACTAATTGACTTCATCTGTCTCAACTCTGTCTGTCTGTCTGTCAGTCTGTTTATCTTTGTCTCTGTCTGTCTGTCTGTCTGTCTATCTTTCTCTCTCTGTCTGTGTGTATCTCTCTCTGCCTTCGCCTCTCCCTTCCTTCCTTCTCCCTACTCACTCTCTCAATCTGTGCTATGTACCCTGTCTCACTGTCTCCATCTCAGTCTGTCTATCTGTCTCTCTTCTCTCTGTACCTGTATTTGTCTCTGTGATTCTGTCATTCTGTTTGTCTGTCTGTCTGTCTGTCTATCTATTCATCTGTCTGTGTGTTTCACTCTCTTACTCACTCATTCTCTCTCTTTCTCTCTCTGTCTGTCTGTCTGTCTGTCTGTCCGTCTGAACTATTCTTTTTAACCTACAAGTGCTTTGAGTTGAGGATGCAATTTTTCGAATTTTTAGCAGTGATTTTATTTGGCGTCCATGACCTATTTCAGGAACACCTGTCACTCCAACTGATAACAGCACTGTAAACATCACTGGTAATGTCATCTTTCGATTCACTGTCCATCTATCTTTACTCTCTCTTTCTCTGTATCTCTGTCTGTCTCTCTGTTTCTCTCTATGTCTCTCTATGTCTCTCTCTCTCTCTCTCTCTCTCTCTCTCTCTCTCTCTCTCTCTCTCTGTATCTGTCTCCCTCTCCCAATTCAACATATGGTATTTAGAAAGGGTGGTCATCTCTCCCGTCATGAAAAATGGTGTTATGGCACCAGTGAGGTAAAGTAACTAATTCCTACAAATACTTAGGTATGATTTTAACAACAAAGTTGAGTACACAAAACGCAGTAACAGAGACTTGTAGAAAAGGGAAAAAAAGATGTTACAGAGATTTTAAGAGCTTTGCGCAAACTTAACTCAATTGATCCAAGAATATTCTGGAAACTCTTTGATGCCAAAATTGAGCCAGTTCTTACATATGGTGCTGAAATACGGGGACTTTATAACAACAAAGATTTAGAAAAAGTACATACGTTTGCAATTAAGCACGTTTTAAATGTTCCCTTACATTCTTCGATACTGTAATCTATGGCGAAACCGGCAGATACCCATTGTATATTAGGTCAAACATTAAATGTATAAAATACTGGCTAAAACTGCTGAGGCTTTCTGCCTCAGGACTTTGTAAACAGTCTTATGAAATGTTACTGAATGAGCATAAACGGGGGAAAGAAAATTGGGTATATTTTGTTAAGAAGATTTTGACTACTCACGGTTTTGGGATTGTATGGATGTGCCAGGGAGTTGGTTATGAGGATGGTTTTATTCTGGAACTTAAAGACAGGATGATAGCTTCATATAAACAAAA
Organism: Conus canariensis; assembly: GCA_033310375.1. NCBI lineage: Eukaryota > Metazoa > Mollusca > Gastropoda > Neogastropoda > Conidae > Conus > Conus canariensis. The sequence continues at coordinate 27,189,995 of CM065725.1, read as the reverse complement.
CTGGCATTCTAAAATGGAAAACACGGATAAATATAACTGGTTTTATGGCTTTAAAAGGATATTCGAAACAGAAAAGTATATTTCAGTAATAACGAACAGCTGGCATAAAATTTGTCTCTCCAGACTTAGAACATAGATTCTTGGTCTAAACGCCCATAAAAGATGGTTCTATACTGAGTCATCTACAGCGTCACCTTGTCCATTGTGTGGCTTCCTTAGGGAGGATGAGTCGCATTTTTTGTTTCATTGTAAAAATTACAGTGCTATACGTGATAAGTGTGTTGTTTTTCAAAAGAATGTTGCCATAAACGAGGACTCATTCGGAGTTTTAAAACTAAATTATGACGATAATTCAGTGAAATCACTTGCCAGATATATTGCAGAGGCATTGAAAATACGAGCAGAGGTTACCATCAACTAAAACGTACGACGTTCAAATGAAAAATGAATACTACAGGAAGTAGTAAAATATTTTGGTTATCGTATTTACATATTTACTTCTATGAATAATATTAAACTGGATGGTCTAGATACTGGCCTATTTTGCTTGTATTTCAAGCTTTCAATTGATTGATGTTTATTTTATGTTTGTTACTTTCGTTTTCGATATGATTATTTTATGCTGTACCCCCCATGTCACTAAGGCTGTATAGCCAATGACATTAAACATGTTCAGTGTTCAGTATTTCTCTCAGTCTATGGACACTATAGATACAGGAATCCTACACCTAATGATCTGTTATGTCCATTCTCTAAGAATATTGAACAAATCGAAGTTCATTTTGTTTCACGTTGTCCATTTCACGATAAATTAAAAAACAACAACAACAACAAACAAACAAAACAAAACAAAACAAAAAAAAACACCACCAGTTGATCGCTCCAAAATATTACAGAATAGCAAGTGCTTTCCATCTTATTCTATTGTTATCCTCTGTTAATGCAAAAACTGAAAAGCCTCTGCATTTTCTTGTGCAGAGCCTTTAACGCAAGATAAATTGCAATATCCTGAATTGATTTGTAATTAAGAGTGTAGATAATGAAAGGTCTAGCTGTTGGTCTTTATGTTTTCTTCCTTCTGCCAAAATGTGAAAGTTATTGTTGCTTTTCTGTGTACACACGCCCCTTCTAAGGGGGCTTGGCCCTACTGGAATAAAATGTCGTGGTGTGGCATGTCGTATCGTGTCTCTCTCAGTCTGTATCTGTTACTCTGTTTCTCTGTCTCTCTCCCTCAGTCCCTGTATCTGTCTCTGTCTGTTATTCTGTGTCTGTTTGTCTTATTCACTCACTCTCTCTCCCTCCCACCCTCCCCGCCCGTCTCTTTCTCCTTTTTTTCTCTGTCTGAACTTCCCTTTTTGACCTGTTAGTGTTTTGAGTTCAGGCTGCAATTGTAGGTTTCCAGCAATAATAAGAGAGAAAACATTTATTTCTCTTTATCTTAATGGATGCACACATGTAATCTGTTTCTTTTTTGTATTTTCAGCGTTTTATTTGGCTTCTATTCCCTTTTTCAGGAACTCCTGTCACTCCAACTGATAACAGCACCCTGAACATCACTGGTAATGCCATCTCTTGATTGACTGTCCATCTATCTTCTCTCTCTCTCTCTCTCTCTCTCTCTCTCTCTCTCTCTCTCTCTCTTTCTTTCTCTCTCTCTCTCTGTCTCTGTCTCTCTCTCATCCACCTTTTCCAGCCACGTGGATAATTTTAAGTTGACCAAAAACGGCGAGAGTGAATGACAGCTGTAACTAACATGAATATTTTACTTTATCAGTTTTGTTTGAATGACAGTCCGTGTAGTATGTATTACTGTCAACAGTAGTTTATTTTCCGTACGTTTGTTTTCAGGAACCCCTGTCACTCCTACTGTTAACAACACTATCAACACCACAGGTAGTAGCATCTCTTGACACTCTGTCAATCTGTTTTATCTCTCTCTTTCTCTCAGTCTTTTTCTCTCCATTATCCCTTCTTCCCTCAGCCTAACTCCACCGTTCCTGTTTCTATATTTATGTCTCTTCCTATGTTTCTGTCTGTCTGTCTGTCTACTCTGTGTATCTCCCTCTGTTATTGTGTCTATCTCTGTCTATGTCTTTGTCTCTGACTTCTCTCTCACTGTGTCTCTATCTGTCTCTCTCTGTCTGTCCCCCACATCCCTCTTTCTCTCTGTCTCTCACCTATCTCTTTTAGCCTTGTTAGTCGTTTGGATTTACTGTTCTCAGAAAATGAAGAAACTGAGACATAGTGGGAAGAGAATGAAAAATTCTGTTACTTTGCCTTTTGCTAATGGCTCCATTCAAGCAATTGACATTTCTGTGCCTTGTGCTGATGGCTCCATTCAAGCAATTTTTCTGTTAGCAATGGGTAATTATCTACACATTTCGTTATCCAACACGACTGATGGTAACTTCTCATGACATTCTGTCCATCTACTTAAAGCCTCTCTCTCTCTCTCTCTCTCTCTCCTCTCTCTCTCTCTCTCTCTCTCTCTCTGTCACTGTGTCTCTCAGTCTGTCTGTCTTTCTGTTTGTCTCAGTCTGTCTGTCTGTCTGCCTTTCTGTTTGTCTGTCTGTCTGTCTGTCTGTCTGTTTGTCTGTCTGTCTGTCTGTCTGTCTGTCTGTCTCTCTCTCTCTCTGATGGTTTTATGGAGGCAAAGAAGTGACGATTACGATTCTAACAAATATTCTGGAATGTTTTTAAACTCCAAAATTAAGCATCTGTAGCAGTTTATCAGATGTCTGTAGAAAAGGGAAGGGAGTAATGGACATACTGAGATTCATAAGAAGATTGAACACTGGGAATAAAGATTTGTTTTGGAAAATGTTCGGCACACATGTAGAGACCACATCAACAAACGCAGCTGCCAGTGTGAGGACTGGTGACAGATAGTAAACAAATTCAAAATGCGCACACCTTTGCAATAAAAAGACTTGTATGTGTTCATCTCCGCACATCTAACAAATTAGTTTCGATCGAAACTGGAAGATATTCCCTTTGTATTCGAATGTCTGTAAAGTGTATTAAATATTGGTTTAAACTCCTAAGCGTACTAACGTCGAGAATATGCAGACTGTCCTACGAAATGCTCATTATACAACACGAATCTGATCACTTAAACTGGGCATCAAACGTTCAGAAAATGTTGTGCGAGAATGGATTTGGTATAATGTGGCTAAGCAAATGTGCTGATTGTGAGTATGGTTTTGTCAATGAATTAAAAGACAGATCTATCTCGTGCTATAAACAGCTTTGGCATTCGAAACTGGAAGATAATGATAGATGTAGGTGGTTTTATTCTTTCAAAAATGCTTTTCAAACAGAAACATATCTATCATTTAAATTGTGTACTGGATAAATGGCACAGGGTTAGTATTATTAGATTCAGGCAAAGAGTAGGCAGCTTAAAAATTTCAAATAATGGTTTCAAAGTGAAGAAGACGTAAACAACGTGTGCCCATCATAAGAAAATGGAACAGAGGATGAGGCTCGTCTACTTTTCAATTGTCCTGCAAATGTTGAAAAGCGCAAAAGATGTGATATTCTAAAAACCTTTACTGGAAACCCCGATCAGAAATCGGTAGAAAATATTCTTTCAAATAATAATGAAAATGTAACAAATGTCAGCTTAGATTTCTTAGCAGGAGCAATAAAGATAAGAACAGTGTTAACTGCACAAAGTCAGCAAACCCATGATGATCCATCATCTGCATACGTACGTGCACCTCTCTCTCTCTCTCTCTGTCTCTCTCCTCTCTCTCCTCTCTCTCTCTCTCTCTCTCTCTCTCTCTCTTCCACATTTATATGCGCATGTGCATGTGTGTGTATAATCCTTTTTGCATGTCTCTTGTTCTATACATTTTTGATAGAGGTGATTTGAACTCATTTATGATATACCGTTAAATCATATGATTATATTGTCTCCCTTTGTCTAAAAAGGCTGTACAGTTATCGAGCAATAAAATAGAAATGGGTCAGTGTCAGTGGGTGTAAGCATCTTTCTCTTTCTGTCTTTCTGTCTGTCTGTCTGTCTCTCCCCCTGCCTCTCTCACGCCATCTCTCTCTCTTTGAACCACCCATTATTGAGCTAGTAGTGCTTTGATTCAAGCTGCAATTTCAGTTTTTGCAGTGAGAATAGTTGGCAACATCATTTGTTTCCTTTATTTTAATGGAATCACCCATGTGATTTGTTTTTGTGTTTTCAGCAGTGGTTGTATTGGCATTCATTACCTTTTTCAGGCACACCTGTCACTCCAACTGATAACAGCACTACAAACATCACTGATAATTGTCATCTCTTGATTGGTTGTCCATCTGTCTTCACTCTCACTCTCTCTCATTTTCTCTCCCCATCTCTCTCTCTCACTCACTCTCTCTCTCTCTCTCTCTCTCTCTCTCTCTCTCTCTCTCTCTCTCTCTCTCTCTCTCTCTCTCTCTCTCTCTCTCACGACACTTTTTTCCAGCCTAGTAACGTTTGCATTCACAATTAAATTTTGATATCCACCAAAACGGACGCAATCAATAATAGTTTGTCTGTCTGTCGGTCGGTCAGTTAGTCTGTGTATTTGTCACTCGGTCTCTGTCTCTGTCTCTCTTTTTCTGTCGCTCTTTTAGTATCTGTTTCTGTGTATCTCTCTCTGTCTCTGTCTCCGTCTCTGTCTTTGCTCACTTTGTCTATCTCTGTCTCTCTGTGCTCTCTGTCTTTGCTCACTTTGTCTCTCTCTCTCTCTGTCTCTCTGTCTTGCTCTCTCCCTGAACCACCCCTTCTAAGCGAGTAATGCTTTGAGTTCAGGCTGGAAGATTACGTTTTAAGCAATAAGAATTTGAATGGATTAAATCATGTCATTTATTTCTCCTATTTTCAGCAGTGGTTTCTCTTTGACATCCGATCTCTTTTTCAGGAACTCCTGTCACTCCAACTGATAACAGCACTATGAACATCACTGGTAATATCATCTCTTGATTGACTGTCCATCTGTCTTTACTCTCTCTCTCTCTCTCTCTCTCTCTCTCTCTCTCTCTCTCTCTCTCTCTCTTTGCATAACGTTTTGCATTCACAATTAAATTTTGATATCCACCAAAACGGACGCAATCAATAATAGTTGGGAAAACAATTATGTTTCTACTCGTTCTAATGGCTTCAGCCATGAACGTACTCTTTTCATTTAAAGTAGTGGTCTTATTCCACGTACATTTCCTTCAACATGATCTTCTTTTATTCCAACTGCTAACACCACTGTAAACATCTCAGGCTATGTCATCAGCTAATGGACTTCACACCTGTCTCTGACTCAGTGTCTATGTATCCTTTTCTTTCTCCCTCTCTCTCTATCTTGCTCTCTCTATATCCATCACTACATCTCTCAGTCTCTCTCTGTTTTAGTA
>CM065725.1:27147113-27174613 GCA_033310375.1 Conus canariensis | reverse complement strand
CTCTCTGTACCTGTATTTGTCACTGTGATTCTGTCATTCTGTCTGTCTGTCTGTCTGTCTGTCTATCTATCTGTCCGCCTGTCTGTCTGTCTGTCTGTCTCACTCTCTTACTCACTCATTCTTTCTCTCTTTCTCTCTCTCTCTCTCTCTCTCTCTCTCTCTCTCTCTCTCTCTCTCACTGTCTGTCTGTCTGTCTGAACTATTCTTTTTGACCTACAAGTGCTTTGAGCTGAGGATGCAATTTTACGAATTTTTAGCAGCGATCCTATTTGGCGTCCATGACCTTTTTCAGGAACGCCTGTCACTCCAACTGATAACAGCACTGTAAACATCACTGGTAATGTCATCTCTTGTTTGACTGTTGGTCTGTCTTTACTCTCTCTCTCTCTCTCTCTCTCTCTCTCTCTCTCTCTCTCTCTCTCTCTCTCTCTCTCTCTCTCTTTCTTTCTCTCTCTCGCGCATCCACCTTTTCCATCCACGGGTCGGAGACAACTAGCGGGGATTCCCCGAGTTGTGTCACAGAGGACACCGTGGCACTGACGCACGTGCATCACGTGGAGGACACTCATCGGGCAGGCAGGCATGCTTGAAAACCTACATGGGAAACCGGCCAAGTAAGTCTACAAGTCCGGGTCGTGGCGGGAGGACAGGCGATGGAGTGAACGACAGGACCCTGCGCTCGGGCGCCACGAGAAACCCTAGGACAGGCCAGACCATCCATCTCAGCGGACATTGTTAAATTATAACGTCGAAAGCTTGTATGGCAAACTGCATGACCTTTCTTTTTCTGAATTATGCAAATAAATTTGACTTTGTTATCCTCATGGAAACTTTTCTTGACTCATCGTTTGATTAAAGTAATATATTTTCTGATTATTTAAAGTTTCACGTACCAGCCAGAAAAAAATATCTTTTTACGGGAGGAATTCAGGAGGGGTATTTTTGTTGATAAGAAAGACTTTACAGAAAAAGTGTGAAAGAAATAAAACTTGACTGTGACAACGCTGTGGCTGTAAGAATAGATAAACATGTATTTGGCATTGACAGAGATGTTATACTAGTTGCTTGCTATGTTGTTCCGGAAGGAGACCTACATACAATGATAAATTGATAGAATATGATGTTTTACTATTGGAAGAAGTACTATTGTAGCATTTTGAAAAAGGCATGGATGAACTTTTTTATGGTTGTAGGGGATTTAAATGCCAGAACAGGACACAACCAAGTTGTAAATGAAACGATGACAAACTATAGTAGCAGTATAGAGGATGTTGATATAGAAGATGAAAGTTGTGTACGTCGTTCTGAAGACCCAACTATTAATAATTTTGGCAAAACATTGTTGAACTTTTGTTTCATGTTTGATTTGAGCATTTTGAATGGTTTTAGTAATGGTGATATTGAGGGCGAGTATACTTTTGTGTCTTCCAATGGTTGCAGTGTAATTGATTATTTTATTGTCCACAGTGATTTGTTATCAAACTTTGATTTGCGAGTTGACTCTATTTATTCATGGCACTTACCAGTTGAGGTTATATGGAGAGGTAAGTGTTGTAATTCAGAGGATAAGCATTTACGACTGCAGGGTGAAGAAAAAAAATATGGTCAGATGAAAAGGCAATTATATACAAAAATGAACTAGAATGTAATGAACTTCAAAGAGTTTGCAGAAAGCCTGCCAACTGTTACATACTAATGTGAATAAGAGTCTTGATACATTTGTCCGTGCTTTGTTTGGAGCTGCTGCTTATATGGTTCGAGTTACTGGTAAAGGTGTCAGAAATTATAATGATTGGTTTGATATTGACTGTAAACAAAAGAAACAGGAAGTTAAAAGGTTACTGAAAAGATTTCAGAGATGCAAAATAGTTAAGGACAAAAACAAGAAAAATGAAGAATATGCTTTGGCTCGAAAAGAGTATACTACAGTAAGGAAAATAAAGGAATAGGAGTGTGAAGAAAACAGATTAAAGAAACTAAGAGATTCTGTTGATGATTCGAAGACATTTGGGGCTTTGATAAGATCAGTTAATGAAACACGTTTTGTTTATAACAAGATATCAGTACAAAATTGGCATGATCGTTTTGGGGGCATTTTGCATAAGTTTTATATGATGCTACAGAAGAAGATGCACATTTGGTGGAAGAAGATGATGAAATGGAACCACTATTTAACAATCCTATATCTAGAGAAGAAGTCGTTGCTGGTATCAATCATTTAAAATCAGGAAAGAGCGCTGGACCAGACAAAATCATAGCAGAAATGCTGAAGCATGCAAACTCAGCTGTAATTGATTTTCTTGTCCGTTTATTCACACAACTATTTGAAAATGGCACTTTTCCTTTAGAATGGGCTAAATCGGTTATTATACCTATCTACAAAAAAGGAGACACTAATAATCCGGATAACTATCGTGGAGTAGCCCTTACCAACATTTTAAGTAAAGTCTACACTAACACAGTAAACAAAAGATTAACAAAATGGGCAGAAAATGAAGAAAAGATTATTGAGGAACAAGCAGGTTTTAGAACCAGTTACAGAACCATAGGCCATATATGTACACTATACTCACTGGTACAGAAATATTTACTCTGTAATACGAAGTTTTATGTTGCATTGTAGACTTTAGAAAGCGTTTAATTCTGTAAGTCTCAGTGTGTTGTGGAATGTACTTCGTAAAAGTGGTGTGAATGGTAAACTGTATATACCCATTAGAAGTATCTACAAATCCGTGCTTGCATGGGTACGTGTGAAGAGTGAGTATTCAGATTATTTCGATTGTCCGAATGGAGTAAAACAAGGATGTCTCTTGAGTCCGCAGTTGTTTTCTTTTTTCATTATTGAACAAGCAATGGATTTATCTAGTAAAGGTAGATATGGTATTCTGATAATACCCGGATCAGTAGAGATATTTTTGTTACTATTTGCTGATGAAGTTATTCTTTTATCTGGAACAGTTGTAGGTTTACAAAACCAATTAAATGTCTTAAAAGAAGAAGCAAATCGCTTATGTTTAACAGTTAACTTAGATAAGACAAACATTGTAGTCTTCAGAAAGGGTGGACATCTATCTTTAAACGAAAGATGGTTTTATGGAAATACAAAAGTTCAAGTAGTCAACTCATACAAGTATTTAGGAATTATATTGTCAATAAAATTGACGTTCAGTTATACATGGGAAGAATCTTTAAGGAAGGGTAAAAAAGGCGTGATTGAAATTCTGAGATCCTTTAGAAAGCTGCATTGTATTGATTGCGGTATATTTTGAAAAATCTTTGATGCACAGATAGAACCTTTACTTACCTATGGAGCTGAAGTTTGGGGGTTAGAAGAAAATTCACAGATAGAAAAAGTACACACGTTTGCTGTGAAGCGTTTTCTTCAGGTGCCAGTCCATTCATCTAACACTCTTTTATTTGGAGAGATTGGCAGGTACCCTCATTACATAATATCTTTTGTGAAATGTGTTAGGTATTGGTTGAAAATATTGAAGCTTCCACAGTGACGTTTGTGCAGACAGGCTTTTGACATGATGCTATTACAAATGGAAAGAGGCAGAAATAACTGGGCTACTAATGTAAAGAAAGTGCCATCAGAACAGGGTTTTGGCACAGTGTGGATGACCCAAGGAGTGGGTAACGAACAACAGTTTATTACAGAATGTATTACAGAATTTAAAGATAGGCTCATCTGTTCTTTTAAACAGAACTGGCATTCAAATATGGAAAGCAAAGAAAAGTATTGTTGGTTATTCTCTTTTAAGAATATATTCCATGCAGAAAAGTTTCTTCATGTTATCACTGATAAATGGCATGGAATTAATTACGCAAACTTTAGGTTTCAATGCGAATAAAAGATGGTTCGAGTCTGGAACATCCACAGAATCACCATGCCCTTTACGTGGATTCACTACTGACAACAAAAAAACACTTTTTATTTCAATGTATTGCATATAATGAAGTGCGTGTAAAATGTTCAATTTCCACTTTGGGTGTTTTTGAAAGACAAGATGTTGCTTCTTTGTTATCATCTGATGACGATGGCATGATAAAACTGAAATTGCAGAAGCAATGGAAATCAGACAGAAGCATTTACAATATTAGTGGATTGAAAACAGTACCTAATTCTGGAAAATACAAATTTAAACAGGTGGAGGAATTCAGTAATATCGTCATCATGTGACTAAGTGAATGGTCGAATTAATCTATAATATTAAATTTTCCCTTTTTGTATATGTGTTCTTCTTGTTGTTGTTGTAATGATAACGGAGTTCTCGTGTTTACGAGGATGTCTGATGACTCTTTTCTACTTTTTCTACATGTTTTGTTTGTTTTGATTTGATTGATCATTGCGAATAACTGGGCTACATTGTTTGCAATGAAAAGAGGAATGTGTTATTACCCTGTTACCCCCCCCCCCCCCCCCCCTTGTCATAGGACCTTTTGGTAATCACTATAAAATATCAAAGTATCCAAGTATCAAAGTGTCTCTCTCTCTCTCTCTCTCTCTCTCTCTCTCTCTCTCTCTCTCTCTCTCTCTTGTCTCACGCTATTCCTTCTTCCCTTCACCATTCTGTTTGTCTGTCTGTCTGTCTGTCAGTCTGTCTGTCTCTGTATTTGTCACTCAGTCTCTCTGTCTCTGTCTCTCTTTTTCTGTCGCTCTCGTAGTATCAGTCTCTCTGTATCCCTCTCTCTATCTGTCTCTGTCTCTATGTCTCTGTCTCTGCTCAATATGTCTCTCTCTCTCTCTCTCTCTCTCTCTCTCTCTCACTCTCTCTGTCTCTCTCGCTCTCTGAACCACCCCTTCTGAGCTAGTAAGACTTTGAGTTAAGACTAGAAGATTACGTTTTAAACAATAATAATTTTAATGGATTAAATCATGTAATTTGTTTCTCCTATTTTCAGCAGTGGTTTTCTTTGGCATCCGTTCTCTTTTTCAGGAACTCCTGTCACTCCAACTGATAACAACACTATGAACATCACTGGTAATGTCATGTCTTGATTGACTGTCCATCTGTGTTTACTCTCTCTCTCTCTCTCTCTCTCTCTCTCTCCTCTCCTCTCTCTCTCTCTCTCTCTCTCTCTCTCTCTCCAACCGATAACAGCATGCGCATGTGCATGTGTGCTCATATTCTTTCATGCATGTGTCTTGGTGTATACATTTTTGATAAAGGTGATTTGAGCTCATTTATGATATACCGTAAAATCATGTGATTGTCCCCCATTGTCTAAAAAGGCTGTACAGTTAGCAGACACTACAAAAGTGTCAGTATCAGTGTGTATAAGTCTCTCTCTCTATCACTCTGTATTTCTGTCTGTCTGTCTGTCTGTCTCTCTCTCTCCGTTTCCCCCCTCCTTCGCTCCCTCTATGTGTCTTTAAACCACCCATTATTGAGCTAGTAGTGCTTTGAGGTCAAGCTACAATTTCGTTTTCAGCAATAACAGTTGGAAGAAACAATTATTCTCTTTATTTTAATGGATTCACCCATGTAATTTGTTTTTGTGTATTCAGCAGTGGTTGTATCATTTCCTTTTTCAGGCACTCCTGTCACTCCAACTGATAACAGCACTGTAAACATCACTGGTAAATGTCATCTCTTGATTGGTTGTCCATCATAACTCTCACTCTCTCCTTCTCTCCCCCACCTCTCTCTCTCTTTCTCTGTCTATCGGTCTGTCTGTCTGTCTATCTGTCTGTCTGTCTGTCTTTCTGTCTGTCTCTCTGTCTCTGTCTGTCTGTCTGTCTCTGTCTCTCTTTCTCTCTCTCTCTCTCTCTCTCTCTCTCTCTCTCTCTCTCTCTCTCTCTCTTTGACAACACCTTTTCCAGCCTAGTTACGTTTTGAATTCACAATAAAATGTTGATTTCCACCAAAACGGACGCAGTCAATAATACCTAGGATAATAATTATTTTTCTACTCGTTCTAATGGCTTCAGCCATGAACTTTCTCTTTCCATTTACAGTAGTGGTCTTACTTCACGTACATTACCTTTAACAGGATCCCCTTTTAATCCAACTGTTAACACCACTGTAAACACCTCAGGTTATGTCATCAACTAATTGACTTCTCACCTGTCTCTGAATCCGTGTCTCTGTCTCCCTTCCTCTCTCTCTCTGCCTCTCTCTCTATCTTGTTCTCTCTATATCCATCTCTGCGTCTGTCAGTCTCTCTCTGTTTTAGTATCCATCTCTCTGTCTGTCTCTCTGTCTCCACCTCTCTCTCTACTCCCTTTAAACCACCCTCTCTTTGAGCTAATACTGTTTTGAGTTCATGGTGCAATTTAATTTCCAGCGATAATACTGTAGAAAAAAACAGCATATTTGTGTTTGTTTTGATCGATTCACCATGTGTTGTCAGCAGTGGTTTTATTTGCCATCCATTCCTACTATTCCAGGAACTCATGTCACTCCAACTGATAACAGCACTATGAACATCACTGGTAATTTTATTTCTTGACTGACTGTACATCTCTCCCTCCCTCCCTTCCCCCTCACTCTCGCTCTCTCTATTTCTCTCTCTCTCTCTCTCTCTCTCTCTCTCTCTCTCTCTCTCTCTTCTCTCTCTCTCTCTCTCTCTCTCTCTTTTCGTCTTTTCGCTTCGCATTCGCATTCGCATTCGCATTCTCTCCGTCTTTCTCTCTCTTTGTCTCTCTCTCTCTCTCTCTAGGTCACTCTCTCTCCTCTCTCTCCTCTCTCTCTCTCTCTCTCTCTCTCTCTCTCTCGTCCACCCATTTTCCCATCCTAGTAACATTTGGAGTTCACAATGAAATTTTAACTTTCATGCAAAAAAAAAAGAAGAAAGAAACAAAGAAAAGAAAACAAATCGTTAGCAAAAACAATCACTTTTTTCTTCATTACGTTTTTAAGGAACTCCTGTCACTCCAACTGATAACAGCACTATAAACATCACAGGAGATGTAATCGTTTGATTGACTGCTTGTCTGTCTTTACTCTCTGTCACTCCTAATTCTCTCTCTCCCAGCCCAATCTCTCTCTGTCTATCTCCCTCTCTCTTTCGACCACCCATTTTACCAGCGTATTCGTGTTTCGATTTCAAAATGAAATTTTCATTTTCACAGAAATGGATGGAATCAATAATAGTCAGGAACAAGAACTATTTTTTCTCCTCGTTTTAATAGCTCCGGCCTCGAACTTTCTCTTTTCATTTACAGTAGTGGTCTTATTCGACATCCCTTAAATTTTCCTTTTATATGAACCCCATTTATTCCAATCGTTAACACAACTATAAACATTTCAGGCTATGTCATCAACTAATTGACTCTTCATGTGTCCTAAGTCTGTCTGTCTGTCTGTATGTCACTCGGTCTCTCTCTGTCTCTGTCTGTTTGTCTGTGTCTCTCCCTCTCTCTGTGTGTATCTCTCTATGTCTCCACCTCACTCTCCCTTTCTTATCCCTTCTCACTCTCTCAATCTATATCTGTTACTATTTCTGTCTCACTGTCTCACTGTCTCATCTCGTCTCCCGTCTGTATGTCTCTCTCTCTTCATCTCTTGTCCTGTTTTGTCTCTCTGCTGATTCTGTTATCTGTTTGTCTGTCTCTGCCTTCTGTCTTCTGTCTGTTTTCTCACTCTCTTACTCACTCATTCTCTCTCTCTCTTCTCTTTCTCTCTCTCTCTGTCTGTCTGCTGTGGCTCACACCTTTTGACCTACAAGTGCTTAATGAGGATGGATTTTTTTGCGAATTTACTTAGTCCACTGATAACTATAACTCTGAATGTCTCATTACTTTTTCCCCTGATCTTAACCCTTAAACTCCTTATGTCTCTTTTTTACTTCCTCATATTCTCCCTCTCTCTCTCTCTCTCTCTCTCTCTCTCCCCCCCCCCAACCACACATATTCCAAGCCTAATGGCGTATTGTGTTCCCAATGAACTTATAACTTTCACAAACACGGACGGAACCACTTTTTGTTCCAACTGCTAGCAACACCATAAACATCTCAAAGAATGTCATCAACTAACTAATTTTCCACTTGTCTTAACTCTGTCCTCTTTCTTCTTCTTCTTCTTCTTCTTCTCTCTTCTCTCTTCTTCTTCTTCTCTTCTTTCTTCTTCTCTCTCTCTCTCTCTTCTCTCTCTCTCTCTCTCTCTTCTCTCTCTCTCTCTCTTTGTCTCCTGCTATTTCTCCTTCCGTTTACCATTCTCTGTTGTCTGTCGGTCGGTCTGTCTGTCTCTGTATTTGTCACATAGTCTCTCTATCTCTGTCTCTCTTTGTCTGTCGCCCTCTTATCATCTGTCTCTCTGTATATCTCTCTATGTTTCTGTCTCTGTATGTTCTGCTCACACTGTCTCTCTCTATCCACTCTCTCTCTCTCTCTCTCTCTCTCCTCTCTCTCTCTCTCTCTCTCTCTGTGTCTCGCTCTCTCTCTGAACCACCTTTCTGAGCTAGTAGTGCTTTGAGTTCAGCTGGAACATTACGTTCTAAGGTATATAATTGTAATGGATTAAATCAGTCATTTGTTTTTCCTATTTTCGGCAGCGCTTTGATTTGGCATCCGTTCTCTATTCAGGAATCCTGTCACTCCAATTGATAACAGCACTATGAATGTCACTGGTAATGTCATCTCTTGATTGACTGTTCATTTATCTTTACTCTCGCTCTCTCTCTCTCCCTCCCCCTCCTCTCTCTCTCTCTCTTTTCTTTCTCTTTCCCTCCCCCCCCTCTCTCTCTCTCTCTCTCTCTCTCTCTCTCTCTCTCTCTCACCCTCTCTAACCGATAACAGCATGCGCATGTGCATGTGTGCTCATATTCCTTCATGCATATGTGTTGGTGTATACATTTTTGATAAAGGTGATTTGAGCTCATTTATGATATACCGTAAAATCATAACATACCCCCCTTTGTCTAAAAAGGCTGTGCAGTAAGCAGACAATAAAAAAGTGTCAGTGTCAGTGTGTGTAACTGTCTCTCTCTATCTCTCACTATTTCTGTCTGTCTGTCTGTCTGTGTCTCTCTCCATCTCCCTATCTCTCCCTCCCTCTCTCTGTTTTTGAACCACCCATTATTGAGTTAGTAGTGCTTTGAGGTCAAGCTGCAATTTGAAGTTTTCAGCAATAATAGTTGGAAGAAACATTTGTTGTCTTTATTTTAATAAATTCACCAACGTAATTTGTTTTTGTGTTTTCATCAGTGGTTGTAGTGGCATTCATTCCCTTTTTCAGGCACTTCTGTCTCTCCAACTGATAACAGCACTACAAACATCACTGGTAACGGTCATCTCTTGATTGGTTGTCCATCTATCAAAACTCTCACTCTCTCTCCTTCTCCACTTCACCTCTCTCTCTCTCTTTGTCTGTCTGTCTGTCTGTCTGTCTGTCTGTCTCTCTGTCTCTGTCTCTCTCTCTGTCTTTCTCTCTCACTGTCTTTAACAACACCTTTTTCCATCCTTGTAACGTACGCAGTCAAAACGGACGTAGTCAATAATAGTTAGGAAAACAATTATTTTTCTACTCGTTCTAATGGCTTCAGCCATGAACTTTGTCTTTTAATTTACAGTAGTGGTCTTATTTCACGTGCATTTCCTTTAACAGGATCCCCTTTTATTCCAACTGCTAAACATCTCAGGCTCTCGGTCTCTTTCTCTATCTTGCTTTCTCTATATCCATCACTACGTCTGTCAGTCTCTCTGTTTCAGTATCTATCTCTCTGTCTGCCTCTCTGTCTACATCTCTCTCTCTACCTCCCTTTAAACCACCCTCTCTTTCTAGTAGTGTTTTGAGTTCAGGGTGCAATTTAGAATTTCCAGCGATAATAGTTTAGAAAAAAACAATATATTTCTGTTTGTTGTAATCGATTCACCATGTGTTGTCAGCAGTGGTTTATTTGCCATCCATTCCTTTTACAGGAACTTCTGTCACTCCAACTGATAACAGCACTATGAACATCACTGGTAATTTTATTTCTTGACTGACTGTCCATCTCTCTCTCTCTCTCTCTCTCTCTCTCTCTCTCTCTCTCTCTCTCTCTGTCTTTCTTTCTCTTTCTCTCTCTCTCCCTCTCTCAGTCACCCCCCCCTCTCTCTCTCCCTCTCTCTAGTCCACCCATTTTCTTAGCCTTGTAGCATTTGGAGTTCACAGTGAAATCTTAATTTTCATGCAAAAAAGAAAGAAATCGATAATCGTTAGCAATAATAATCACTTTCCTCTTCGTTCCGTTTTAAGGAACTGTCACTCCAACTGATAACAGCACTATAAACATCACTAGTGATATCGATTGATTGACTGTCCGTCTGTCTTTATTGTCTGTCACTCCTATCTTTCTCTCTCTCTCTCTCTCTCTCTCTCTCTCTCTCTCTCTCTCTCTCTCTCTCTCCCCGCCCCATCTCTCTCTGTCTCCCTCCCTCCCTCCCTCTCTCTCCCTCTCTTCTCTCTCTCTTTCGACCACCCATGGTTAGGAAGGTTGGGAGAAAGAAAAAACGGTGCAATGATTGGTTTGACTTTGAGTGCGAACAGAAGAAAAGGACTGTCTTACGACTTCTGAGATCTTTTCGGAGAGCAAAATCACCTGAATACAAAGCACTGCAAAAAGAAGCTTACATAAAAGAAAGGAAAGAGTATGGTCAATTGAAAAGAGAGAAAAAGAGATTGTCTAATGAAACGAAAATTAAGAAGCTTAAAGACTCAATTCACGATCCAAAACTTTTCTGGTCAACAATAAGAGCTGGTAGCAGGAAAGGCATGGTTTTTAATGAGATTAGCAGTCAACAATGGTACGATCATTTCTTCAGTGTTTTCAATGACTTCGAAAGTACGCCTGTACATGAAGTTACTGAGCACGAGGAGCTAGCGGAGGGGAGGGGGGGGGGACGAAGAGCCACTCTTTAATGATCCAATCACTAAACAAGAGGTCGTAAATGGAATAAAAAACCTGAAAAGTGGAAAAAGTCCTGGTCCGGACAAAGTCATAGGTGACATGTTTAAACATTCGAGCGCAGGGGTAGATTTTCTGGTTGAATTATTCAATACTATATTTGACCGTGGAATGTTCCCCAGAGAATGGTCTAAATCTATAATCATACCAATTCATAAAAACGGAGACACAAACAACCCAGACAACTATAGAGGGGTGACTTTAACAAACGTCATAAGTAAAATATGCACAAATATTTTAAACAAAAGACTGACTAAATGGGCAGAAACCGAAGAAACAATTTTAGAAGAACAAGCAGGTTTTAGGAAAGACTATATCACGATAGATCACATCTTTACTTTATACGCACTTGTCCAGAAGTATCTACTCCGAAATGTTAAATTATATGTAGCCTTTGTTGACTTTAGAAAAGCCTTCGATTCGGTGAACAGGAACATTCTTTGGAATATTTTGAGAAATAATGGCATTAACGGAAAAATGTATAAGGTACTTAGAGGAGTGTACGATTCTGTAGTGGCTTGCGTACGTGAAAAGGGTAAATTATCAGATTACTTTGAATGTCCGCGTGGTGTAAAGCAGGGATGTTTACTAAGCCCTCAGCTTTTCTCATTTTTCATCAACGAATTAGCGATAGAGATCAACAAACGAGGCAGACACGGTATTCAAACGATACCAGATGCTGTTGAAATTTTCCTGATGTTGTTTGCAGATGATGTTGTTTTGCTTTCTGATACGATAATTGGTTTACAAAACCAGTTGACAGCATTAAAAGGAGAAGCAGATCGATTACAATTAACTGTTAATCTGAAAAAAAACCACCAAATATTATGATTTTTAGAATGGGGGGGGGGTCATCTTTCTAGACACGAAAAATGGTGGTACGGTAACACAGAAGTAAAAGTGACAAACAGTTATAAATACCTCGGTCTGATATTCACAACCAAGCTCAGTCTTAATGCAGGTTTGATAGAACTGTGTAGAAAAGGAAAGAGAGGAGTGATCGAAATTCTTAGAACATTGAGAAAATTAGATTCAGTTGAACCATCGATTTTCTGGAAACATTTCGACACTCAGATAACACCCATATTAACATATGCAGCAGAGGTGTGGGGGGTACTGGTCAACAACGAAATAGAAAGTGTCCATACATTTGCAATCAAGCGTTTCCTAAGTCTTCCCTTACATTCTTCTAACAAAATGGTTTATGCGGAAACTGGAAGGTATCCTTTATATATACACACCTATATAAAATGTATTAAATATTGGTTGAAACTGTTAAAACTACCTTACACAAGGTTATGGAAACAGACGTACAAAATGTTGTTACAACAGCATGAGAATGGATAGTTTGACTGGGTATCCAAGGTAAAGAAACTGTTGACTGAAAATGGGTTTGGCATTGTCTGGCTAAGCCAAGAAGTAGGAAACGATAAATTGTTTATCTCAGAATTTAAAGACAGATTGATCTGTATGTTTCAACAAAACTGGCACTCTCACATGGAAGGAAATGAAAAATACAGATGGTTTCTTTCATTTAACAGTAACCTGCAACCTGAAAAATATTTATCGGTGGTAACAGATAGATGGCACAGAAGCGCACTGGCAAGATTTCGAACAAGAACATTAGGTCTTTTTGCCAACAAAAAATGGTTTATGTTTGATACAACAACAGTAAATACTTGTCCAGTCTGCAAAGCAAACGTCACTGAAGATGAGAGTCACTTTTTATACCAGTGTGATGCTTACCGACAGATTCGCGGAAAATATAGGTGCCTATTGTACAAAATTGCAATCTGCTTCATATATTGACACTTGAAAACGAATCGCTGATCAAATCCTTAGCACGTTATATTGCCGAAGCTAGTAAAATCAGAAAAAAGTCACTTCCAACCTGATTTCGTCTTGTAAACATTATTTTCTATTCAGTGCCTGGTGGTCACTGATTCTGTGATTGTAATGTTTTATGAGATGCTGTTGTTTTGTGTTTTGCTTTTGTCCAACACAACTTTAAAACGTTGGACCTTGAGTGTGTGAGTGTGTACACAGATGTCAAAAAATTTTGACTTGGGTAAATTTTATTCAGAAATTTTCCTTTATGTGGGTAATAAGTTCACGCCCCCATGTCATAACGGCTGTACAGCTATTGACATTAAAATATCATTGAGTCATTGAGACCACCCATTTTACCAGCGTATTAGTGTTTCGATTTCACAAGTATTGGCTTACTGTAGTGGTCTTATTTGACATCCCTTAAATTTTCTATTTACAGGAACCCCTTTTATTTTTTAACCGTTAACATAACCGTAAACATTTCAGGCTATGTAATCGACTAACTGACTTTTCATCTGCCTTAACTCTGTCTGTCTATCCGTCTGTCTTTCTCTGTCTGTCTGTATCTCTCCCTTTGTGTGCATCTCTCTCTGTGTCCACCTATCCCCCCCTCTCTCTCTTTTCTCCCTTCTCACTCTCTCAATCTGTATCTGTTACTGTTTCCCTGTCTCACTGTCTCCATCTCAGTCTGTCTATCTGTCTCTCTTCTCTCTGTACCTGTATTTGTCTCTGTGATTCTGTCATCCTGTTTGTCTGTCTGTCTGTCTGTCTATCTATCCGCCTGCCTGTCTGTCTGTCTCACTCTCTTACTCACTCAGTCTCTCTCTCTCTTTCTGTGTGTGTGTGTGTGTGTGTGTGTGTGTGCGTGCGTGCGTGCGTGCGTGCATGCGTGCGCGTGTGTGTGTGTGTGTGTGTGTGTGTGTGTGTGTGTGTGTGTGTGTGTGTGTGTGTGTGTGAACTACCCTTTTTGACCTACAAGTGCTTTGAGTTGAGGATGCAATTTTTCGAATTTGTAGGAGTGATTTGGCGTCCATTACCTTTTTCAGGAACTCCTGTCACTCCAACTGATAACAGCACTGCAAACATCACTGGTAATGTAATTTTTTGATTAACTGTCCATCTATCTTTACTCTCTCTCTGTTTCTCTGTCTGTCTGTCTCTCTCTCTGTCTCTCTCTGTGTCTCTGTCTCTCATTCCTCTCTCTCTCTCTCTCTCTCTCTCTCTCTGTATAGAAAGTATGTATAACTGTGTAGAATCTACAGTAAGAAGTGGAGGGAAATTGACATATTAGATCATGTGTACTAGTGGTGTTAAACAAGGTAACGTATGTAGTTGCATTCTTTTTTCTTTGTTTATTAACGAATTAACATCTGAAGTTATAAATAATGGTAGACATGGAGCCCAATTTACGGAGGACCTTTTAGAACTGTTTATGCTTCTTTTGGCAGACGATGTTCTTTTGTTATCTGAAACAGTTATTGGTTTACAAACACAGTTGAATAATTTAGGGTGCGCTGCTGCTTCTCTTCAACTGAACGTAAATATGCAGCAGAGTAACATAATTGTATTCAGAAAGGGTGGCTATCTGGGAGCAAGGGAACACTGGAATTATAGCAGAATAACTATGCCAGTCGTAAATGGATACAACTATTCAGGAATCTATTTTTTAACCCAATTAAGTTTTTTAATTTTGCTTGTAAAGATCTTGCCAGCAAAGCAAAGCACGCTGTTTTGTGTATAATGAGGAAACTATCAAGTTTGGAAAATCAGTCATTCGAAGTGTTTGTGAAATTATTTGACTCACAAATCCAACCCATTGTTCAATACGGTGCTGAAATTTGGGGTTTGGATAAAGCAGTTACATGTATTAGGTACTGGTTAAAACTGATACAAATGAATGATTGTCGATTACCGAAGAAAGCTTACAACATGCTATGTAACCTAGATGTCAGGGGAAAATGAGAATTAGATTACATGAACTGGGTTTGGGCTATGCCTGGTTAAATCAGAGAGTAGGAGATGAACCGACCTTTATTTGAACGCTCCGTGCCAGGCTGGTTGATAGCAGATGGCAAGAATGGAATTCTCATATGAATGATAGTCCTAGATTTGATCTGTATAGACAATATAACTCCTTACACTGTATTCCGACTTACTTGTCAATGAAAATGGACAGCCATCTGAAATTTATAGCGACAAGATTCAGATTTGGAATGCCGGATATCTTAGTTCATCATTGTCGTTACAGGCAACATTCCAATTCTGATCTTACTTGTCGATTATGTAAAAACGCATTTGAAAATGAAGTTCATTTTGTACTGCAGTGTACTGCCTTGAGTGATCTTAGAGATGAATTCATTCCTCCTAGTCATTATCGACAACCATCCTTGTTTAGACTCATCTTACTTATGGATTGCACTAAAAAAATGTTGTAAGAAAGCTTGCATTGTACTGAAATAAAGCTTTTAAACGCCGGAGCTTAGAATATTCTTGACTAAGTACTGTTTTGCATTCCTTTTTTCTCAATATCTTTGGATTGTCACTTTTTGTACATGTTTGATCTACCCCTTCATGAGGGGCCGTGGCCTATATTGAATATATCGTCCGTATCTGTATCCGTATCTCTCTCTCTCTCTCTCTCTCTCTCCTCTCTCTCTCTCTCTCTCTCTCTCTCTCTCTCTCTCTCTCTCTCTCCCGACCACCCATACTACCAGCCTAGTGGCGTTTTGAGTTCCCAATGAACTTATAACTTTCACAAACACGGACGGAACCACTTTTGTTCCAACTGCTAGCAACACCGTGAACATCTCAGACTATGTCATCAACTAACTGATTTTCCACCTGTCTTAACTCTGTGTCTCTTTCTCCTCTCTCTCTCTCTCTCTCTCTCTCTCTCTCTCTCTCTCTCTCTCTCTCTCTCTCTCTCTCTCTCTCTCTCTCTCTCTCAACTGATAACAGTATGCGTCTGTGCATGTGTGCGCATAATCCTTCATGCATTTGTGTGTTGTGTATACATTTTTTTATAAAGGTGATTTGAGCTCATTTATGATGTACCGTAACATCATATGTGATTGTCCCCCTTTGCCTAAAAAGGCTGTAAAGTTAACAGACAATAAAAAAAAGTGTCAGTGTCAGTGTGCGTAAATATCTCTCTCTATTTCTGTCTGTCTGTCTGTCTGTCTGTCTGTCTGTCTGTCTCTCCGTTTCCATCTCTCTCCCTCCCTCTCTCTGTATTTGAACCACCCATTATTGAGCTAGTAGTGCTTTGAGGTCAAGCTGCAATTTGAAGTTTTCAGCAACAATAGCTGGGAGAAACGTTTGTTCTCTTTCTTTTAATGGATTCATCCATGTAATTTGTTTTTGTGTTTTCAGCAGTGGTTGTATTGGCATTCATTCCGTTTTTCAGGCACTCCTGTCACTCCAACTGATAACAGCACTATAAACATCACTGGTAATTGTCATCTCTGGATTGGTTGTCCATCTATCATAACTCTCACCTTCTCTCCTTCTCTCCCCCCACCTCTCTCTCTGTCTCTCTTTCTCTGTCTGTCTATCTGTCTCTCTCTGTATCTCTCTCTCTCTCTCTTCTCTCTCTCTCTCTCTCTCTCTCTCCTCTCTCTCTCTCTCTCTTTGGCAACACCTTTTTCCAGACTAGGAACGTTTTGCATTCACAATAAAATGTTGATTTCCACCGAAACGGACGCAGTCAATATTTTTCTACTCGTTCTAATGGCTTCAGCCATGAACTTTCTCTTTTCATTTACAGTAGTGGTCTTATTTCACGTGCATTTGCTTTAACAGGATCCCTTTTAATCCAACTGCTAACACCACTGTAAACATCTCAACCTATATCATCAACTAATTGACTTCTCACCTGTCTCTGACTCAGTGTCTCTGTCTCTGTCTCTGTCTCTGTCTCTGTCTCTCTCTCTCTCTCTCTCTCTCTACTTTCCCCCCCTCTTTTCTGTCTCTTTCTCTATCTTGCTCTTTCTATATCCATCACTACGTCTTCTTCTTCTTCTGCGTACGCAGGCTGATACTCCTGCGGACACTCCCTATATGGACAGGCAAGCATTAATCCCATCTACCCAACAAAGGGAGTGGAATTTTGTGTGTATGACCGTTTTTATCCCGCTATTAAGGCAGCCATACTCCATCTTCGGGGAAGGTGCATGCTATGTGTAACGTGTCATCCATACCAACGGCCAAACCGACCTTCTCTTCCGAAAGTTGGTGATGGAATTTTACGTGTGTGCAAGACGTTATGCGTGCGTTCACACACGGAACCTAGGTTTATAGTCTCATTCGAAGGACTGTATGGGAAATGGAGTCAGAACTAATGTTAACTCCGAAGGAAAAATCCCCCTGTACCGAAACGGCCCGGCGGAGATTCGAACCCTCAACCCTTGGATTATGAGTCCGGCGCTCTACCAACTAAGCTATTCCGCCCCCCATCACTACGTCTCTTAGTCTCTCTCTGTTTCAGTATCTATCTCTCTGTCTGTGTCTGTGTCTCCATCTCTCTCTCTACCTCCCTTTAAACCACCCTCTCTTTGAGCTAGTAGTGTTTTGAGTTCAGGGTGCAATTTAGAGTTTCCAGCGATAATAGTTTAGAAAAAAAACAACATATTTCTCTTTGTTGTAATCGAGTCACCATGTGTTGTCAGCAGATGTTTTATTTGCCATCCATTCCTTTTACAGGAACTCCTGTCACTCCAACTGATAACAGCACTATGAACATCACTGGTAATTTTATTTCTTGACTGACTGTCCATCTTTCTCTCTCTCTCTCTCTCCTCTCTCTCTCTCTCTCTCTCTCTCTCTCTCTCTCTTTCTCTCTCTCTCTCTCTCTCTCTCTCTGTCTCTCTCTGTCTCTGTCTCTGTCTGTCTGTCTGTCTGTCTGTCTGTCTCTCTCTCTCTCTCTCTCTCTCTCTCTCTCTCTCTCTCTCTCTCTGTCTTTCGTTCTCTTTGTCTCTCTCTCCTTCTCTCAGTCACCCCGCCCCCACCCCCTTCTCTCTCTCTACTCCACTCATTTTCTTAGTCTTGTAGCATTCGGAGTTCACAATAAAATTTTAATTTTCATGCAAAAGAAAAAAAAAGAAAAAAAAGAAAAAGAAAGCAATCGATAATCATTAGAAATAACAATCACTTTCTTGTTCATTGCCTTTTTAAGGAATTCCTGTCACTCCAACTGATAACAGCACTATAAACATCACTGGTGATATACTCGTTCGATTGACTGTCCGTCTGTCTTTACTCTCTGTCACTCCTATCTCTCTCTCTCCCCGCCCCCTCTCCTCTGTGTCTCCCTCCCTTCCTCCCACCCCCCCTCTCTCTCTCTCTCTCTCTCTCTCTGTAGACCACCCATTTTACCAGCGTATTAGTGTTTCGATTTCACAATGAAATTTTCATTTTCACGGAAATGGATGGAATCAATAATAGTCAGGAGTAACAATTATTTTTCTCCTCGTTTTCATAGCTCCAGCTCCGAACTTTCTCTTTTCATTTACAGTAGTGGTCTTATTTGACATGCCTTAAATTTTCCATTTACAGTAACCCCTTTTATTTTAACCGTTAACATAACCGTAAACATTTCAGGCTATGTAATCAACTTATTGACTCTTCTTCTGTCTCAACTCTATCTGTCAGTCTGTCTCTCTCTGTCTCTGTCTGTCTGTCTGTATCTCTCCCTCTGTCTGTGTGCATCTCTCTCTGTGTGTCCACCTATCCCTCTCTCTCTTCTCCCTTCTCACTCTGTCAACCTGTATCTGTTACTATGTTTCCCTGTCTCACTGTCTCCAGCTCAGTCTGTCTATCTGTCTCTCTCTCTCTCTGTACCTGTATTTGTCTCTGTGATTCTGTCATTCTGTTTGTCTGTCTGTCTATCCGTCTGTCTGTCTGTCTCACTCCCTTTACGTTTTAAGGTATAATAATTGTAATGGATTAAATCATGTCATTTGTTTCTTCTGTTTTCAGCAGTGGTTTTATTTGGCATCCATTCTCTTTTTCAGGAACTCCTGTCACTCCAACTGATAACAGCACTATGAACATCACTGGTAATATCATCTCTTGATTGACAGTCCATTTATCTTTACTCTCTTTCTCTTCCTCCCTCCCTCCCTCCCTCTCTCTCTCTCTTTCTCTCTCTCTCTCTCCCTCCCCCCCTCTCTCTCTTGACCCTCACCAACTGATAACAGCATGCGCACGTGCATGTGTGCGCATATTCCTTCATGCATTTGTGTGTTGGTGTATACACTTTTGATAAAGGTGATTTGAGCTCATTTATGATATACCGCAAAATCATACGTGATTGTCCCCAATTGTCAAAAAAGGCTGTACAGTTAGCAGACAATAAAAAGAGTGTCAGTGTCAGTGTGTGTAAGTATATCTCTCTATCTCTCTCTATTTCTGTCTGTCTGTCTTGCTGTCCGTTTCCCTCTCTCTCCCTCTCTCTGTCTTTGAACCACCCATTATTGAGCTAGTAGTGCTTTGAGGTCAAGCTGCAATTTGAAGTTTTCAGCAATAGTAGTTGGGAGAAACATATGTTCTCTTTCTTTTAATGGATTCACCCATGTAGTTTGTTTTTGTGTTTTCAGCAGTGGTTGTATTGACATTCATTCCGTTTTTCAGGCACTCCTGTCACTCCAACTGATAACAGCACTACAAACATCACTGGTAATTGTCATCTCTGGATTGGTTGTCCATCTGTCATAACTCTCACCTTCTCTCCTTTTCTTCCCCCACCTCTCTCTCTCGCTCTCTCTCTCTCTTTCTCTGTCTATCTGTCTGACTGCCTCTGTCTCCCTCTCTCTCTATCTCTTTCTTTGACAACACCTTTTTCCAGACTAGTAACGTTTTGCGTTCACAATTAAATGTTGATTTCCACCAAAACGGACGCAGTCAATAAAAGTCAGGAAAACAATTATTTTTCTACTTGTTCTGATGGCTTCAGCCATGAGCTTTGTCTTTTCATTTACAGTAGTGGACTTATTTCACGTGCATTTGCTTTAACAGGATCCCTTTGAATCCAACTGCTAACACCACTATAAACATCTCAACCTATATCATCAACTAATTGACTTCTCACCTGTCTCTGACTCAGTGTCTCTGTCTCCCTTTCTCTCTCTCTCTCTCTCTCTCTACTTTCCCCCCCTCTCTCTGTCTCTTTCTCTATCTTGCTCTTTCTATATCCATCACTACGTCTTCTTCTTCTTCTTCTGCGTACGCAGGCTGATACTCCTGCGGACACTCCCTATATGGACAGGCAAGCATTAATCCCATCTACCCAACAAAGGGAGTGGAATTTTGTGTGTATGACCGTTTTTATCCCGCCATTAAGGCAGCCATACTCCATCTTCAGGGAAGGTGCATGCTACGTGTAACGTGTCATCCATACCAACGGCCAAACCGACCTTCTCTTCCGAAAGTTGGTGATGGAATTTTACGTGTGTGCAAGACGTTATGCGTGCGTTCACACACGGAACCTCGGTTTATAGTCTCACTCGAAGGACTGTATGGGAAATGGAGTCAGAACTAATGTTAACTCCGAAGGAAAAATCCCCCTGTACCGAAACGGCCCGGCGGAGATTCGAACCCTCAACCCTTGGATTATGAGTCCGGCGCTCTACCAACTAAGCTATTCCGGCCCCCCATCACTACGTCTCTTAGTCTCTCTCTGTTTCAGTATCTATCTCTCTGTCTGTGTCTGTGTCTCCATCTCTCTCTCTACCTCCCTTTAAACCACCCTCTCTTTGAGCTAGTAGTGTTTTGAGTTCAGGGTGCAATTTAGAGTTTCCAGCGATAATAGTTTAGAAAAAAAACAACATATTTCTCTTTGTTGTAATCGAGTCACCATGTGTTGTCAGCAGATGTTTTATTTGCCATCCATTTCTTTTACAGGAACTCCTGTCACTCCAACTGATAACAGCACTATGAACATCACTGGTAATTTTATTTCTTGACTGACTGTCCATCTTTCTCTCTCTCTCTCTCTCTCTCTCTCTCTCTCTCTCTCTCTCTGTCTCTCTCTGTCTCTGTCTCTGTCTGTCTGTCTGTCTGTCTGTCTGTCTGTCTCTCTCTCTCTCTCTTTCTCTCTCTCTCTCTGTCTTTCGTTCTCTTTGTCTCTCTCTCCTTCTCTCAGTCACCCCCCCACCCCCTTCTCTCTCTCTACTCCACTCATTTTCTTAGTCTTGTAGCATTCGGAGTTCACAATAAAATTTTAATTTTCATGCAAAAAAAAAAAAAAAAAGAAAAAGAAAAAGAAAGCAATCGATAATCATTAGAAATAACAATCACTTTCTTGTTCATTGCCTTTTTAAGGAATTCCTGTCACTCCAACTGATAACAGCACTATAAACATCACTGGTGATATACTCGTTCGATTGACTGTCCGTCTGTCTTTACTCTCTGTCACTCCTATCTCTCTCTCTCCCCGCCCCCTCTCTCTGTGTCTCCCTCCCTCCCTCCTCTCTCTCTCTCTCTCTCTCTCTCTCTCTCTCTCTCTCTCTCTCTCTCTCTCTCTGGAGACCACCCATTTTACCAGTGTATTAGTGTTTCGATTTCACAATGAAATTTTCATTTTCACAGAAATGGATGGAATCAATAATAGTCAGGAGTAACAATTATTTTTCTCCTCGTTTTCATAGCTCCAGCTCCGAACTTTCTCTTTTCATTTACAGTAGTGGTCTTATTTGACATGTCTTAAATTTTCCATTTACAGTAACCCCTTTTATTTTAACCGTTAACATAACCGTAAACATTTCAGGCTATGTAATCAACTTATTGACTCTTCTTCTGTCTCAACTCTATCTGTCAGTCTGTCTCTCTCTGTCTCTGTCTGTCTGTCTGTATCTCTCCCTCTGTCTGTGTGCATCTCTCTCTGTGTGTCCACCTATCCCTCTCTCTCTTCTCCCTTCTCACTCTGTCAACCTGTATCTGTTACTATGTTTCCCTGTCTCACTGTCTCCAGCTCAGTCTGTCTATCTGTCTCTCTTCTCTCTGTACCTGTATTTGTCTCTGTGATTCTGTCATTCTGGTTGTCTGTCTGTCTATCCGTCTGTCTGTCTCTCTCACTCCCTTTACGTTTTAAGGTATAATAATTGTAATGGATTAAATCATGTCATTTGTGTCTTCTATTTTCAGCAGTGGTTTTATTTGGCATCCATTCTCTTTTTCAGGAACTCCTGTCACTCCAACTGATAACAGCACTATGAACATCACTGGTAATATCATCTCTTGATTGACTGTCCATTTATCTTTACTCTCTTTCTCTCCCTCCCTCCCTCCCTCCCTCCCTCTCTCTCTCTCTCTCTCTCTCTCTCTCTCCCCCCCCCCTCTCTCCTGACCCTCACCAACTGATAACAGCATGCGCACGTGCATGTGTGCGCATATTCCTTCATGCATTTGTGTGTTGGTGTATACACTTTTGATAAAGGTGATTTGAGCTCATTTATGATATACCGCAAAATCATACGTGATTGTCCCCAATTGTCAAAAAAGGCTGTACAGTTAGCAGACAATAAAAAGAGTGTCAGTGTCAGTGTGTGTAAGTATATCTCTCTATCTCTCTCTATTTCTGTTTGTCTGTCTTGCTGTCCGTTTCCCTCTCTCTCCCTCTCTCTGTCTTTGAACCACCCATTATTGAGCTAGTAGTGCTTTGAGGTCAAGCTGCAATTTGAAGTTTTCAGCAATAGTAGTTGGGAGAAACATATGTTCTCTTTCTTTTAATGGATTCACCCATGTAGTTTGTTTTTGTGTTTTCAGCAGTGGTTGTATTGACATTCATTCCGTTTTTCAGGCACTCCTGTCACTCCAACTGATAACAGCACTACAAACATCACTGGTAATTGTCATCTCTGGATTGGTTGTCCATCTATCATAACTCTCACCTTCTCTCCTTTTCTTCCCCCACCTCTCTCTCTCTCTCTCTTTCTCTGTCTATCTGCCTGACTGCCTCTGTCTCCGTCTCTCTCTCTCTCTCTCTCTCTCTCTCTCTGTCTCTCTTTCTTTGACAACACCTTTTTCCAGACTAGTAACGTTTTGCGTTCACAATTAAATGTTGATTTCCACCAAAACGGACGCAGTCAATAAAAGTTAGGAAAACAATTATTTTTCTACTTGTTCTGATGGCTTCAGCCATGAGCTTTGTCTTTTCATTTACAGTAGTGGACTTATTTCACGTGCATTTGCTTTAACAGGATCCCTTTTAATCCAACTGCTAACACCACTGTAAACATCTCAACCTATATCATCAACTAATTGACTTCTCACCTGTCTCTGACTCAGTGTCTCTGTCTCTGTCTCTGTCTCGTCTCTGTCTCTGTCTCTCTCTCTCTCTCTCTCTCTCTCTCTCTCTCTACTTTCCCCCCACTCTCTGTCTCTTTCTCTATCTTGCTCTTTCTATATCCATCACTACGTCTTCTTCTTCTTCTTCTGCGTACGCAGGCTGATACTCCTGCGGACACTCCCTATATGGACAGGCAAGCATTAATCCCATCTACCCAACAAAGGGAGTGGAATTTTGTGTGTATGACCGTTTTTATCCCGCCATTAAGGCAGCCATACTCCATCTTCGGGGAAGGTGCATGCTATGTGTAACGTGTCATCCATACCAACGGCCAAACCGACCTTCTCTTCCGAAAGTTGGTGATGGAATTTTACGTGTGTGCAAGACGTTATGCGTGCGTTCACACACGGAACCTCGGTTTATAGTCTCATTCGAAGGACTGTATGGGAAATGGAGTCAGAACTAATGTTAACTCCGAAGGAAAAATCTCCCTGTACCGAAACGGCCCGGCGGAGATTCGAACCCTCAACCCTTGGATTATGAGTCCGGCGCTCTACCAACTAAGCTATTCCGGCCCCCCATCACTACGTCTCTTAGTCTCTCTCTGTTTCAGTATCTATCTCTCTGTCTGTGTCTGTGTCTCCATCTCTCTCTCTACCTCCCTTTAAACCACCCTCTCTTTGAGCTAGTAGTGTTTTGAGTTCAGGGTGCAATTTAGAGTTTCCAGCGATAATAGTTTAGAAAAAAAACAACATATTTCTCTTTGTTGTAATCGAGTCACCATGTGTTGTCAGCAGATGTTTTATTTGCCATCCATTCCTTTTACAGGAACTCCTGTCACTCCAACTGATAACAGCACTATGAACATCACTGGTAATTTTATTTCTTGACTGACTGTCCATCTTTCTCTCTCTCTCTCTCTCTCTCTCTCTCTCTCTCTCTCTCTCTCTCTCTCTCCTGTCTCTCTCTGTCTCTGTCTCTGTCTGTCTGTCTGTCTGTCTGTCTGTCTGTCTCTCTCTCTCTCTCTCTCTCTCTCTCTCTCTCTCTCTCTCTGTCTTTCGTTCTCTTTGTCTCTCTCTCTCCTTCTCTCAGTCACCCCCCACCCCCTTCTCTCTCTCTACTCCACTCATTTTCTTAGTCTTGTAGCATTCGGAGTTCACAATAAAATTTTAATTTTCATGCAAAAGAAAAAAAAAGAAAAAAAAGAAAAAGAAAGCAATCGATAATCATTAGAAATAACAATCACTTTCTTGTTCATTGCCTTTTTAAGGAATTCCTGTCACTCCAACTGATAACAGCACTATAAACATCACTGGTGATATACTCGTTCGATTGCCTGTCCGTCTGTCTTTACTCTCTGTCACTCCAATCTCTCTCTCTCCCCGCCCCCTCTCTCTGTGTCTCCCTCCCTCCCTCCCTCCCCCCCCCTCTCTCTCTCTCTCTGTAGACCACCCATTTTACCAGCGTATTAGTGTTTCGATTTCACAATGAAATTTTCATTTTCACAGAAATGGATGGAATCAATAATAGTCAGGAGTAACAATTATTTTTCTCCTCGTTTTCATAGCTCCAGCTCCGAACTTTCTCTTTTCATTTACAGTAGTGGTCTTATTTGACATGCCTTAAATTTTCCATTTACAGTAACCCCTTTTATTTTAACCGTTAACATAACCGTAAACATTTCAGGCTATGTAATCAACTTATTGACTCTTCTTCTGTCTCAACTCTATCTGTCAGTCTGTCTCTCTCTGTCTCTGTCTGTCTGTCTGTATCTCTCCCTCTGTCTGTGTGCATCTCTCTCTGTGTGTCCACCTATCCCTCCCTCTCTTCTCCCTTCTCACTCTGTCAACCTGTATCTGTTACTATGTTTCCCTGTCTCACTGTCTCATGCTCAGTCTGTCTATCTGTCTCTCTTCTCTCTGTACCTGTATTTGTCTCTGTGATTCTGTCATTCTGGTTGTCTGTCTGTCTATCCGTCTGTCTGTCTCTCTCACTCCCTTTACGTTTTAAGGTATAATAATTGTAATGGATTAAATCATGTCATTTGTGTCTTCTATTTTCAGCAGTGGTTTTATTTGGCATCCATTCTCTTTTTCAGGAACTCCTGTCACTCCAACTAATAACAGCACTATGAACATCACTGGTAATATCATCTCTTGATTGACTGTCCATTTATCTTTACTCTCTTTCTCTCCCTCCCTCCCTCCCTCTCTCTCTCTCTCTCTCTCTCTCTCTCTCTCTCCCTCCCCCCCCTCTCTCTCTCTCTCTCTGACCCTGACCAACTGATAACAGCATGCGCACGTGCATGTGTGCGCATATTCCTTCATGCATTTGTGTGTTGGTGTATACACTTTTGATAAAGGTGATTTGAGCTCATTTATGATATACCGCAAAATCATACGTGATTGTCCCCAATCGTCAAAAAAGGCTGTACAGTTAGCAGACAATAAAAAAGTGTCAGTGTCAGTGTGTGTAAGTATATCTCTCTATCTCTCTCTATTTCTGTTTGTCTGTCTTGCTGTCCGTTTCCCTCTCTCTCCCTCTCTCTGTCTTTGAACCACCCATTATTGAGCTAGTAGTGCTTTGAGGTCAAGCTGCAATTTGAAGTTTTCAGCAATAGTAGTTGGGAGAAACATATGTTCTCTTTCTTTTAATGGATTCACCCATGTAGTTTGTTTTTGTGTTTTCAGCAGTGGTTGTATTGACATTCATTCCGTTTTTCAGGCACTCCTGTCACTCCAACTGATAACAGCACTACAAACATCACTGGTAATTGTCATCTCTTGAGTGGTTGTCCATCTATCATAACTCTCACCTTCTCTCCTTTTCTTCCCCACCTCTCTCTCTCTCTCTCTCTCTCTCTCTCTCTTTCTCTGTCTATCTGTCTGTCTGTCTGCCTCTCTCTCTCTCTCTCTTTCTCTCTCTCTCTTTCTCTCTCTCTCTTTCTTTGACAACACCTTTTTCCAGACTAGTAACGTTTTGCGTTCACAATTAAATGTTGATTTCCACCAAAACGGACGCAGTCATTAAAAGTTAGGAAAACAATTATTTTTCTACTTGTTCTGATGGCTTCAGCCATGAGCTTTGTCTTTTCATTTACAGTGGTGGACTTATTTCACGTGCATTTCCTTTAACAGGATGCGCTTTTATTCCAACTGCTAACACCACTATAAACATCTCAGCCTATGTCATCAACTAATTGACTTGTCACCTGTCTCTGACTCAGTGTCTCTGCCTCCCTTTCTCTCTCTCTCTCTCTCTCTCTCTCTCTCTCTCTCTCTCTCTCTCTCTCTCTCTCTCTCTCTCTCCCTCTCTCTCTGTGTCTCTCTCTGTCTTACTCTCTCTATATCCATCACTACGTCTCACAGTCTCTGACTGTTTTGGTATCTATCTCTGTCTGTCTCTCTGTCTCCATCTCTCTCTCTACCTCCCTCTAAACCATCCTCTCTTTGAGCTTTAGTGTTTTGAGTTCAGGGTGCAATTTAGAGTTGCCAGCGATAATAGTTTAGAAAAAAAGCATATTTCTCTTTGTTGTAATCGATTCACCATGAGTTGTCAGCAGTGGTTTTATTTGCCATCCATTCCTTTTACAGGAACTCCTGTCACTCCAACTGATAACAGCACTATGAACATCACTGGTAATTTTATTTCTTGACTGACTCTCTCTCTGTGTCTGTCTGTCTGTCTGTCTGTTTGTCTGTCTGTCTGTCTGTCTCTCTCTCTTTCTCTCTCTCTCTCTCTGTCTTTCTCTCTTTTTGTCACTCTCTCTCTCTCTGTCTCTCTTGCTCTCTCTCTCTCTCTCTCTCTCTCTCTCTCTCTCTCTCTCTCTCTCTCTCTTTCTCTCTCTCTCTAGTCCACCATTTTCCCATCCTAGTAGTATTTGGAGTTCACAATGAGATTTTAAATTTCATGCAAAAAAGAAGGCAATATAAAATCGTTAGCAAAAACAATAACTTTTTTCTTCATTACGTTTAAAGGAACTCCTGTCACTCCAACTAATAACAGCACTATAAACATCACTGTTGATGTTATCGTTTGATTGACTGTTCGTCTGTCTTTATTCTCTGTCACTCCTATCTCTCTCTCTCTCCCCGTCCCGTCTCTCTCTGTCTATCTCCCTCCCTCCCTCCCTCTCTCTCTCTCTCTCTCTCTCCTCTCTCTCTCTTCTCTGTCTCTGTTTACAAATTGTTTTTGAATTGCAGCTAACAGACTAAACATGTGATCAATAGTAGAATAACCTTTTTTGAATCCTGCTTGATGTTCTCCTGTTATATTGTTCTGAGATATCCATTCATGTAGTCTATTATTAATAACAGAACTATAGAGTTTACTACATACATTGCACAACGAAATACCTCTATAATTGTTTACATCGTTTATCTCCCCCTTCTTAAACAGAGGTAAAATATAGATTCTTTCCAATCTTCTGGATAAATCCCGGTGTCAAAAAGATAATTAAACAATGTAACTAAAAATCTTAGAACAGTAGCACCAG
>CM065725.1:27134613-27142113 GCA_033310375.1 Conus canariensis | reverse complement strand
TCTATCGATCATGCGTCAACGCTCTATGATGAATGCAGTGCAAACACATTAAGATATCTAAACAGGATCTATAAACGCTCTCTGAAGTTAGTACTTTTAAAAACTACTAGTTTGACGACTGAAGACTACTTAGCGCTGGAGATCCTTCCATTATCGTATAAACTACAGTATAACAAAGCCGTTGTAATGTATCGAATAATGAACGGACTTGCTCCTTGTACACTAACCACACGATTTCTGCAAAATCAATCAAGATACACGAATAATATTGTAATGAGAAAACACAGAATTGATCTTTTTAAAACAAGCCTCGCCTATTCAGGAAGGGTCCTTTGGAACTCCTTACCAAATTACGTGAAAGATCAAAAAGCATAAGCTCGTTTAAATCAGCTTACAAAGCATTTCTCTTTCAGGCACTAAAAACTTTTTAAAAAGTACACTACATATTTTAGACATGATATTCCTCTTCATGTTATATAATGCGAAAGAAAGAATATAACAGACGTTGTGACCATTGTTATGTTTAAACAGTACTGTACAGTTTGTTGATGTTGTTGTCATTAGATCAATTCCTTCATGTATGTTGTGTGTGTGTGTGTGTGTGTGTGTGTGTGTGTGTGTGTGTGTGTGTGTGTGTGTGTGTGTGTGCTTATCTCATTACCCTGGTAAAATAAAATTTCGTTCGTTCGTTCGTTCGTTCTCTCTCTGGCTCTGTCTGTCTGTCTCTCTATCTGTCTGTCTGTCTGTCTATCTGTCTGTCTGTCTGTCTCTCTCTCTCTGTCTGAACCACACCTTCTGAGCTAGTAGTGCTTTGAGTTCAGGCTGGAAGACTACGTTTTAAGCAATAATAATTTAATGGATTAAATCATGTCATTTGTTTCTCCTATTTTCAGCTGTGGTTTTCTTTGGCATCCATTCTCTTTTTCAGGAACTCCTGTCCTCCAACTGATAACAGCACTATGAACATCACTGGTAATATCATCTCTTGATTGACTGTCCATCTGCCTTTACCCTCTCTATCTCTCCCTCCCTCTCTCTCTATCTGTCTGTCTTTCTATCACCCTCTCCAACTGATAATTGCACGCGCATGTGCATGTGTGCGCATATTCCTTTTTGCATGTGTGTTGATGTATACAGTTTGGATAAATGTGATTTGAGCTCATTTATGATATACCGTAAGATCAGATGTGATTGTCCCCCTTTATCTAAAAAGGCTGTACAGTTAGCAGACAATTAAAAAAAGTGTCAGTGTCAGTGTGCGTAAGTATCTCTGTCTATCTCTCTCTATTTCTGTCTGTCTGTCTGTGCCTCTCCATTTCCCTCTCTCTTTCTCACACTCTCTGTCTTTGAACCACCCATTATTGAGCTAGTGGTGCTTTGAGGTCAAGCTGCAATTTGAAGTTTTCAGCAATGATAGCTGGGAGAAACATTCGTTCTCTTTCTTTTGATGGATTCACACATGTAATTTGTTTTTGTGTTTTCAGCAGTGGTTGTATTGGCATTCATTCCTTTTTCAGGCACTCCTGTCACTCCAACTGATAACACACAACAAACATCACGGTAATTGTCATCTCTTGATTGGTTGTCCATCTGTCATAACTCTCATCTTCTCTCCTTCTCTCCCCCCCCCCCCTCTCCTCTCTCTCTCTCCTCTCTCTCTTTCCTGTCTGTCTGTCTCGTCTGTCTCTGTCTCTGTCTGCTGGTGTCTGTGTGCGTGTGTCCTGTCGTGTCTGTGTCTGTCTGTCTGTCTGTCTGTCTTGTCTCTCTCGTCTCTCTGTCTCTTCTCTCCTCTCTCTCCTCTCTCCTCTCTCTCTCTCTCTTGAAAACATCCTTTTTCCAGACTAGTAACGTTTTCCATTCACAATTGAATTTAGTTTTCCCCAAAACGGACGGAATCAATAATAGTTAGGAAACCAATTATTTTTCTACTCGTTCTAATGGCTTCAGCCATGAACTTTCTCTTTTTATTTACAGTAGTGGTCTCTCTCTGTTTTAGTATCTATCTCTCTGTCTGTCTTTCTGTCTCCATCTCTTTCTCTCTACCTCCCTTTAAAACCACCCTCTCTTTGAGCTAGCAGTGTTTTGAGTTCAGGGTGCAATTTAGAGTTTCCAGCGATAATAGTTAGGAAAAATACCCATCTTTCTCTTTGTTGTAATCGAGCACCATGTGTTGTCAGCAGATGTTTTATTTGCCATCAATTCCTTTTACAGGAACTCCTGTCACTCCAACTGATAACAGCACTATGAACATCACTATTTATTCTGACTGACTGTCCACTTTCCTCTGTTGTCGTCTCTCTCTCTCTCTCTCTCTCTGCCTATCTGACGCTCTCTCTCTCATCTCTCTCTCTCCTCTCTTCTCTCTCTCTCTCTCTCTCTTTCCCCATTTCCCCATCCTGTAGCATTAGAGTTCACATGAGATTTAATTTTCATGCAAAAAATAGGCAATGTATAATCGTTAGTCTAAAACAATCACTTTTTCCTTCATACGTTTTCAAAGAATCCCTGTCACTCCAACTGATACAGCACTATAAAATCACTGTGATGTACGATTGATTGATGTCCGTCTGTCTTTACTATGTCACCATCCTCTGTTCTCTATCTCTTCGCCATCTCTGCTGCTATCCCCAAACCCCACTGTCTCCTACTCTCTCATCGTCTCTGTCTGCCTCAATCATCTCTCTCTCTCTCTCCTCTCTCTCTCTCTCTCTCCCTGACACCCATTTTTCAGCGTTTAGTGTTTCGATTCAAATGAAATTTTCTTTTCACAAAATGGTGGAATCAATGATAGTCAGATAACAATTAATTTTCTTCTCGTGTTGTAATACTCCAGCTCGACTATTCTCTTTTCATTTACAGTATGTCTTATTTACATCCCTTAAATTTTCCTTTTACATAACCCCATTATTCCAACATTACAACGTAACATGTCAGGCTCATAATGAATTATAAGTCTCATCTGTCTGATCCTCTACTGACTGTCGTCTGTCATCTGTCTCTCTCTTCTCTGTCCTGTCGTCTGTCTTCTCCCTCTGTGCTGTGGTCTCTTCTGTCTCACCTCTCTCCTCTTTCAATCTCTTCTCACTCTATCATGTTATCTGTACCTATGTTCCATGTCTCACGTCTCATCTCAGTCGTCTATCGTCTCTCTTTTCTCTGTACCTGTATTTGTCTCTGTGATTCTGTCCTCTTCTGTCTGTCTTCTGTCTCTTCTGTCTACTATCCATCTTCTGTCTGTCTGTCTGTTGTCTGTCTCTTCTGTCTGTTCGTCTCTCTCTCTTTCTCTCTCGCTTCTCTCTCTGTCTGTCTGTCTCAACATACTTTTTTGACCTACAAGTACTTTGAGTTGAGGATACAATTTTTCGAATTTTTAGCAGTGATTTTATTTGTCGTCCATTACCTCTTTCAGGAACTCCTGTCACTCCAACTGATAACAGCACTGTAAACATCACTGGTAATGTCATCTTTTGATTGACTGTCGATCTATCTTTACTCTCTCTCTCTCTCTCTCTCTGGCTCTGTCTTCTTTCTGTCTGTCTGTCCTGTCTGTCCGTCTGTTTGTCTGTCTCTCTCTGAACCACACCTTCTGAGCTAGTAGTGCTTTGAGTTCATGCTGGAAGTCTGCGTTTTAAGCAATAATGATTTTAATGGAATTAAATCATGGCATTTGTTTCTTCTATTTTCAGCTGTAGTTTTCTTTGGCATCCATTCTCTTTTTCAGGAACTCCTGTCACTCCAACTGATAACAGCACTATGAACATCACTGGTAATATCATCTCTTGACTGACTGTCCATCTGCGTTTACTCTCTCTCTCTCTCTCTCTCTCTCTCTCGTCTCTCTCTCTATCTCTCTCTCCCTCCCTCTCTCTCTCTGTCTGCTGTCTTCCCTCACCCTCTCCAACTGATAACTGCACGCACATGTGCATGTGTGCGCATATTCCTTCATGCATGTGTGTTGATGTATACAGTTTGGATAAAGGT
The DNA here is from genome assembly GCA_033310375.1 of Conus canariensis. Classification (NCBI taxonomy): domain Eukaryota; kingdom Metazoa; phylum Mollusca; class Gastropoda; order Neogastropoda; family Conidae; genus Conus; species Conus canariensis. The sequence continues at coordinate 27,138,132 of CM065725.1, read as the reverse complement.
GATTTGAGCTCATTTATGATATACTGTAAGATCAGATGTGATTGTCCCCCTTTATCTAAAAAGGCTGTAAGTTAGCAAACAATTAAAACAAGTGTCAGTGTCAGTGTGTGTAAGTATCTCTGTCTATCTCTCTCTATTTCTGTCTGTCTGTCTGTGTCTCTCCATTTCCCTCTCTCTTTCTCACACTCTCTGTCTTTGAACCACCCATTATTGAGTTAGTGGTGCTTTGAGGTCAAGCTGCAATTTGAAGTTTTCAGCAATGATAGCTGGGAGAAACCTTTGTTCTCTTTCTTTTAATGGATTCACCCATGTAATTTGTTTTTGTGTTTTCAGCAGTGGTTGTGTTGACATTCATTCCCTTTTTCAGGCACTTCTGTCACTCCAACTGATAACAGCACTAACAAACATCACTGGTAATTGTCATCTCTTGATTGGTTGTCCATCTATCATAACTCTCACCTTCTCTCCTTCTCTCCCCCCCCCCACCTCTCTCTCTCTCTCTCCTTTTCTCTGTCTGTCTGTCTTCTCTCTGACTCTGTCTGTCTGTCTGTGTGTCTGTTGTCTGTCTGTCTGTCTGTCTGTCTGTCTCTCTTCTCTCTTCTCTCTCTTCTCTCTCTCTCTCTCCTTCTCTCTCTTTTGAAAACACCCTTTTCCAGACTAGTAACGTTTTCCATTCACAATTGAGTTTTGTTTTCCACTAAAACGGACGCGAGATCAATAATAGTTAGGAAACAATTATTTTTTCTACTCGTTCTAATGGCTCAGCCATGAACTTTCTCTTTTTCATTTACAGTAGTGGTCTCTTTCTGTTTTAGTATCTATCTCTCTGTCTATCTTCTGTCTGCATCTCTTTCTCTCTACCTCCCTTTAAACCACCCTCTCTTTGAGCTAGCAGTGTTTTGAGTTCAGGGTGCAATTTAGAGTTGCCAGCGATAATAGTTTAGGAAAAAAAAGATATTTCTCTTTGTTGTAATCGAGTCACCTTGTGTTTTCAGCAGATGTTTTATTTGCCATCCATTCCTTTTACAGGAACTCCTGTCACTCCAACTGATAACAGCACTATGAACATCACTGGTAATTTTATTTCTTGGCTGACTGTACATCTTTCTCTCTGTCTTGCTGTCTCTGTCTCTCGTCGCTCGTCTCTCTGTCCTGTCCTGTCTGTCTGTCGCTTCTGTCTGCTGTCTGTCTGTCTGTCTTCTCTCTTCTCTCTCTCTCTCTCTCTCCTCTCTCTCTCTCTCTCCTCCTCTATCCGCCATTTTCCCATCCCAGTAGCTTTAGAGTTCACAATGAGATTTTCAATTTCATGCAAAAAAAGGCAATTATAATCGTTAGCTAAAACAATCACTTTTTCCATCATTACGTTTTAAAGGAACTCCTGTCACTCCAACTGATACAGCACTATAAAATCACTGGTGATGCTTATCGATTTGATGACTGTCCGTCTGTCTTTACTCTCTGTCACTCTCTCATCTCTCTTTCTCTCTCTCTTTCTCCATCTCTGTCTCTCTTCTCCTCTCCCCTGCCTTCTCTCTCTCTCTCTCTGTCTCTCTCTCTCTCTCTCTCTCTCTCTCTCTCTCTCTCTCTCTCTCTCTCTCTCGGCCACCCATTTTTCCAGCGTATTAGTGTTTCGATTTCACAATGAAATTTTCATTTTCACAGAAATGGATGGAATCAATGATAGTCAGGAATAACAATTATTTTTCTTCTCGTTTTAATAGCTTCAGGCTCGAACTTTCTCTTTTCATTTACAGTAGTGGTCTTATTTGACATCCCTTAAATTTTCTATTTACATGAACCCCATTTATTCCAACCGTTAACACAACTGTAAACATTCGGGCTATATAGTCAATTAATTAAGTCTTCATCTGTCTGAACTCTGTCTGACTGTCTGCCTGTCAGTCTGTCTCTCTCTGTCTCTGTCTGTCTGTCTGTCTGTCTTTCTCCCACTGTGCGTGTGTATCTTCTCTGTCTCCACCTCTCCCTCCATTTCAACTCCCTTCTCACTCTATCAATCTGTATCTGTGACTGTTTCCATGTCTCACTGTCTCCATCTCAGTCTGTCTATCTGTCTCTCTCTTCTCTCTGCACCTGTATTTGTCTTGTGATTCTGTAATTCTGTTTGTCTGTCTGTCTGTCTTACTCTCTATACTCTCCTCATTCTCTTCTCTCTGTCTCTCTCTTCTCTCTCTCTCTCGTTTCTCTCTCTTGTCTGTTCTGTCTCTCTCAACTACTCTTTTTGACCTACAAGTACTTTGAGTTGAGGATGCAATTTTTCGAATTTTCAGCAGTGATTTTATTTGTCGTCCATTGCCTTTTTCAGGAACTCCTGTCACTCCAACTGATAACAGCACTGTAAACATCACTGGTAATGTCATCTTTTGATTGACTGTCGATCTATCTTTACTCTCTCTCTCTCTCTTTCTCTCTCTCTGGTCTCTCTCTCTCTCCTCTCTCTCTCTGTCTCTCTGCTCTGTCAGTCTGTCTGTCTGTCTGTCTCTGAACCACACCTTCTGAGCTAGTAGTGCTTTACGTTCAGGCTGGAAGACTACGTTTTAAGCAATAATAATTTTAATGGATTAAATCATGGTCATTTGTTTCTCTCTATTTTCAGCTGTGGTTTTCTTTGGCATCCATTCTCTTTTTCAGGAACTCCTGGCACTCCAACTGATAACAGCACTATCAACATCACTGGTAATATCATCTCTTGATTGACTGTCCATCTGCCTTTACTCTCTCTCTCTCTCTCTCTCTCTCTCTCGTCTCTCTCTCTCATCTCTCTCTCCTCCTCTCTCTCTCTCTCTCTGCTGTCTTTCTCTCACCCTCTCCAACTGATAATGCACGCGCATGTGCTGTGTGCGCATATTCCTTCATGTATGTGTGTTGATGTATACAGTTTGGATAAAGGTGATTTGAGCTCATTTATGATATACCGTGAGATCAGATGTGATTGTCCCCCTTTATCTAAAAGGACTGTAAAGTTAGCAACAATTGAAAAAAAGTGTCAGTGTGCAGTGTGTGTAAGTATCTCTGTCTATCTCTCTCTATTTCTGTCTGTCTGTGTCTCTCCATTTCCCTCTCTGTTTCTCACACTCTCTGTCTTTGAACCACCCATTATTGAGCTAGTGGCGCTTTGAGGTCAAGCTGCAATTTGAAGTTTTCAGCAATGATAGCTGGGAGAAACATTTGTTCTCTTTCTTTTGATGGATTCACCCATGTAATTTGTTTTTGTGTTTTCAGCAGTGGTTGTATTGGCATTCATTCCCTTTTTCAGGCACTTCTGTCACTCCAACTGATAACAGCACAACAAACATCACAGGTAATTGTCATCTCTTGATTGTTGTCCATCTATCATTACTCTCACCTTCTCCCTTCTTCTCCCCCCACCTCTCTCTCTCTCTCTCTCTGTCTGTCTTTCTCTGTCTCTGTCTCTGTCTGTCTGTTGTCTGTGTGTCTGTGTGTCTGTCTGTCTGTCTGTCCTGTCTGTCTGTCTCTCTCTCTCTCTCTACTCTCCTCTCT
>CM065725.1:27117113-27124613 GCA_033310375.1 Conus canariensis | reverse complement strand
TTAGTACCTATCTCTCTATCTGTCTCTCTGTCTCCATCTTTTCTCTCTACCTCCTTTTAAACCACCCTGTCTTTGAGCTAGCAGTGTTTTGAGTTCAGGGTGCAATTTAGAGTTTCCAGCGATAATACTTTAGGAAAAAAAGAACATATTTCACTTTGTTGTAATCGAGTCACCTTGTGTTTTCAGCAGATGTTTTATTTGCCATCCATTCCTTTTACAGGAACTCCTGTCACTCCAACTGATAACAGCACTATGAACATCACTGGTAATTTTATTTCTTAGCTGACTGTCCATCTTTCTCTCTGACTGTCTGTCTGTCTCTGTCTCTCTGTCTCTCCGTCGCTCTGTCTCTCTGTCTCTGTCTCTCTCTCACTCTCTCTGTCTCTCTCTGTGTCTCTCTGCTCCTGTCTCTCCTCTCTCTCTCTCTCTCTCTCCCCTCTCTCTCTCTCTCTCTCTCTCTCCTCTCTCTTAGTCCGCCATTTTCCAATGCCAGTAGCATTTAGAGTTCACAGTGAGATTTTCAATTTCATGCAAAAAAAAAGGCAATATATAATCGTTAGCTAAAACAATCACTTTTTTCTTCATTACGTTTTAAAGGGACTCCTGTCACTCCAACTGATAGCTGCATTATAAAATCACTGGTGATGTTATCGTTTGATCGACTGTCCGTCTGTCTTTACTCTCTGTCACTCCTCTCTTCTCCTCTCTCTCTCTCTCTCTCTCTCTCTTCTCTCTCTCTCTCCTCTCTCTCTGCCCATCTCTGTCTGTCTATCTCCCTCCCCCCCCTCTCTCTCTCTCTCTCTCTCCTCTCTCTCTCTCTCTCTCTCTCTCTCTCTCTCTCTCGGTCACCCATTTTTCCAGCGTATTAGTGTTTCGATTTCACAATGAAATTTTCATTTTCACAGAAATGGATGGAATGAATGATAGGAATAACAATTATTTTTCTTCTCGTTTTAATAGCTTCAGCCTCGAACTTTCTCTTTTCATTTACAGTAGTGGTCTTATTTGACATCCCTTAAATTTTCCTTTTACATGAACCCATTTATTCCAATCGTTAACACAACTGTAAACATTTCAGGCTATATAGTCAATTAATTAAGTCTCCATCTGTCTGAACTCTGTCTGACTGTCTGTCTGTCAGTGTGTCCTCTCTGTCTCTGTCTGTCTGTCTGCCTTTCTCCCTCTGTGCGTGTGTACCTCTCTCTGTCTCCACCTCTCCCTCCCTTTCAACTCCCTTCTCACTCTATCAATCTGTATTTCTTACTGTTTCCCTGTCTCACTGTCCCCATCTCAGTCTGTCTATCTGTCTCTCTTCTCTCTGTACCTGTATTTGTCTTTGTGATTCTGTCATTCTGTCTGTCTGTCTGTCTGTCTGTCTGTCTATCTATCCGTCTGTCTGTCTGTCTGTCTCACTCTCTTACTCCCTCATTCTCTCTCTCTCTCTGTCTTCTGTCTGTCTGTCTGTCTGTCTGTCTGTCTGTCTCAACTACTCTTTTTGAACTACAAGTACTTTGAGTTGAGCATGCAATTTTTTTAGAATTTTTAGCAGTGATTTTATTTGTCGTCCATTACCTATTTCAGGAACTCCTGTCACACCAACTGATAACAGCACTGTAAACATCACTGGTAATGTCATCTTTTGATTGACTGTCCGTCTATCTTTACTATCTCTCTCTCTCTTCTGTCTGTCTGTCTGTCTGTCTGGCTGTCTGTGTCTGTCTGTGTGTCTGTCTCTCTCTCTCTGTCTCTGTCTCTCGCTCCGAACCACACCTTCTGAGCTAGTAGTGCTTTGAGTTCAGGCTGGAAGACTACGTTTTAAAGCAATAATAATTTTAATGGATTAAATCATGTCATTTGTTTCTCCTATTTTCAGCTGTGGTTTTCTTTGGCATCCATTCTCTTTTTCAGGAACTCCTGCACTCCAACTGTATAACAGCACTATGAACATCACTGGTAATGTCATCTCTTGATTGACTGTCCATCTGCCATTACACTCTCTCTCTCTCTTCCTCCCCCTCTCTCTGTCTGTCTTTTCTTTCTCTCAACCTCTCCAACTGATAATTGCACGCGCATGTGCATGTGTGCGCATATTCCTTTTTGCATGTGTGTTTGATGTATACAGTTTGGATAAAGGTGATTTGAGCTCATTTATGATATACCGTAAGATCAGATGTGATTGTCCCCCTTTATCTAAAAAGGCTGTACAGTTAGCAGACAATTAAAAAAAAGTGTCAGTGCAGTGTGTGTAAGTATATCTCTCTATCTCTCTCTATTTCTGTCTGTCTGTCCGTGTCTGTCCGTTTCCTTCTCTTCTCCCTCTCTGTCTTTGAACCACCCATTATTGAGCTAGTGGTGCTTTGAGGTCAAGCTGCAATTTGAAGTTTTCAGCAATGATAGCTGGGAGAAACATTTGTTCTCTTTCTTTTAATGGATTCACCCATGTAATTTGTTTTTGTGTTTTCATCAGTGGTTGTATTGGCATTCAATTCCCTTTTTCAGGCACTTCTGTCACTCCAACTGATACCAGTACTACAAACATCACTGGTAATTGTCATCTCTTGATTGGTTGTCCATCTATCATAACTCTCACCTTCTCTCCTTCTCTCCCCCCACCTCTCTCTGTCTGTCTCTGTCTGTCTGTCTGTCTGTCTGTCTGTCTTCTGTCTTTTGTCTGTCTCTGTCTCTGTCTGTCTGTCTGTCTGTCTGTCTGTCTGTCTGTCGTCTCTCTCTCTCTCTCTCCTCTCTCTGAAAACAGCCTTTTCCAGACTGGTAACGTTTTCCACTCACAATATATTTTTGTTTTCCACCAAAACGGACGCAGTCAATAATAGTTAGGAAAACAATTATTTTTCTACTCGTTCTAATGGCTTCAGCCATGAACTTTCTCTTTTCATTTACAGCAGTGGTCTCTCTCTGTTTTAGTATCTATCTCTCTGTCTGTCTCTCTGTCTCCATCTCTTTCTCTCTACCTCCTTTTAAACCACCCTCTCTTTGAGCTAGCATGTTTTGAGTTCAGGGTGCAATTTAGAGTTTCCAGCGATAAATAGTGTAGGGAAAAAAATATTTCTCTTTGTTGTAATCGAGTCACCATGTGTTGTCTGCAGAGGTTTTATTTGCCATCCATTCCTTTTACAGGAACTCCTGTCACTCCAACTGATAACAGCACTATGAACATCACTGGTAATTTTATTTCTTGACTGACGTCCATCTTTCTCTCTGTCTGTCTGTCTGTCTCTATCTCTCTGTCTCTCTGTCTCTCTGTCGCTCTGGGTGTCTGTCTGTCTGTCTGTCTGTCTGTCTGTCTGTCTGTCTGTCTGTCTCTCTCCTCTCTCTCTCTCTCTCTCTCTCTCTCTCTCTCTCTCTCGCTCTCTCCAGTCCTCCGTTTTCCCATCCCAGTAGCATTTAGAGTTCACAATGAGATTTTCAATTTCATGCAAAAAAAGGCAATATATAATCGTTAGCAAAAACGATCACTTTTTTCTTCATTACGTTTTAAAGGAACTCCTGTCACTCCAACTGATAGCAGCACTATAAAATCACTGGTGATGTTATCGTTTTATTGACTGTCCGTCTGTCTTTACTCTCTGTCACTCCTTCTCTCTCTCTCTCTCTCTCTCTCTCTCTCTCTCTCTCTCTCTCTCTCTCTCTCTCTCTCTCTCTCTCTCTCTCGGTCACCTATTTCCAGCGTATTAGTGTTTCGATTTCACAATGAAATTTTCATTTTCACAGAAATGGATGGAATCAACGATAGTCAGGAATAACAATTATTTTTCTTCTCGTTTTAATAGCTCCAGCCTCGAACTTTCCTTTTCATTTACAGTAGTGGTCTTATTTGACATCCCTTAAATTTTCCTTTTACATGAACCCAATTTATTCCAACCGTTAACACAACTGTAAACATTTCAGGCTATATAGTCAATTAATTAAGTCTTCATCTGTCTGACCTCTGGCTGACTGTCTGTCTGTCAGTCTGTCTCTCGTCTGTCTCTGTCTGTCTGTCTGTCTTTCTCCCTCTGTGCGTGTGTGCCTCTTTCTGTCTCCACCTCTCCCTCCTTTTCAACTCCTTTCTCACTCTATCAATGTGTATCTGTTCCTATGTTTCCTGTCTCACTGTCCTCGTCTCAGTCTGTCTATCTGTCTCTCTTCTCTCTGTACCTGTATTTGTCACTGTGATTCTGTCATTCTGTTTGTCTGTCTGTCTGTCTGTCTATCTATCCGTCTGTCTGTCTGTTTTGTCTCACTCTCTTACTCCCTCATTTCTCTCTCTCTCTCTCTCTCTCTTCTCGTCTGTCTGTCTGCTGTCTGTCTGTTGTCTGCTAACTACTCTTTTTGAACTACAAGTACTTTGAGTTGAGCATGCAATTTTTCGAATTTTTAGCAGTGATTTTATTTGTCGTCCATTACCTCTTTCAGGAACTCCTTTTCACACCAACTGATAACAGCACTGTAAACATCACGGTAATGTCATCTTTTGATTGACTGTCCGTCTATCTTTACACTTTTCTGTCGTCTGTCTGTCTGTCTGTCTGTCTGTCTGTCTGTCTCTCTCTCTCTCTCTCTCTCTGGCTCTGCTCTGTCTGTCTGTCTGCTCTCTGTTTGTCTGTCTGTCTGTCTGCTCTGTCTCTCTTCTTCTCTCTCTCTCTCTCTCTCTCTCTCTCTCTCTCTCTCTCTCTCTCTCTCTCTGAACCACACCTTCTGAGCTAGTAGTGCTTTGAGTTCAGGCTGGAAGACTACGTTTTAAGCAATAATAATTTTAATGGATTAAATCATGTTATTTGTTTCTCCTATTTTCAGCTGTGGTTTTCTTTGGCATCCATTCTCTTTTTCAGGAACTCCTGTCACTCCAACTGATAACAGCATTATGAACATCACTGGTAATATCATCTCTTGATTGACTGTCCATCTGCCTTTACACACCTCTCTCTCTCCCTCCCCCTCTCTCTGTCTGTTCTGTCTTTCTCTCAACCTCTCCAACTGATAATTGCACGCGCATGTGCATGTGTGCGCATATTCCTTTTTGCATGTGTGTTGATGTATACAGTTTGGATAAAGGTGATTTGAGCTCATTTATGATATACCGTAAGATCAGATGTGATTGTCCCCCTTTGTTAAAAAAGGCTGTACAGTTAGCAGACAATTAAAAAAAAGTGTCAGTGGCAGTGTGTGTAAGTATCTCTCTCTATCTCTCTCTATATCTGTCTGTCTGCCTGTGTCTCTCCGATTTCCCTCTCTTCTCCCTCTCTGTCTTTGAACCACCCATTATTGAGCTAGTGGTGCTTTGAGGTCAAGCTGCAATTTGAAGTTTTTAGCAATGATAGCTGTGAGAAACATTTGTTCTCTTTCTTTTAATGGAGTCACCATGTAATTTGTTTTTGTGTTTTCAGCAGTGGTTGTATTGACATTCATTCCCTTTTTCAGGCACTCCTGTCTCTCCAACTGATAACAGCACTACAAACATCACTGGTAATTGTCATGTCTTGATTGGTTGTCCATCTATCATAACTCTCACCTTCTCTCTCTCTCTCTCTTTCTCTGTCTCTTCTTCTGTCTCTGTCTGTCTGTCTGTTGTCTGTCTGTCTGTCTGTCTGTCTGTCTGTCTTCTCTCTCTCCTCTCGCTCTCTCTCTCTCTCTCTCTCTCTCTCTCTCTCCTCTTTGAAACACCTTTTTCCAGACTAGTAACGTTTTTCCATTTACAATTGAATTTATTTTTCCACCAAAACGGACGCAGTCAATAATAGTTAGGAAAACAGTTATTTTTCTACTCGTTCTAATGGCTTCAGCCATGAACTTTCTCTTTTCATTTACGGTAGTGGTCTCTCTCTGTTTTTAGTATCTATCTCTCTGTCTATCTCTCTGACTCCATCTCTTTCTCTCTACCTCCCTTTAAACCACCCTCTCTTTGAGCTAGCAGTGTTTTGAGTTCAGGGTGCCATTTAAAGTTTCCAGCGATAATAGTGTAGGGAAAAAAAGATATTTCTCTTTGTTGTAATCGAGTCACCATGTGTTGTCAGCAGAGGTCTTATTTGCCATCCATTCCTTTTACAGGAACTCCTGTCACTCCAACTGATAACAGCACTATGAACATCACTGGTAATTTTATTTCTTGACTGACTGTCCATCTTTCTCTCTGTCTGTCTGTCTGTCTCTATCTCTCTGTCTTTCCGTCGCTCTGTCTGTCTGTCTGTCTGGCTGTCTCTCACTCTCGCTTTCTCTAGTCCGCCATTTTCCCATCCCAGTAGCATTTAGATTTCAGAATGAGATTTTCAATTTCATGCAAATAAAGGCAATATATAATCGTTAGCTAAAACAATCACTTTTTTCTTCATTACGTTTTAAAGGAACTCCTGTCACTCCAACTGATAGCAGCACTATAAAATCACTGGTGATGTTATCGTTTTATTGACTGTCCGTCTGTCTTACTCTATGTCACTCTATCTCTCTCTCTCTCTCCTCCTCTCTTCTCTCTCCTCTCTCTCTCTCTCTCTCTCTCTCTCTCTCTCTCCTGCCCATCTCTGTCTATCTCCCACCCTCCCTCCCTCCCTCCCTCTCTCTCCCCTTCTCCTCTCTCTCTCTCTCTCTCTCTCTCTCTCTTCTCCTCTCCCGGTCATCCATTTTTGCAGCGTATTAGTGTTTCGATTTCACAATGAAATTTTCATTTTCACAGAAATGGATGGAATCAATGATAGTCAGGAATAGCAATTATTTTTCTTCTCGTTTTAAAGCTCCAGCCTCGAACTTTCTCTTTTCATTTACAGTAGTGGTCTTATTTGACATCCCTTAAATTTTCGTTTTACCTGAACCCCATTTATTCCAACTGTTAACACAACTGTATACATTTCAGGCTATATAGTCAATTAAGTCTTCATATGTCTGAACTCTGTCTGACTGTCTGTCTGTCAGTCTGTCTGTCTCTGTCTCTGTCTATCTGTCTGTCTTTCTCCCTCTGTGCGTGTCTGTCTGTCTCCACCTCTCCCTCCCTTTCAACTCCCTTCTCACTCTGTCAATCTGTATCTGTTCCTATGTTTCCCTGTCTCACTGTCTCCATCTCAGTCTGTCTATCTGTCTCTCTTTTCTCTGTACCTGTATTTGTCTCTGTGATTCTGTCGTTCAGTTTGTCTGTCTGTCTGTCTATCTATCCGTCTGTCTGTCTGTTTGTCTGTCTGTCTGTCTCACTCTCTTACTCCCTCATTCTCTCTCTCTCTCTCTCTCTCTCTCTCTCTTCTCTCTCTCTCTGTCTCTCTCTCTCTCTCTCTCTCTCGCGCGCGCGCGCGCTTTCTCTGTCTGTCTGTCTCAACTACTCTTTTTGACCTACAAGTACTTTGAGTTGAGGAAGGATTTTTGTCGAATTTTTAGCAGTGATTTTATGTGTCGTCCATTACCTCTTTCAGGAGGAACTCCTGTCACTCCAACTGATAACAGCACTGTAAACATCACTGGTAATGTCATCTTTTGATTGACTGTCCATCTATCTTTACTCTCTCTCTCTCTCTCTCTCTCTCT